>OX104127.1:132145921-132762731 GCA_944470555.2 Heterobilharzia americana | reverse complement strand
GCTTCTGTATGGTTCAGAGACTTGGAGCGTCACGAAAGGCATTTCCAATAAACTACAGACATTCATCAACAACTGCTTACGCTGGCTCGCTACTGAAGATCAGATGGATTGCCAGAAAGAATAAGTAACAAGGAGCTCTGGGAATGAACCAACCAAGAACCTATCGCTCAACAAATATGTAGAAGGAAGTGGAGATGGATTGGGCAAACACTGAGAAGGCCGACCGGGGACATCACGCGTCAGACTGTCGAGTGGAATCTTCAGGGGAAGCGACGAGTTAGACGTCCGAGGGTGACATGGAGGAGGTCGTGCGAGGAGGAAATGAGAGCTTGTGGGCTGTCGTGGAATTAGGTTCAAAAGTTTGAAGAGAACAGAGGTCACTGGAGACGTGCTACTGAAGCCCTATGTTCCACTAGGAGCCCAAGGGGCTAATAATAAATAATAAAACTTTTACTTGAAAGGATCACTTGATACAGAGTACTACAGAACATGTGGTGTAGAATTACTGCGAGTGAGTCACATTCCGAGGCAATAGGTAAATTGGTCTCTCGTTTGATCACTTGTTGGAAAGGTTTGGATGGTTCGTCGCAAGAAGAATCCTAACCAGCTGACGAGTTAATTGTGAAGATTTCCCAGAAACAGCGAAAAAATTGGGAGAGTCGAATAATCCATTGAGTCAAACAGCAGGTATTATTTCCACTCAGCAATACAAAGATGCAAACTGATTTTAAGCGTTTATCTGACGAAACATGGAGCTATGCCGACAGGCTAAGCACCTCGGCCAACAGTAACGCAGACATTGAATATTGCGCAACTTAGATGCCATTTTGGCGTAAAAAGAGAATGGCAAATGGAAGTGACCGAGACCCATAAACAGCCCGTATATACTGTGAAGTGCTATTTACCTCTTCTCTTCATAACTTGCAGTTACCGTCGAAACTATGATGAACTTTGATGTCCTTACTTCCGTATCATTCAGGACAGTTCTGCAGTTGTAGATTTTTTTGCCATCATAAATTTGATGATGCATGTAAACTGACTTCTCTCACGTTACCCCCCTAATCTGAGAAAAGGATGCTTGTTCATTTGTTTACCCATCGTAAGTTGTGGAAAGCCCGGTGGATGAGCAAATCAGCGAATACTTGAACCGAACTGAAGCGCTTGGCCATAATCAGCTTGGCTTCTGAAAGGTCTGGTTCTGTGCCCCTAAACTTCCAACAGCTTGTAGCAACTGAACAGTATCCTTAAACACTTAGAATATTGTCGACAGGATCTTTCTGGACCACTGTTGCAGTTGCACACGCGGTTCTTCTGCAGAAAATCGCATAGTTAGTCATCGGCAGTCAGGCATTATCCGGCCAAAGGACCCTTTAGGCGGCAAGGAATCCCGCACGAAAGTCAGCAGGGCATGCTCAACTTGGAGGGTGTCATCATCTGACACATTGCAATGACTAGTCCCCGGTTCATCTAAGTTGTAGGAGGTGCCTCGAGGACCCGCATGCCACCGCACTCCGCATTCAGATAAGCAGATGCCTTCACTCCAAGGTTCCTTCTTATGATCTATCAGCCTTGCATACTGCTCTATTTAGGGGCTCACGACGTTGCTGTAACACAAGGGTCGAAAAAGGGTGTAAATCACTTGGCGGAAGTTTGGAGAGGAGCCACAAAGGGTGCCGCACGGGTGCAGCGAAAACCAGACACAAATACACTACACGAAACCAGGTCTTTGTGCTCTTAATAATTGAAGGAGGCCAACTGTTTAACAGCTCACAGGATATTGGGTAATCAAAGTCGCCCAGAAATTTAGATATTGTCTGAGGCGTACTACAGCCATTCTCATCGAAACATGAACAGAATCACGCATCAAAGGACGAAGACCCAAGCGGTAGCACCCTGTTTTCTCCGAGCCCGCAGCAAGTGGGACGCATACATGCTCCAGTAGTCATCACTTCATCTTACGATGGCTTCGGAGAAGACCATGTGGCCACGCGGTGACACATGGAATACTGTAATTCAGTCAGGATAAGGATTAGGCTGAAGAAACCAACCGGAGCCACTTCAGTTTAATACTCTCCGACGCCCACATACTGACTCCTTTTTATTGCCACTATTATCAAAGATTCTATCCGGTCTACCACTCTCTCACCAAATGATTTACTTCTAGAGGTGACGCCTCACTATCAACATCATCACTATTTCTGGTTCCGTTCTCCCCGCCATGGCTTTTCTCTGCTCATTCCTCTCTCTCTCCCCCCATGGTGGCTCGTCCTGTTCACTTAAACTCTCTGCATCGCTGTTTTCCTTCTTCCGTTTGAAATTACTCAGGTATTTCCTGAAACTCTTTTTTCGCTATCCTAATTTCTTGTTTCCTTGGTTGTTTAACGAATCCCTGGCATACCAGCTGTTTGGTGAACGGCTGTTTAAAGATCCCGTCGGTGTCACAGCCGCTGGAGGAATTGTACACCTTTCCACAAACTTGACCAATACGCAACCATTCTCAAGTTTTTTCACGGTTACGGCAGAAGAGTGGCAGAATATGATTCACTGGAATTCGCCTAGGACCTGGAACCACTCAACAAACTTAGAAGCGAGCGCAAAATGTCGGCTGATGGTGATTTCGAGATTTGGACGGAGATACATGAACTGATGGATGCGTCGCTCACACAAGAATATCCCTGTAAAATAGTAAACCGGGCAAGTGAAAATCTGACCTCTGCCAACACAGACAAGTATCGGATAGTAGCTGTGGGAGAACATAGGTGCAATTCTAGTCACTGCCGTATGGGGAAATAAGTATCTCTTGCCCAAACATTGAAAAAGATCTAGAAGCTAAGCTTGAGCGACATATCCGGGACTTCTGCTCATTGTCGGCCCACTGGCAACAAGGCATGTGAAGTCCTCGAACTTCTTTCTCGAACTCTTGGGCGTTTAACTTGGAGCCTTCCACTATAGTGTACGGAATATATATTTGTCCTTATTTGTTGAGAAACTGGTTATGTCTTCATGCTTAAAGAAGAGAAGAGCCATCCTGGATAGTATTCAAATAAGTTACAAAGAAAGTGATTGGGCTGCGGCACAAATATAATCTGAGTTACTTAATCGGTTTTAGGCTCCATGTAGTACAAACAGGAAAATCACAGATGATGTGATCGTGGTGCATCATGTCGCCAATAATCCTCTTTGTCCTAATTGACTGCTCTTAAACCTTGATCAGAAACACCACCTAAGACTGATTACCTTTGTCTTTTTGTTCTTATCCGAACCTGAAAGAACAACTAACCGTTCCCAACGAAGAACACATCCCATTAGGCTTGGCGTAGAACCGGAGAGACCACTGTTCACTATTTCTACGACGCAAAGTTTAAAAATGCTCTATTCACTTTCATACGTCGGAAATTGGACATTAGGATTTCGGATAGCAAGAAAGAGGCCGAGCTCACAGCACCTAAAAGTGACCTGCAGCCACCAGACCTCTGGTCTTCGGAAAATTGCTTGAGCTTCAACCTGAAAATGTGTAAAGTAATGAACATCAGTACTCAGGAATTAAGAATGGCCAGATTCCAACAGAAGTTGAATACCCGCGCTATGGCCAAAGTATTCAGCAAAAGCACTTGAAACCCAACTTCTCAGGTGCCTTCAACACCAGCTCTACCAACAAATAAATGGCAGCCACAGCGAACGCTACTCCACACCCTCTGCTTAGACAGCTTGGTCCTCTCATCCCTGATATGGTCCTCGCAGTTTTCAGATCCTACTACGGTCGTACCTGGAGGTTTTCAATGCAGTTGCCACCCAATAACTCAAAAAGGACCTTAATCTCCTTGAGAAAATACAAATATCCGTGATAAAATTAGCTGATGGACTAAGGGGGCATACTCTGAAAGACTGAAAGGCCTTAATCTATTCACTATGGGCTACTGCGGAAGGAAGGGCGACTTTATTATGGTTCACAAGATCGTCTATCAAACAACTCACCTAACTGAACTAACCTTACTTGCAACATTGTGGTCATCCCAAGGGGACTTCACCAAGATAGCACATCAGAGGGCTGACACCAGGCCTAAGTCTAACTTTTCCTCCTTAGGAGTATGTGTTTTATGAGGTGCATTACCGCGGGATGTAATTGCAGCCCCCCACAACAGTCTCATTCAAAATACTGCCACACACTTTCGCCCCTTCCTATGGCCCACCATAGAAGTGTCTCAGATGTTACTGATTTCATTGGCCTACCACCCCCTCCTTACCACTTGCCACTCAATCTCTTGTTGCTACACCCACATTATCTACCAACTCTCATCTAGCAACGAGATTTATACTGTTCACTTTTACTCCCGTTACCCCTAGTATACCTTTTCAAACAATCTTGCCATTCCCGTTCGGGCACCCATACACACAGGATTCACGAAGGACCCTGATCTGCCTAGCAAAGCGTTGCCTCCTAACCACCTCGATCTACAAATTAAACTTACTATCTCTCAAAGATTTCATCTCACTGGAGCTAAAAGAAGGAGGACGGGAGAGATCTTTTTGTTAATTTAAGGAGAGAAAGAGTTCAAAAACAAGTGCCAACAGCGCTGGGTGGACGGTCACGCCAGAGAATAGTCCAAAAATGGCCAAACGTTGACCAGCTGTGCGCCCATGCACATCAGCCGCGAACCATGAGGCTGCACTAATGGCCGTGCTTACTTTGCATCGCGTAAAATGGGTTACAGCGGAAAAAAAGGAGCAGACTTTCCATAAAAGCCCACTCACTGAACTCGACAACAGGGACGCCGATGATGTTTCGAATACTGTTGAATTACCGGAGGTCTCTGCGTAGCATAATAGCCTCCTCAAGAAAAGCGAATAACGTGACAGATAGCCATGGGAAACGGTGTCTCGAACATCAGGGCTAGACAGTTTGGAAGAGCAGCTATTTCTGCTTCGCAGGGGCAGCCAATCACCTCAAGCCAGGCCTCTACCAATGAGAGTGATCCAGAGCCCAGCCAGTTTGGCTGAACGAAACCCTTCGCCGTCACGTACACTGGTCACCAATCAGTCATCCAAGTTCAAGACCGAACTAGATTGATCATGTTCGTTGAGAAAAATATCTCGGGTAGCGCCCCACACCCTGAAGCTGACAACCTTGGTTAACCACAGTATACCGCAGATGACAGCCGACACACTGGTAGGGAATTGTACTCGCAAAAGCCGACCATGGTGGTGATCATCAGCAAGGATAGGGTCATATGAAATGGTGATGGGAGTTGTCCACAGGCCCCCACCTTCTCCACACATGACGATAGTGACAACGCCTGGTATATTTTGTCCCTTGGGTTCCTAGTGGAACTTAGGGCCTCAGTACTTTGCCATTTAAATCTCTTCTATGCAGTCCTCTTGACCTGGATCCACGACTGCACAGAAGCTTTCATTTCTTCCTCACATGATCTAATCCATGTCATTCTCGGATGTCAAATTCATCGTTTCTTATTTGGCTTCCAACCCAGGGCCCGCCCTGACACGTGATAACTCCCAACGGTCTTCTCAGTGTATGCCCAATCCATCTCCACTTTCTTCTGCATATTTGTTGGGCGATAGGCTCTTGGTTGGTTCGTTGCAAGAGTTCCCTGTTACTTATTCCTTCTGGCCGTCTGAGCTTCAGTACTGAGTCAGTGTAGGTGGCAGCTGTTGACAATAAATAAATAAATATCTTTGTTCTCAAGTTATGAAGTTAACATGAGAGAAGCCAGTTTACAGGCCTCATCAAACTGATAACTGCAGAGAAAAATAAAAGGTTGTAGCAGTATCGAATGATACAGAGGGAGGACACTGGACTCTATCATGATACTAAGTGTCTAAAGGTTATCAAAATAGCCGGGAAATATCACTTTACAGTACATACACATCGTTCTGAGTTTAAGTCATTCCTGCTCACAATTCTTTCTTCACATCAAACAGCGCAACATTCGGTGTTTGCGTTGTGAGTAGTCGACATGAATGACCAATCTACAAGACCCAGTGTTTCGTCAGATAAACGTCAATTTCAATAGTAATCCTTATGTTCGTAGATTCATTGACCAATGATAACTTACTTCAGTGGTTTCAGGAATAAGTAAGTATCCATACAATCATTTAATCCAGGTGAATGCTTAAGTTCAGACGTTTCTCATTCTTCAAGTGTTGCCTTTTCCAGCAATTCAGATTGGTAGTAGTGAAAACATTTGTTGTGGTGCAAGTAACTAAGGACTGGAAGCATCGTCGTTCAACAGTCGTGAATATTACACATGTGTGAAACCTCATGGACTTCACATTAAAGTATGCGACACTGTCAAGGAGACATATTGGCTGTTAATTGACTTCTATTATGTTTGTAGTTTGTTGTAAATGCTTTTCGTAACACGGCAGGTCTCTGAACCACACAGCAGCACTCACTTGACGTTGGTGTTAAAATCCCGATCTCTTTCTTTGTGCTGAGGGCAGTAGATTTCCACACTGATTTCAGATTAATGAAAGCCTATCTTGCTCTTCCGATCCCAGCTTTCACATCCCCATCAGCGCCGCCGCCGCCTGCAGTTGAAACGACGCTACCTAGGAGAGTAAGCGAGGGAGACAAATTCGTTTTGATGTCTCCCACTGATGGTGCTTGTTATTGTTGTTGTTGGTTGAATATCTTCGTCACCTCTGTTTTCTAGATGTTTACCTGAAGTAAGCGGGGTCTCTTCATCGCTCCAGCCTGTCTATCCCCATTTTCTCGCTCCTCGTTGTTTGCTGCATGACCCAGTCCACCACAATCAGGAAGACCATGAGTGGCAGTGGGCGGCCGCCTTGTCTTACCCGTGCCTGCACACGGGAAGGCGTCACTGAGCTTTCCACTGTGGACAGCCTGGCATGCGGCGTCTTCATATAGCTATTGAACGAGATTGATAAAGACTAGTGGCAACCCGTAGTGTTGAAGCAGCCGCCAGATTACTTCTCGGTAGACGCTGTCGAAGGCCTTTTCAAAGTCAATGAAGTTGAGACAGAGAGTTGACTGCCATTCTTTAATCTGTTCTATGATGATGCGTAGTGCGGCGCTGCGAATTGATCCGCACATCAGTTGTTCCTCCTAAAGCCAGCTAGCCTGTTCCGGTCGTCATTTTAAATCCTGCAAATTGTTTAGTCTCTCCAGGATGATGCAACTCAATGTTTTGCTTTCGATGGACAGGAGCATGACTCCGCTCCAGCTCTTGCAAAGACTTGAGTCTCTCTTCTTTAAGATTATGACAAGTTGGCCCTTCTCCCAATCTGCGGGTACCGCTCCTTCCCACCAAACCTTCGGCGGTAGTGGTGTCCGCATGTCAACTGTTGTGTTTACGCCTGTTTACGGTATTTACGGTGCTTCTCGACCCACGATGAGTTCTCTCCCTGTATTGTCGTCATCCAGTTTGACATTCATGTCACCCCACCCATTAGAATGAATTTTTATGTCGCTAACTGGAGTTTTGTCCAGTACTAATTGCAGTTGTCCATAGAATTCCTCCTCCTCTTGATCCGAATTATTTATAGGTGCATAGCGTAGCATTGTATGATTGTGACTTTCGCTCCGTTTGAGTTGAATCTTGCTGTCATGATCGTGATCCTGGAGGAGACTGGTTTCCACTGTATGAGGGCCTTCGATACTCTTGGGGACATCATGATAGCCACTCCAAAACCCAGTATGCTCGTGGTTGTCGTCTGGGTGACGATGTTGGTGTAGATTATTGACTCTCCAGTTAACAGTTTGGAGATTCCACTTCCATTCCATTTGGTCTCGCAGATTCCAAGCACTTCTGTGCCGTACCTTCACATCTCTTTGGCAATCTGGGCAGCACTGCTAGGTTCGCGCGTGGTATGGACATTCCGTGTCCCCAATCTTACCTTCACTTTCATCGAGAGAGTGGAAGACACATCAACGACTGGCTTCCCGAACGCCTTCACTAACCGGCGTCATTTCGTCTCTCCGATTCCGGAGAACAATAAGTTTTTCTATTTTCCAGACTTTCCCTGTGCTTTAAAGTTTCTGTAGCGGTTGGATTGGCTTTAATGGGTAGGGTTGCTAGCTCTTCACCCAACCTTCCCCCTCTTCCTGGGCTTAGGACCGGCTAGTATTTAGTGAGCTAGTTAACCGGGCGAGGTTATCCGCCGCTAATAGTATTGCTATTTCTATTTCCTTTGACCGTCCTATGATCTTACTTGCTTCTTCTCTCCCTTCCCTCTGGGCTCTTTGATATCACGCTAACTATTGAAGTTCTTCCTGTCACCTGTCTCCGACGCATCTATTTGTGTTTCTCCTCCTTCGATTAGCGTCCTTTTACCTCGTTCTTTTTTCACACTTTCTGTCTCTTAATTTCCCTGGACATTTTTTTATCTTCTCTTCTCAGCCAGCCTGACCAACCGCCTGGTGCCACGACTCCCTAGAAACCCATCCGGATCACAGTTCTTGGGAAAATCACCAACCCCTACCAATTTAACCAGCATCCAGCCACCAGTGAAGCTGGCCAGAGCAACAGCAGGTGAGTGGCTAGGCCTGCTGCGTCGGACTCCATCCAAGACTTGGAATCATTCCGCAAGGCTTAGAAGCTAGCCCGAAGAAATCAGTAGCTTCACACTAGCTCGTTTAGATGTATTGAAAATTGGAACCAAGCCCCAGAACTAAATCCAAGAGATCAACGTTTATCAGTCTCCCACGCTCGCACTACTGATGTTAGATTTTTACCGAGATGTAAACTTTCAGAGCTGCAAAAACACTAATGTCTTCCACGTAGGTATTCTCATACGAATCCACCGCCTCAAACCATTTGCATCATTTTCATGCCTTGTAACACTACATAGACACCATCCGGCGCGTGGTCAGAATAACGCCGTGCTTTGTTGGTCTCCAATCTAGAGGCAATGTTGCGGTATTTATCAATTAGAACAACTGTCAACCACATCGTAACAGTGAACGTAGTTCAGTTAGTCAACCGGACGCAAGAATTACTACCTACAATGACGCAGTTATCTTCTCAACTCGGAATGACTTCCTGTTGGTGATTCGTAGTTGTCTGGACCGTTCTACTGTTATAGTATTTTGGCTGTCTTCGTGAACCATTGACCAAGAAACATCTTTCTTGGCCTTTACGTACGCACTTGGAGTATTCGGTCAAAGTTGCCGATAAAGTGAAAGAAACCGGGCACCAAGTTTCTGTTGAGAAGCTATCTACTTTAACGCTTCAATCTTCCCCTCATTTACATTATTTGTATATTAAATCACTTGACTATGATGGTACAACGAACCAGATCTCAAGCACGAACTCCAATAATCTTCCCTAAGAAACTGGTCAGGCTTCACAAGTATGCAAACGTGCCACCCCTACTGATAGGAAGAAATTAGCTCCCACTCCAAGTGAGGCACCAAAAAAGTCCCCACTTGCGCCGCTGAAACCCTTTAGATCCAACGGAACTGAATAAGCCGGAGAAATAGGTTGCTCTGAGAATGAATGGATGGAAGTGAATAGGGCAAAGGTTAGACCGAAAGCGGCGGCTACCAAGCCCGATATCCCTTACCTACAGGACAAGAGAACGGAGTCCATCATTCTGTTTAACGTCCCTATACCAACAGACTCACCCTTAGGAAAAGAAGAACAGTCTGGTGAGGAAAAGTGGAACGACTACCTCAGAAAGTTTTGGGACAAAAACCATCGCAGCCAACCTATGCCGACTCTCCTGACAAGGTAGAGCACCTCGAAACAAGCCAACACCTCTCAGGGTATCAGCAATGACACTGAAACAGCTGGAGAACATACTGCTGCGGTAGCACTGACCAGATATTATAGACTCCTGCTCCATTAGAGTGAAACTAGACAGCCTTGGGTCACCAGAGGGGCGGAGAAAGAGTCCTAGCCTAGGGGTCCACATAAAGCTGCGACCATGGTGGTGCATAGAATGGCCGCGTTGGTGGGTGGATCCACAAAGCGTGGCAGCTACCTCCAGGATTTCGAGCAGCCGGGGCGGTTAGCAGCAAAAATGGGACTCAAAAACTTGCCTGCCAGCAGCGTAGGTAGGCCACCAAAACCTGGGTGCTTGCAGAGCATTTCATCACCAAGATTGCTAGCTGTACCCTCTGACTGCAAAGCATCACAAACGGAATCTCTCATAGCGTGGTGCCACGTTAAAGACCACATAGGAGGTGCTATACGATGCTGTGAGAGTAAACCACGAGCTGTCAGACTGGAAGACAGGAAGCAACCTCCGAGAACACCACAAACAGTACTAGCCAGAAAAGAACCGGCTGGCGAACTACCTGTGGGCACAATAAACAATGCCGCCACACCGACAGCAGGATAACAGGGACCAAGTAACGGGGACCTGCCAGTCCAGTAAGGGCTGGCAGTCAGAATCCGATGCACCAGCCTCGAAACAAGTCCCCATTTCTCACTGAGCCCAGAACATAGCTCCTTGACATGCCTCTACAGCAATGCAAGAGGCCTTAGGAGTAAACTACTGGAGCCAAAAACAATGTGCCATAATATGCAAGCAGGCATAATTCTCACCACGGAGACGTACCTATCAGCAGACACGGTGGATGAGGAAATGTCTTTGTCAAACATGACCTTGTTCCGAGGGGACAGGCAGTTTAAGGAGGGCGGAGGAGTTGCCATGCATATTAGCACCTGCCTAAAAGTCAAAGAAGCTGCTGATGGTGTGTTCGGCTTACCACCAGACTCCTCATGGCGCTATTTCACCGTCAACCAAGCAAAGTACCTGTTGGAAGTGGTATACAGGCCTCCCTCCGCAAGACAAAGCACTAGGCACAACTGATCAATGCCATTTCAACAACCACTTCGACACCCTATGACCATCTAGTTCTCGTTGGAGACTTTAAAACACCAGCACCTAGCCCGGGATCTGAAGTAAGACATGGGCACAAATCTTTCGAACACAAACTTTGAAATTCTTTTATGGCAGCAGGACTGACAGAGAAGGTTGGGGAAAACACTAGATGGGGATCAGATGGAAAGGGATCACCACTCGGCTGCGTTCTAACGGACAATGATCTTTTGGTGGATGATATCTGTGTTAAACCCCCCCCCCCAGGTAAAAGCGGCCACGCATTGCTGAGATTCTCTCCGATAACCAAGGTGACACTAACATATATATATTTCATACGACAAGGGTTACGTGAATACAAACCAGTTTACAGACTTGATCATTTTGGTAGTGAGAAATGACCATTATGTACAATGTTAAGCTATACATTAGTACCGTTATTTATGGCATATAAGAGGCGTGTTGAAGCAGGCTCAGTTAGAATTTAAAGGTTATTCGGTTGTCGTTTGAATCTTCCAATATTCTTGAAGGTGAGGCCTCATCATAGTCATGACCTTGAGGTGTGCGCGCTCGTCATAAGGTTTTGATGGCAATATTTCCCACTGACTAATGCGATTTGTAGGATTCCATTTGAATGCAGGGCTGGTTAGGTAAACCTGAAAGGTGAATAACGAAAGCGAGCAGCAGGCAAAATTCGAAACAGGAGCACAAAAATACGCAGGAGTAAATCAATCACCATACATCTGGGTGAGTTCTTTGTACTGGCTTTAAGACTTACTTCGAGAAGTATCCAGAACCAACTGTTTAGAGGTAAGCCTAGGTGGAAGAAGATGAAGATGCGCACGACAGTAGTGAAAATTAGTCTGAAGCCGAAGATATCACCACGAAATAGAGAGATTAGAGGATTTTGGACCAGGTATTCACTCGTTATATACCTATGTACAAGCGTTTGATGAAGTTATAAACATCTGAGTGAAATTCATGGTTTTTTCTAAGATGGTAACCACCCTTTATCTGGTCACGGGAGGATGATCATGGTGTTGCCTGTTGAGTATTACCATATCGGGGCTACCGAAACAATTTGTTGGCGCAGAGCACTTACATATAAGTACTGATAACAAAGGGCGGAAAGTAAAGCGTTGCATGCCATGAAAATGCACCGGTAGACAGTTCTTTTATCTCTTCGGAGTAGAGAGATCAATTATTTAAAGGGACGAATTTTAGGAAATGGGTGTTAAATCATGAGATCAGTTAGGTTATGGAGAAATGTAGGTTACATTAGAGTCGCTACTGAGTTCACTGCTGCGTATCCTATCTCACTCCGCTTCCTGATCACTCTTGGTCATCTTTTTTTAAAGAAATTAGATGTTAACCTAACTATTGCGTTCAGTTTTCGGCATTGTATACTTTTGTCATTGCTGTTAGTCTCCCTTGAGTCTAGGTACAAGTAGCACCATTGTACATGGTATTACCGTGTGTGGTTTGGCCGTCAACGAATTGATGAGATTCGTTAGATAGGAGGAGTTCACCAAGTAATCGCTGAAACTGGCCGAGAGAACGACATGCTCGTTTGGGAGCGGGAAGTTTGTTCCACAGCACACTGTACCGCGTTATGAAAAACCTACATGGAAGTTTTGAGCGATACTTATTTATTGGGATGATGTACTCGCTATTACGCAGTTTTTATGCCTGTGCTGATTTAAAAGTGATAGCACATTTTGTTTTGGAGTTTCTAAATAAAAGGCGAAAAAGAAGTGTTAGGTTGAGCTTCAGGTGTCTCAGCCAGAGTGATTCTAGTTCTAGTTTTTCATCTTACTTCGTAAGGAAGTCCTTCGTTATGTATTAGTAGGCACCGAGTAAAGTTTCGTTGAATGTTCTCTACTCGAATTCTATCCGATACTTTCATGTAGCCATGGATAACCGTACGGTATTCTATATTGGGAGAACCATAACCTTGTACAGTATAAGTTTTGCCTCCGGTGTATGCTTCTGTGTAGAAGACCAATGAATCTTTTGCCCTTGGAAACTACCGGGGGTGATTCCGAGGTCTTTCACGGGGATTGATAACTTGTATAGCACACCTATCCGCTGGTTGCCGTATGCAGTTTGGTCATAGCCAGGTTCATATTCCCCAAGATTTTCTTTAGGAAATCTGTTGTAAGTTTGTCCTTGCGTGGCGTGTGACCCACGTTTTGCGGCGTATGGGTGAGGCGGCAAGCATAGTCTGCGACTACCATTTAGCTCCCTGTCCGATAACTGTGATTGTTGAACGGTCCGGCCGTGATGTATGTCTGCTAGTGACCGCGGAAGTGTTAAGAAGTGTGGATCGCCTGGAAAGTAGTTATTTTACTTGGTCATAGGTACCAGCAGTTGAGCCAGAAGCGCTCCGTTGTTACCGAAAAGCGGACTACCATCCCATGAACAACGAATTCCTGGAGGCTGCACTGTCACGAGGATGGCACTTACTATCCATAGACGAACACTGGATACGTATTAAAGATATCGTCTGGAAAGCTATCGATGAAAACGTTCCAGAATTAACTAGACGCCACCTCTCAGGCGGTCTTGGGTAGCTCGCGCAACTTAAAAGCAAATACAGAGGAAAAAGAAAGCATGATATCGGTGGCGTACATCACGCGACGAGTAAGACCTTCATGGCTACAAGACGTTACGCAGCTTGCTTAATACAAGAATTCGTAATAACAGATATACATACCAGGGCAAACGGGCTAAACTGTTAAGTTACAGTCCGAGAAGTCTGCATCGGTTTGTGCCACAGTGCAGGTCAACGAATAAGGGTTTAAGCCTGATTACAGGGCTGGCCAGGGAACCTTTGAACAGCAGTGAGATAGCAGAACTGTTGAGCGGCTAAACCCAGTAATGCATCCACTATCAACATCTAGTAAGGTAACGAAGTCTCAGGGCTGCGACATATGGCTGACGAGCGTGAAGATTTCGTCAAACCAAGTGTTTGCAAAACTTTCAGCACTAAGAATAGAAAAATCCCCGGGACTGTGATGACATGGAACCGGTGGTCCCACTTAACTGTGCCGAAGTGCTAAGCATACCCATAAGCAATCTGTTCACGCACCCGTCGGAGGTATGTCAACTCCCCAAAGAACGGAACCGCGCCATCCTTTCACCGATCTTCAAAGAGGAAGACCAAACAACCCGTGCAACTGCAGACCAATAACGTCACTCCCCGTAATTTCCAAGGTAGTGGAAACCCTGGTTGCAGATGTTGTTTGGGACCGCCTGACCAGCAACGACACCGTTCATCCTATCCAGCATGGCTTCAGATCCGGGAGGTCATGTGCCACAAACTTGATGACCGCTTGGAATGACTGAATCACTAGATGGGACGACAAAAATCCAGTCCACATTATCTCCGTGGACTTGACCGAAGCTTTCGATGGCGTCCCACACAGCACATGCTAGCCAAACTTGCGAAAGTGGGTATCACTGAATCGCTCTTGGCATGGTTTACAGCATACCTAGAGGACAGAGAATTCTGCACTAAAGTAAATGGAATTCGATCAACCTGGGGGAATGCAAGAACAGGAGTTTCTCAAGGAGCGATGCTTGGGTCACTTTTATTTTTGCTATTCATAAACGACCTACCCATTAAAATCTTATCTATCCTCTCTTTCGCCGACGACATCAAAATATGGGGTACGTTGGGTGGCGGAAAGGATCCAAGGACGCTCCAAAACGGCCTGTTAGAGCTGGAGTCCTCATCAGCCCCATACCGGTTAAGATTTAACCTGGATAAATGCAAGGTGATATGCCTTCTTGCACCAGAAGCAATGAAATTAGGCTGCACCCTCAGCAAGTGTGCAATCACCAACGTATCCACATAGAAGGACCAAGGCTAAACTTCTCTGATACACTGGATACTACTGGCGTTTAAGGAAATGGAAGCAAAGGCGAAAGCCATTATCCACTTTCTTAGAAGGCATCTTGGATTGTCAACCCCAGGATTATTCCTCATGATATCTAAGACCTATGTCAGACCATACCCAGAGGTGCTGAACACAATAGTCGCTCCCCGTTAGTAAATGGAGACACAAGTACTCTTGAGAAGGTGCAGAGAAACGCAACAAAGTCGGGTGTCAGGCCAACGGGCAAAACATATGCGCAATGCCTCAGACAACTCAACTTGTTCAGACTAAGCTATCGAAGAAAATGAGGCAACCTGATAACAGCCTACAAGATTATTCACCAGATGGACCGCCCAAACACGACAACTTTATCAGTCCGAAACCGACAGTCCCGTTGGAACCCCGCTCGCATGGCTCAGCATTTGGCAGAGACAAAAGTGATGTATAACTTCTTTTCTGACAGAGTTTGTGCTTTATGGAAAGCTCTGCCGAAGGGAGTGGCTACAGCTGAATCAGTCAACTTCAAACGACTACTGGATGAGTATGTGGGCGCAAATGGGTTACCACGAACATTTGTGAGTAGCACTTGATGATACACCCCTCCACTCTTGCATTCACTAACCCTAGTATTTGCAACAGGATGCATCAATCCTCCATATAATTACCAGTTACATTTATCTTTTCAAAAGTACTTTTCACTCCTCTTTTTTTAATTCCCCACTCACCCTGTTTCTATCACTTTTTAAGTAACGCTTAATGCTTACCTACAGGTGCCTACAACAGCAGGACTTGCAGAAGGTTGATTGATCTTATCAGCAGCTCCGTCCCCCACCCCCCGGAAACAAACCAAGCTACAATTTCCAAATGAAATACCTTTAACTAGACAATCACTACCTCCAAAGCTAGTAGGAGGACGCAAGGACTTCTGGGACCGTTGAAGCAGTACATCCGGACAAAAAGAACGGAGCCTCAAGACCTTGAAGCGAGAGCTCAAAACTACAAGTTTTCCTCTATAGCACTACTGATGTTGGATGTTGAATGGGATAACAGTCCAGTGACCTTGCAGGCTAACCCCTTTTGAAAATGTAAGGACTACCAGAAGTTAGTGTTCATGTCAGCAGTTCCAAATCGGCTTGACCGGTATTATCATTCATGGTGAGTTTTCCTGCGACATTTGATAGTTTTCTAGGTATGTTTTTAGTCTGTCTCCTCTCATGGCTGTCTTAGTTTTTGAAGAACAACTAAACTAGCTGTTTTCTAGGTTCATACATCGTATGTACGACGTAAGTATACGTACGATCGTCGGTTACAGTATAACAACTAGGCGTGACTGTGTGGTAAAGTACAGTTCAAAAAAAGACGGATACCAACAAAAATAAAAACCAGAAGTGGCCGAGAAGAACGATAATGTAGTAGGCGTTTAAAAGCCTATCCAATTGGATAGGATGATAGTTAAACACCAAATGGCGACTACCGGTCTTAAAAACTGGATTGACTATGGCATCTTACAAGTCTCTAGAGAAGCAAGTCTGAGTTAGGGACATATTGAAAAGATCCATGACTGGCTGAACAATGATGTCTTCTAACGAGGATAGAAGTCTGGGATGTAACTCGTCGGAACCTGGGGATTTTCTAGGTTTAAGGTTAATGAGCAACTGTAAAACTCTTTCCTTTGTTGTGAACAAAGTATCTATTAGTGGAACAGTGCTGATACCACTATTTAGCACTCCATTATCACATCCAACAAGCAGAATGACCTCATTCTCCATCACACTGACGGTCAACCATACTTTTTCACACTACTTCCAATCGAGCTAAATAAAAGGAGAATAAAAATTGACTGTTAATTCGACTTTTGCAGCTAATATTATAGCATAAATGAATCAAAAGCAGGTTGAGAACGTTCAACTCCACAGGTAACGAAACAGCGGATTTAGGTTACTTGTAAACAACAAAGTATATAAATATGATATTTAAAGACTAATCCGCGGGAAGATTTAACTTAAATAATGGAGGGTTGAAACAATAATAATGGTGGTGATAGTTAAAATGTTGCTAGCTGGTGACGTAAAGGTCGAATGCTATCAAAAATAGGTTGCGTAAGATTTTCAAATCGTTCACAAAGTGCATATAGATTAAAAAGGGGCGAAAACGTTTAGTAACCAATCAAAGGATTAGGTAATATAAGTGAGACAAGTTAATTGGGGTAAATTGGAAATGCTTTGTTAAAAGTTGCGATTATTAGGAAGATCAAATGAAATAACACCGGAGACAATAAAATATAAAAAATAAAGTGAGAATGACGATATAAGGGTACGAAGACTAATCTGGATAGCCAAGGCCTCTGCTGCTTTTAGAAGCTGAACAAGGGGGAAACGTGAGGTGCTTGGGCAAATTCCATAGACAACCTTGAAATCCTTGTTTGGGTCGGTTGGATGGTTGGAATCGATTAAATGCTCAAGGATAGAACTTCTGGTGCATTTCCTTTGGCCCTTATAAAACCAGGCCGGAATATGTCCTTGTATACGTGTTGACAGTAATCTGTGACTACGGCCCCACAGGAGCAGGTGAACTGGTAGATACACATGGGTGTGGCCTGTCGAGGGATATTGTCTTTTATACAAACGATTTGAAAATCTTACGCAACCCATTTTTGTTATCATCCTACCTTTACGTCATCAACTAGCAACATTATAATTATCACTGCCATTATTATTGTTTCAACCCCCCATTAAGTTAAATCTTCCTCACGGATTACAGTCTTCAAATATATATATATCAAATTAATAGAACTTTCTTACTGTTCCCAATAGTTATTTGATATGGAGTCAAGGACTTGTTGCATAATGGGTTTCGAATTTCATTCGCTTTAAATTTTTGGTGAATAAAGTAGGTTAGTTATTTTATGGCACCCGAGTGAACTAGGTCAACTAGGTCACTTGAATCTTTTAACTTTACTGCTTCTTTGTTTAGGCTGATGGGTCTTATAAGTGCGTCAAACTTATCAGGAAAAATTATCAAGTTTTTCAGCTGTTACCTAGTTATAGAAAAGGGCATTTAGTAAAAGATGATTTGTGGATTCGAGATGGAGTAATTGTTAATGAGTTGACCATATTCTTCTCAGTATAGACAACACTTGATATTTTTGTTGATTCGCATAGAAGCATAGTTTCTCCTGGTCTCATCGATTTGCAGGTTAGTGGTGCGTACAGATTTGATTTTTCGAATCCTGATGAAACGTGCTTCGAAGTTGCCAAGATGCTTCCGCAAACAGGAATTACAGCTTATTGTCCAACCATTATAACGTCACAACAGGATTTCTACAAGAGGCTTGTCTCCGCTTTTGCGAATTATCAAAGTAGAACAAACTATCCAAAAATGTTGGGAGTACACCTTGAAGGTCCGTTCATCAGTAGAAACTGTGCTAGGAGGCATCCAATATCCTATATAAAAGAGTTCAGAAATGATCCTGCAAGGTAACTTTCAAACATAACACTTTATTCTGCTAGGCGATTTCAGAGGCCTATTGTCCCAGCCTTAACAGTATAAAGATAATTACAATTGCTTCAGGAATTACAGGTGCTTCATTCGCTACAACCTATTTGGTTCCACAAGGTATCATTGTATCAGTTGATCATACCAGCTCTGACTGCGAGTCAGCAGTCTTTTCTTTCTTCAGAAGCAACCTTTGTTACTCGTCTTTCTAATGGCATGTCATCTTTCCACCATCGTAAAGCTCATATATTTGGTCGACTCGCCAATTCTAAGACACCGCTCTACACTGGTCTTAACGCTGACTTGATCTATCCACATCCAGCTGCTCTTCATTTAGCAGAAACATTTTCTCCCAGTCAATAACTCTTGTCATAAATTGTATTACTGCATTCGGACCTCATGATAGCTTATACACATTTATTTTACAAAATATTCAAGCTGACGGTGGGAAGTAAGTTTCTTTTTTTGAATGTTTTTAGTGTTAGTTGGAAACACCTCCTAAAATACCTTAGATTTTTTCAACGGTTTTCTTTGTTAACTTAGGAAATTTCAGCCATCACATTTAATTGCCTCGATTTCATATGATTTTCATTTTTCATCAATTTGTATAACACTGTACATGCCAGGCAACAACTGCTACCCTAGCATAGTGGTCAAGCTTACCTATCTCACTGACTTATCTGAGATATGGTGGTTGAGATAGGAGTTTTCTGAGATTGTGCCACACCAAGAACATTGTAGGATGACCAAAATAAAGGCATAAATTATCACCTACTGAATGAGGTTTCGAGTGCAATTTCTTTTCCACCATCATATCAAAGCAATCATCCAACTTTCAAACATCTTTTTCATAGTTGAACAGCAATAATTTGTGCTCTAAATAGCATCCAGTTAATAATGCAGTGTGAGTATGTGCTATATCGAACAGATTAATCTAGTGTGGAATTATATTCTACCAGTGTCCATGTTTTACTCCTATGATGATTATAGTAATAATAATACCTTCATTCTGAAACATATTTCGGGAATGCTGTCCAGAATTTTTAGCAGATCATATAGCATCAATTGGACGGATACAGTGTATATGCATACATAATAAAATGGAATAAGTATAAATTACATATAAAGGGTAAAAATATTTACTCCATCTACAACTTTCTTGAAGTGAAGAGGATGCTGGTCATGTGATAAAATAACTCCTCCCAGATGTTTACATGAGTTAAGATGTTTGTCCGCAACAGTTTTGGTGAGAAGGTTTAGAAGTACACCTCTAGTTCTGCTGACAATTTCCAAAGTTCTATGCTATATAGCATAGTCTTTTTTCAGCAAGCTGGGAAAGAATAAAGGGAAACAATGGAGGAGAATAGGCAGGATGCATGGGTTTATAAAACACAAGAGAAGAGCCGGAGTTATACTAAATACTCTCAGCTTCCTAATGTAGAAAGTTAGGTGGAAACCTCTTTTGGAAATGAGTAAGATATGGGGGGATCAAGAAAGGTCCGAAGAATAACACATGCCGAGACAAATCATACTTGTAACATTCTCTAATACACAAGCATCAGTACAGTAAGAATCATGAGAACTAAGCAGTTTACATAGTTTGCGTTCTCGTCTAAAAGTAAAGTTTACAGCCTGACATTTTGAAGAATTAAACACAAGACTATCCACGTGGGATCATCATCTAACAGTGGATAGGAAACCGTTCAGTTAGGAACAATCTGTTAAAGAGAAGACAGGCACAGGAATTATCAGGTCATCAGCAAAATTGATAACGTTGATGCTAGCTGAAGGAGTGTTACACAGAAAGAAAAAAGAATGGCTCCTTAGGGAACACGTCAAAGTAAGCACTGAGGTGGAGCGCTTCCCTCTGTGAACAGTATATTGTTTCCTTTCAGAGAAACAGGAATGCAGCCGGCTGATGATCCAGGATTCAGTATTTGTCCCAGTTAGCTTGTCCAGCGAAAGAGGTCTTGAAACAGAATCAAATGCTGAAGTATTGTGTAAAAAGTCACATCTGGCATACTTGGCATTTATATCAAGATTATTAGCAATAATGTGATGACAGTGGTGGCATCTAGAGTGCTTCTTTTGCTTTTGTATGCGAATTGATTACGATCTCCAAAAATTTTTAATGAGGGTTCAAGCATAAGCGTTATTAGCTTTTCAATTTTTCTCAGGAACGGAGAAGTAACTGCAATTTGACGGAATTTCAGACACGCCTGGAGTCACCGACTTAGGTATAGGGACTATCTTTATACCTTTCCAAGCAGCTGGTATGACGTTTTCTGTAAAAGACGTATTAAATATATTAGTTAGTGGATGGCATAATATACCAGCACACTTCGTGAATATGAAACTTGACATTCCATTCGGACCTAAACTATGTGAAGGGTTCAGGGACTCGAGACGTTTGAAAACACCCTTCTCGGTGAATTTTGGACAACCTTCTTCATTGGAAATAGGTGGAGAGTAGGATGGGACAGTTGGGTTGGCGTACGAACGATTTGTTTAGAGCATAAGCATCAATGCATGCTTCTTTATTAGGGTACTTACTACCAGTGAGGTCTTTAAAAAGTTTCCACATGCTGGAAGTCTTTGCATGACAAAAGCTTCTGGCTGTACGGTAGACTCAAACGTTTAGTTTTCAACTTAATTAAGTTTTTAAACCGACAAGCACCAGCGTTGTCACTTACTTTGTATAACATTTCCTTTTCTTTTCTTAGTCTCTAAAGTTGAGTAAGAGTTGAGATGTAAGATCGAAGCGTTTCAAAAGTGATCTACATCGATTCTACATTAGACAATACAGTGAAATGGCTGAACATGTTTCTCAGATTCACTTATTTGGAAAGTCGAATTAGCCTTGATGAGTTCTTGTCCATGGATCCCACTTGTGTCTCTGATAGAATGGCTTATTGAGGACCGCACGTATTGAGCAGTAGTCCTCTGTGTCATGATAAATAATGGTGGAAAAAGGTTATTAGGTGTGGTGAGTTCGTGAAAGCTGCATGCGCTTAGCAGTAGTTGTCTCCGTAACATGGTCACGTATGTCGGGGCGTGTCAGTAGTATCAGTACTAGGTGCGCACCTCCATGTGACGGATTCAAATCTATTAATGATGTGAATCACGATCGACCCGATGACAGATTTGTCATATGTATGTAGACATTGCCTAAATATTTATGGACATTTTATGCTGATAATTTAATCCCTGCTGCAAAGCAGTCAAGCTGTCAACAAGAGCTAACAAATACCTTCAGGACTTTCTCCCCCTTATCTCCTTTGCCCATTAATAGTTACTTTTATTCTTAATCATTTTAGGGCTTACTTTGCTGGTACAAAATGTTTAGCTGGAGATACTACATTGCTACTAACATGTGTCAGAAGTTTTTGGCTAGAAGTCACCTGTGACAAGATTGGTCCTGAACCTAGTGTCCCTAAAGAGTGGGTCGGACTTGGATAATTCACTGGCAGTGGCTAGCACCAGCATATGTTCTTCGTCTGCATCGCTCAAATTTGTCTACCTTCAAATCCTTACCAATTTCGGAATTAACTTTGACAATGGGAACTTCAACTTCAGGCTCCTCTGCAGACAGGCTTAAAACCAGAACTTAAGTTGTTGAATACATAGATCAACAGGAGGCCTGTTTACTTCGATTCGGAATACCAAAACTTTATTAGTATTAGGTTCTCTGTTTGAGTCTCCTGAACATGGATTCGCCGGATTCTTAAAATCACGATTTCGAATCGTAACCTATTGATGCTGTTTTGTTTACTTTTGTTTTGATTTATTGTCGTATATACGATATTACTGCTACATTTTTAGATAATTTCCTGGTCCCAAAGATATCTTTAGAGAATTTAGACTAACTTAGAATAATCACAAGCACTATTAAATGTTATCAGATATGCTTGTAAAACTATGCCTCCACAGGATCAACTTAAGACTGGTTTTCAGAAGCACTCATAAGCTTTCAACACATATTCTCTGGAAAATCTTGTATGCACCTGTTGGGTTATACGTTTAGTTATCGCATTACTAACTTGCTAGGATTCTTTCAGATACACTACAAATCTGATGCCTATTACTCGCAGTTGCGTTAGCTAATAAAGCCCTAAGTTGTATATGGAAGGAGTAATAAAGCCTATTGAATGAGACGAATTCATTGCAAAGGTGAAGCATACAATTTATTTTTAAAATGTGCTTGTGAAGAGATAAGAATGGAGGGTTCAAACCACAATATCATCAGATGCATTGATCAAAAATTGAACTGATATTGAGCAAATTTGATCCTCATTTCACTTCTTTACATAATCTTTAGCTTTCAGTTGTGTATTTTGACATTGCAGTTTAAGCAATGCAATAAATTGAATAAATGCAAAAATTTGTTCTCTTGCTTCATTTTTTTTTGTGCACAGGAGCATCCTTTCTTAAATACACCTATTCAGTAATAAAATATAGGGCTAGAAATAAGACTCTGTAGATAAAGTTCATTGTTCTTTATGGCGAAAATATGCTGTAGTATATTTATACAAACTGATACAACATAAAATAAGCGTCTCCAATGTGATTGGGTGTTTGCGCTTGCCAGTGAACAATGAATCGATTTATATCCACGTATTTCTGCCCCTTAATGAAGACAGAGTGACTATGGTTAGAAGTTTATGTTTGAGAACGGACTAGCTAAACAGTTGCCGTAGCATGACAACGTAAGTTATCAATTAAAAGCCTGATAGACAGTCCCTGCCGTGATCTGTTGACCGAGCTCTTATATCACAATGAACCGTGAACGAGGTCTTATCATGAAAAAGTCTCGGTTAGTGATATGAAAAATTACTACCGCGATAGTGTAAATGGTTTATTCTACAGTGAATTCGTACTGATGACTGAATGGAAGTGAAATGAAAGTGATTTCTTTGTGTTACGCAATAAGCGCCATCTGTGCTTTCGTCATCTCTGGATAAGAAGGGAGATCAAAAGAAAAGATATCTCCTAATGACTAGACTCCACTTTCTATTGCTGACAATAGGGTTCTCAAACCACGGATACAACTGTACAAACTTCAACACCTAAAAAGTTAATGAACAACCGTAAGCAAACATCTGGGCCGTTTGTGTAAATCCGATCCGACTTTTCTTATATGTACTTGTTCACATCATTTTCTCATTCCTCCTTTCTTTTGCTATTTTCTGCTTGTTTTGACCGATTTTTCTTTCCTACTTCGTCTTTTATCTTATTGCCCTATTACTTGGTGTGCTGATGAGCTTTGGCAACTTGAACCGTTACGCAGTAATGTTGATTTTCATGGCCTCAGAAAGATATCAGTATACAGTATAGGTAGCCACCCGAACACTTCCAGTAGTACAAAAAGCCTCCTGTTACTATGATTATGCCATCTAAACTCCCCAACTTTTTAACCCGATGGTTTCTACCAGCTCAACAAAACAGTGTTCTTTGCCTCTAAAAATTGTGCTGCTATTTTTATATGCAAGCTTTTAGCATCTTGAATCGATGTCAAATCAGGCAACAAGTCTCACTGGCCAAAAGGTCGGTATTTAAGGAGATACTGCACCCAAGTATAGTTATTCGCTTGACTTTATTTAACAGATATGATGGGTCTGCAAAATCAAGCCTGCGACTGTTGAGAAATTCGATGACTACATCCCGTGAACTAGATGTAGAGATAGCGCCAACTTTGGAAGTTAAAAACGTACTTATGGGCTAGATCTCAGTCAACAATAATCTGTGCGCCGTCCTGCAGCATGGATTTCTTGAGATTAGTAACAGCTATGACAATCACCAGTGGTTGTTAGTTGTTTTTGCTGGATAATATCAGTTGATGCTATTGCTTATTCCCCGTTGTTGCTTAAACCGAATTGATCGACCACGTTTGGCATATGGCCTGCTGCATGAATGCCTCGATATTGACAGTAATTTCAATTTAGTAGTAATTATGGGTCCCACTGCTAGCCATTATCTATCATAACTATGATACTAATCTCCGATCTACCCCCTTTCACAACCTGATTCGGACCAATATTAACATCACATCTGCTTTCCCAGTCATCCACTTCGTTTCTGTACCACTGTTCTGACTTACCTAACAACCAGTGTAAATATAGCCGACAGCTAGTTGCTAAGCGTATGTGGCATTCAGATGTTATGGTTCATAGGTCTGATGAGTCCTGAATATCTGGTGCATCCCAGTAGCTACAAAACGCAGCTGCGTATTGTAAGCTTCCAATCAGCACGTTTTAACAGTCACTGGTCAAATCCAGTGAATCTTCTTGGTGGGAGCACTAAGTATGAGGAGGAGACGTCAGGTAAGCAGAATAGACTGAGTAAACAAGCCTTCCCTACTAGTTGGGACCGCTGTTACCTTCATTTTGTATTTTCACTAGCTACCTACCTCGGATGCTACTAAAAGAAGAGACCAAGACCACTGTGGAAAACAAGTGGCAAGCCTTGAGATCTGATCATCCAGTAGGATTTATACCTGCAAATACAACTTTTACACCGTCGCCCGAATATAACTTCTTATATAACTCTGATAAGTACTGCTTGTAGTTGGTTTTGATTTCTCAAACCTGTGGATTACTCTTTCAATGGAAGATATGTTAAGTGTCGGTAATCACTTCTATTTGACTATCCCTACTTCTCAGTATTTTTACAGTCCACAACCCATTTGTTTACAGGCGTGAACAACATAGTTAGTCACGGTTACCAATCTCATCTCTTCAGCCTAAAATATGAGCAGTTATAGTTCCTTGTTGTTAAATAACTAATCTCCGACCAGCAGGCCAAAAGTTCAAACCCCGCCCCAACTACCAATGTTTGAGGAAACGCGTAATATCACCTAAACTTAGCAGGTGTGGATCATTGTCTAGTGCACAAACCTTCACATTTTGGTTGAGTTACACTAAATACAAACGATAGTTACCTATGAACGGTAGGACATGAAACAATAGTAAGTCAATGAAACAAAATAACGTGACAGGATATCTCAGAGGAATGTTTCTAATAGGACAGATACAATCTAACAATATATATTTAGTTTCTGCATCTCCACACTCGCATCTCTTCTCGATAGACAACTCAGCGTTGATTCTCCCAGTATTCGAAATGTCACTTGAGTGGGTTGGAACCACGAGATGTTGAAGTTGAGAATTATATTCATATTAGGTAACATCACCTTGCGATGCTATTATGCTGCATTGATAATTTCTAAAAATTGTTGCATCATTCTACGGACACGTTAACCTTTTGATAAGCCATGTGGTACCTCCCTGGTCTTCGTTTACGATGTGACTGAGGCATACAGCTGGATACCTCAAATACTATGAAATCAGTTAGAGAGAAGATTCGATTTTCTGTGAATTTATAAGCAGTTCTATGTCTATTCACCATCAGAACTACCGTTTGATGAACTTAGCAAATTCGTTTCACATTTCGCTGTTTTCTCCAGATGGAGGCTTTAATTAATGTGCATTTGTGCCAGACACTTCAACTTCAGAAAACTTGCTACTCTTTGTAGGTCGCTTAGCAAGTGACTGATGACGATAGATGGCTACATGTTGAGCATGAGAAGAGCCACTGATCTATCATATCTCTTACTCTTAGCACAATATACTCACACTAAGCTGTACTTCCCTGGGTGTGGTTACCCGAAAACAAACACCATTTTTATAGGTACTTTGTTGTTATTTTTGTGATCAAGTCTTGGGTTCATCATCCTGTGAGTTAACCCTGTCCTATGTTGATATTGATTGATTGATTGAGGAATGAACCTCAAATAACAAGATCGCACTGATGACAACAACTTGTACAGAGAGTAGATTTAGATGCAAGTTCACACCTCAACATATATTGAACTAACTTTCAGTTTCAAGTTTAGTGCTACGTGTTCAATAAATCATAATCTGTAGGTCAGCAAAAATGTACTTCCCTCACAATAATTTAAATTGACTGAACTACACACGTGATTCTCATTTGTCAAATTTTTGAACTTCAATCCGTTACTCATACTGTAGCAGCTGCTGGTGATATCATTCCTCGCGGAATGTGGATTATTGCTACCTGCATAAACCCATGTGTTATTGCTTAGTTACAATTCATTTTCATGACTACATACTACAGCCAGCACATACAACAAGGCAATGCATGGTTCACAAGTTCTACTGGTCAGGGAAATCAACAAACAAACGTCTATGCCGACTACTTGTGTGTTCATACATATTCAAAATGCACGTGCAATTAGTACTGTATGTAGGACTTTCGGAATCAAACATCACAAGTGTGTTAGGATCTGAGATGTGTACAGAACAGGTGCATGGAGGATGCGCCTTCCAGAAATTTCCGAAGCGAATATTGACTGAAAGCTCATTGCTACTAAAACAAAAACCCTATGTATCCAGACTATTTTCGTAACTTCGAACAAAAAGTGATTCTACACTGTTCCGTATGCTCTTTCAGCTTGTCCCCTAACCTATTTATATTACGATCATGTCTTCAGATATAATCCTAGCACTATCGATACAGCTTACGCACCCACTGACTGAAGTTCGGATAGAATAAAGAATGAATTCTGCCGAAAACTGTCTACCCTTCTAGTGAAAACCAAGCACCTAGACGTGGTAGTTGTTGCAAGTGCTTTCACTGCACAAGTGGGTAGGCTAAGTCAGGCAGAAAGATACTTTTTGAATCCCAGTCGGAAGAAAAGATACCGGCGATCGCCTGCTACTACTGTGCTCAGATAACCATTTACTTCTAGTCAGCACAAACTCCAAATAAAAAAAGATATTTGGCGTGGCGTTCACCGAATTCAACTCTGTTGTGGATACACAGACCACATTGCCGCTAGTTATCGCTGGGTAGGCCCGATGGAAGGTTGCCACTCCTGGAGCACGTGTTTGAACAGTGAATATGCGTTGGTCTGAAAACGTGTATCTCTGGGCCTAAGAGACCTCGGTAAACTTTAGCAAAAAGACCATTACGAGTGCGGCTCGACAATGATAGAACTAAGGTTGCTTCCAGTAAGAACCAGCTGGACAGAAACAGAAGAAGCCTGGTCCCACCGCCAGTCTGCAGTGAAAACAGCGTTGAGGACCGCAGATGACTCTCAGAAAGTGGTAAAAAAGAACCAGTCGCTCTCAGAAGCTCCTTCCAAACTAATGGGTGTACGCAAACGCATCCGTGTAAGCTCTGAGAACGATGAAGAATGAGAGAAATTCGAATGCAGACTGAAAAAATGCCTGCGCAATGACCACGAACAGTGGTGGGCAGCGGAGATTGAAGAAATGGAGAAGGCAGAGGCGATGGATAACAGTAAACGGTTAGACTTACTGAGGAAACTGGGGCAAAATGATACATGGTTAGTGAGACTAGAGGCGAAGGACTGGATTGTGATTCGTTCGCAGGACATACTACTGGGATGATGGGCAGGGCAGTCCCACTGGCCTCCTGCTACTATTTATTGTTCACTGTCCGGTCGAAACCTGAGTGAGACATGGAGATAGGACCCACAACACTTACAAATGTCAAGAAAGCGGTAGGTGAGATGAGGAAGAGCAAACAAGCTAGTACTAAGGTATGTTAAGGACGGTGGTCGACGATTTTTAGCCAAGTTGACTGAAGCTTTAAACACTGTGTGGGAGTCAGATACGATACCCCCTGACGGGTCTCAGTCATCGGTTGTCCCAGTCTTCAAGAAAGGTCAGAAATCCTCTTATGATAACCACAGATGAATCAGCTTGACGAACATAGTGTCTGAGATTCTAAGTTCTGTTACCACTAGACCTTCGAGTGGAACTCGGGAACAGAAAACCAGGCAGGTTTCGGACCTGACTGTTGGTGTATTGACCAGATACTCATATTCTCCTAGATTCTGGAACACAGGCACACTTACCGACACTGGCCTTACATCTCGACATCAAAGCAGCTTTCAACGTCTACACCCATCGTCAAATCGGCAAAAAAGCGGTTGAGCGCGTTGGGCACTTTTCATGCCTGGAGTACCGCACCAGCCCTGGTGGGTCAGTGACTGAATGAATCTCTGCACAGATACAAAAGGTTCCATTGGCTTTTTCCGACTTACACCATTTATGGTACAACCGTAGCATTCGGTTGCCCGTTAAGGGTCAAGTATACTGTGCCGCAGTTTTTAAGGCTGTGAAACACGGCCACTGATGGTATAGGACACGAGAAGGCCTCTGGCGTATGATTACCATTACTTTCGTAGTATAGGCCATATGTTTTGGTACCACCACGTTAGTACTGCAGAATTCAGGTGTAAACTTTCAGGAAGACGAAAGTCAGTTGATGAGGTTGTGGACCTTCATCGACTGAGATGGGTGGGACATTCGTTACAAATACCCAATCACAGTTTGCGTCTCCGTGTAATTTTAGCTGAAGTAGGTCTAGGCTGGAAAAACGTTCGGGCCAACCAAACTAAAATATGGTACCAGTGCAAGACGTCTTGGACTGATCGGTGGAGGGAACGCAGACTTCCCGATTAGGATCCGCGTTACAACAGAAACCAGTGGTTGAAGACTCCTGATGACAGGGTTCAGAATTGATCTCAGTGGCCCAGATGTATCCCCAAATTATTTCAATCGCTATACTAAATTCAGCAGTTTCTCATTCATCTCAATTACTTCTTTCCACTGTTTTCAACCGATTTTGGTTACTCTTTTCATCTTTCCGTTCATCGCTTTCTTACTTGATGTGCTGATATTAGTTGTGGCAATTTGGACCGTTACAAAGTAATGCTTGGTCCTTTGTTACTAATGGTGACGATAGCTGCTACCTTGAAATCGTGGTCTCACTGGCGTACCAGTAACGCAATCAGCTACACTGGTTGGAATGCTTTTTCCATATCAGATGGGTCTGTTGGATAGTTGTGAAACAAAAGTTACCGTTATGAGGCAAAATGACAAATTATATGCCGGTTTGAGGCCGAAGTTTTACAGCTGGATGGACGGAATGTGAAGGCAATTTCTCACGCATAACCAGCACATGCTTTCCTGTGAGGTGTTATAGAATGCTGGCCCTAGAAAGAGCACACTGCTCCCTATCCCGCAGTCCTCCGGTGCCGATGATATGGGTTCCACCTATCCGGAACTAAAACAATCTAATACCAAAGCAACAATCTTAACGGGCGTGTGTCAGGCCTCAAGATGTCTCATGATCCCTGAAGTTACAAATCTTTTCGTTTTTATCTTTCAGGTACTCTTCAGAATTATTTCACGGTTTGGGCAGCCGTGAAACGCCGACCGCAAGCCCACCGCCAGTAGCCTGCAAAACCCAATAAAACAACACAACTTTTGATTTCTCCCTTGCCTTCACTTCGAGATACGAAGACTAAGCCTAATAGAACTTCATCAACCTCTCACTCTGAAGTCTCCTAAAACTCAGCTGTCGGCTTCACATTGGAGCTTTAAACGTCCGAACCTTATGCCAAATCGGACAGCAGGCATCTCTTATCGAGATTCTAGAATCGCGAGCCATGAATGTATGCTGTATTTCTGAGACACGTATAAACGACCCGACTGTAGAGATTTACTTAATCTCACCTGGCCAATTTTGTGAGTCTTCAAAACTCACCTGATGAGTGTCCAGAGATTCGGTGGCTAGCTCTCGTGACTCTCCGGTGTAGGCTTAGCACTTAGTTCTCGAGTAGAAAGCAGACTTCTTGATTGGATACTAATCAACAACACCTGCCTGCTACCCAACTGAATGGATCTGTAAAAACTTGGGAGGATCGTGAGACTAATCGATACCTGTTGATAATCTCCACCTGCGCCCCCCACCGACTGCTGTTCGGATGGTGCAAAAGATGAACTTAAATCAAAACCTGTCAATTTCGCTACATAATGCAAAACGTTTAGAAATAGTCAGTTACAGGCGACTTCAAAGTCCAAGTAGGAAAGCCGAGCCAATCGGTAAAATGATCTTTGGGATATCTACAGTATTCTACACCAACGGACCAAAAAGCCTGGTCCTCTCTTACAACTTTGTTGACAAGCATTTGCTTCTAACCAGCACTAACTTCAAGCATTAGGAGATACACTGTCTCACTTGGTATCATCAAACCAGCAGTGGACACACATAGACCATACTGCTATATGCCAAAGTCGGAAAGGGTCGGTGGAGGATTGCTACTGTTTTTGGAGTAGCTGCTTAAAAACTTACTTGATAGTACGGTTCGTGTATGCTTAAGCTTTAACAGACGTAGGAAACAGAAAGCAGTGAAGTTTCTATGCACTAGACTGGAAGATAAGAACATTAAGTGTGTATTTAGGGGAGAGGGAAGTAACTAAGCCTTTGTGTAAACATGGCAGCAAATCCCTTGCTGATGAATACTGGTGTAATATTCAGTGCGTTGTAGAAACAGCAATAAAGACAGTTGCTAACTTACATCTGAAGGTTAGAAAAATCCAGTGGATTTCCTCAATCTGGTCCGAACTGATGGATGCCAGAATACTCATTCCAACTGACTCTGACCTCGCAATGATTGCGAGAAATGGCGGGTGGCAAAAGTGAGGGAGATGGCGAAGACGTCAGTATTAGGCAGTACCCGGCAATTATTTAGGCTGATTAAGGAGGAAGGCAAGAAGACGATGGTTAGCAAAATCACCACCGAGAAGAATGTTAACCTGATGATATCTCAGGACAAACAGCTAGAACACTGGCCAGAACTCTTCAAAACATAGTTCAAATGGCCCACAGCAGCGCTTCAGTTGCCCAGTATCCAGCCCGGACCTGAATGGTACGTAGATATTGGTCCTCGAAATCTGCTGGAAGTCGTCAAGGCTGTTTTAACTCTGAAATAGTGCAGTGTAGCGGGGCCTGACAGTGTGCCACAGGTTCTTAAGGACGAAGGTAGAAAATTATTGAGGGAAGTAACGGAAAAACTAAGCAGCGTGTTGAAGTAAGAGGTAATTCCATCAGACTGATCTACTTCACTGACCATTCACGTTCATAAAGAGGGAGAGTCCTTTGTGACAACTACGAGCGATTCAGATTCATTAACATTGTGTCAAAAATCCTAGTTTTCAGCTATGCGATATCTAAGTGGAGCATGAGAGCAGTGAACTCAATAAAACGGAGCAAGAAAGAGTGAATCAGTTGAATTTTCACTCTTCAACTGGTTCTCGAACACATGCATGTGTAACCACATTCGACATCTGCCATATTTTCTGACCTGAATGCAGTATTCGACTCTGTGAACCAAGACGTGCTGTGTCAGTTTTTAACTGTGAACACAGATAGGATGTTACGTTAATCAAAACTCTACTCGAATTTACACAGCCAAATAACTGCTCATAGAGATTTGTCACCTGAAAAACGACTACCAGTGTTCACCAGGAATACCTCATACATTCGCTTCTGTTTAACTTCCTTAGATAAACGCTAACTGATACAACCATTGGTACCTATGAGTTTACAGGGAATAATCTACCCCAAGACCGACGATACTGTTTTGTCAGAGGAAGACAATGACAAAATGCAAGGTCTCTTAAACACCTTGAGCACAAGTCTGACTATACTTGGCATGCATCTTGCACACGTCAAGTGAAGATGATTCTTCCCAACGGCTCTGTTGACACCCCCAGTTCAGAGTCAGGGAGTGAAATGGTAGAATGCATCAACCACTTCACTTACTCGGGGAGTCGTATGAGCCCGAATGGGTTAGTCCTTGACAAAATCTCGGCCTGAACATATAAGGCCCACTTGGCATTTGTAAACTTACGTTATCTCCGGCACCGCCGAGATGTCCAACTATCTGTCAGAAATGAATATACTGAGGTGCAGTCCGCTTTTTATTATACGGGTGTGAGGAAATAGCAGATGAAAGTAGAAAGAACGGAGAGATTGCAGGTCTCTAATCACTGGTATCTTCGAAACGTTTCTCACGAATGATCAAACTCATGCGTCGGTAACGTCGAGATTGGCGAAGGGTACTATATACAGATATGGAACGCAATCTCGTCGATGCGCTTGTGAACTTTCACTGACTGGGGTGGTTTGGGCATGTGCTGCGCATGCTGAGCCACCACCTACCTCGATATACAATGTTAACCGAAGCAGGACTGCGTTGGGGCAAAGCTCAGAGACCATGACGTAGCACCAGTCGACTGTTAGTCCCAACTGTGTAGTCAGGTGTAGACTGTTTAGTTGGGGTCACGATACGAAAAAGAACTAGTGGCTGGAAACACTTAGTAACATGGTTGGAACCCAGTCTAAAGTGTAGACGTATTCACATCTCGTAAAGCTACAACACTTTCACTAACCTTGAATTGTGGATTCTTTCTTTTACCACCCACCTTTTTCTACCTTACTACCAGTTTTTCTACCAACTTATCTTTAGGGTATATATATGCATACATATACGTAATGGTGGTGGTTAATGAGATCAAATTAATCATAAAACAGCTTGATACATACAGAATATTTAGAGAACAATCTAAGCACATTATAAGATGAGGCTTCTTAATAATTACATTTGGTCCACTACATAAAAAACATATATACTGTAAAATATTTATTGAGTAGTTACTACTTCTGAGTCTATTCATGCATAGAACAATGTTCTGAGAGATCATACAGCTGCAGCTCCAGATATAATTTCCGTAAGCTCACGTGTGATGGCTGCCTGACGCGTTCGGTTGTATGTAAGTGTCAGTCTCTCGATCATTTCACCTACATTGAATGCGAAAAGAAATGAGTTACGTACCCGCATTTTTCGTAGCAGAATCCATAGCAGTCATTCGAGCTGACTGTTCACTAGCAGTGGCTTCCTTTAGGGCGGAGAATATCAGAGAGGTTAGAAGAAACTCGTTATAGTGTTTCAAAATTTCAGTGTCTACCGAATCATATATAGTAATATTCGGAGATGAGGATAAACCCTCCAGACTCAACATTGTTTGCTGCGTTGGTGTGTAAGAAACAACTGTCCTAAAGTATTTATTAGAAAGCAAACACTATAATCACCTGAATGTGTTGTAAAACATAACAGCCTTGCTAAACTTGAAGTCAGTTGACAGTATGGCTTGCGCTATTGCCGAGGCGTCCTCAAAAGTTGGTGCCTTTCTACCAACCTCGTTGACTGTCATCAAGAACATGTCACGATATTGACGGAACATGAGTGCACGGGACTTGTCTCCTATTAGGACTAATTTGCAAGACTTTTCTAATTCAGGATTACTACGCAGGAGAGCTCTTATTGCCTACAAATTATGACTGACTAAATATCACCTTACTTTCACGACGCTGCTATTGGCTGCACCGCATAGACCGCGGTCAGAAGTGATAGCAATTATCAAATCATTTGCACCAAGCACAGTTTTATCTGTCGTCAACTCTGCAGTAGTGTAAAAGGCTGTCAGGACTGTTTCCAGAAATTATTTGTTAGTACCTCTTGCACCCTGACCGTACGGTCTTGCAGGTCTCAAGTCACGTTCAGCTCTAGCAAACTTCGCGGCAGAAACCATTTTCATAGACGCAGTGATTTTTTGTATGTTTTTAACAGACTTTAATCTTACTGAAATATCCTTCAACGTGGCCATAGAACAAGACTTCTGGCCTAAAAAGGGTTGAACGCATTTTGACACAAATAGCATTGCGCCAAACGAAAAATGTAGTGACCTTCATAGTAGTCAGGTTGTTCAAAGCACTGAAACAGCTCATTTATCTGATTCCTGGATTATGCATCTTGTGCTGACGTTTATTCATTTATCATAGCTTTCTAAGTTTACGTTAACCTAATGAATGTCTTAAATGATGATGAAAACTTAAAGGATGTCTCTTCCATGGATCGGTACTTTGGTATTCTAACTATTATTCTGATGGTTCAAATGGTTGTTGATGAAGTAGAGGAAGCTTTCACTTAATTGGCTTCCGCGTCTACAATCCGTGGATCACTACGCCCTGTGGTTGTTAACCTGTGGGCAAGTAAAGAAAGAGGAAAAATTGGTGATTATGATGTGGAAATTAAATTGGTTCTGGGCAGATCCTGGTCACACTTCAAGTGGGTATGCAGCCGGCGTTTATGGGATTCAGACAAAGTAGACTGGATCACATCTTCAGGAAGAGCGTTTTAGGGTTTTACAACCCTTAGGGAATAGAAGTTGTGCGTTACATCTAACCTGCTTTGTTCCTGGCTTAGTTTCTGTGCGTATCCTTTAAGATTAGCGCCCCAGCTAAGATTTAATAAGTGACAAGGTGGGTGGCCAGGAGTGGTCAGAATGTTATAGGTCATTTTCAAGTCATCTCTTTGCCTTCTGTATTCCAGAGGATACAGATCCAGTGCAATCGGTCGTTCTTCGTGTCTTCAACCTAAGCCCAGGAACAGATTTTGTTGAACGCCATGTTCTAGAGATGAGGGGAAAAGACGATGATTCCGAACTCCATGTGAGGCCGTAAGAAGCTGTTGAGAATTTGATGGAAGCGTCCACGGTCGGGTTGTCCGAAAATCTGTCTAAGAGTTACCAACACCGAGTTCCCACGAAATGCTTTCTGTTACAATTTGTACAAGATTTTGAGTCTTGAGGGACTAAAACACCCAAATCCTTCTCCGTCAGTGACGCTTCAAGTTCCATGCTATTGAGGTTATATACAGGAAATGCACCATGTTTTACGTGCACCACCTTGCACTTCTCAAGATTTAACGCAAGCTCGTTGTTGACTGCCCAGGTGTGAAGTCGAGTCAAGTCTTCCTGTAAAGAAACACTGTCTTCTCCGCCTTTGATTTCTCTCCAGAGTTTCACGTCATAGACAAAAAGAGGGATTTTGGAAAGGGCCTGTTCAGGCAAGTCCTTTACGTATATTAGAAGAAGAAGAGACCCTAGTACTGAACCTTGAGAAACACCACCAGGACATTCTGTTTCTTCAGACACAGGGAAACTCACCCGAACTCTAAATGAGCGGCCTCGTGTATATGAAAACAACCAGTCAATGAGCGGAGGTCGAACTCCAACTAATTTCAATTTATTGATAAGACAGTCGTGATTAACACGATCAAACGCCTCAGCAAAGTCTAGATAGGTAACATCAATTCGTCCTCGACGGTCAACAATATTAGTCCACCTATATACTGCAGTGAGCAAATTGGTAATGCAGGAGTACCCCTTTCGAAATCCATGTTGTGACAACAGGCCGGGTTCACCTACACTCAGTGAAGGCTTCGAGATTAAAATATGGAAGAAAGATAGGGTCCCAAATTACTCCTCAGAAGCATCTACATCAAACTGTGTCCATTTCCTCCTTGCGACACAACTGAAAAACTGAATATCCCCAGTTGTTCTTCACGCGTTCAGTCACTAGCCATTGTGATGTTTGTCACTTCTAGCATCTGAACTTCCTCTGAAATTTCATAATTACCTTTCAAGCAAGTGCTTGCTTAATGTGGATACCTCCCCAACTTGGATCTTGTAAAGGCCTCGGATAAAACAGAGAAAACATAGCTTTTGATCCCAAGATCAGCTTCACACTATCCAAAGTGTCACGAAGCTCTGGGTCTTGGTTGATTGACAGTGTATTTTGGTCTTATCTCGTAGCTTGGCACATCATGTGGTTAGAACTTGCGAGTCTCAGTAACCTCATAATTGCTGCACTCCAAGTGCCTTATTTTCATCACTTTACACGTGCCAAGAGACATTTAATCTTTCCTCACCAGGGCTAATGGAGCACTGACATGTGCTTAAAGGCACAAATTATCGTCATCTCTTGATTCTTGACATATCTCCACCCTAGTGGACAGAACAGCTAGTGTCTCTTGACTCAGAAGAGGAACTGCATATGATCTTAAACTGTGCTTGTTGCATCCTTACAGGTACTAACTCCTAGGAAATTGTTTTAAACCGACCTTCATTCCCCGTTTGCTACCTGAAAGTAACGTTCGTACCCACGCAAACAGACTGTTGTTGATTTCAGAACCAGTAAGTTTTGTCAACAACCTGAATTTAGGTACCTTTCAGTACGTTACTTATGTCATTGTCAGCATCCAAACCTTTACCGCCGCCTATGATCTCCCACTCGCCTCTGCTATGGTAGGGCTTTCTAAACGGGAGGAACTTCAGATGAAGCTATGCTGTGAGCTTAGTAGTGGGCACTTGCTTCTAAAAAGGGTCCCTAATGGCTTTCTAGATTATTCTTTCTGAGACTTAAACAACCACACTACCCATGCTCGTCGGTTCGTGATCTGATGATCGATGAATAGAGTCTGCACTTCTGAAAAATTTGATTCTAACATCGTCTTGGCTGTAAGTTGCTACACATTCATAGAAAGGGCTTCACAGAAATGATGGTCTCAGCGTTCGGTGTAACCATTGTAAGAAGGTTTTGGTGCAGCCCACCTATATCATTTCCTTCCCTCACTTTTTAGAGTACTTGTAGTGATGATAATACCAGCATTTATTTCACTTGGCTAGATGTACTTGAATATGTGCCTTTTTTACAGGTATGATCTTCCTTGCGATCCGGGGTTATGAACTAAAAAGCACTGATTGTCCTGATTCGATCTCTACCTTACTTTTGGGATGTCCACGGATATGAAGCGAATGTATTTTTCCTTTTCATTTCATGCGATGTTATCTCAATGTTAGGTGGCCCCTCCGACTTTTGACCTTGTTAGTAAGAAGGCTCGTGGAGTAGTACCAACCGTCCTGATTTTGTATTTATAAGCAGTAAGAGAGCCTAGCCCAGTTTACCAGTCCATTAGTTTACTAGCCTGTCCCGAGCCAGGTTAAAAGAAGGGAGGTTGGGCACGGGGCCAGCAACCCCACCCCATAAGACCAATTCAACCTATAAGGAAAATTCAAAACACAAAAAAATGCAAAAAACAAGCTTATTCCTTGCTGGAATCGTGGAGACGAAATGACGCCGGTTAGTGAAGGCCTTCCGGAAGACGATTGCCCGATACGCCTTCCACTCTCTCGATAAAAGCGAAAGTAAACACGGAGACATGGAGTGTCCGCACCATGTATGAACCTATCAAGGCTGCTCGGATTGCCAAAAAGATGAGAAGGTGCGGCACAGAAGTGTTTGGAATCTGCGAGACCAAATGGAATGGAAGTGGAATCTCCAAACTGTTAACTGGAGAGTCAATAATCTACACCAACATCGTCACCCAGACGACAACCACGAGCATACTGGGTTTTGGAGTGGCTATCATGATGTCCCCAAGAGTATCGAAGGCCCTCATACAGTGGAAACCAGTCTCCTCCAGGATCACGATCATGACAGCAAGATTCAACTCAAACGGAGCGAAAGTCACAATCATACAATGCTACGCTATGCACCTATAAATAATTCGGATCAAGAGGAGGAGGAATTCTATGGACAACTGCAATTAGTACTGGACAAAACTCCAGTTAGCGACATAAAAATTCATTCTAATGGGTGGGGTGACATGAATGTCAAACTGGATGACGACAATACAGGGAGAGAACTCATCGTGGGTCGAGAAGCACTCGGTGAAATGAATGCGAATGGAGAACTGTTTGCAGATTTCTGCGCATTCAACGAATTGGTACAAACACAAAGATATTCACAAAGTGATATAGGTTTTACCCGATGGACACACTAAAACTCAGATCAACTTCCTCTCAATGGGAAGAAAGCGGAGACACGGTCAGCTTACCGGGCACAAGATCAGCTGAAGAAGAGGAGCAGACCACTATCTAATGCAGGAACCTGCATTCAAAATCAAGTTGAAAGCCTCCACAGAAGCTGGTGATAGACCACGGTTCAGGTTCAACACCCAGAACAGGAACTGAAGGACGAAACCACAAAGAACATCTTCACGTCAGCCATCAGGACGAAATAGGAGGCATTGAGCAACGTCCCTGGAGAAACCTTCGTGGAAGAACACTGGAGCTCTTTGAAGGAGGTGTGTAAAGAAACCTGTATGACCGCATTAAAGGGGGAAAAAAGCAGGACAGGGAATGGATCTGGACGGACACGTGGAAACTGATAGAGGAGGGCGAGGAAGATGTGAAGCAGAGGATGAACCAGTGTATGGATGAACAATGAAAAGAGGAACTGAACACAACCTACAAAACACTAAGTTGGACGAAGAAGTGAAGAAGAGTGAGCGCAAAGACAGAAGGTACTTCGACGACACATTGGAAAGTGAAGCAGAACAGGCTGTAGGTAGGAGAGATAGAGACCTGACAACACTACATCAAATAACCTGATTACTATCTGGGAAGAGGTCAACGCGGACGAAACCGATGAAAGATAGTGAAGGAAGGCCGGTTATCAAAGAAGAGAAACAAGGGAAACAATGGGCTGACCAGTTCAAAAACTCTTCGACCGGCCACAACAGCTACTTGCTACCCGCCAGAAGTACCGCCAGCAGTGACAGGACTACCAGTGAACGCAGGCCCTCGACAGAGGCGGAAGTGAAGTCCTGGACTCCATAAAGACAGTGAAATCCGGGAAAGTGGCAGGAACAGATGGAACTCCTCTTCCTGAAGCCAGGCAGCTGGTTCCGGTCGTAATTTTGAATCCAGCGCATCCGTTTGTCTCTCCAGGATGATGAGGCTTAATATCTTGCATGCGGTTACCGGGACAACAGCATGATCCCTCGCCAGTCCTCGCAAAGACTTATGTCTCCCTTCTTTGGAAGTTTGACAAGGTAGCCCTTCTTCCAGTCAGTGGGGAGGTATCTTTCCTTCCTTCCTTAGAGACCTTCTGCAGCAGCGGTGTCAGCACGTTCGCTGTCGTCTCTGAGTCTTTTCTAATATACCATCGTAAAATTTCTTTCTAAGAAACTTCTTTTCCTTTTGCTAATAACAACATTTCTTGCAGAAGCCTATGATTATTGCACGTCCGCTTTAGTATTGTAGAGCGGAGGTATGTCGATAGTTGGTCTGCAAGATATCACTAGAGTGAGATAAAAGTCAGAAATATGAGCCCCAGTTGTTATAGGCTAAATTTATTTACTTGCAGTGAGGGATAAATGATTTATTTTTCATGGTTTAGGATGAATAGGTGCTGATTCAAGAGATCTGTTGGGTTATGAAGAAATGGAGGTTACATCAGGATTGCTACCCAGTCAAGTGTTGCACTCCGCTCACTGTCTACCCTAGGCCAGTTGTTTTTATTAGAGTTTCAGCTAACTCATGAGCTTAGTTTACTGCACTGTACACTTTTGTCCTTGCTATGTTAGTCTCACTTTGGTCCAGGTATCACAACTTGTGATCTGACCGTAAACGAATTGGTGAGAATCGTTAGACAGGAGGAACTCATTAAGTAACCGTTGAAACTGGCCTGGAGATCAGCATTTTCGTATAGAAGCGGGAAGTTTGTTCCACAGTGTACTGTACTAGGTTAAAAAGAACCCACATCGAAGTTTTGAGCGATGCTTATTTACTGGAGTAGAGTGTTCGCTATTGCGGAGACTGTATGCCGGTGTTGACTTAAAAATGATAGCACAGTTCATCTTAGATCTTATAAATAAAAGACGAAAAAGGAAGGTTAAGTTGAGCTTCAGGCATCTCAGGCAGGGTGATTCTAGTTCTAGTTTTTTGCACCTTGCTCCGCAAGGAATTCCTTCGTTAAGTATTAGTAGGCGCCAAGTAAAGTTTTGTTGGACGTTCTCTACTCGAATTCCATCAGGTACTTTTGTTACCATAGATAACTGTGCAATACACTAATAATGGGCGAACCACGACCCTGTATTGTGTAAGCTTTGCCCCAGGTATGAGTATGTTTCCGTGCAGAAAAAAATTTGGAAACTGCTGAATCTGCATACTCTGTAAAAGTCACACCCCTGGAGTAAGTGATGATGAGATCTTACGCAGTGCTGAGTATCCGCCGTGCAGCGTCACCCAAGTGTAGTGTTATATCTGGGTGGGCTTCATTGAAATAAATAATTTTATTCCCAGGCTATGAAGTTAACATGAGAGAGGCCGGTTTACAGGTCTCGTCAAACTGATAATCGCAGAGAAACCTAAAAGTTTCAAGTAGCCTGAAAGGTACATGAGGAGGACATTAAACACTCGCGTGATATCAAATGTCCAAAGGTTATGAAGAGTGCAGGAAAATATCACTTCACAGTACATACACATCGTTCTGAGTTTAGGTCACTCCTACTCACACTTCTTTCTTTCACAACTTAGTGGCATCAGGCGGTGCAGTATTCGGCGTTTGCGTCACGAATAGTTGACGTGATTGAACCGTCCGCAAAACCCTGTTTTTTGTCAGGTAAACATCGGTTTTAACGGCAATTCTTTTGTTTGTAGCCTTATTAACCAATAATAACTTATTTCAATGACTTCGGGAATGAGAAAGTATCCATACGGCCAGGCAATCCAGGTGAACATGTAAGTCCAGGTATTTCTCACTCTTTAAGTGTTGTCTTTCCAGCAATTCACATTGATAATACTGAGAATATCTGTTGTGGTACAAGTAATTAAAGACTAGAAGAATCGTCGTTTAACAGTCCGCTTCGCCAATGCTTTTGCTCTCCGGTTTTGTTGTGGTAGATACGTCCTTGCTTGCCAGCTTCTAGTACCCTTTTTGGGAGTGATAAGCGATGAGAACTAATCTGGCTTATGGAGCGCTTTGTCATGGCTGCGTGTGCGGCTGTGTGCTCTCGCAAAAATGGAGCCTACTTTTTTCCCTTATTTCTCTTTGGAGCGCTGGAATAAAATGGCCACTAGCCATCCCTACATACCCATAAAATGGATCACAAGATCCTTTGATCCAGCTGTTGATAAAGCGAGGACCCCAATCTCGACGGCACAGAAAAGATTTTGGTTCGTTCCACTCAACGCGTTTGCGGTTTCCAGATAAAAACGTTCCTGTTTTTTGGGTTAATTCTGCAATGGCTACGTTGAAGCTACGAAATGCTATTTCATGATCGCTACATGGGGATGTGTACCTAACTGAAACTTTGTGGGTGCGGTTCTGTTTGTGAAGGCTAGATTCAGAACACCATTGTATTTGGTGGGGCATCTTGCATGTTTTTGGCGACCTTATATTTCCGGGGTGCCTAAGAACATGTCAAAGCGTTTTGGAGAGCCGATTCATTGCTACATTATATCTGTAATGTTAGAGTCGCCAAGTGTAATTTTTGCTGTGTGTGGCAGTGATGCGACATGGATGAACACAACCGTAAGCTTCTTGTCGTAATCGACCGAGGGGCTAAGGAGTCAGCAGGTGCATCCTACAAGAGATGCTGAGTAGGTTGGTGAAAGCCCATACACAGTCATTAATTTCATCAAGCTCGTAGGTTGAGCAGTGATGTCAGACTCTATACCGATAATTCACCCCCCCTCCCTTTACTACGTAGTTTGTCCCCTCCGAGCAAGCAATAATTGACGATAGGGATCTCCGTGTTTCAGAGGTACACCAGGCTTCTGTAATCATTGGCCCGGGCGGATCACAAATCAGAGATGACAGTATGATCTCTTACGTTTTGCTGTGTACTCAGCTGGCTTTAACCAAGGGGAAACGAGCTTGAGTCAAGAGTACAAAGGTGTACGCCTCGATAATGATGGCATGACGACCCGTAGAACCTCCTCTAGCATTGGACGGCGGCGCAGCACGAGTAACCTCACAGGGAGCGAGGATTCGTCTCACTGTGACTGGCACAGGGGCTACTGGTAGAGGCATAGATCAAATAGTCCGAGTACATCCGAATCGCTTGTTGGCGTCGCAGCTATGGGCTGTCCAAAAAATCCCTATTAATAGGTGACTGGGGCTGATAGATTGTATGGCATGCCAGTCTGCTGGCTACTGTACATATACGGTTGTTGGCAACACTATACTCACTAAGTTTATCCTTGGGGATCTGTTGCAAGTTAGTCTTCAAGTAACATATGACCCACGCTTTGCAGTATGTAAGTGGCACGGGTATGTAGCTTGTGGCCATCACTGGGCCAATTGTCCAATAGCTGAGACTGCTGAGAAATCAGGCCATGGTATATTCCTCATAATAACTGCGAGAATGTTAGGAAGTATGGGTCGAATGGGCCTCAATTATTTGGTAAGGCTTTAGGATGGATAGGATGATGACGCTTGACATTTTTCTCGATGTGGTTATGTGGAGGTGTCATGGTGATTTGTATTATTTTTCCTCAATGCGGATGGTTATTGGAGTGACCTGGGCAGGTGCCCGTTGGGGGTGGTGTTACAGTGACCAGCGTCACCCGTACCCTCCGTTGTCCGCCCATTTGGAGCACGCAAGCTATCCCATGGCTTGTGAGGGGGTAGGTTGGATTGCTTACATACTAGGGTTTGGAACGGTGTTGCAGTGACTGGGTGCTTGCGGCTAGTGCTTGGAATATTCATAGGCCAAGCTATCTACCCCCGGTGAGGACACGGTAATGTCGTCAGTGCTGTGGACCATCGATGGTGCATCACCTAGTTTGGTAAGCATTTGTGTGAGGGGGCGAGACGAGGAGTGTGTCTTCAGCACTGAAGGTAGTAAGGCCTTTCCTGTAAGATCATGTGCCTGAATTTGTCTAAGTCTACCAAAATGACACCGTTACAACCAGGTCTATATGTGAGTCAGCTGTTATTGGGACTTTGATGCGTCTCACCTCGTTGTTCTGGCACGGCATCCAGTTGGTTCGTGGATGGTACTGCTCTTGTGGACACCAGAGCTGACTAGGGTCTGCGACTTTCGGTATTTTTACGTGATTATGCCTAGGACAGGATGTTAGGTTTTGCGAAAGTCCGGCACTTTTATATGGCGTGAGTATGCCGATAAGTTTACTGGATGATGGAAACTGTCTTTCACGGTCAGAACCAAGAAATTTGAACAGCAGAGAGCTGGTACATTTTCCTATCTTCTGACGGAGACAGATAACTTGGCATTCTACGGAAGACACATAAAGAGCTTGCAGACATAAGACTGTCATCTGTTCGGCCGGCTCACGGGCCAGTATGTTGCATGCCGGTGCATTATACCAAGGCACAGTTATCTTTATTAACCTCGGTTTCTGTGGTATCCAGCATACCCTCTGATTTCAACAAACTATCGGAGCTGGTCTCTGGATTAGACTGGCAGGGGTGCAACAGTGGTAAGGTGATATCAAACCTAGTGTCCACGTTTAGCGATGACTTCCGAAAGGATATCATATAATCCACGTTCTTACGCGAAGTGTCATAAAGCACCGGTGTCTGGTTGGGGCCCTTAACTTCGGGGCCCCTACTACGGCTTAACGTCGAATCAGTTAACGAATGCGCTCTTTGAGCTGAGACACCAGGATTTAGTTCACATATAAGTCAAATGAGCTTGACCACGGTAGGGCGCATGTGGCTACTCCTTAATACCGTGACAAAAGTAACGTTACAAACAGTCAAAGAGAATTTAGAAATGACTCATATAATGAATGTGATAATTAAAAGCAAACAACCCGCTGTAGTTTAGGTAAATTATGTTGGGAACTCGGTACACTTTGGAGCGAGCGGCGTTGGTTCGCGCTAGCTGAAGGTGACGGGCGGATGACTTCCGTTTAAGCCTGTTCTCCTTTCGGTTTCACTGGTATTTTAGCAGCAGTTTCCTTCTGGCTGCAGCGTGTATCTACAAGCGTCTTTTGAATGTGGTATTCATCAGTGCTGCAGAAGAGGCATACGATCTTCCGCAGGTTGAGATTCTGAGAAAAAAATCAACACATGTTCCTAATTTCTCTTGTGAACAAGATGGGATTCACCTACAGTGAGCAGAATATCTGAATAAAACACCATGATAGGCAGAAGAAATTCAACGTCAAGTCCGTATTGCAGCGTGTGTGGAATCGGTGTCGCAAAGCCTTTATGACCAAACCACAAGTATTCTGGTCAGGATGCAGTGTCCAGTCAAGAACAGGCGCCTAGTGACCGAAGTTTAGCAATAATAATATATCTCATACAACATAAGTTACATGAGAACAAACCAGTTCACAGGCTTGATCATTCTGGTAGTGTGAACTGACTGCTATGTACAATACCAAGCCATACGACAGATACCGTTCTTTTCGGTACATAAAAGATGCGTCTACGGTAAGAACGTTAATGCCTTGCAGACAGCAAAGAATGAAGCGGATAAACACCAGCATAACTGTTCATCATACTGAAGCGAGCTCAGTTAGAAAGTAGGAAATATTCGGCTATTATTTGAATCTTCCAATATTCTTGAAGGTTGGGCGGGTAGTACAGCTGTGACCTTGGGCTTTATGCGTTCGTCATAAGGCCTAGATGTCATAGTGCACGCTGACAAATTAGACTGCTATACGACTGAGTCATTTTCGTATGGTACGCCCAACTTCCTTAGGTCACGTATGGCCTAAATATATACCAACGATACTAGACCACAATTCCTATGGTTGTATCCAAGTTGTATGTGTGTGAAATCTACGATCCTGCTTGATCATTATACAATGCCAAACAAGAAGGTGCCTCAATGATCCCACCCTGACACTATACACTGGACAGTAAGTTTTTTATTTAAACGCCAACCGGTATAATAAAAAGTCTGGCCGAGCGACAAACATTACATACTCACATCAAATCGAAAATGGTCCTACCAGAACAGACCAAAAGTATCCATCTCCAGGAGCCAGGCCAAACACTCGGGACGCCTCAGGCAAACAGTCAAATCAAAACTAAAATAATAGTGGCCTCCTGCACCTCCTTAAGCAGAGCAAAGCGGCAAGGAAAGTGAGACAAAACTTCGAAAGTGGCAAATTATCGTTGGATAAACTGGATTACACAAGATGGGTGCAAAGTGCTTTTGCCAGCAGTGAAGGTAAACATGACTTCGAAGGTCCCTCAGCTGTTATTTCCTACTCTTCCAGCTACAAATACACATACCTTCAAGGATGAAAATGGAAAAACCATATTCCGCGCATCTTGAACATTGATTGCTGTGTGATATAAACACAGTCAGGGGGAAAAGGAGGCCTTGATCCTGGTCTTCTCTGTTTATCGTTTTCACAAGCTTCTTCGCTGTGGAAAGTCCACCTTATCGGCCTACCATCAATAATAACAATAATAGTAATAACAATTTATTCCTGAATTTATGGGTGCAAATCATTTTCACGGATACGGCCACAAGAGTTAGTGGTGCAAATCTTCGGTAGTATTTTCTTTTGCAAAAAAATATTTCATCACCCCTTGACTGCAGGTAGTGGAAGTCCCTAGGCTAAAGAAAAGAGGAGACTTCACACCACATACAAGTGGTGCACTTTGATCTAAATTTAGAATTTTTGTTTTTTTAAGTAATCTGGCAGAAATGATAGCCACGTCCAATGAATACGTAAAATCATCAATCAAAAAGAAGAGAAAGTAACTCGGCAATTTCTCGCTCAAAAAAACTGATGCTGGTTAAATCACCCAAGTGCTTTAATTTGAAGGATCACGGCGAAGCACCGCAGCAGATTCAACGTGTTTTTCAAAGGATACGCATCTCCGGGTTCATTGAAGCGTCAAGATGTACTTCCTGATAAAACGATCCACTTCTGTTTGTTCATGCTAAATTGGACATATGAGCACAGTAGCCGCCATGTTGCTCTGCATTGTGCTTAGTAGCTCGGTGAATATTTGCCACATTCCTATGAGTCTCGAGGTTGACCTTAAGAATCCGTTTCCGTAGATTAAGCTGCAGGTGTCTTCCTGTGTTTTGTATGCTGCTTACAGCTGCGATGAACCAAATGGCTCCGGTCGATGAAGCGGTGGATTAATAAATGTCAAAAGGCCTCTTGGAAGTATCTTCGTGTGATGCCATAAGGATGTTCATCGCAGGCAGCACGATTGCATAAGAGTTGCTTGAAGACAGATGCAGTGATATTTAAGAATGGTACGGATGAAATATCGTAATTCCAATCTAACGCAGGTTTCCGAGATTCTACTTGCAAAAAGAACAGAGAAAACAAATAGCGGGGTACCAAGGTACAAGGAAGTTAATTATATGTAAATTTTAACCTATATAAATGGTGTCATGCCCACTATAAAATGTATGGTCGCAGGTTTCATGTTTATATTCTTATCAAAAATAAGCTATTCACTGTGTTTTGGAAATGCCATCTTCGAGGGGCTACATCTGAGGATGTCTCCAGTAGTGGTGGTAATAAGTGGGAGGTATAGTTGGACAACTTAATTAACGAAGTAGTCCTAATTGTCCCTGAGTTGTAATGGGGAAGAGTGTAGATTTGCCGATCAGGGTACGTCACCTCATACATGTAAGAGGCCTGTTATACCGAGTGTTGTGAGACATAGTCGTGACTTGCTCCGTATGCTGCGGAGTTTGCCGGAGGATAGGAATCTTTCTAACAGACGACTAAATCGGATAGTTAAGCCTGAAGCTAGGATGTCAACAGGAAGATGAGTCCATATTTTCGGGCATTTAATAGGGCAGACGTTAGCTCAGAGGGATGTTCTAAAATATTTCATTTCAATACTGTAGGCTTGATTACGAAGACTGTGACAACCTTCCGGTGTGAAACGGACTTCCCCACTAGCTGTAAAGGATATTTTGTGTAAGATCTTGAAGAAAAATATAAGTTTATGTCTTAAGGCGTCTCATCCAGAGTGGTTGCAGATTAAACGATGTGCACCGAGATGCATGATTTTGACCGCATTCGTAACCAAGCAGCCCGAATGTTAAGTAACTCTGCACACTCTCAATCTTGGGTTTGTCGTCTATACGGACGCTCCCTAAAATAAATGAACGGTATTCTAACAGGGGTGGGAAGCAACAATTTGGCTTCGTGGTAGTTAAAGTTACGAATTATACAGCCTAGTAGTATTCTAAACCTACAAGTTTGTGTCGCAACATGTCCAGGAATGTAAGGTCGTCACAGTAACGGAGTCCTAAGCCAAGTGCGCTATGGAGACTAGGTAGCATCACAGTTTGTAAAGACAACTGTAGACGAATGAATGGTGCTCCAAAGTATATACAGCCGCACTTATCTAAGTTGAATTGGAGGTTCCATGTGGCGGACCAAGTGGTTACTATGTCAAGTTCACTCTGTACTAGCCTTTGGAAGTGGGGCAGGTCGTCACATGAGAATGTGTATGCAACCTTTGAATTGTCAGCAAAGAAAAACGGTTTGCCAACCGAAAGGCATTTGTACAGGTCGCTGACATAAAGAGTGAAAAGAGAAGGACAGAGTGCGCGACCCTGAACTACACCAGAAGCAATGGGCCTAAGTTTGGAGGCTGAGACAACTTGTGAACGGTTACAAAGAGAAGATTTAATCCAGCCTAATAAGGGGTTAACAAGTTCAAGGGCTTGTAACTTATGGATAGGTAGTGAATGGTCAGCGCGGTCAAATGCCTTGGAGATATCAAAATAATTCTAGTTTTATGTGCCCTCTATGAACAGCAATAACTTATTAACTATTCGCACCTTTTTAAGCCTTACTATCGTCCGGCGTTCGATATCCTACGTACGTTTACTGATTCTGCGACTCATTAATTGAAGTGTAGAGACCTAATCACAGGTGTCTGCTTAAAGCGCATACTGGGTGATAAAGCCTGTGTTATTATTCAACACTGTTATATAGCGAAAGGGTTAGTATCTAATATTTTTAACCAGCAACAGTCGAGTAAGTGCATCCTGGCAGACTATGTATAGTGTACCAATTTATCCTTTCTTACTTTTCTCAGACTCACAAACAACAATAAAGTTCTGATGTTGCCTGTACAAACGGCACGTGTTCGTGTAATTTATTTCTAGAAACATATCATTATTATTATTATTGTTAAAGGACGAGGACTAGCTTACGTTGATCACGGCTAGCGGTTAAGAAGTTAAAGAGATCGAAGTGACAGGCCATACATGATCGTGACTTCAAAAATCTATGCTGACTAGGTGTGACGGCATTATTGTTGAGCATGTGTTGAAGAATATCTTCTTTGACTACTTTCTTCATAATTCTAGACACAAATGGCGTGATATTTACAGGTCCGTAGTTATTAACTTCAGTTTCTGAACCAGATTTGTGTCTGGGTGTTACGAAGAACATCTTCCACATATCGGGGTATGTAGAAGTCTCCATAGATATGGAGTAGAGTTTAAGTAGTACCGACGAAACGTCAGAACCCCCTCTGATAACTGTGTTTGAAGCAAACCCGGTCATTCCGGCTCAGTCCGCAAGCCGGCTACAACGATGGACTTTAAAGTTATCAGAATATGACCATGAAATCTGGTGCCGACGTGCTCATGAATTCGGTTAAACGGTTGCCCCTTATCGCTTGTTGGGCAACTAACCTACAGTGAATGAAGAAACGACCACGACGTTCAGTAACAATATTATTCCTTGATTGATTGCCCTTAAGTCTACATGTGGTCTTAATTATCATAAAGTACGCTCCAACCGTCCACTTCGGAACTCATTTTTCGATCCGCTTATCAGTTTTCACCCTTCTCAGGCTAGTCATTCCGTGTGATCACATTTGACAGATCCGACGTCACACGTTTCTTGTTGTTGCGTCGTTGACCTCTTTTGTGCATTGTGCGACACTCACGCACTTTAACGGGCTAATTTTTGCAGAGGATCGCCATCTGTCCACAGTTGTTATCTGGCATTACCTTCTGACTCATCACACTAGCGTAAAACCCGTTTACCCACCCTAGGCTTTTTCTGTTATGCCATACCCGGGTCCAACCGTATATATACAAAAGAACTTCAGCACAGCTACAATAGTTTTTGAAACCGTTTACTTGAAGGAATTCTGTTGGACCTGAGGAATGCAAAGATGGGTCCAAAAAATTTCATTAATCTCCATTGCGTCGATTAAATTTGTTGACTTCGTGCATCTCATCGCCATTCGCTTGCAAATAATAACAGTTGAACAGAGTTTGTATTACTAGTATTACTCCGAAACTTTTACGTCAAATAATTACGACGACGGTCAAATCTAGTAAATGTATATGTGGAGTCAGGAGACATACCAAACTCTTGTCGGCCAGCCAAAGTGCACAAGTCATTGATCGACGCTAAAACTCTTCAGAAAGATACGCCCAATGTGGTTATGCCAAACTTAATGCCAGATTTACTTAGCGACTTGGTTGGTATAAAAAATGACATGCTCTCATCGCAGAGTACTGTGAAAGATATTAATGGCAACCTTTCTGAGTATGCCCCGCTTGCGTATGTTTGGGTCGAAAATACTAATGCTAATGCTAGCTCTGAGAACTCACATAAATGTGAACGTTTGATCCAGTTTGTAGCAGAGGACGTCACCACAAGAATTACATCGTCTTACAATGCCTTGGTGTATAACACTCCTGACCATAACCCGTACATCACTTGAAAGATTTATGTCTACAAACATTTGGTATTCCATTGGTCGAATGTCATGTTGTCAGGTTAAGAAAGATATCGAATAACAGCACTTGCCCACTTTTTTCAAGTTTAACTGCGTCAGGTAGCTAAACTCTTCGTAAATCTGGCAAATCTATCAGAGCTCATACTTCCTATAGAAATTCTAACGTTCCTGAAGACTTGACACCGTGCCAACGTTGCACTCTCAAGTTTCAGACGGAACTTCCACTTGATAACACGGAAAGCGGGCCTGCTGTTGATCCCGCGGGTGAGCAAGTGGACCAAAAAGTAGGTGTAGGTCCAATTGACTTATCCGTGAACTCAAATTTTTGTCATCCCATGAAGATAAAGAGTAGGGAGGTAGTAGGCTCGGTTGATCTCGATCTCTCGAGTTCGAACGTTATCTTCCCAACGGGACATCGTGGTGCTGACGTAAATAGGGCCGCCATGAACGAAAAGTCCAAAACCCCAGCTTCATCCACTGAAAGCCCTACCCACAACTATCTCTCCATTGCGACTTACTCCAGCAACAATGGACCCATGAACTCACAAAAATATTTTTGCCTCAAAAACCAACGTACCGTCTCTTACACAACCGAAGTTGAAATCAGTAGATCGACTGAAAGTGTCTCCACGTCATACTTTCTCTGAGTCTAGGACGACTGACATTCCAGCTGCAAGTACATCAGCACATTCCTGGTGCGATGTGTACACTACCTCTAACAAGCCGAAGTTACTTGGTAAACATAAACCACCACCGCCGGTAACTGACAGAATTCCTCACAACTCTGACCAAATTGTCCCCCAGCTACAGCCGGACGGTAAAGTCACTCTTTTGTGTAGCAGACCACTTTATCATAAAGATAATAGGCGGTTTCAAGCCATGAATCGCCAGACAAGTTCATTTCACTTTACGTCTTTTGCAAGGCGCCACAATGATCGCTTAGCCACTGCACAACCTCTGTCTGAACCTACCTTCAGCGGTCATTATGATGATACCAGAGTGTTTGCCAAAGCAGCATTAACGCCCCCAAAACACGGAATCGAAAACTGTTTGCAGGGAAAACACATCATTCGATTGGTGAACCAAGCTATCGCCAAACAGCTGCTCTGAATCCCCCTTAAAGCAGGTAAAAGTAGCCACCATACTCAATCCACCACTGAATATAACCACCATGACATGCAACACACATTCTTGAACCCATTAAAAGCTTGCAAACACTGCAACATAATTTTTGGCGACTTCAAGAGTTGATACCACCTTCAGCGAGCCAGATGGTCCAGTTAGTCTTCAGCAACGTGTTTAACAATATTACAAAAAGCCACTGGGAACCGAACGGTATCATGCATCCCCTGCGCCCGCCAGGCTAACATCTACACCGAACACTGGTAATAAAAACAAGGGCATACTGATCCTTGATCCTAGTGGAATTTGTTAGAAAAGTGCCACATGACCGTGAATCATCTGAGTAACTCAGTTTCTCTTTCCCACCCATCTGATCTGCTTAAGGTCGATGTTGAATCGATCAATGTGCCTAACTCCACCCTTTCCCTGTTGTGCTGTCCCATGTCACCCCCTTTTAATGCTAGTACAAGTAATTTGCCCAATACCTCACGACTTACCTGTAGCCAGCACTCTACACCTCCTAACGACATTAGGAGGTCGTTCTTTCAAGATATTTGCGGTTGCATTCAACCGTTAAGGCGTTCATTTTCCGTGTCTAACAAATGCCGGTCAATCTGAAATAAGATGTCCAGTCTGACCTTGCCCGCGTTCTTATGCTTCCATTTAGTCATCACGATAACTGAGGCATGGAGCGCCTCAGGTGTTTCTGACTTGAGCATTGCCTTGACAACTGCACACTTTTTCGTGGTGATAGGATAAATGGCCGTGGGGGTAGTTGTCTCATGCATGCCAGTTCATCTACAGATTCCGCACAGTGCGACATTCTGGAGCTAAGAATCGTAAAAGATCCTGTCTGTGTTATTTTGAAGCCCACCAGATGCCTAGCCTTCCTTTATGAGTACGTGTTTAGTCCCCCGGACTCTAATTTCGAATATGACAACTTGTTGTCAGAAGCCTTTTGATTTATTGCCCCTATGTCATTTTCAGGAAAGATTACATGCGGGGGCTTTAACATGCCAGAAATCTCTTGGTACCCTACAGAGGCTCCCAAACAATACAAACCTTTCGTCCACTATCTCGAGTCTGACGGGTGGTCTCAATATGTTAGAAGTCCAACTAGACTACATAACGTTCTGGGCTTGGTTTTCGCTAACAGTCTCATTTCTTCTATGGTATATATCGGCCATCGATTCCCAGGAAGTAACCGTAGTATTGTAGTTTTTTGTCCAAATTGTGAGTCTGCTGTTAACCCCAGAGGACGGCTAATACATTACAAAACCTGCCATGACATTAGCTGGAAGGACTTTCAGTTTTCCCTAGGGTGTTTAGATTGGGAAGATTACTTTACCAGTACGTCTATTGAAGCTCTGACAACTGTTTTCTATCGTAACTTGTGCAACAGCTGTGATTATTTTGCACCAGAAAAGAGCATTAAGCCTGCGATCCCGACAACGCTGTTTATTCCAACTCCCCGCGAGGTCGACTTCGGAAACATGCTGCCCGCTTTGGTAGGCAACATGACTTTTCTTCGCTAGTTACGATGTCTAACATTTGTGCTTATGCTGATGCTCTACGTGTACATGAAGCCATCGGACGGGAACGTCAAGCTTTTTCTTCTGGCAATGAAGAATCCCTAACAGAGATTCTTAAGTCCGAACCGAAGTCATTTAAATCCAAAAGAATTAAATGTATTGTTAGTAGCGGTCGGGTGCATGATGACCCTAAGCAACTTGTGGAGATTTTCAGGAACCACTTTGCTGCCTTGGTAATAAATAGCAGTAATGCATCCGGATAACAGTGATCGATAGCACCTTCCTTTGGGATCGAAAACGTGCGGTTCACAGTACAAGATATTTCTGCGGCGATTAACACCTATAACTTCCTTTTTACTGGTGGTCCGGATGGGATACCTGCTGTTGTCATCAAAAAAGGAAAAGACATACCTCTGTTGCTTCTGAAGTTATTTTCCGTGTCACGCGACAGTTCATGCTACCCCTCCATCTGAAAAACTACCTGTGTCATTCTCAGTCATAAATCCTGACCAACCGCACATCTGGATAATTACCGTCCGATTAATCCCACATCGGTGGTTTCCAGAGTGATGGAGAAAATTATGAAGAATAGTGTTTTGGATTACCTATTTGATAACAGCTTATTATCAACTTCGCAGCATAGGTTCCTAACAACCAGATCCTGTGACACCTGAATGCTAGATTACCTCGAATACCTCACACGAAGGAGTGACCAAGGTTTTTTTGCTACTGTACTGTTTTTCAACTTCAAGAAAGCATTTGATAAAGTGCCTTACCAGAGACTGCTCATGAAGCTCAGGTCACTTGGTGTGGAAAACACCCTATATAACCTGTTTGAATTACTTCTTCATAAACGCCACCAGATTTTCAAGTTAAACAATTGCCTTTCCGATCCTCGACCAATTACAAGTGGTGTGGTACAAGGGAGTGTTCTTGGTCCACTCCTCTTGCTCATATATATTAACGACATATGTAAAGCTGTTAGACATTGAAAACTATATCCCTATGCTGACGATCTTAAAATTATTTACAGCTTCCAGTATGGTGCAACTACTGAAGGTCTGTCAGCAACCCAGGCAGATTTAAATAATCTGCTTGAGTGTAGTCAGAAGTGCCAACTTGGATTCAACAACGAAAAATGTGGAATTCTATACCTCGCTTTCCTTAGGGGATCATGAAAGTCAAATACTCAATAAGGCACGCTACCTGAGCGTCCAATATTCTGGTGACCTTAGCTTCAATGAGCATGTCACAACTGTCGTATCTAAAGCTAGAAGATTATCGGGTTTCCTTCCGAAGAGCTTCTACGCAAAAGAGGCCAAACTTGCTCTTTTTAAGTTTTGCGTTAGAGCGATATTGGAATATGTCTCACTCGTTTTTCCTAGCATGAACAGAAGTGACAAGTCATGACTTGAATACGTGTAAGTGAGTTTCACCAGATGATTATTGGGTTGCGCTGGCAATGTAGACTACATAGATTATTATTATTATTATTATTAGTCCCTTGGGTTCCTAGTGGAACGTAGGGCTTCAGTAGCACGCCTCCAGTGACCTCTGTTCTCTGAGATCTTTTGAACCTGGTTCCACGACAGCCCACAACCTCTCATTTCCTCCTCGCATGACCTCCTCCATGTCACCCTCACCTCCGACGTCCAACTCGTCGCTTCCCATGGGGATTCCACTCGAGCAACTGGCCTGACGCGTGATGTCCTCCGTCGGCCTTCTCAGTGCATGGCCAATCCATCTCCACTTCTTCCTGCATATTTGTTGCGTGATAGGTTCTTGGCTGGTTCGTTCCCAGAGTCCTTGTTGCTTATTTTTTCTGGCCATCTGATCTTCAGCAGCGAGCGTAAGCAGTTGTTGATGATGTCTGTAGTTTATTGGAAATCCTTTCGTGACGCGCCAAGTCTCTGAGCCATACAAGAGCACTGACTTGACGTTGGTGTTGAAAATCCGTATCTTGTTCCGCATGCTGAGTGCAGAAGATCTCCACACTGGTTTCAGGCTAATGAATGCCTGATAGATAGATAGATAGGTGAACTATACTGTCCATTGAGCCGCTACAGAAACGGCGTCTAAGAAATAACTTAGTTCCCCCGTACAAAACTTTGCATGGCCTGCCAACTGTCCCTTCCCACCCGCTTGAAGATATTCGCCGCCAGATGACCTTAGAAATCATACACTGACGTTGGCAACTGGGAGGTGCAGTAGACAGGTCAGATGTAAATTCTTTACTGCATATTACAGCTTCATCTGGAATAGGCTCTCCGTAGCTGTACGCGGCAGCACCTGTGTTCCGCAGTTTAAGCGCCTTATCAACTTGCTTTTGAGTTCAGATGATGTCTATGGTCTGTTTGTAGATGGATGCCCTTCAACAGAGGTACTCAGAGATGCCTCTGTAGGACCCTAGTGTCTCCAAGGTAGTGAAATTCATAGTAACTCAAGAATAAATATGGGTGAGATCTCTCTCTCAATGAATTAAATAGCTCTTAATTTGGAACAGCTAGAACTCTGTGTACCAGACACTTTCCCCCAGGCTGTAGTAGAGTAGCCCACATGGTGAACGGCTACTCGCCTGGCTGAAAACGACGTCCAAACCCACTTGGCTATGCTACCGTAAAGCCTGTCCTCAGAATTCCTCGCAGACGTCCGTACAACATACCGCTTTATTTTCTACACACCAAGCCTCCCATCAATTCACTCCTTCATGCCAAAACTTACTTCGTATTCAGAGGCCCCTGCATACGCCCGTGCGCATGGCGACTATTCATGCTTTGTCTCTTAAATTCTCAATTAGGTATGTCGACTGATACGCTCCGCCGTCCAGGCAAACGGTTTCAGTACTATGCTTAAATATAAATACATATGCTTTGTCCTCACGTTATAAAAAGTTTAACACGAGAGAAGCCAGTTTACAGGCTTCATCACGCTGATACATCTCAAAATATCTATAAGATTCAACGAGTCCTGAGTGGTACAGACGGAATGTCGTTAAACTCAATTAAAAACTGCCGAAGGTCCTGCTAGTTATGAATGAACAAAGAGATATTACTTTGTAGCGTACATAGTGTTAAGGTTTAGATAATAATAAATATTGTCTTCATTTAGCGGGTTTAACATGAGGAATACCAGTTTATAAGCATCATCAAACCCATAATTTTTGAAAGTTTACGAAGTGGTATTTAGCATTAAATAATTTACATATCAAGTCATTGGTGTGCGTGGTCTTATCGAAATTTGCTGAAATTCATGAGACGGATATGGATTTTCATCTCCTATCTTTGCGTTTATCGTGCATTAGGAGTCACTGACTACTATCTAGCCATAGTTTGTTACTGATAATTGTTGTGCAACAACTCTCAAATTTAAATCCGATTTCTATTTCTTTGGTTATTCTGTTCATACCATGTTACTCATTGACTTAAGTACAGGATAAGTCGTTTTATACCCTCTTTTCCTTTTCTTTCCCATAGGCGACTTCACAATGAGACCGCTGAATACTGATTAATTCGGCAGTTCACCTCAAACTTACGGCTCCAGTTAGGGCTGTACTCCGAAATGTTGGTACTGCATGCTGTTTGTATCCAAACATGCAGGTTCTCGATTAATAACACCTGCTCACCCCATAGTGAAGAAAACCGAAGATAACCCTATTTGAAGCGTCAACCTTGAAGATATATTCAGTGGCTTAATGATGAGACCTCACACTTCGTGAGCTGCAAAATGAGAGCAGTTCTGGACTAAGTTACAACTTAAGCTGAATTTATTCGTGTGAATTTGTTTTCAGTGACAGAACAAAACAGTCCCTACATGTTGCATGATACCGCGTGACAATGGTTCCAAGCTTTGTCGTTGGTCCATGCCAGGATTTAAATCTACTTTTATATGCCCTCTGTAAACAGCAAAAACTTATTGATCATTCGCATTTTCTCAGCCTTATTTACAAATAATTAAATAAATAAATATCTTTATTCTCAAGTTATGAAGTTAACATGAGAGAAGCCAGTTTACAGGCCTCATCAAATTGATAACTGCAGAGAAAAATAAAAGGTTGTAGCAGTATCGAATGATACAGAGGGAGGACACTGGACTCTATCATGATACTAAGTGTCTAAAGGTTATGAAAATAGCCGGGAAATATCACTTTACAGTACATACACATCGTTCTGCGTTTAAGTCATTCCTGCTCACAATTCTTTCTTCACATCAAACAGCGCAACATTCGGTGTTTGCGTTGTGAGTAGTCGACATGAATGACCAATCTGCAAGACCCAGTGTTTCGTCAGATAAACGTCAATTTCAATAGTAATCCTTATGTTCGTAGATTCATTGACCAATGATAACTTACTTCAGTGGTTTCAGGAATAAGTAAGTATCCATACAATCATTTAATCCAGGTGAATGCTTAAGTTCAGACGTTTCTCATTCTTCAAGTGTTGCCTTTTCCAGCAATTCAGATTGGTAGTAGTGAAAACATTTGTTGTGGTGCAAGTAATTAAGGACTGGAAGCATCGTCGTTCAACAGTCGTGAATATTACACATGTGTGAAACTTCATGGACTTCATATCATAGTATGCGACATTGTCAAGGAGACATATTGGCTATTAACTGACTTCTATTAGATGGATTGATACAAGACAAAGTGCCAGAGAAATCTGTTGTATAGCATCAATATGGATGTGTTGCCGTTAGGTAAAGTGATCTCTCGGGTTGGATCGTTTATCCAGATTTCCGTAACATTTGTCACGGACCTGAAATCGGAGACCAGTTATTGTGCCTGAGGTTTCGTGGGTGGTGGCATTTAGGGTACTGGTAGGGAGGTGAGTTGGTTGCTAAGCTGTTCAAGAAACAGGGAAATCGGGGTGAGACAGTTGGATACCTCTAGTATCAGTCTCCAGTATTAGGTGCGAAGTAGGATCTCCAGCAAGTTGACACGTTTTGATCAAACTAATGCTTAGGACTTCCTCGTCAGACTGATACTGAAAAGAAAAGAGAAAAGGAAGTGCAAGCAGAAGCTGGACAATGGAATACCACGTAAAACAGACTGGGAGGGGAGTTCTTGTCTTTTAGTGTCATTCGAACTATATGTAAACTTTAATTTATTCATATGAGAATGGATCTTCCTTTCTTCTTACATGAAGTTCACGCGGGTTATTGGATAGGCAGTTTTTGTTGGTAAACTTAAAAGGAACACTAGTTATGTATTTGTACTGCACAATCCGACCAGATGGATTAGTAATCAAACACCCATTCAGAAAAAAAGTACTTGAGATTTGTGATAGCTTTAGAGGTCCTGGTATGCTTTCATTAGCCCAGAACGTATAGATAGTGCCTAGGCGAGTGATAGAGTGATCATCTGTTTGGAGCTTATTAAGTGCAGAACGAAAGGTAGATAATGCTCCTGCTGTACGTATTTCCTCAGGAAGTCTATTCCAGATGCAAGAGGACGTATTGATGAAGTTTTTTCACAATTTGGTCTTACGACACTCATTTTCCTCTAATAAGTTGTGATTACGTAAATAGCGAGTAGATGTTGCAACTGTTTTAATTTCCGGGTCACATGAGTGCACTTGCTTACGAAGTAATTTATAGTAAAATATAGGATTCATTCTAAGCCGCCTCTTCCAGGGAGGTTCCAGTCCTAGCATGTTGCATCTCGAGATGCAACCTGGGCTGCAGTCGGCTCCTAGTGTTCCCGGTGTAAAGTGGTATTGTACTCCTTCAATTTTTCTTTTGTCGCTTATACGAAGGCCATTTAAGATAAACGGGCAGTACCCTAAAATTGGACGGATGCTCGGCATTTGATATTCTATGCACTTTTGCCGATTATGCGACTCGTTAACTGAAGTGTAGAGGCCTAGTCACAGTTGCCTGGTTAAAGTTCACGCTGGGTGATAATGCCTGTGTTATTATTCAACACTGTTATGTATCGAAAGGGTTATCACCTAATATTTTTAACCAGCAAAGTGTGAATAATTGCATCCTGGCGGACTATGGTGCAGAGATGTATTCTTTTTAAATTTTCTCGGTCTCACGGACAACAACAACATTCAGATATTGCCTGTAAAGTGGCATGTATTCGCATAATTTATTATTCGAAATTATTATTATTATTAGTCCCTTGGGTTCCTAGTGGAACATAGGGTTTCAGTAGCACGTCTCCAGTGACCTCTGTTCCCTGTGATCTTCTGAACCTGGTTCCACGACAGCCCACAAGCTCTCATTTTCTCCTCGCACGACCTCCTACATGTCACTCTCACCTCGGACGTCCAACTCGTCGCTTCCCTTGGGGACTGCACTCGGGCAGCTGGCCTGACGCGTGACTTCCTCAGTCGGCTTTCTCAGTGCATGCCCAATCCATCTCCACTTCCTCCTGTATATTTGTTGGGTGGTAGGTTGTTGGTTGGTTCGTTCCCAGAGCTCCTTGTTGCTTATTCTTTCTGGCCATCTCAACTGATCTTCAGTAGCGAGTCAGCTTAGGCAGTTGCTGATGAATGTCTTTAGCTTGTTGGAAATCCCTTTCGTGATGCGCCAAGTCTCTCAACCATACAGAAGCACTGGCTTGACGTTGGTGTTGAAAATCCGGATCTTGTTCCGCATGCTGAGTGCAGAGTATATCTCCACACTGGTTTCAGGCTGGTGAACACCTGTCTTGCTTTCCGATCCTGGCTGGCTTTGACATCCTCGTCTGTGCCTGTGCCGCCACCTGTCGTTGAAACAGTGCTTCCTAGATATGTGAAGGAGGTTACTTCCTTCGAGTTTCTCCTTTGATGGTGACTGGAGTTTGTTGTCGTTGTTGTTGGAGTTGGTAGCGCGGCATCTTCATCACCTCTGTCCTCTCTATATTCACTTGAAGTCCCGTCTCCGCTGCCTCGCCTCTTCTGACAACTTGTTAGTTTTCGCCTGTAGATCTTCAAGTATATATGACATCAGGCACAAGTCATCGGCGAAATCCAAGTCTTCTAGGTTCTTTTCCGCGGTCCAGCCATCTAGCGTATCCCCCTCTTCTCACAGCTCCCCACTGATTGCTGCATGATCCAGTCCAGTCGACCTCAATCAGGAATATCACGGGGGATAGTAGGCAACCTTGTTTCACTCCTGTCTTCACTTCACTTCAGAAACATCACTGAGCTTCTCACTGTGAATTACTTGTCTGGCATGTGGCATCTTCATATAGTTGTTGAATGAGGTGGATAAAGGTTTGCGGTACTCCGTAGTAATGAAACAGTTTCCAAATTACTTCCCGGTGGACGCTGTCAAAGGCCTTCTCAAAGTCGATAAAGTTGAGGTAGAGAGCTGATTGCCATTCTATACTCTGTTCTATGATGATGCGTAGTGTAGCGTTGAAATTTGGTCCACACATGATTTGTACTTCCTGGGTCAGCCAGACTGTTCAGGTCGTAGTTTTGAATCCAGTGCATCCTTTAGCCTGTCCAAGATGATGCGGCCTAATATTTTGCTTGCTTTGGATGGACAGGAGCGTGATTCCGTGCCAGTTCTTGCAAGCACTGAGGTCTCCCTTCTTCAGGAGTTTGACAAGGTAACCCTTCTTCCAATCGATCAGCAGGTACCTTCCCTTCCTTCCTCACCTTCTGCAATAGTGGTGTGAGCATGTCCACTGTTGTCTCTGCGTCCGTTCTCAGTGCTTCTGGTGGGATCCCATCCGGTCCTGCTGCTTTCCCACATTTCAGTAGCTTTATGGCACTCAGGACTTCCACCTTTGTTGGAGGATTTATGTTCACTTGTAGTTCTGTGGCCGGGCTGTAGGTGGTATTTCTGGACAAAGTGCAGGTGGTGGTCGATTCAAGAGCTTCTTGAAGTGGTCGACCCATTGTTTCTCTTCTTCCGTAATTAAGTTTCCATCATCATCTTTATTGGTTTCATCTGTGCTGCGTTGATCTCTTCCCAGATAGCAACCTGGTTATTTGATACAATGTTGTCAGGTCTCTGTCTCTCCTACCTGCAGCCTGTCCTGCTTCACTTGCCAGTGTGTCGTAGAAGTGTCTTTTGTCTTTCCGTGCACTCTTCTTCACTTCTTTGTGCAGTGTTTTATACATTGTACTCAGTTCCTCTTGTCGTTGAGTATCCTTGCACTGGTTTATCTTCTGCTTCACCATCCTCCTCTCCCTGCTCTATCAGCTTCCATGTATCCGTCGAGATCCATTCCTTATCTTCTTTCCTCTTCCTTCCCAATACGGCTGTGAAGGTTTCTTTCCACATAGCTTTCAAAGACTTCCACTGTTCTTCCACACAGGTTTCTTCAGGGATGTTGCCCGATATCTCCCATTTTGTCTTGATGGCTGGCTGCCATGAAGATCTCCTTTGTAGTTTCATCCTTCAGTTTCCGAGTGTTGTACTTGAACTGTGGTCTATCACCAGCTTCCTTGAGGGCTTTTAACTTGATTTGGAAGTTAGGTTCCTTGCACTAGACAGTGAGTGGTGTGAACCTACATCTGCTCCTCTTCTTGACCTTGTGTCAAGTAGACTGCGTCTCCGTTTTCTTGAGATCGAGATAAAGTCGATTTGATTTTTAGTGTAGAGTGTCCTGGTGTCTGGTGTCTGGTGGAGGCACTTCGTGGTGCTCAACACGACTTCAGAAAGGGCAGGCCGTGCATCTCAAACCTCCTGGTAGCCGACGACGACTGCGCTGCTTGCTAGGACCCCTAAGTCCCTGTTCACCTGATTTTCCTGGATTTCACCATGGCCTTCGACACAGTCCGACACACCAGTATCATTCGCAAAATATCAAGCTTGGGCATCGACGGCCAGGCGCTCTCCTGACTGCAGAACCATTTAGACGGCAGAGAGTTATGCACAAACCTCAACAAGGTTTACTCGGCTCGAATAGCATCATCGCCTGGTGTATCACACGGAGCAACTCTGAACCCGTTGCTATTCCTTCTTTTTGTGAGCAACCCCCAGTGGCTTCCCAGCTCTACGATTCTACTTCACTCTGACGATGTTAGATTCCATCCTCTGATTGCTTGTACCACAACAAATGTTTTGCTGGAAAAGGCAACACTTGAAGAATGAGAAACGTCTGAACTTAAGCATTCACCTGGATTAAATGATTGTATGGATACTTACTTATTCCTGAAACCACTGAAGTAAGTTATCATTGGTCAATGAATCTACGAACATAAGGATTACTATTGAAATTGACGTTTATCTGACGAAACACTGGGTCTTGCAGATTGGTCATTCATGTCGACTACTCACAACGCAAACACCGAATGTTGCGCTGTTTGATGTGAAGAAAGAATTGTGAGCAGGAATGACTTAAACGCAGAACGATGTGTATGTACTGTAAAGTGATATTTCCCGGCTATTTTCATAACCTTTAGACACTTAGTATCATGATAGAGTCCAGTGTCCTCCCTCTGTATCATTCGATACTGCTACAACCTTTTATTTTTCTCTGCAGTTATCAATTTGATGAGGCCTGTAAACTGGCTTCTCTCATGTTAACTTCATAACTTGAGAATAAGATGTTTAGTTATTTATTTATCTATTTATTTGTGTACAGCCGCGATACCTGAAGCAGTATCGAGTCCACCTCGAAGTGGTCTTGGGTTACTTGCAGAGTGGGTGAGTAATAGCCGACTAGCATTTTATCCGGACAAGCGCGGAACTATGTTTATCCTCACCCGCGGCTCTCAGAAAGTACCCATCCTCTCTCCTTTCCCACACCACACTTCAGGAAGACCTTGGACCAGTACTGGCTGACAAGCTAGACACCCGCTCGCGCCATCCAGGTGCCTCCAGAGCCTACGCACCACTTCATTCAATGCACAGACTACTAGATGCCCTCAATCCGGAACTGTTCCTGAAGTTGAACGAGACCAGTGTACGGCCTCGTTTAGAGGTCTGTCACGTCGTTACACCGCCGTACCTGGAGAAATATGTGGACCTCCTGGAGAAGCTTCTGGGGGAGTGACAGAGGGTGTTGTGGAAATGAGACAAAAGCCCTGCGAGGATGGACTGAAGGTCTGGGGCTTCACTCTCTCAGCCGCCGTAGGTTACTCAGTGACTCGGCAACAGCTCACAAAGCACCAAGTAATTCAAGTCATCCGGACAGTGTGATCTCACCAACGCCCATTGTGGTGGTCCCCGTCTTAACTCAGGGAGCATCAAACACCACAAAATCTAATTCTGGCGGCGTAAATCTATATTGCTGTGAATGATAACACTCGAACAGATATTCACTTGGATTACGTGATTATATGGAAACTTACAGGTTCTTAACATCGTCAGTGTGGGTTCTTCCGGTGCCCGAAGCTATAAACATAAGAATTTATGGCAAAATAGATGTCTATATAGCGTGACAGGGCATCGCGAAGACGAATCAAACAAGTCGACTGCTCGTAACGGAAATTTAGAATTTCGCGCAACCTTGGTGCTACTAACGGTGGAAAAAGAAAGTGTGACCGAAAACGATCCAAACTTTAACACTCTGTATACGCCGGAAAGTTGCATTTTCTTGTTCATTTCATGACTTGTGTAACCTGATGTTTTTAGTCTAATTGAATGACCTCCATTCCGTACCACTTAGATCCCGTAAAATCTTGTACATTTTCCAACATATATCAATGTGATGATGCCTGTAAACTGGCTTCGCTCCTGTTGAATTACTAATATGAGAATAAAATATTTATTTATTTGCCTGTTTATCGAGGGAAAAAATCCGCGCGGGTTCACACTTTTTCTGTCTGCAAGTCCTTGGCCAGTGGAACGCATCGCCTGCTGAGATTACTACTTCTCTGTCTGTCGATGGCTCCAAGCAGAGGTTAGACGGCTACATTAGCACGTATGGTTTGTGCTCATTCCGGTGGGATATGCACCAGGTTGATACGACCTACCGACTCCGCACAACCCGGTACAGCCAATCCATTATCAAATCTTTGGTACCTCCACCATCATCGCCAAATTGACTCAAACCTATCCTCCCCGGTAGACGTCTCCTCCAGTTGCCAAACTTTCACTAATAACCTTACTGTTCCTACTGCTGTAATCTTAATAGCTGCTTCCCTTCCCTATGACTGTGTGGTCTCTCTATGCTCACTAAGTTACTCCCATCACCGTCACCTCCTACAAATCTGCCTAGGTTTTTCCTCCCAGCTGGTCGTCTCCTTTTCGCCATGTTTTTTCTCACTTTTCCCCTTCAATGATTTTGCTGGACGTCTTTCCTATCTTTTCTCTACAGCTAGGCGGAACAACCACCTGATGTTACGATGCTTGTCGAATCCAAATGCACGTATGTCCACGGAGAAATCATGAAGTCCCCACCAATTTATCAGTACGCACGCGTAAAAGGAAGCCCAGACCCACGAGGCAGGGGGATAGACGGCAGCCGCCAAGACCTCTGGAGTCAGTTGTTGTCAAACAGACACTGACCAGTGAGTCAGATACATCGAGTAAAGAAGCTACCTCTGCCACATCCCCTTTGCGTGTCGAAAATAAGGTGCAGAAACGCAGCGGTGCCATTTCTATGAGGATATCATATTTATCACCTAATCCTGCCCCTTGCTGGACATCTTCGTCGAAGAGATGCATGTCATTGGCATGGAACTCTTCCGCAGGAACAGAGAGCTCAGAGCAGGAGTGGCTCTCTACGTAAGCTCTCGTTTAAAGGCAGGAGTGGCTAGCGACACCACCTTAATCCAGCTCCCGGAATCTTTGTGGTACAACTTCAATCTCCACCGTACCAGGCCCCGCTTGGAGTCAGATATCCGTCACCTCCCAGCCCCCTTTAATATGAGGAGATGGTCATCAATGCAATCCTGACGATGTCCTCTGCAGATTACGATTCCGTAAACATTGCCAGAGGCTTTAACACCCCGTCCATCCTCTTTCAGAGGGAAGGGAGACACACCAGATTGTTCAGCCAGAAGCTGAGGAATGTAACTAAGACCGGTAGCCTCTCAGAGAGAGTCGGTGATGCCACACACTAGGGATCTGATGGAAGTGCATCGCGCCTTTACTACATCCCGAAGAACGATGGCCTTCTCATTGAGGACTTGCGTATCCGACCTCTCCTTAGCTTCAGTGACCACACACTGGCAGCTTTCCCATGATTACTAGGGAGGCCCTGCGACTAGAGACGCCCGACACCTTCCCTCGCCACTCCAAAGCCAGCTACGCGATCATGAGGTACTACCTCATGAATGCATGATGGCCGGCGGACTGGACTCATCTTGTAACAGCTGAACACTGGATACAAGCGAAGAAAACCATCGTTGGGACCATCAGTCACATTGTAGCAGGGATAACACACAGACCGTCGGTGTGAGCAGCGTGGCTAAAGCGTAAGACGGAGAGGCTAATTCAGAGCGAGAAGCGCAGCTGGCTGAGACGGCTTTCATCACGCGGGGAGTTTGGCTTTTTTAACCATAAAAGGATTCGCAACCGCCGTAACACAAGAGTGCACAGAGATAGGTTTACCTATCAAACAAACCTGGCGAGGAGGCTACAAAGCAACCCCAAAAACCAGTACCGCTTAATGTCGCGAAGGAAGTCAACCGATGAGAGATCGAATCTTCTACAGTCGTGACGGCAGCATACTAAGCAGTCTAGAGACTGCTGAGCTTCTGAGCTCCCACTTTCAAGCCCAATTTGGCAGTGGCAATAAATCCACACCACGACACTGACGAGGCCATAAATAACGAATACTGCTGCCACATCTCACTCACAGGGAAAGAGGTATCGGAGAAACCGTCTAAGCTACGTCCAGGTAAGTTCTCTGGTTGCCATCACTTAAAACCGGCAATCCTAAAAAACTGCCCCGATGTGCTTGCAAAACTAATCTGCAACCTCTTCAAGCACTCAATAAAGTCGTGCAGACTCCCTAAAGAACGGAAGTGCGCCGTCTTGTCACCCTTCTTCAAGGGGGGAGACTGAAGAAGCCCTGGCAGCTGCAGGCCAATTGCTCTACTCCCTATTGTGTCAAAAGTGTTAGAAAGCCTTGTGGCTGACGCTATCTGAGAATTCCTCAACAGGGAGAACCCTGTCCATACTACTCGGCATGGATTTTGGAGTGGTCACCAATGTGCCAACTTACTAACCGCCGGAAACTACTGGACACTCAGCTGGAACAATAGAAAACCGGTACACGTTCCTTTTCTCGACCTAGCCAAAGCACTTGACAGCGTCCCGCTCACGGTTCTGCTTCACGAGATAGTGTCAGCCAGCATAAGCGAACCCCTACCCTCTTGGTTCAAGTAGTACCTAGAAGGGATGCAGTTCTGCACCAAAGTAAGCAGAATAAGGTCGAAGTAGAAACCATCAACGTCGGGAGTACCCCAAGCAGCAACCCTAGGACCACTCCCGTTCCCTCTGTTAGTCAATGATCTGCCAGACAAAATATCCTCACCCATCCTCTTCTTTGCTGACGACATTAAAATTTAGGGGGTGGTAAACGAAGAAGCCGACTGCACAGCACTACAAAACGACTTGAGGTAACTCGGAATCCGGTCGTCCGGAAATGGCTTCAGCCTCGTCCTGGAAAAGTGCAAAGTAATGCACACTAGTAACTACGAAGCAAATACGGAATACTTCCAGTACCTTTCGGGCAACCGTGCTATCACCAGAGTGTCCATGGAGAAAGATTTGAGGCTCAACTTCTCCGAAACCCTGAACACCAGCTCCAACTACAAAGATATGGCAACCAAAGTGAGCGCCATTTTGCACTTTCTGCATAGGCAACCCGGTACCCTCACCCCCGAACTCTTCCTCACCGTTTTCAAATCCTACGTGCGGCCGCACCTAGAGGTGTTCAACACGGTGCCCCCCCTCAGCACTCAAGAGAGACTTTAATCTCCTTTAAAAAATACAAAGAACTGCAACAAAATTGGTTGTGGCGCCAAGGGAAGGCATATCTTGAAGGGTTTTAACGCCTAAACCTGTTCACCTTGGGTTATCGAAGGAAGAGGGGTGACTTATTACGCCTACAAGATCGCCCATCAGGTAAACCACGCAAACAAATTAACCTTGCCTGCCACGCAGCGGTCTTCACTAGGAAACCCCATTAGGATAGCACTTCAGTGAGCCAGTACCATGCCCAGGTTCTCTTTTTACCCCTTGGAGTATGTGCTTCATGGAATGCCCTACCGCTACATATCGTCACAGCTCCCTCGTTGGCTCATTCACGAGATGGTTAGACAGTTATGTCACCCCGAATAGTCTGCCATGGAGGCAGTCATGGAGTCACCAGCTTCACTTCTACCTACCACTCACTCTCTCCTCAATACATTCACATTACCTGCCAATTCTTCTCTGGAAAACAGACCTGCACTATCTACTTTTACCTTTCGGGCAACTCATACACACTTCTTTTCTCTCTCCTCTTGGCCCCTTTTTCCCTTCCTTTTTTCCTCTCTTCCTTCTTCTTTATTTTTTTTCTATTTTTATCGTTTTTTACCACTACCTCACTACTTTCATTCAGGCGCCTACACAGACAGGAGTCACCACAGCCCCATAACCGTCCCAGCAACCCACGGCTCCTCAATCACTCTACAAATCGTAACTTACTAACCCACAAAGAATCCACCACACTGAAGCTAAAAGCAAGAAGACAGAGGGGCTTTCCTCGTCAACTTCAGAGGTGAACCTAACAACTCGAACCAAGTCCTAAGAACTAAACGCGAGAGATCAAAAACTATCAGTTTTCTAGGCTGGCACTATCAATATTGGATACTGGAACACCTAACCGCCTATCGGAGCAACCAGAGCTACAGCAGGCGAGAGGGGTGGCCTGCTGCGTTGGAATCCACCAAAGACCTAGCAACATTCCCAAGACTAAGCTCCTAAAAGGATATTGGATATTGAATGTGGTTAATTTGCTGTTTGCGTTACTTGTTCTAGTTGAAGATCGGAGGTAAGACGTGAATTCCTGTTTTTAGGATCGATGAACTCTCATTAAATCCAAGTGATGCTCCTCGTTTTAGTTTCTTTTATCAATAATACATCATCTAATACTTAGTACCGGGTTATGTTATAAGTTTACTTTGTAACTTAATTCAACGAACCCTAGTCAAACCATAATGCGAGCGAATGCGTAGATAATAGGGTAAATAGCGGTTATGTTGCGAGTGAGGCGTAAGTAATAGGAATTGCTTCCAAAAATTTCCCTGAACCGCTGAAATAAGGCGGGTTGTCCTGAAATAATGCGGGAATTGTGCGTAAATAAAGCTGCGTTTACGCACGCACGCTTAAATTATTCGGGTAGTCCGTAGAACCGCTTAAGTGTCACCTTTCAGCATTCTTAATCAATGCATTGGCCTGCATTGTTTCCGCATTCGCATGCATTATGCCAGCATTCGTGTTTGAGTGGGACCTTAGGAATACTGAGACTAAACTGTCTAAAGAAAAGAATACTTGCATGCATATCAACTTTTTCATGTTGTCTTAGGGAACAGTCATGGACTTGGTCAGTTGAAGTCTGTGCATTAAGACAGCCCAAACTAACAAAAAGGGACAAATAAAGGTGATGAATAGGGAAATAATGGCGCAATCCATTACAATGAATAGTTCGACTAAAACGTTTGAGGAAGCATCAAGTAGTTGTACTATACTGAGTATTCTGGAAGCTTCAATACACATTACCAACACTTTAAATCAAAAAATACTCACATTAACTACAGCAATTCAATATTTTTTCCATATATTGAATTACGTAACTCAGTACTGAATTTAATATGATTATTTTCTGGTTTAAAGCATTGGTAATATGTATTGAAGCTTCCTTAAACGTTTTAGTCGAAGTGTCCATTATAATAGATTTCCCCACTTTCGCTAGTTCGGGAGTAGTTCAGTTACAGGGATTTCTATTATTTACTGGATATTATGTAGCCTGAATACCACTTCATATTTGCGTAGCGTTAGTTTGGCGTACTGTGTACATGGCGCCCCAGTAAAAGCAATCTGATTTTTACTGCAATCCACCACACTTCTCGTTTACTTCCTCTATCAAGTTGAGCAGGTATATTTAAAGACAAAGAAGTACCTGTGCTTTGGTTCAGAAAATTTCATCATGAATTCAACGAATCCTTTTCGCTTTCGATGGCAAAAGTTTCTAAAAGATGTATTTAGATCTTTCGGTGGTAAATATTTGTCCGATCCCTTGTAAAAATCAATTAGCTATGTGAACACCTACTTTCGCCCTAACAGCCTCTGAAATTTAGCTACTTCTGAGGAAACTGAAAACTCCACGGTTATATGATCCACCTTCTTTGTTCCTATTCCCCACTGATGGTTACTATTTTGGTATGGCGGTCACTTAATGCGTCAGTGTCACTGAACTGAGCATTACTGACTAAAATAGTTTTTGCTGTAAGTCGTATCGCATTATACAGATAAGTTGGAAGGTAAAAAGACCAAGACCAACTACCATAACGGTGAATAGCACACTTAGGGCAAAGTAGTCTTGTTGGCTTGAAATTGAGGTAGGTAGCATCCACACTCGAATCACCTAACTGGTAACTTTTAGTTTCTTCTTTCTAGAAAACATAGCTGTGAAATGTCTCTTCACTTCAGCAAACCTCGGGTGGCGGCATTCGGCTGCTTTAATTATGGGCTGGTGATTACACAAATAAAACAGCTTGTTACATCTTTGTTAACTGTTTGCAACATACTCAGACGTCTTACTCTACGAATACTAACCTTCGTCGCCACTCAAGCGGAAACCATCATACCTTTCTGAACAATACTTTGATCATATAAATAGAAATTCCGCACTAATTATCAGGTTTCAAACACTGGTAGTACTATGCTGCTAAGAATTGGTATAACCATTCTCCAATGAATTGCACTTTTAAATAGACTGCCCCGCAACATATTAATGAACAACATGAGTAGTTGAAAACCGCTCACGCTAATCTTCAGATTTTGTTAGCTAAATCAGAAGAATCTAAACACCAGACAATCGTTTCGCTTGCTTGGGACCAAGCTCGTGAACTATGGACTCAGAATTCAGCTCACAGAGCTGATCATAAGATGTTATCTTTGATACCAGTGTTATAAATCATCAAAATATTCTATTGGACGACATAAGTAGTTAGGATCCACCCATACTAATCTGTAGATAGTTTGTGGCACTTTTGTGTCAGAAATCACATCTTTTGACCTTAGTTGGATGGTTTCCAACAAGAACCATGTTGACGTCACAGTTCGATGGTTAAAAAACTTCTCAGCCGTGTGAAATGTCAAAGGGCACCGTCCAATTTATCAATCAGTTCCAAATTGATTATCTTTGTTCCAGAGCCCAAGCATATGTCCTTTTTATGGTCGTACAAGAACTTCCCACGTCCCTTTAGGTATCTTAAAAAATACCGATTTCTTCAGTATAGAGAGCTGGGAATCACCGACCTCATGGTCGTTTATAACACCACATGAATCCCTTCTATGCGTCACCAATCCTCTTCGTCTTTGCCTATTTTTCTTTGCCCACTTTTAAGTACTATTGTCCTCAACCATTTCCTTAATCTCGTTTTACTTTATGACTTATTATTAACACTAAGCCAACAAAACATAATTCCTTATCCGTAAAACCACACTACCAGCCACGTGGTGTACTTTTTGATGTCCAAATTCCAAGTCACGACAGGCTTCATTAGCTGTAAATCTGACATCCTAATTCATGGTTGTGATGTGTTATTGGGATTAAAGTGCAATTACGCACTCACACTCAACCAAACGAGTTAGTGGATCCTTATAACTCACTCCTGGGATACCTGAAGAAGCGAGGTTCAGTTCTCACAACCTTTTAAGTGTGAGCAATGCACCCTATCCCAAAGTAAAAAGAGGGACCGGCTAAACATTTAACGAAGTATGTGTGCTACCGTCATCCCCAAGAAGACCTCGTATCATACCAAGTTTTCCAAAAACAGTGGTAGACATTAGTTGGCACTGATAAAAACCGAAAGGACTGGCAGATCTTGACAGCTTCTTCAGAATTAGTGCGTGAAAATCCATTACGCTAGGTTCCAAACATAGTAAGAATAGGGAGTAGTTAAAATGTTAACTGTTGAAGATTCCACACAATCATTATAATCAGTGGTTAGTAACAAAAGCTAAAGACGAAAAAAGAAATGACAGTTCATGATAATCGAAAGCTGGTTAGGCTAGTTATGGAGAGGTGTGAGTCGATAGGTAGTGACACTACAGCCAAAAGGGTGGGTTAGCGACCTACTAACGAAGGTATCTAAAAGAATGGATAGAACCTTTTAAGAAACGATTTGTTCACTATGTACTTGTAACCTGAATCGTAAATTAGCATAGATGCCCCCAACTCTTACTGTGAATTTTACAAGTATTCTTGTAGCTATTCTGTTGTATTTTAAAAGCCTAATATCTGGAACAGAACATGTCCTCAGGTTTCTTAGCCTGCTCACATATTAGTGCACCTTTATCTAACTAGCCATCTGAACAAAACCTTATTTAGCAGGATTCAGGGGCACCTTCGATGTAGGCTTGTTTCAAATTCCCAATTCTGGTTTTTATTCTACATTTGTTTCTATCTTTTGTATAGAACGTTTCTTCTCACTTTTGGTCTATAAAATACCAGTCGTAGGGTACTCCTGTTTGCTGACTGATCAAATTGTAGCAAACAGAAATGTGAGTTGTTGGTGAAGGTTTTACTCGCCTATTACTGATAGGCTGTTATTTAAAATACAATAGAATCCAAAGGTTTAGTTGAATTATGGAATAGTAATTTCGAAACACTGCCCACTTTTAATTATCAACAGATTCACTTCTGGTCATCTAGTGAAACTTCATTCAGGTGAAAAAATGGATTTATCCATTTGGTTCTGGTAGAAATCTTTGATGATGTAAATTTACATATTGTAAACTTGTATCAGATGCGTGTTAACTGTGTGCTCCGATGCGTTATGTTCAAATCTGTGTCACAGAAGCAACGAGACTGAAGTTCCACGGTTTCTGTTTCTGTGCTACTATAATTGGATATTGGTTATTAGGTGTTTATTCCTATTCTCATTTCACCTTTGTTTCGAAAAACACAAGGAAGTTTAAAACACACCACTAGTAATGGCTGGTCATCCTGGTCTACATTCGCTAAGGCCTGCCCGTATTGACTGTATACTGAGAATACTCTCCGTCGGCCTCATTTGTTAGGTGTATATTCAACTTGCGTTCAAAGGCATTTGGTACTGAAATTATCACTACTTTCTCAGGAATAAAATTCCATAGTTCACATATTCATGTCATTGCAGGTTTATCTGACTTTTCAATATGTCAAATGGTCATAGCGCTGAACTATTTCACTCCTATTATCAGACAAGGCATCAGTGTGAATAAGCAACCACTTAAATTCGGGAAGTAAGAAGCTTATGCCATTCATCATCGAACAACATGTTTATGAGGCTGCATGTTGTCAACATCTTCCAACTGGAATATATTAGCATATTCTAGGTTTACCAAAGAGTCCCCCATGAAGCCAATCTCCTTATTGTCAGATGTGGAGTTCTGGAACTCTGCAAGCAAGTCGATGACAAAGTTAGATAAAAGTGGAAAACATCAACATCCTCTGTGAAAATCACTCTATTTAGAAAATACCGTAAGCTCTAACACGACTATTGGCATTCAAATACAAAGATTTCAGCCCAACTGAGCTCCCATTCTATTCTATTAAAATACACCATTGTACCTCCTGATCGACTGGATGAATACCTCTTCCAGATCATAACAGACAAATAAAATTAACCTAGTTGCCACACTTCATAGCAGCATGCAAAGAACAGATGGGTAGTTTAAGAGTGGTATCAAAGTATAAAAAAGTGCATCGGAGGGAAAGGAATTTGAAAATGAGGGTCAATGAAAATGTTATTGCTTTACAAGAGGTTGAGGAGTGAATATATCTGTGCTTTCGTGATCAAATTTCAACCATATCTCCAAGAATTTCCAGATCGTGAAATACCGCTATTGTTGGTCGCATGTTCGCAACCTTATATCTTTTACCTAAAACTCTACTTCTAACTTCTGCAATACTGACGTGGCTGTTTCACAACACATTACCCATGCTCAGAAAACAGTGATATTCCATAGCCTGAGGTTTTATGTCTCCCACCTCTGCTGGGCACGTTTCAAAGTTATGCAGTAGAACAGAGTGAACTGCTTCTCGGTACACGGCAATTATAATAAGCAATTTGATACTACACTAGTGCCATAAATGGCCTAATTTGGCAAAAGCCAAGTGAGCCGTTTTGTCCATGGAGAGATTTCGTTGATCTATGATCCATTTTAACTAATCTGACTTTCTAAACAAGTTAAGTGATCAATGCGCTGAATCACTTTACTCCCTACCGCTGGACGAGGCAGCAATAAAGACCAGTCCTTGAGCAACAATATCCATTTGGGTGTCGAGAAACGCATCCCAAAACTTCTCAAGTTATTATTCAATCTGTTCAGAAACTACATCTTGTCACTATCACCTAACAAGACTATGTCACCTGTGTACTTTAGGTCCACTAAGAAGTCTCCTGTAAAAGCAGATTAGGAGAAAAGGAGTTATGTAAGCACGTCTGTGATAAGGTTAAATAAGAATGGAGAGAGTAGACACCCTTGACGTTTACAACTGACCAGATACCTCACTGCAAACCCTACCAAGCCCGAGGATATACACGTACAGAGCCTTCAACAGAGCGATGTACTTACTTGGAGCCCCTTTCAATGGAACACTGCCATAAGGCACCTCCATCGACAGGTTCGAATGCCGCCTACAGACGGAGAAATAGCTAGGGCCAGGTATCTGTAAGTGTGCTTGTGTTTCAGAACCTAATGGAGAGTGAATATTTGGTCCATGCACCCATTACCAAATCTGAAGCCTGCTTGGTTTTCTCGAGTTTACTGCTCCCCAGCTTCACTTAGGCGTCGAATGACTATTGAACTCAGAATTGTCGACATTATGTTCTTTAGGCTGATTCCTCTGTCTTTATCTCAGGAGGATTTCCCTCCGTCGAATACTGGGCTAATCAGTGACTGAGATCAATCAGAGAGGATTATATTTGACTTCCGAATGTGACCTAACACTTCAGTCAACCTTAACCAATGCACGACCACCGTCCTTAGATACCTTTGGTACCAGCTTATCAGGACCCGGTACCCCTTCTTGTTTTACGTTGCTTACAGTTTTTTAAAATTCTACCATAGTTGGAGGATCTATCTTCGTATTCTTTTCAAGATTTGACTGGATAGCGGGCGACTGGGGACTACCTGGAGGTTAAACCCGATCAGCAGCTGCTACCTTAATGTGGTGGTCAGGCTTGCACATCACAATAACCCAACAAGCTATGCTGGTGGAACGTTTGTTCTCTTGAGGTTCTACCACGCCAGAAAGATCTGTCGGGTAGTGATAAGACGAAAAGCAGCTACCATTTTATTGCAGATTACTACACTATGATAGGGGTCTGAGGGCAAAGTCGTACTGCTTCTAGCTGGATCGGGTGTGACAGTGGTATGTTGTTCCCTCCAGATGACCGGTAGTACCACGCTGATACTGCCTTGTCAGCGGAAGAGGGGTTAGAAAAGATTAACCCCAGAAATAGCACGCTCCACGGTGCCCCATGGTCTTCTCGTGCCGGTGGTATGGGTTTCCTCTATCCGGCATTAGAACCCACACAGCCCACAAAAAGCTGTGTGTGACATGCCTCAGGAAAATGTCCATTGTTTCTGCGGTCACACAGACCTTTTTCTCTTTCAGTACCTTAAGAAAAAATAGCCTTCCGCGGTATGGACAGCCGACACGCACGCACGCTTCCAGCAGTACACAAAACGCAATCGAACATTACCTATCCTCCTCAACCCTGTCTCCTCCTTTAACTTCGCCTTCTTACACTAATAATGGGCTTCTTACGCCTTACCCAAAGTCTCACTCTGAAACCATTGTCAACAATGAAAGCCATCGAAACCTCATTCCTAGTCTCCTAAGGCCCCACCATCGATTTCATGTAGAAGCTTTCAATATCCGAACTCTGTGCCGAGTCGGAAAGCAAGCATCGCTCGCCAAAACTCTAGAATTTCTAGCTATGGATACGTACTGTCTCTGAGGCACATATACAGGAGTCGAGTGTGGTTCATAAATTAACCTCTCCTGGCCATAGTGGTGAATCCTCAAAATTCACCTTAAGAGTGAGCGGAGGCCTGACGTCTAGCTCTCATGAATTCGCTGCTCCAGACATAGCACTGAGTTGTAGAACAGAAAGTGCGTTTCTCATCTGGATACCAATAAACAGCCACTTATTTACTGTTCGACTGAATAGATCTGTAAGGACTGAAAAGGATCGCGAGACTAGTCGATGCCTATTTGTAATCTCCGCCTACGCACCCACCGACTGTAGCTCGGATGATGCAAAGGATGAATTCTATGAGAAGCTCTCAAATTTTCTACAGAAATTAAAACGTTCAGATGTAACCATAATGGCAGGTGACTTTAACGCTCAAGTATGGTAGTCAGGCAAATTGGTGAGGCATCTGAAAGGTATTTAAAGTATTCCATTCCAATAAACCGACAGCGGTGACCATCTGTTGCAGTTTGCTCCGACAATCACTTGTTTCTGACCAGAAGTAACTTTAGGTATAAGGAGAGACACTGTCTCACTTGGCATCCGCCGACTTCAAACCAACAATGGACACAGATAAGTCACATTGCTATAAACCATCTGTGGAGGATTGCCGCTCTTTCTGGAGTACCAGTTCGAACTCCGATCACGCACTAGTATGGATTCATGTATGTCTGCTCCTTACCGGTCACAGGAAACATCCAATAGTAAAGCCTGTCTATGGCCGATTAGAAGATGAGAACGTCAAGTCCGAATTTAGGGAAGACATAGCCAAGCATTTATCTAAACAAGACTGGAATGCTCATCCTGAGGAAATCTGGCGTGATATTAAGTCTGCTGTAGAAACAGCGGTAAAGATAATTGGTAACCTACACCCGATGGTTAGCAAATGTCATTGGAATTCCGCGGCGTCGTTCGAAATTATTGACGCCAAAAGACTGATCCCGACTGGATCTGACCACGATGAAGAGCGAAATCAAATGAGACGTAAGTTGACTAAGAGTCGACCGCGAGCAGTGATGAGTGGCGAAAGCGAGAGAGATGGAGAAGGTATCAGCGGTAAGTAACACTCGGCAACTACTGGCAAGAAGGGGACGATGGTGAGTGAAACCACCACCGAAAAGGATGGAACGCTGATAACCTCCCAGGATAAGTGGCTAGGACGTCAGACAGAACACTTTGAAGCACAGTTCAACTAACCCTCAGCCACGCTTCAGTTACCCGACATCCAGCTTGAACATGTATGAAACGTAGATATCAGTTCTTTAACTCTCCTTGAAGTGGATAAGGCTGTATCGAACCGGAAACGATGCAAAGCGTCAGGATCCGACAGTTTGCCACCTGAAGTTTTCAAGGATGGAGGTAGTAAGTTGCCAATTAGTGGTGGAGGTACTAAATAGTGTATGGGAATCAGAGGTGATTCCGTCATACTGGTGTACTTCACTGATCATCCCAGTCTCCAGACGGCGGAGGACTCTTCGTGTGACAATCACAGGGGAATTAGTTTGACTAATATCATGTCCAAAATCCTAGGCTCTAAGTTATCTGGCGCCCAAATGCAGCTCGAGAAAACCAGGCAGGTTTCAGATCTGGACTAGGGTGCATCGGTTACTTTCTACCCTACGATAGGTTTTGAAATACAGGGATACCTACTGGTCACTAGCCAACATTTGCCATATTTCTTGATGTGAAGGCAGGTGGAATTCGACTCAGTCGACCATGAGGTGTGACAGTATCTGACAGTGAAAGAATTACTGAACAAGTATATAACGCAAATCAAAGCTTTCTACTCGTACTCACTCAGCCATCTTAGGACTTATGGAGAGTTGTCATGTGAACTGATGACAACTAGAAGCGTCCGTAAAAGATGCCCACTGTCACCGTTCCTGTATACTTCCGTCATAGACGTACGAATGGACATAACCTTAAGTACGTCTGATTTCACATGGACTGACCTACACCCTGGAGGTCATCTGGTTGGCTTGGAGTACACAGGTGATATCGTGAGATGATGATTTTTTACGCAGCTCTGTTTTACTTTCAAAAATCTTGACTCCTACTTAGGATGAAGCTTCATAGAGAAACCAAATCTAAGAGTCCACTCGACTCTAACAACAGTTCCACCTGGTATCCTTCAGTTAAAATAAACTGTTATATGTTTCACTAATAAATAAAAGTATCGCTTAACCAAAATCAATTTTATAATTATCGCCAACCTGTGAAAAGAATAATAAACGTCAGCCTCATCGTTCCCAATCGTTAACCAGTTTATTTTATAGATTTCATATAAACACTTAAAGCTTTACCTATTGCTTTACTGCCGGCTTGTAATATGGTCCTATTTCTGGATTCTGTTTCCAGTACTGATTTTAGGAAAATCATTTTTCGACTTTTCTGAATACAAAATGGACACAGATTTGTGTTTTGGATTAAAAATATTGTAAAATCTAGTCATGAATGTATCCGTTTTTCGTAAAATCCTGTCAGTCACTGGGTTGTTAATGAAAAGTATGTCGTAAATACTTTCCAGTCTAGTTTATACTGTTTGTGATCATTTTGATCCATTATCACATCGATATTATTCTGATACATTGTGTTTCAGCACTACTCTTAGCGTAAGACATATTTCTGTTTAATACTAAGTGGTGATTGAAGGTGAAATGAAATTCTGGACTGTGTCAGGATTTCAACCAACCACCTCCAACCCAGACTTTCATTTCACCTACAATCATCACGCAGTATCAATACAAGTTTGCCAAACTATGATTATCTCAGATAGTCAGTATAGTTGTTACTTCTACCCCTTAACTATAATGTTTATTTGAAGCTTATCAGTATAAGTTGTAAATTTAAAAAGCTAACTTACAATTATGAAAAATACTCTAACAGTATTGTACAATAACGAAATGATTTGTTTTGTTTTCAGATTATCTATCTATTATTAAATGACCACAGCAGGGAGACCAACATGGGATAATGCCAAAGGTGGTAGAGGGAAATGGGAAGGTGATTTAAGTGCTTTATCGAAACAGTACTCTGTTCGTGATTTACCGGCACATACAAAATTAAAAGTACGCCAAGAAGGCCAGGGAAGACCTGAAGATATTCAGGGTAAAGATTTTAAACGTGCTTTGGAGGAGAAAGAAAAACGTTTAACTCAAGAAAAATCAGGAAAAAGTAAGAGCTGTTTGCTTTGTAAAATAAGTGATAGGCATATTTGTACACTTTAAAAATAAAAAAAACTAGTTTACAGCTATTCACATATTATCTTAAACTGACAGATAAATGTAATACAAAACAATGAGTATGCGTGGTCTTATTAAAAAGCCAACAACAAATCAGCTAGTCTATGAATTATATCTGCTAGTTTGTACTATAATGTAGGTTTTATGTTTAACCTTCACGAGGCAGCTAAAAGTTAACTTTTGAAAACCTTGAAACCAGTCACAGTTAAGCATGTTGCCTCCTAATTCTTCAACATATTATTAATCTTTTTGTTTCGTATTAACATCAGCTTAGTCGATTCCATCCTTTTTGTTTCGGTGCCAAAATTGTAGCAGGTTGTACATTGTCTCTATCTGCTATGACTCATTGATGTTGGCAGTTGAATCAACCAGCTACACTAGCTGGAATACTTATTCCTTGAGGTTCGTCCATGACACAAAAGGCTGTTGGGCGGTGATAATATGGAAGGCAGTTACCGCTATAGTGTAAGTTGCTACACTATGATAGGAGGTTTTCAAGACGAAGTTGTACTTCTGGCTGAGTGAGATGTGACAACAGTTAAGTGTTCATCAAGAGTGATCATCAGGTGCTCTATTCCCTATTGGGAGGCGGCCGTTATAAAATTTTGGCCGTAAAGAGCCAACCTCTCTCTATCCTCCGGTCTTCCGGTCACAACAACCTAATGTCGAACCAGCTATGTGTGACAGGTCTCAAGCAGATGTCCCATGATCTCTGCGGTTACAAATCTTTTCGTTTTTATCTTTCAGGTACTCTTCAGAATTATTTCACGGTGTGGGCAGCCGTGAAACGCCGACCGCAAGCCCACCGCCAGTAGCCTGCAAAACCCAATAAAACAACACAACTTTTGATTTCTCCCTTGCCTTCACTTCGAGATACGAAGACTAAGCCTAATAGAACTTCATCAACCTCTCACTCTGAAGTCTCCTAAAACCCAGCTGTCGGCTTCACATTGGAGCTTTAAACGTCCGAACCTTATGCCAAATCGGACAGCAGGCATCTCTTATCGAGATTCTAGAATCGCGAGCCATGAATGTATGCTGTATTTCTGAGACACGTATAAACGACCCGACTGTAGAGATTTACTTAATCTCACCTGGCCAATTTTGTGAGTCTTCAAAACTCACCTGATGAGTGTCCAGAGATTCGGTGGCTAGCTCTCGTGAACTCTCCGGTGTAGGCTTAGCACTTAGTTCTCGAGTAGAAAGCAGACTTCTTGATTGGATACTAATCAACAACACCTGCCTGCTACCCAACTGAATGGATCTGTAAAAGCTTGGGAGGATCGTGAGACTAATCGATACCTGTTGATAATCTCCACCTGCGCCCCCCACCGACTGCTGTTCGGATGGTGCAAAAGATGAACTTAAATCAAAACTTGTCAATTTCGCTACATAATGCAAAACGTTTAGAAATAGTCAGTTACAGGCGACTTCAAAGTCCAATTTGGAAAGCCGAGCCAATCTGTAAAATGATCTTTGGGATATCTACAGTATTCTACACCAACGGACCAAAAAGCCTGGTCCTCTCTTACAACTTTTTTGACAAGCACTTGCTTCTAACCAGCACTAACTTCAAGCATTAGGAGGTACACTGTCTCACTTGGTATCATCAAACCAGCAGTGGACACACATAGACCATACTGCTATATGCCAAAGTCGGAAAGGGTCGGTGGAGGATTGCTACTGTTTTTGGAGTAGCTGCTTAAAAACTTACTTGATAGTAAGGTTCGTGTATGTTTAAGCTTTAACAGACGTAGGAAACAGAAAGCAGTGAAGTTTCTATGCACTAGACTGGAAGATAAGAACACTAAGTGTGTATTTAGGGAGAGGGAAGTAACTAAGCCTTTGTGTAAACATGGCAGCAAATCCCTTGCTGATGAATACTGGTGTAATATTCAGTGCGTTGTAGAAACAGCAATAAAGACAGTTGCTAACTTACATCTGAAGGTTAGAAAAATCCAGTGGATTTCCTCAACCTCGTCCGAACTGATGGATGCCAGAATACTCATTCCAACTGACTCTGACCACAATGTTAAGTGAGAGTAGATGAAGCGTAAATTGACTTAGAGTTTTCGCAATGATTGCGTGAAATGATGGGTGGCAAAAGTGAGGAAGATGGCGAAATCTTTAGCACTAGGTAATATATGGCAATTATTTAGGCATAGATGTCGGTCCACAACTCCCCTCAACGTTAAGAAGACGTTTTCGAAGCAATGCAGTGCGGTAGGACTTGACAGTTTATTATCAAAGGTTTTTTAGGAAAGGGGTAAAAAATTACCGAGTGGAGTAACGGAGGTGCTAGGTAGTCTTTGGAAATCAGTAGTATTCCCGTCAGAGTGGTCTACTTAACTGATCATCCCAGTCTACCAAAAGGGAAAAAATCTTGTGACAGCCACTGAGTAATTAGTTTGACCGAAGTCGTATCCAAGATCCTAGGATCCATAGTTATCTGTCGCTCAAGCGGAGCACAAGAACAGCAAACTCGAGAAAATAAATCAGTTTTCATGCCTGAAAGAGGATGTATCGACCAAATTTCACCCTTCAACAGGCTCTGAAACACCGGCATACTTTTAGGCATTCGATACTTACTATATTTTCTTAACGTGAAGGCGGCATTCGACTCTTTCAGCCGACAGGTGTTCTGCCATTGTCTAACTGTGAAAAGTGTCGAGCGAGTATGTACTAAACGCTAATCGAAGCTCTTTACTCTGAATCATGCAGCTGCATAGTAGCTTATAGAGAGTTGTCATTTGAATTGAAAACCACTAGTGACCTCTGCCAAGAATGGCCGCTATCATGGTTTGTGTCTAACTTCGTTACATACGTAATAGTTCTCATTATCGTAGGTATCTCTGACTTCACAGGGATTGATCTACCCTCAAGAGTTGACTTGGAGTATGCATTTGACATTTTTTTGCTAGAGGAAGCTAGACAAGATACTGAGTATTTTAAACTCTTTGAACATAAAACTAAGCATGCTTTGCATGAGTTTCTCACCTGTGAAATGTAAGATGATGCTTCAGGACTGGTCTACAGCTACTCTCAGTATAAGGATAGAAAGTCAAGTGGTAGAGTTCGTTTACCACTTCACTTGGGAGTTGCATCAGCCTGAATGGGTTGGTTGCTGACAAGATCTCAGGTAGAATACATAAAGCTCGTTTGGTGTTTGTCAAGTATACTACGCTGCAGTCCCTCCTATCCTGTTATACGGCTATAAGACGTGGCCGTTAAAAGTTGAAAATATGAAGAGACCATAGATGTCTTCTATTCATTGCTCACATATGGTGGAATCACTATATGAATAATGTTGAGGTTAAGCGAAGGGTACTAGGCTAAACAGACAAGTTGGTCGATGAGATTGTAAACGTTTAACGACTGAAATGGTTTGAACATGTGATGTGCATGCCAAGTCGCTACCTACATCGACCTCCCATACTAGAGGAAGTTAGATCAGGTTGGAAGAGGGTTTAGGGGGACCAAATGAAGACGTGGTACTAGTCCATGAAGTTTCTGACTATTGATCTAAGCGTTGTAGAGAGGGGTCTCCGAGACGATAGGAATCGGTGTTTAGTGACTCTTGGTAGGGTGGCTGATGTATTCACTACTTGATCTCTCCTATAACTTGAACATTTTCACTAACCCTGACTTTGAAACTTCTCCTCCTATACATCTTTTCCTACTTTGATATCAATGTTTTTCTGTTCACTTTTTCTTTATATGCGCTACTGTGAAGTGCAACAACAGACCGATATACTCCTGTGTTGAGGTTCGACGTTGATTTTGTCTATCTGAGCAAGTATTATAAGGTCTAATATACTAAATGTAGCTAACAACCTGGTATACAAAGTTGTACATAGTAATTGGGTTGTATTGTTATTATTCTATTCCACTATTGTAAGCTGAAAGTTATGAGTAACTAATTACTTAACATTTCTGGTGTTTTCAACCATTAACTTCTACTAGTAGAAATCATTACTCATGGTGTACAAATCGCTTGAAGGGGAAGCGTCAATAAATAAACGTTTTTATTTTTATATTATGAATTTATTAGAGGTTAAAACGATTGTAGCATCAGGATATTGCATATGAAGGAACCCACATAGTCTATGAAGCAACTGCATAACACTTTCCAACTATATAAAATCAGGCTATTAACAGATAAATAATTTGATGAGATTACATACATTTGATCATCAACATTTTCATAACACTGTCCAACTACACTATCTGATGAATTCCTATCAGTATCTGTGGTAAATCATTTAAAATTCAAATTATGTTAAGTTTATATTTTCTTATTCCGTCTTCATTACTTTCTGCTACTTTTAATGACATATTTTTCTATTTCTCTATTCTTCATCACGGTATCTTGTATTTCGATGCATTAATATGAGGTGCGCCGACTTAGATGATTACTCAGTAATTATTGTAGTGGGTGCTACTGATAAGGATGGATATAAGTAGTATATGTTAAGAGGTCGGCAGAAGTCATAGGAAATTACCGGCGATGGATAAATATTCTTCAAAGAGAAGCCCAAGAGACAATGTGGGCGTATAAAAGAGCAAGTCGAGATAGAAGCAGAAATGAAGCTCATGTGCAAATGACGATTTTAATGGAAAGTGTACAATACTTCATCACTACTATACAAAATGTCATGATAAATATTCCTTTCTGCGTCGTTTCTTACAATACAACACCAGATCCTATGCTTATACTGATTGACTTAACTGAGATCAGTAGACAACAACTTCGTAGATTTTTACGTTGACATTCTTTCTAACCAGTTATCACAAAGCAATTTTGCGCACTGAGGTAGGTAGGCGTTGGTTAGGTATTCGTTAAGTTATATCTCAGTCACTTCAGTTAGTGTAATTCTGCGACTTTCTTCACTGATTATTCACATTCAGTGTCTGGAGTTAATTTCAACCTCAACATTCAGCAATTAGTGATTCCACTAACAAAGAATACTGCTTTGTTGATCATGTCTCACATCTGTATTCATACTGAGATGATGTCAGTGATAGAATGCTCTATAACCGATGCAACTCTACATGTAAGCCAACTGGTCAATTACTTCAACCACAGTGAGCCTTGTTAACAACTTAGTTTCCTACGTGGGCCAATGTTTAGATACCAGTTCACATCATTATTAGATATCTGCCGACTATATTTTTCCAGAGACTTAATGTTTCCTCATGTTATTGCCTGTAATGTTCTGTTGCCGACTGAACCGAATTGATGAGTCTTTACTGGCATATGGGCTCCTGTGCGGTTGCCTCAACATTCCTTGCAGGTTCAGTTTGGTAGTACTTATGGATAATGTCTAGCAGTAAAGTCCAGAATGCGCGATTTGTCTTGTTTCGGGACTCGTCAGTTGGCTATCGTGACTTGGTGAGTAACCCTCTGATGTTTGAAGCGTTTGGATCCTGAGTTTTTGAGTCTTGGTGACGAGACAGGTAAATCGAGATGATGAATCCCAAACAGGACAAAACGTGCGTTCTGAATTCTATCGCTAGTTACTATCCTCCATCATTATCAGACCATATTTTTGGTGTTATATTTTAAGGATCAATTAGTAAGAAGCCTCGAACTTGTAGTTCATGCTTGTTAGCTGTGTATGCAACCTTGAAGAAATTCACATTTCTTCAGAGATTCAAACCCACATCTTTCAAAAGTAAAATCAGAAAAAAATCCTACTAAACTATGCAGTCTACTACTGACCTATAAAACTGAAGTGTGCACTAATTGGTCCTGAAATCGTAACCGATGTTAGTTTCAACTCCTGACTTGAATAGCTTCGTAATTAAGTATCTAACTTCAGCAATAAAGTATGTAGGCTCGAATCTCTGAGGAGTATTGGTTAGTTCAGTGTTACACAAGTGCCTTATTGTTATTTGCCAGCAAACCTACATCTATGGTTTCCTTTTTACCTACCCCTAACATGTAACTGTAAAATATAGTTCACTGCATTATCTCATCACTTAGCTCAATGGTCTCATCGTAAACCTTTTAAGTTTGTTTCGATCAGTGCTGATCACTTAGAACTTAACATCTACATCGACTATCATCCAACGACCAATTCTTCATCTTTCTCAGGAAGTCTTTCTGTAGGAAATCTGTTACAGATGCTAAAAGCGAAACATAGTACCGTCGTCATTATTTCTGAGACGAAGGTGGATAAATAAAATTGCTCTGGTTACTATGAAGAATTGTTAGTAAGATAATATGTTCGTTAGGCATCTCAACGAGGAATGTGCTTACCAATTCAACGAAGTTGCCTACCAAATCGAAGTTAAGGAATATGACCATTATCTAACACTTGTAAGTATGTGTGTTTCAACACCTTTTAAAGGGGGAAGATTTTTTCAATGTACGTTGAATTATACGTCAGATCTGTTTCCTCTCATCATGTTTACCTATTTAGAACTTCACTCAGATGTCAAGTAATTGTGAACCCTAGAATTTTAGAAATCACGATAGTCTGTTATATTCCTCTATGGTTATAAAAAGAAGGATTCCTCTTACTTCTTCCAAAAAATAAAAAAACAGCAATGAGCGAAATTTATGAGGACTGATGATACTGCCTGGTCGTTGAAACGTCGTCAGTAAGTAAAGCAGGCTTGAAACCGGTGACCTAATAATTCAAAGTTGAACACATAGATCAATGAACTACATCAGTATAACATGTTAGGCTGATTGAGTTATCAGTGATAGCATGAGAGTCAAAGTCAATTTATAACCATAAAGAGCAGTATAAACTCCATTACATTTGATTCCTGTGCTACAACTGAAACCTCAGTCAATCTAACATATCATTCTGAATCACTATTCCTAGAGATTTCTCGAGGTAGATCGTCTGTCTTGTGGCATCTTACTCATCTGAAGTCATTTGTTTTATTGAGCGTACTAAGTGTCCTATGCTTATGGAGACATACTTCCATCTGCTTGCGTTTTATATTAGTCCACTATACTCAGCGTATTAGTATTATACTTCAAAGCCTACAAACTATCCAGTAGATAATAGACAGTTTCGTGCCTTCATCTTCAATGCTAATCGAGATCTAAAAATACTAAGTGGGTTAAGTAACCGAGGGAAATAATGCGAAATACACTAACGATATTAACCCAATGAGACACTTGGACTGCATATGAATAGCGACTGTTTTCCTTCAATACCTTATAATTCACTGACGTACAGAAGTAGTCGAGATAAAGACGGCTGTGACTAAGAAAGACTATTTATTCAACAAAATTACGTCGTTTATATACGATTTCCATGACAATAAAACTACGTGGTCAAAAGTTAAATAACTTATTTTGATTGTATTTTTGAGATGAATGGGGATTTTTAATGTTGAAGTAGCATTCATCATGGACTGACATCAGTTGGGGAACCATTGGAAACCTGAGAGCACTGGACAGCTGTTTCGTCCTAGTATGGGACTCCTCAGCAGTACACGCTCACGACCCGGCTAGGGATCGGACTCAGGACCTTCGGGTTTCACGGCAAATGCGTTAACCATTCAGCCACTGGGTCGGTTTCCAGTGGTTCACAATTCTTAACTTCTGTCAATTCACGACATAGCGCGACTGTCACCCAAGGTCTTCAGTTAGCATCCACTTTACTTCCGACTGGTTGACCCCACAGGTCACGGATTCCTCATTAGAACTTCCTAACATCCATCTGGAAGCAAGTCACTAATGTGCACCATAGAGTAATGTATTTTTGAGATGAATGGGGATTTTTAATTTAGAAGTAGTATTCATCATGGACTGATTGGTCAAGTGTAGGATAAAATTGTCCAATAAGATTTGTTCTGACCACACGTCGAGATGGAAAGGAAAAAAATTGGAACGCAAAAACTCCAGCCTGATTGGTTGATGAATTAAAATGCTGATTTTCATTTAGGCTACTTCCTATCCGTTGGTTACTGAATCGTACTGTAATTCTGACTCAATACGATATAAGTATTGAATAGTAAACCTATGCGTGTACTATTTGTTGCATTATTTATACAAGAGTTACTTGCAGACTGTAATCGCAACGAAAGCAATACTTTTTTGATAAGCTTATAGTTTATTCCTCTAGGCATCGAACTTATAAGTGGTGGGCTCATTCATATGATGATAATTTTCATATTATAGATCATAGTTATTATCTCAGTGTAATTTGAAAATGATATTGATAACCAATGTGAATTCTTTGACATGATTTCTTTTTTCTCTTAGAAAACTCCGTCTTAGAATGAGATGTATCTACCACAAAAAATTTTCTCTTCTGGATAATTTTGTTCGTGTTTCTTTCTTTTAAATACAACAATATTATTTGGAAGCAAAGTGTCGTAAATTGACGGAAATTATGAATATGGACAATTGGATTCCCACCCAATGGGTCGATGGTAACGTGTTGACCACTGAACTTGAAAGTCCCGAGTTCGATCCTTAGCGGAGCGGGGTCATGGGTGTACACTGATGAGGAGTCCTATACTAGGACGAAACAGCTGTCTATGTTTCCTCCAGCTGATGTCAGTCCATGATGAGTACACCAACTTGAAATCGATCAACAACTCCCTATACATCCCCGAATTCAGTTTCTAAAGTTGTTAATTATGGCTTTCATGGTAAATGGAGTTGAATTTCTTGAATTTAGGCACTCGGTTTTTTAATTAATGGTTCATGAGTTTAAATCTCGCTCTGCCCACCGAGGTTCGGGTAACAAGTTAGTATACCAACTTGTATACAATAGGTAGGATCATTACCTGATGCATAGGTCCGCATGTGGTTGTTGAGTTACGTTATGTTCGATAAAAGCTTTATCAAATCGAAGTAATGAAAATCCTGCTATATTTATCATTTTCGTCTTAATGATGCGTTTTTTTTCTGTATTCCCCCCCCCCCACACACACACACACACAATCATTATCTAATCTAGCCTCCATAAATGCTACTAGTCAACAACCAGCAATTACTAGTGCCAAACGGCCTAGTTCTGCTGCTATCATGCCAACGATGGATAGTAATACTATTGGCAGCATAAAACGTGCTCGAGCTGATACAGCTACTACTAATATTGTCCCGACAACAAATTTAGACGCTGATGATCCATGGGATGAAGACTATGATGAAGATCAAGATGATGTGATCATCGCTAAGAAATCGGTCAAGAATAAAACAAAACACTCATCTGATGATAAAAATTATCAAAATGACAATAATGGAAATGATGATGACGATGATGATAGTGACAATGATAACAATGCCGAGATGATGATGATGATGACGACGAAGAAGATGAAGAAATGTTATTAGCTGAGTTGGCAAAAATAAAACGTGAAAGAGCTGAAGAAGCAGCTCGTCAAGCTGCTGAAAGAAAGGCGGCTGAAGAAACTATTCGTATGGAAAATATTCTAAAAGGAAATCCTCTCTTAAACTCAGCAAATGCTTCAGGTCAGTGTATTAGATTTATATGATTAAGTCATTTATTTATTCAAGCATAGTATAATTGGCCAGCTACAGTCCAAATTTTTGGACTGTGTAGCTCGGTTGATAAAGCGTCGGACCGGAAACCCCAGTGTTCGATGGTTAGAATCCGGCCGCGATCCAAAATTTCATTTCACCCTTCAAACATCACCTAGTATAATTGGAAATAATAAAAAATGGTAGGAATTGTCAGTCTTTACTTTAACTGAATGGTCACCTCATTGTATACAGTATTGTTACTGAACCATTGATAGGTGGTGAATCTTGGATTTAGACTCTGCCACTAACAGGATTACTAACTTGTTGCAGAAAGTAGGCATAATTTTCCCAGTTAGTTCATCAGTTTAAAAGTCATTGTTCTCACTAGCAAAGTTAAGATTATTATATGGTAGAAGTTAGTAGACTAGCGTTAATTAAAGTATGTGTAACTCATTAATCAAGGGTCATCCTACTGTTTTTCTATGTTTCCATATCTAATTGATTAATCTCTGGTGATCAGTATGCTTGTCATAAAGATTATATTATATTTTATTTGTCCCTTCGGTTTATAGTGGAACATAAGGCTTCGGTAGCATGTCACCATTCTACTCTGTTCTCTGCAGTCTTCTTAACCTGGCTCCATGACTGGCTATAAGCTTTCATTTCTTCTTCACACGACCTCCTCCGTGTCACCCTCGGACGCCGCCTGTAGTCTCTCATAGAGACAGAGTGCCATAAATTTAGTTCTGGCAAAAGTTAGCGTCGTATAACGTTAAAAAAAATTACCTTCCACGATGACCTTTTGTGATAACCTTTTTAAAAAATAAGAAGTACACAGTGCCAATTTTTCTATCATTCTCGTAATTCCTCTGCATTTTGCAAAGATTGTGACATAGACAGTGGGTAATGTATGAATGTGGTCGTCACCGCTACCATCGTCAGTACATACATAGCTAATTCAGCATGGTAGTGAATCCGATAAGTTTATTTACAGTGATAAGTCATTTCATCTTGAAAACTCCCTATATAATAACACTTTAGGTAGAGTGAGGGCATGCAACCACCTATCTTCATTGTTCCAAACCATCAGTGTGGTTGGACAGGGTTCCCTGATTTCTCTATTCCTCTTTAATTTTGCTATCGATGACATTCGAGCGACAATGAAGCGTATGATGTAGATCTACTACCTGGAGAACAGCTATTCGACCTTGACTATGCGGAGGATATCGTCTTATTGTACAATAACACACAGGCTACTCAAATCGCACTTAATCACTTGGCGATTAGTATCCGTAAATATCGTTGAATCGCAGAGTACTTTGGGAAGACTGACAGGAGCCTGTCTCCGCTCACCCTTGGTGGTGAGCCGTTGGAAGTAGTCGAGAAGTTCGTATATCTGAGTAGTTGTGTGAGTGCGGTGGAGGTGTGTGGCGAAATTCCCAACCGCACATCGAAAACCAGAGTGGCAAACACCAATCTCAGTAACCTGTATCGCCGTTGCGAAATTTGTCTGACCGTAAAAGGTTGGGTTTACAACGATTTAATACGGGCAGTTTCCCCCTACACCTGTGAAACCACTGGTCTCTCTGTGTATTTGATCATTGTTGTCTCCATAGGATTGCTTGTATCCAGTGGAAATACCATGTAAGTAATTCTGAGATACTACAGCTTATGCTCCAGCATGATGGAGACCGTCATCAATAAGTGAATTCATCTGGAAACACCAGCTTCGGTGACTTGGATATGTGTTACTCATGTCCTCCCAACAGCTTGCACACCGCTCATTGTTTGCTAACCCTGAGGCTGGTTGGAAGGAGCGTGGATGGGTGGTCAGTGTATGACGTGGTGTCATGGGATGAAGGATGGTTGTTTTGGGTTAACATCTGTTGGTGCAACATGACTCCCTGGGTGGCGTTCGAGAGATACACAACTCAGTGTCTTGAGACGTTACTAGACATGCCTGCGAATGGAAACTAGTGACGGTCATACTGTGACTTCTTTCTATCTTCTGCTGCTGGAGAGTAATGAATGCTTTGTTTTGAATATGTTTTACTGAACTGCCCTTCTTATCTATCATGCTCTTCTTCATCACTTATCCAGTTCCCGTTGTCTTCGCAATCTAGTTATACTATTTAGTGTGCCACATTTCTTGGTATCCTTGCTGTACTGCGTTTGTGTTCTGACAATAATAAAACATGCAGAACTCATCAGAGGGGCTAATTGTTTTCAATCCTTGAGAAGAAGACTCCCACTTCATGGTATCGTATGTACCTAGTACACATTACAAAGTTTACACCTTCGGCAGTCCAGACTCATATAGGAAACTAGATTTCACTAAATGATTTCCGAAAAGTGAGTATTTCACAGTCGACTCAGAATTTCTTACCGACTGTATGTCACCATATAGATTCAAGTAGAATGATTTACGGGGTAGTATTAATCACGGATTGATATCAGTTAGAAAACTATTGGAAACCTGAGAGCATTGTACAGCAGTTTCGTCGTAGTTTGGGATTCTTCGCCAGTGCGCATTCACTGGTACCCAGACGTTTTGAGTCAAGCAATCCGGATGTGAGAAGAAATACTCAATGATGGTTATGTTATATAACGCATTGACAGAAGCTGGTTGATTAGATTCCAAAGAAATGGAAATGCTAACATATTCGACACAAGAACTAACAACTATGCGCTCAACTCTCCATGAGTGTGAGCGATCCACGACAAAACGGGTTTGTAGATTACCAGTGGGTCTCCAAATGGCTATTATTTACTTGTGTATGTTGATAAATTTAAACTAGCTGTGAAGTCTTTACCATAAACCGTAAAGACTGAGCAAGGGACTGGAATCAGTGAATGGAAGTATCATCCTTCTACCAGTTAATACCAGATAGTACGAAGCAACATAGGATCGGCAACTACTGTGTAGCCGTCCAGATCGCCACATCCCATAACAGCATATCAAGTGAGAATGCACTAGGATGAAAGATAGAGAAGAAAGCGATAAAAAGCCACAACGGAGAGGAAGGAAGAATGAAAGAATACTGGAATTCGATTTCACGACTGGTCTCTTAAATATAGGATTTGTTCCACGAGCCACAACCCTGAAGTCTTCATCTCCCCACCCACACGGCTCACACCAACAGATGTTTCATACATTGATACCACGTTTCAGTTCGGCCCCTCCTAACCTTTTCCAGGCTAGACCTACTTCAGCTACGAATGTGTGAGATGATGCAGAGGTGACTAGACACGCGTAACACATATCCGTCGATGAAGATTCATAATCTAACCAACTGACTTTCCTCTCATTCCTAAAACTCTACACATGGCTTCTGCATTACTGAGGTGGTGACATCACGACACACGGTCTATACTAAGAGGGTAATGGTAGTCGAACATCAGAAGCTTTCTCGTGTTCTGTATCATCACTGGCCATGCTTCACAGCCAAATAGTGTAATAGAGTGATTTTTTTGAAAATCCTCAGGATTATTGAATTGTTGCTCATTAACTAGCAGTCTGTTACAAAACTGAACAAATTTTCAATATCATAATTGTATATTTATGTCATTTAAGAATAATGCTGACAAACTTATTTAGTGTTGTTATCTACTTGATGGCTACCAGAGGAATGCAGAACGCACGTTTCGTTCTATATCGGACTCGTCACTTGGATGTACCTGCACTCCAGTAAGTGGTGTTATTCCCACGGTGACTTGAATTGAGGATCGATCGATTTGAACGTCAAAGCGTTAACCACTGAGGCACGAGAGCCACCACCTCCTGTGCAACGGAGTATCAAACAAAACTTATTTACTGTTCTGTATAGTTCAATGCTCTTCGTCGAAACTAGTTATCCAATATTGCTTGGTTTGTAATGGGATTTCGTGTTCCCAGTGAAGAGTGTATATACCTAGTCCTAGTCCAAAGACTGATACTTGTTTACTCCGAAAATTGAACTAAAATCTGCGGTCTGGTTAAATTTTGAACTACTAAAAATATTTTATAAAATTGCTCATTTTTTTTACTTGTTTTAACCATTCAAATGTCAATTAATCGTAAAACATACTCTCGCACATTCTTAAAATGCTTTTAACCTATCATTAGTTGGTTTAACTACAATACAACATGAAAATATTATAGTAGACGGCAGTTGATCCCTGAACTGAACTTACAACAAAGCATCATACAGGAACATGTAGCTGGAACAGTAAATTTTCACACTGACTGAATGAATTTTTACCATCAAACTTACATGTTCTTTTTTTCTATCCGATCCATGCGGAACAACATACAAAATAAATGATAACCTAAAACCTACTGGCCGTTGTCCATTACTGTCTATGATAGTGTTATTATTAACAGGACTTAAATACCATCGTCATCTAATTTGTTGAAATATCACACTGAGAATTCTAAACTGTACTAAAAGTTTTTGTCAAGAATAAGGTTATTATTATTATTGATCGATTTCTTCCCAAGAAGTTCGGAACCAAACGCTCGAGTGACACGTACAATCAAAAACACTGGGTTTCAATTTGGCAGTTTGTAAGGATTTATTGATTTCAAGCGGGTATTTATCATGGACTAACGTCAGTTGGAGAAACATTAGAATCCTGGAAGTAATGGACAGCTGCTTCGTTCTAGTATGAGACCATTGGATTCCAACCCAGTGGTTCGATGGTAACGTAATGGGTTCTATCCCTGGCATGGTGGGGTCATGAGTGCGCACTGCTGAAGAGTAGTCGCATGCTAGGACGAAACAGCTATACATTGATCCCAGGCTTCCAATGTTTCTCCAACTGATGTCAGTCAACAATGAGTAGCAACGTGAAACAATTAATAAATCTCCAGAAACCTCCAAATTGAATTAATCTAGTGCTCATTGGTGACTAGCTTCGAGAGGTGGTTCCGAAGTTCTAATGAGAAGTCGTGACCGGTCGGGCAAACCTGGTGGCCGTGAGGACAAATACTCAACGATAGCATTGGGTGATGGTCGCGCCATGTCATGAACTGACAGGACTTGGAAATATAGGCCATTGGATTCCGACCCAGCTGCTGAATGGTAACGGGACCTGAAGGTGGTGGTTTCGATCCTGGTGAGGAGGGGTGGGGTCATGGATGTACACTGCTGAGTAGTCCTATATTAGGGTGGAACAGCTGTCCACTGCTCCCGGGTTTTCGATGTTCCTCCAACTTATGTCATTCATGATTAGTACCAGCTTGAACAGAGGATTTCTCTGAAATACGGTTTTATATTAATAATATTTAGTAATATACAAGCCTCAAGTCGTGAGGTATATGTGGATTTTTCGCTATCAAAGCACTTTACAAAGTGTGTCAACAGTAAAAACGGAAAAGCTGTGTCCAAGCTACGAGAAGGGAATATGAAAGAGGTGCTTAAATCCTCACAATGAAGTAAAGATGCAAGATAAACAAATGTTCAAGGTAAAATGGAACAACAAAAGAAATTACAACACTATTATGAACTGTGAAAGATATTTAAGGATGTTCAATGGTGAAACAAGATACGATTTAATAGCATGAAGTAGCATTATAAGGAATTATGAATTACACTACTCACTAATACTAAGTAGTGTAGAACTGAATGTATGAAATGAATACAAAGGCAATATTCCAGAGGGTAAACGAGAATAAGAAAGCAATAATTATGTCTGATAGTCGTATATGACCCATGTTTATTTTTTTCAATTTTTCTCTTTTTTTTTCTACTGAAGAATTCAAAGTAAACGAAGATGGGATGATGATGTTGTATTCAAGAATTGTGCTCGAGGTGAAGTAGATCATGTGAAACGTGGTTTTGTTAATGATACACTACGCTCTGAATTTCATAAGAAATTTATGAAGAAATACATCCAGTAATTGAATAATCAACACTGCCTATATATACATATATTGAATTATTGTTATTATTCTTTCATAACTAAAGTTTATTACTACCCTGTAAATAAATAAAAGTATGACCTGTTTACCATTTTACTTGTCCTTTCTTGTTTGTGTACCCAATTTATCCGAATTAGTTTAGATAAATAATAATCGTAGTAATAATGATAATAAGCATTGATACCGATTATGCGTATGCATTTTTACGTCGAAATAAGTTAGGAAGTGTATTCTCTATGAAAAAATGCTTGTGTAAGCAAATCGTCAACTGTTGATTGGGAATAATTTTAATGTACATTCATCTTGTAATCATTTAGCTCAAGTTCTTTAAATAATAAATAGATAAACAGTGTTGAATTATCTCGAAAAAAACATATCTAACTATACGACCTATATCTTCAATAGGTATTTAATGGTATTGTTGGAGTACTTTAATGTTGTTCAGTTTAACAAACGAAAAAATCATCTTCAACTATCAACAAATGCCTTCATCTTCTTACTCCTTTCGTGAGTGGTTTGATCGAATCTTGCAAAGAATTTTGAATGACCTCTCAAAAAGAGCTAGTGGCTTGAGTTCACAAGGTGTTGTGTTATTGAGTAAATATACATTTTCATTCTCCCGTTGCCAACCAGGTTGAGTAGTGTTCGCATGCACGTTTTACAAGCGGATGGGTGGTATGGCTGATGCTCTATAAGAGCAAGTAAACTGGTATACACATATTGATGCGGCCCAATGCGTTGACTTGTTTTCATACATTGACCAAAAAGTTTCTAGTAGGAGAAAATAATTCGAAGGTTGGCGGCGAAGTATATTCTACCTAAGGATTTCGACAGTTCCTGAGGATGTCTGCAGAAATATCACTTGAGTTCAAGACTCAATAAAAGAGTCTTTTTCGGTGCTAAATGTGTTTGTTCAGTTGGGCTCTTTGACTCTATGTTCTAATCTATAAAACTGAGCGGGAAACCGTTCTCCACTAGACTTCGTCGATGTGTTTGCAGTTCTCTGTCAAGCATGTCCTCAGTACATATTTTTCTGATCCTCGAGGAAAGTAAACGAATACAATTTCTTTTCCTGCATAGAGGGACTGAACTTTGAAAATTAATAAACTATCCGTTCCACACAGGCTTTCTGTAGATCGATCTACGAGGTGAATTGTCGTCTTTTCTTTGGAGTAGAATGTCAAGAAAATGGAACGTTGAGTTTGATTATGCTTCTAGAGTGAATTTGGTTGAAGGGTGGGCGTTGTTGAATGTATGAAACAAGTTAGAAAGATTCATATTTTCACCACAAACTATAAACTTATCATCCATGTACCTTTTGTAAACATGAAGTTCATTGGTCGTTGATGATAAGTTGGTGATTTCCAGGCTTTTCATGAAGCAGTCAGCTAGGAGGGGTCCTAGTGGAGAACCCATCGTCACACCATCTATCTGCCTGTAGATCTCACTATCAAATCTGAAGTGTACATTAAAGGTACATCGAAGGAGAAGCTCTTTTAGGTAGTGAATTGGGATACCAACATCTATGTTATGACATTGAATGAATTCACATAGGAAGCAGATGGTTCCTTCCAGTGGGATATTTATAAAGAGGGATGCGACATCTAATGAAATCATTCTCCTCCCTGTCAAACTGACATTCTTTATTGAATCAACAAATCGAACGTGTCACGGAGACTGTAGTTCAATAACCTTTCTCTTACAGGTTCAAGTATTTCTGCAAGCCATTTCGAGATTAAATGATATGGAGAATTTATCATATCTAGTATTGGGCGGAGTGGATTACCTTCTTTTTGTATTTTGGGAAGACCATATAAACGGGAGGTCGCAGAACCCGATGGGCGAAGTTGTCCATATAGTTATTTGCTAATGAGTAATTCATCTCTCATTTTCTTTTGTATTTTCGATAATTGCTCAATAGGATCTTTCTGTGTTGTCTGTTTTAAGAATTTATTTTCATCGGATTGAATGAGTGAAAGTTTTTTCAAATAGTCCGATTTGTTTAGTAGTACTGTTCCAGAGCCTTTGTCCGGGCGTATCATGACCAAACTTTCATTTTTCTTTAGTTCATTCAATTTGTTTCGATGTTCTCTTAACGAAAGATGTCGATAGATGGGTTTTCTATCTATGTAGTCAAGACAGCAATTTAAAACTGTTGATTTGAAATGGTTAGCCATCATCATATGAAACTGGAACTAAATCCTTGACAGTACCATGCCTCCGCTTGTAATACGTGCCCACGAACACTACTCAACCTGGTTGGCAAAGGGAGAATGGAAATGTATCTTCAATTCAATAACACAACACCTTGTGAACTCAAGCCACTTAGCTCTTTTTGAGAGGTCATTCAAAATTCTCTACAGGGTTCGATCCAACGACTCATGAAGGGAGTAAGAAAATGAAAGCATTTGTCTATAGCTGAAGCACTAACCATTCAGAAGTTAAAATCACTTTCATTTGTGTTACTTTTCCCTAATGCTTGTAAAGATCTGCAGCTGTATCATTTCATATTTATGAAGAAAAAGCTAAGTATGATCAATTGATAGTAATGGTCACGAATTGATAAGGCAGTCAGGCAAAATCCTTGGTGATCGAAGCAAAATACAAATTTGGTCACCAGTTAGAAGAGCAAGGAACCTGGCGGTCGTTGATATGAATCCTGCCGCAGTCGAAATTTTTATCCTACCTTCAATAATCACCCATTATCAATACAAGTCGACCAAACAACAGCTACCTCAGATAGTCAAAATGATAACTACAAATCTAACATTCATGTTTATCATGAGTTGTTTTCAAGAAAAGATGCTTTTGCGATTTTCAGTCTACGCAGTTACAAATGATTATAATGTCCTTACATTCTCACGTCTACCTCCTAGGACACGGGTTTTTTTACGTGGTCAAAAGAGATTAAAACAGAAAACAATAACCTAGATAATCAACTAATGAGGTAGGAGTTTTGACTGTCATTATTTAAGTTTGCATTCATCATAGACTGACATCAGTTGGAGAGCCATTGAAAGCTTGAAGCACTGGACAGCTGTTTTTCCCAGTGCAAGACTCTTCAGTAGTACGCACTCACAACTCTGTTGGAGTACGAACCCAGGTCCAATGGCGAACACACTAACCAATCAGCCGCTAGGTAGGAACTCAAGTTATTTGAGGGAATAGCTGCTGTATATGATCACTCCGTTTCATTACATCATTCCTGTCTCAGTTCATTTGATGACTCCAGTAAGTGTAGAGTCTTCAGGACACTGTAAGTGACAATTTGGAATGCATCCTCCACCAAATAAATGTAAATCGTTGCTCAAGGACTGATCTTCGGTAGTGCTTTCTTTAATAACAGGGAGTGAAATAGTTGAGTGCGTTGACCACATCACACACTTCGGAAGTCGAATCAAGCGTGTTAGGTCATTGACGTATGAAATCTCGGGGCGAATGCAAAACGCTCAGTTAGCCGACTGAGGTAAGATTATGAATCTTCATCGACGGATATGTGTTACGCGTGTCTAGTCACCTCTGCATCATCTCACACATTCGTAGCTGAAGTAGGTTTAGCCTGGAAAAGGTTAGGAGGGGCCGAACTGAAACGTGGGATCAATGTATGAAACATCTGTTGGTGTGAGCCGTGTGAGGTGGGGAGATGAAGACTTCAGGGTTGTGGCTCGCAGAACAAATCCTATATTTAAGAGACCAGTCGTGAAATCGAATTCCAGTATTCTTTCATTCTTCCTTCCTCTCCGTTGATGGCTTTTTATCGCTTTCTTCTCTATCTTTCATCCTAGTGCATTCTCACTTGATATGCTGTTATGGGATGTGGCGATCTGGACGGTTACACAGTAGTTGCCGATCCTATGTTGCTTCGTACTATCTGGTATTAACTGGTAGAAGGATGATACTTCCATTCACTGATTCCAGTCCCTTGCTCAGTCTTTACGGTTTATGGTGAAGACTTCACAGCTAGTTTAAATTTATCAACATACACAAGTAAATAATAGCCATTTGGAGACCCACTGGTAATCTACAAACCCGTTTTGTCGTGGATCGCTCACACTCATGGAGAGTTGAGCGCATAGTTGTTAGTTCTTGTGTCGAATATGTTAGCATTTCCATTTCTTTGGAATCTAATCAACCAGCTTCTGTCAATGCGTTATATAACATAACCATCATTGACTATTTCTTCTCACATCCGGATTGCTTGACTCAAAACGTCCGGGTACCAGTGAATGCGCACTGGCGAAGAATCCCCCAAACTACGACGAAACAGCTGTACAGTGCTCTCAGGTTTCAATAGTTTTCTAACTGATATCAATCCGTGATTAATACTACCCCATAAATCATTCTACTTGAATCTATATGGTGACATACAGTCGGTAAGAAATTCTGAGTCGACTGTGAAATACTCACTTTTCGGAAATCATTTAGTGAAATCTAGTTTCCTATATGAGTCTGGACTGCCGAAGGTGTAAACTTTGTAATGTGTACTAGGTACATACGATACCATGAAGTGGGAGTCTTCTTCTCAAGGATTGAAAACAATTAGCCCCTCTGATGAGTTCTGCATGTTTTATTATTGTCAGAACACAAACGCAGTACAGCAAGGATACCAAGAAATGTGGCACACTAAATAGTATAACTAGATTGCGAAGACAACGGGAACTGGATAAGTGATGAAGAAGAGCATGATAGATAAGAAGGGCAGTTCAGTAAAACATATTCAAAACAAAGCATTCATTACTCTCCAGCAGCAGAAGATAGAAAGAAGTCACAGTATGACCGTCACTAGTTTCCATTCGCAGGCATGTCTAGTAACGTCTCAAGACATAAATCCTCCAACAAAAATGGAAGTCCTGAGTGCCATAAAGCTACTGAAATATGGGAAAGCAGCACGACCAGACAGAATCCCGCCAGAAGCACTGAGAACAGATGCAGAGACAACAGTGGACATGCTCACACCACTATTGCAGAAGGTGTGGAAGGAAGGAAGGTACCTGCTGATCGATTGGAAGAAGGGTTACCTTGTCAAACTCCCGAAGAAGGGAGACCTCAGTGTTTGCAAAAACTGGCGCGGAATCACTCTCCTGTCCACCCAGAGCAAGCAAAATATTAAGCCGCATCATCCTGGACAGGCTAAAGGATGCACTAGATTCAAAACTAAGACCTGAAAGGCTAGCTGGATTCAGGAAGTACAAATCATGTGCAGACCAAATTGTAACGCTTCGTATCATCATAGAACAGAGTATAGAATGGCAATCAGCTCTCTACCTCAACTTCATCGACTTTGAGAAGGCCTTTGACAGCATCGACCGAGAAGTAATTTGGAAGCTGCTTCATTACCACGGAGTACCGCAAACCTTTATCCACCTCATTCAACAACTATATGAAGATGCCACATGCCAGCCAAGTAATTAACAATGGGAAGCTCAGTGATGCTTCTGAAGTGAAGTGAAGACAGGAGTGAAACAAGGTTGCCTACTATCCCCCATGATATTCCTGATTGAGGTCGACTGGACTGGATCATGCAGCAATCAGTGGGGAGCTGTGAGAAGAGGGGGATACGCTGGCTGGACTGCCGAAAAGAACCTAGAAGACCTGGATTTCGTCGATGACTTGTGTCTGATGTCACACAAACTCGAAGATCTGCAGGCAAAAACTAACAAGTTGACAGAAGAGGTGAGGCAGTGAAGGAAGACGGGACTTCAAATGAATATAGAGAAGACAGAGGTGATGAAGATACCTCACCAACAACTCCAACAACAAACTCCAGTTACCACCAACGGAAGAAACTTAAAGGAAGTAACCTCCTTCACCTATCTAGGAAGCACTGTTTCAACTACAGGTGGCGGCACAGGCACAGACGAGGATGTCAAAGCCAGACAGGATCGGAAAAGCAAGACAGGTGTTCATTAGCCTGAAACCAGTGTGGAATATACTCAACTGCACTCATCTCAGCATGTGGAACGAGATCCGGATTTTCAACACCAATGCCTGTCAAGTCAGTGCTTCTGTATGGTTGAGAGACTTGGCGCATCACGAAAGGGATTTCCAATAAACTACAGACATTCATCAACAACTGCTTACGCTGGCTCGCTACTGAAGATCAGTTGAGATGGCCAGAAAGAATAAGCAACAAGGAGCTCTGGGAACGAACCAACCAACAACCTACCACCCAACAAATATGCATTGGAGGGAAGCGGAGATGGATTGGGCATGCACTGAGAAGGCCTACTGGGACATCATGCGGCAGGCCAGGCCCTCGAGTGGAATCCCGATGGGAAGCGACGAGTTGGACGTCCGAGGTGAGGGTGACATGGAGGAGGTCGTGCGTGGAGGAACTGAGAGCTTCTGGGCTGTCGTGGAACCATGTTCAAAAAATCTCAGGGAACAGAGGACACTGGAGACGTGCTACTGAAGCCCTATGTTCCATTAGGAACCACGGGACAAATTACATATATATATATATATATATATATATATATATATATATATATATATATATGAATTCCAGCCTGAATCAATTGACGAATCTATTATACTGGGTAATGACTGAAGATGAATTGAAAACTTGGACCACACCGGATTCGAACCAATGACTACCGAATTTTCGGCCCGATACTCTACCAAATGAGCTACGAGCTCCAAACCGGTGATCACTGGTTCGAATCCGGTCTCAGCTTAAATTTTCACTTCACCTTCAATCATCACCCAGCATAAATACTTTTCTGCCAAACTGCAGCTATCTCAGATAGTCATAATGATAATAAATCTCCTTGAACCTCCTGATTAAATTAATCTATTACTCATTGGTGACTAGCTTCATGAGGTGATTTCCAAGGTTCCAATGAGAAGTTTTGACCAGTCGAGCAAACCTGGTGGATGCGAGAACAAATACTCAACGATGACATTGGGTGATGGTCGCACTTTAACGTGAACTGACAGGACTTGGAAATACGGACCACTGGGTTCAGACCCAGGGGCTAAATGGTAACGTGCCAACGGATTCGATCCCTGCCAGCGTCATGCTCGCACACTGCTGAGAAGTGCCATGTTAGGACGAAACAGCTGTCCGGTGTCCCAAGGTTTCTAATGTTCCTCCAATTCATGTCAGTCCATGATGAACTCCAACCTGAAATCAATCAGTAAATCTCCACTAACCTTCAGACTGATATACTATGTCCGCTGGGAAAGTCTGTTGCTGACCAAAAGTTCAAGCTGACCGCCCCAGTCATTGTAAGTTTTTAACACGTCTTCTCTGGGACTGGTTAGCTGAATGTACCTCCATCTTGATGAGTATTGTCCTCTTCACTAAGACCTGAATCCAAGATCGACCACTCCAAACCGCAGAGCTCTGTCCACTAGGCTACTGAACCACGATAGTCACTGCTTGTACAATAACATCAAGTTTACTCTAAACTACACAGACTAGAGACTTTTACAAGTACATAGTCTATCTCTCTGCAACTAGTAAGTGTTTATTTCTCTCTGATCGTTTGTTATGTTCCTTTGACATGACTAATTATCGTTGACAATGTTATCCACCTTGCTAATGAAATACTTTTTAGCGGTGAATAAGCCCCCTTTCCTCGTCCCCAAGACTGATAGTTCATAGCTCAATGGTATTTGACATTGGTGATGACCTTCGTAGTGCTAACTGACACTTGTTTCGTAGAAGGTAAGTGATCAGATTTCGGTGCAGTTTGGCACATTTACAGTCCTTTTGCCAATCGACCGAACCATACACGTATCTCTGTTTTTTGGCGTAATTCGACAAATATACTATTGAATTTCGAGGGGGTTGTAGGGATTTGGGAATGTTTCAATATTTCGATCCCTGGCGGGGTCGTGGGTGCGCACTGCTGAGGAGTCCCACGCTAGGATGAAACGCTGTCAAGTGCTCCCAGGTTTCCTTTGTTCCTCCAACTGATGTCCGTCTATGATGAATAACAACTTGAAATATGCTGTTCCTGATCTGGTAGCCAACTTGTGTCTAGTCTCTGTGGTGCACTCACTAATTTCAAGCAGACAACGATTTTCGGAGGATAACAGTCACTATGGTGTTAAACAACAATTCTTTTAAAAAACCAAAGTGGTAATCAATTTCAGTGTTTATTTTCAATAGAACCTGCTATTAAGCTCCAACCAATACTACACCATAAATCATATTTACATAGATTTTATTTACATAACTTTCAAAATAGGAAAAATCAATAATACCCCAACAACAACAAAAAAAGGAAACCAACTGTTTCACCTCATCATTTTACAAGAATTGTATTGATGTGTGCTGAATATTGTAGATACAACAGCAAGGACTGATCACTGTACAATAACTATGCATCTTTATTTAAATTAATTCAAGGTTATCCTATTCACAATGGCGCAACTTTTGAAATATAAAAATCAACAAAAAAAAGTTATGATAATCTAAAATTAGGTCATTTCATTTGAAATGGCGTTTGATCACCATTGAATCCAATTAGAATTGTAGCTAAATCTTTTGAATTCAATATAGTAGTATAATCAATTTTAGAATTACTCATAGTCTTCAATGTATCAACAATTGTTTGTTTGATTGTTACTGTTGAATCATGTGTGTCAGTCAACTGGAATGGAGATGATGGTAAGTGAGTAGCTTGTGAAGTATTTGGATTAGTAATTGTTGATGACAAGAGAGTAGAGATCGAATTATCAGTTGAAAATTGTAAATTTGGACTATTCGATAATAAATGATGCAAAAGTGATGTATACGTATTAAATGTGTTCAATAATGTTTGATTATCCGGTGAGTGATTCAGTGTTTCATGATGATTTCCTTCTGTAGTATTCAGATCAGTAGTGTTATTGGTGTTATTATGATTATCACTACGTGATCTTTCATGTTTACGGTATTTAGCTCGACGATTTTGAAACCAAACCTGGAAGAAAAATAGAGATAATAAAACAAGAATTAGTGTATAGGTTAACTTCAGATAATTTAAAATATATTTAAGCGCTTTTCAATCGTCAATAGATAAACAAACACCAAGTAAATAACAGTAAAGATAAAACCTATTAAATATATATTTTCTTCTGTTATTTTAGCATAGATTAACACAGATGGATATCGCTTTGACTATCTAAGATAGCCGAGGTTTGACAGACTTGTTTTATTCATGCTGAGTGATAATTGAAGGTGAAATGAAATCTGGGCCACGGTGGATTCGAACCAGCGATCAAAGGGTCTCCTGCCTGATGTTGTACCAACCGACCTATGAGATGCGAATGCTGATTAGATTTGTATTTCTTTTCAATCATCAAGAGGTTCGCCCGACTACCATGTGAATTCGTGACGCGTTACTGTGGCTTGATAGTACTCACACAGGCTACCCAGTCAAGACTTCTCATCCCAATCCAAATCATCATCATCATCACACTGATCATTAGTTTGACTATGTGAGATAGCCGTGCTTTTACACTTTCATTAATACAGAGTGATGACTGAAGGTGGAATGAAAATCTGGACGGCGACAGGATTCGAACCAGCATCAGTGATCACCTAGTAATAGATAGATGTATCTATTCTTGTTTCACCTTCCTATTGATTATTTCAGTGAACTGAACTGATTGAATATCGTTAACGAATGGCCTCCTTGAACGATCGCCTCACATTACACCGTTTTTCTATGCTACATGCAAAGCAGTGACTAACAATGAATTAAACCCTAACCTCATAGCTTTCAATATCACAACTGACTCTGACAACTCAACAGCCTGGTGATTGAAGACAAGATTATTGGGTTCAAACTATACAAAGATACAAGTGCATACACCAGATGAGTCCCGAAAAGGAAGAAATGTACGTCCTGGATTCTACTACCAGTCACCAGTAAAACATTTAAGTTGGTGTTTTCAAAGATAAATTTCATCACTACCAGGCAATCTAAGATACTGACTGACTCACTTGTGGACAGAATATAGAAATTAATCTTGTCACTAGTCAACACTGACAAACATCTGAATGCAATAAGCAGACAGTATTCATAAAGATCCGGGTTTAGTTGTAGCTCGAATCGCTTGTTGGTTAAGCCTGTGACTTCAGGACTGAGTGACGCAGCTTCAAATCACTAAGAAAACACTAGTTTCCATACGGTTGCAGATGCGCCTTGTTAATGGGTAATGACAAGCGAAAAACCGGGATCCAGGACTTCTTGCTGATCAACTGCCATCATCTAACATATAGAAGTAATTAAGGTAGCATTCATCACCAAGTGGCATCACTTGGAGAAACCTCCCGGCACTGAACACCTGTTCCGTCCTAGTGTGGGATTCCTTTGAAATACGGACCCACGACCCCGTTCCTCCATAGATCTAACTCAAGACGCTTTAATCATTCAGCCACAAGGTTGGAGTTCAATGATCCATAGTTTCCTACTTCTTTTAATTCACGATATAGAGTAACTATTCACTAACGTTTTCATTTGACATTCGCTTCATCTCTGACTGACTAGTTGATCCCACAGGGTACAGCTTCTCATTAGAACTTCAGGATATCTATTTTGAAGCATGTCACTAATGGGTACGATACAATAATTTAAATAAGAAGTCCTATCAACAAGAGAATCGATGAAAAACTCAGATAACACTATACAATACATCCCAGTACACACAGTTCAACATGTTCTTGATGAACCTTCTCATTATCAGTTTGACTATTGGAAATACAGTGGCTTTGCAGACTAGTATTGATATTGGGTAATGATAATCGGCAAATTAATACTAATTATGAATAAAAATAGTCAGAAAGCGGAAAATAAATAAATAGAAATCAACAGCAAGCCTTGGTGATTGAAGCGAAATACAAATCTGATCAGTATCTTGATCTGGTAACTCAATTGTGATAGAACACCTGACCTTATAACCTGGGGGTTGCTAGTTCGAGTTCACCTAGTAACAAATTAAACTCAAGAGACTCTTTATTTCAAAAGTGTTTAAACTTTTAGCATAGATACTAATGAATGATTTAATCATTTATGTTTGACGTAGATGTGTGTATGTGTATGTATCCATATATGAATGTTTCCTCTTACAAATATATGTACACTTAATATGTATTGACAATTAAATCAAGCACTTGAAAAGGAATTTCAATAAAAGCTTAATTGGTACTTATGTGAATCTAGACTTTCATAATACTACGTAGTCAACAATTCACATACAGGGGCAGAATTGCACACACCGTCATCATCATTGTATCTTTTCCTATCACAATTGAAATTTATGTCATTATAGTAATGTAATCACACTCTCAGTAAATGACATCCCTGCTTATGCAATCAATTATAAAGGGGATTAACCAATTCATGCATACACACACACACACAAACACGTACTTAACTCATTTGAAGATGACAATAACCTATAATGAGTTAAAAGTGAATGAGATCTCGATAAAAATTATTAATTAATCCAATGCATACATACACATACACACTAATTAATTACACGAAAGTCTATGTAACTGTGATTTTTTGTAACCTATTTTATGTTTCAGTAACCAAGGTGGTTAAAAATTTTCAAATCATCATCTCAGTAAAACAAAGAAATTTCACCAATGTTACAGTAACTAATTTACAAATTAATGTAACTAAAATGACGTGTGTATGTGCATACATGTGTGTATCTCGTTCACTTTATTGTACTATGAGGTGGGGAGGGTAGAGAAGGTGTGATACACGGTTACAATTAAGTTGATGGGTCAATTGATGAAAGGATAGTCGGTGTTTTGTAAAAGAAGATGACAATAGAATTTAATGATTGTCATAGCTTGAAACCTCTTATTTATAAACATGACATTTAATACAACGTGAAAACATAATTTAATCATGAACTATAAGTGGGTTAAACTGGTCATGTTTTCAGCTTATTACTATTATTATGACTATTCTGTTGTCGCTAGGGTTTCTGTAAGTGTAAGAAGTGGAAATGACGATTTCCAAAAGTCTCTTATCTCTATGCTAGAAAAAAACCCTCTGAAATCTGATTGGTTACCATAAAAGTTATCATTCAAGGCGTGGGTGGATAAATGATTAAAATTAACCAATAAGTAAGCAATATAACTCGGATACCGATTATGATTGTTCCACTCGGTTAAACTTAATGAATTAGTAACAATGTATAATTAAGTGACATACTGAGTAGTAGAAGATTCCAAATTTATCTTTTATAATCCTTAGACACCTTTTTACAATCAAATCTTTTATTAATGTAACTTCAAACAACTAATTAGTGAATTCTATCAGTAGATTCGTGGCGTTTTATTGATTTCAAGGTGGTAATTCAATCAGTCCGTGATAAACATCACCTTGAAATGATTAAGTCTCCACAGGCCTGCAAAGTGAATTACTTTCTAATGATAAGTCATGACCGGTGGAACAGATCAAGTCAGACAAGGACAAATAATCAACGATGACATCGGCTAAAGGATGCACTATATCACGGATTGACAGAAGTAGGAAAATGCGGCCATTGGATTCCAATCCATTGACTCAATGGTAACTTGCTGTCTGCGAAACCTGGAGACCATGAGTTCAATCCGTTGTGGGGTAATAGGAGAGCACTGCTGAAGAGTCTCACAACACTAGAACGAAACAGCTATCCAGTGCTGTTAGGTTTTCAATGCTTCATCAACAGATGTCAGTCCGTGATGACTGGTATCTTGATATTGAATTCTGATTTGTTAGATAGGAGATTGCATACTCTCTACGACATTTCACGGTTACGGGTTTGATCCTAGAATAAGCTTAGTTTAAGAATTAGTAGCCTCAAGACCAGCTGGATTAGAATGATAGAATGCAGATTTCTATGTGCTAATATTCTTAATCAATAAACGCCACTTACTTGAGTATTACTCGAGATTTACGGTGAATAAATCACATTTCATCCCAAGGAGTCACCCTGAAGATTTCATCAGCAATCTACTCCGACGTTCATTCCAAATCATATTTAAGTTAACAAACTAGCGGAAGCTCGTATATCATGTAATCAGTTAATCCGATTAGATGAGTCTTGCTCAGAGATCGGTAGGTGTAGCAAAACTCAAACTCATTCAAACTAGCTGAAAAACTAACCAGTTCCATAATTCCCTTACCACTTGCATGTCATCTGACAAACTAAAGCTCCTGTAGCGCTGTATACGTGGCCGAATCTCAGCGGGAATAACATCACTCACTGGGAGGCAGATACATCTAGCTGACGAGTCCCAAATGGACGAAACGCGTGTCCTGGATTCTTCTGTTAGCGGTAAACAAGCAAATCATCTAAGTAAATATTCAAGCAATATCGAGGCGTCCTCATAGGAGCCCATATGCTAACAGAGGTCGAACAATCTGATCCAGCGAAACGACGGAGAATTACAAGTACAGCAACAAAAAGTCATAAAATCTCCTGAACCTATAATTCCTCGACTTTGTGGTCAATCTAATTGATTTTTAAAATGATTTTCTATGCATTCAGAGGAATTTCTTGAGTCATAGGCCCACATTTATCGATTGCAATAACGGTTTTAATTGCATCTTTTATTTATTTATTCATTTCAGGTCCGAGTTCACTTCGAACTGGTATCAACTGGGGGAACATTGGAAACCCTGGAGCACTGGAGAGCTGTTTCGTCCTGGTATGGGCTTCCTGGGCACCGTGACAATATTTGGACCAATGGCTTCCAGATTACCCGCCGCGGGGCCCTACCAACGAAACTACTAAAAGACCCAGTTGCTGACCAAGTTTTAATTTTATTACAGTTACTACTCTGTATCATTAGTATCAGTCTGATAACCCATGGATTTCAGAAAGGTCTCATCAATCATCAAAAATTCTATTGCGTTTATAAGTCTAGAGTGAAAAGAAAGGTCGTTTAGCTTTTCTTTTCCAGTAAAACACTGGATTAACAAAGAAAAGAAGGGAATGGGGGAGACTTTAAAGCCAACCTAGCAACTGGCGAGACAGCCAATCACATTACTTTGTTTTATGGAAAAGTTCTTTTCCAGTCGAAATACCGAAACCTGATTGGTCATTTCAGTTGTTATTAGGGTAGTCTTCGAAGTCACTGGGGCTGGTGACCTTGAACTTTAACTTTAATAAAATAAATAAGTGATAATCAATGAATGTAGAAAATTTGAGTACCCATCACTTATGAAGATGAGAGACAGCAGAGCAAGACAATTGGTCAGCACTATCCCCCCCCCTTCGCTTCATCAAATAGAGGGTTAAGAATAAGGAAATCATTGCAATGGAGACTGCATAAGGTGTGAGCTTATCAGTCCAATTATATCCCCATTCAGATATGAAAACTGTAATATCAGCCTAAAAGTGGAAAATGTGAAGCTCAGATAAGTGTCATTGATCGCATTACCTTAATAACTTTAAAAGCCATCCTACAAATGATTAATTGGTAACATCATCCTCTAGTTCAAGAGCTTTTGATTGACCCACCTTCATCCATTTATGTATGATTTATATCTCGAGAATAATTCCATGTAGAGTTAAATCATCCATCATTGTATTATCTTATTTTCTATGCTAGAAATCGGTTGTCTCATTCTTATAAATTATGGTACTATTGTTAGCAGTTGGAACTGCTTCAATACTACGGAGTACCGCAAACCTTTATCCGCCTCATTCAACAACTATATGAAGATGCCACATGCCAAGTAATCCACAATGGGAAGCTCAGTGATGCTTCTGAAGTGAAGTGAAGACAGGAGTGAAACAAGGTTGCCTACTATCCCCCATGATATTCCTTATTGTGGTGGACTGGATCATGCAGCAAACAGTAGGCAGCGAGAAGAGGGGGATACACTGACTGGACCTCGGAAAAGAACCTAGAAGACTTGGATTTCGCCGATGACTTATGCCTAATGTCACATAAACCTGAAGATCTGCAGGCAAAAACTAACAAGTTGATAGAAGAGGCAGCTAAGACGGGACTTCAGGTGAATATAGAGAAGACAGAAGTGATGAAGATACCGCACCACCACCATCAACAACAACAACAAACTCCAATCACCGTCAACGGGAGAAACTTGAAGGAAGTAACCTCCTTCACTTATCTAGGAAGCACTGTTTCAACTACAGGCGGGACAGATGAGGACGTCAAAGTCAGAATCGGAAAAGCAAGACAGGTGTTCATTAGCCTTAAACCAGTGTGGAGATCTCCTGCACTCAGCATGCGGAACAAGATACGGATTTTCAACACCAACGTCAAGTCAGTGCTTCTGTATGGTTCAGAGACTTGGCGCGTCACGAAAGGTATTTCCAATAAACTACAGACATTCATCAACAACTGCTTACGCTGGCTCGCTACTGAAGATCAGTTGAGATGGCCAGAAAAAATAAGCAACAAGGAACTCTGGGAACGAACCAACGAAGCAAGAACCTATCACGCAACAAATATGCAGGAAGAAGTGGAGATGGATTGGCCATGCACTGAGAAGATCGACTGAGGACATCAGGCCTCAGGCCAGTTGCTCGAGTGGAATCCCCATGGGAAGCGATGAGTTGGACGTCCGAGGGTGACATGGAGGAGGTCATGCGAGGAGGAAATGAGAGCTTCTGGGCTGTCGTGGGACCAGGTTCAAAAGATCTCAGAGAACAGAGGTCACTGGAGACGTGCTACTGAAGCCCTATGTTCCACTAGGAACCCAAGGGACTAATAATAATAATAATATAATGTTAGCAGTTGGGACGGGTGAGTTGCGTGACTCATCGCGTGGGTGGATTGAGTATACGAAACCGGGTGAGTGTACTTAAGACCAATCACGTGCAAGATCACCGTTAATACTGAATTACCAGAATCACATGCTTAAGACAACTGCAACCAGGTAAAGTGACAACAGGAGAGTAGAAAGATAAGAAGCCGTTGTTATCGTTGGGTTCGGAGGTCAAAGTTATACTGCTGGTGGGGTAGAAATACGGTCTTTCTCGCAGATGGTCAACAGTGCCATGCTAATGCTACCTTCCTTATGGGAAGAAGACGAGGTTGTAAAAGGTTGACCCCAAAAGTAGTACAATCCTCTTCACTCTATAGTCTTCCGGTGTCGGTGGTATGGGTTTACAGATGAATTCAAAGATCCTAAACATCGGGAAAAGCCATCTGTGGCCGGCTCCAAGCAGATGTCAAGTGTCAACCATCATCACAACTCTGTCACCACTGAAGTCCCTTCAGATTGTTATCTTTCTTCATGCTTATCGGTCAATTTTCTCACATCATAGTTATTTTGTTCCAGCTCTGCAGATCTTCAAACCGATTTGAGTTCACGAAACAGCATCATTGGTCTCCTGAAGCTACATTCCAAACTACACATTGGAGCATTCAATATCTCCACCCTATGTCGAATCGGCCAACAAGCTTCACTAGCCACAACTCTAGCAACTCGGGGCATAGACGTTTACTGTGTTTGTGAGACATGCATACAGGATCCAAGTGAAGTTACCTACTTAGCCTCATCTGGCCAATATGGTGAACTGGCTACTTCTCGCCGTTCCCAGGTAGTCAGATAGTTACAAACTGACAATCAGTATGATGTCTCTCCTTTCTAATTCAAGTAGATTTGGATTGCAGTGAGAAATCCGAACTATGTGAGTACTATTAATCGATAGTAACGCATCACGAATTCACATGGCAGTCGGTCAAAACCCACATTGATGACTGAACTGAAATGCGAGTCTAGTAGCCTACTTGTTAGAGATCTCTGGGCCGAAATACTAACGATCACTAGTTTGAATCCTATCAAGACACAGGTTTTCCTTTCACTTTCAATTACTACCAGGTATCGACAATACAAGTTTACAAAAACTCGATTATTTCAGATAGTTAAACTGATAATGAAATATAACACCACATACCTGTACTCTACCATCTGATAAATTCAGTTGACTTGCCAATTGATCACGCGCTGCAACATCTGGATATTGATTCAATAAAAATGCGGTCTCCAGTGTATGCAGTTGATAAGTTGTAAAAGTTGTTCTCAAACGTCTTGGTCGAGTTACATTATGATGATGAAGTGGATGTTCAGATTGAAATGTGGATTTTAAGTTGTAATTTGAATTAGAATGATTTATTGATTTTTGATTTAAATGTTTCACGTGACTATGACTATTTTTAAACTTGATATTGGTTGTAGTAGTAGTGGTGGTAGTATGACTCATTGAATAATCATGTTTATTTTCATTTTCGAATAAATTTAAATATACAGTTTTCTTATTATGACTCATTGATGAATTATCATTGGATATGTAAGCATCATTTGAAGTGATACTAGTCTTTTCAGAATTAACTGGTGATGTACTATCGTTACACCTTTTGAGTGGATGATTTGGACTCAAGAAGGAAGTTGATGAAACTGAGGTGGAGGAGGACACTGGCGAAGAAGAAGAAGAAGAAGAAGTAGAGGACGATGATGACACTGTTAGGATTGGTTGTGGTGATGATTGTTGAAATGGGCTAGACGAAGAAAGTATCTGATGATCCATTTCTGAATGAATTGATTGAAATGAATAAAGACTAGAAGGAGATGAGTACGATGATACATTCAACTCATTTAAGGTATCCGATGATGCTAACCGATCTCTACCGCCTTCAGTTATCGAGCCTAAAGAAAAGTAAGTAATTGGGTATTAGATTAAAAATAAAATTTAGATAACAAAGTAAACTGAACGGGTTGTTGCTATAATTTGATCCTGCCGATTCAGTATTATCGCTGATCTTGCACCTGATTGGTCTCGTATACTCAAGTCCACCCACATGATGAGTCACGCAACTCAACCTTCGCAACCACCTTCAACACAACACAAAGTCTGATGCTCACTGTTCGTGTATATTTCAGGCAATCTGATTCATCTGCACATACAACTGAATTACCGGACCTCAACGCACCATAATTTATCAAAGTGAGATAATCAATTTCAAACACATAACATCATGAATATTTGGCAGTATCGAGGCATCTGCATAGGAGCCCATCCTCAAATAGTGGTCGAGCAATTCGACCTGGTATAGCAACGAAGAATTACAAGTATCATTATAACTACTGATATCCATTGCACAAGAGGCGGCTATCGTATTCTTGTGGCTTAGTGGATAATGCTGTGGTGTTTAAAGGTGAAGGATATTGGATCCCAGCCCCAGTGGGAACAATATCACTCACTGGGTATAGTATATTCAGCTGATGAGTCCTAAATAGGACGAAACGACTGTCCTGGATTCCTCTGCTAGTCACCAAGATCATAAAGTAAACGATAACCTGAAAACACTATCTCTACCAAGTTAGAACTTACTCAACTGTATACATCACACATTTCATTTTCAAATGAGATCAGAACCTTCAAAATTCGGAGAGAGCACATTACTCTTCAACTAGTTAGGAGTTTTTCAGCGATCATATTCACTGTAAGCTAATTTAGCCTACTGAATGTTGTTCTGGATCGGTTGTACGTATCCCCGGCGAAGACCAACTGAACTCCCTCACAAATATGATATTAATAATAACGGCTTCTAATGTCATTGTAAATAATAAAAATACTGACAAGTTTTAAGCTTACCAGAACTGTGTCTTTGCTTGAGATGATGACAGTAATGATTTAGTTGACGGTTTTCTTTTTCACATCCTCTCCGTTCATCATCACAACTGGCTGGATGCTGAATTGATCTATTCAACTTGTTAGATGGTGGTAAGTTTGTCTCCAACAGTGTTGCAATCGTAAAACTCATCTGTTCTTCTTCTTATTATTATTATCCTTTGTTTTACTGTGAATAACAAAATAAATCCATAAGAGAAGAAGAAGAAGGCACTAAGCAATACTTTGTGAATAAATTTTACAACAAAGATACTGACAAAGAATATACTACTGAGAAGTAGTAATTAGTAGAAAAGTCAATTGTCAGTCTACAAGCTGGTAGTAATTTGAGCTCACCTTCGAAACCAATCATTTCTATGATCAAATTATATCTGCACACAAATAGATTTACTGACTATTGTTGCTCTGACGTCATCAAACATAGTTATGTAGACAAATATATATATTGCCTCCACTTAGACTGACGTGCTACGAAGTATTTCGATTGAAATGTAGATTAATTATTATTCATAATTGACCTGGTTGTGTTTCTTCATGTTTGAGACTCGTCAGCCGGATGCACCAACACCCTAATGAGTGAAGTCCCCGTTTGAGACTGGAAACCAATCGCTTCAAACGCTAAAGCACTATCCACTAGATCCATCAATTCGATCCAGTTTAACAACAGAATTACAAGTATTTCAATAAATAAAAACGACAAATACCCGTTGTACAAGAGGTGGCTATCTTGTCTCACTGGCCTATTGGATAACTTTTTATCTTTTGGAGCGACGGGTACGAGATTCGAGTCTCATTGGGAACAACATCACTCACTGAGGTGCTGGTGCATCCAGATGACGAGTCTCAAATGGGACAAAACGCGCCTCCTGAATTCCAGTGTTAGCCACGACCAAGTCAGTTATAACAATATACCTCAGGACACATCGAGGCAGCTCGTGGCATAACGCCATTATTAACGGTGAGTATTTGTCCTATTAAGTGATTTGGTTGACCCCACAGACTACTACTTCTAGTACTAGAACTTGAAAAAGTTCGTCTGAAATAGTAATTATGTTGCCGGCCTTGGATCGGTATTCAACACATTCGATAAAAACTAGCCCTAACACCTATAAAACTTATGAAAACAATCTTTTCACTCGGAATTTGAGAAAAGAAGAAGCGTAAAAGAGGAAAAATCCCTGACATGTTAAATACGGACAATGATGATTTCAGATATCCATTCCGATGATTTCACTGATGAATACTGCCTTAAAGTAAAATTTCTATGAACTTCAAACCACGTTATTGTGTGGTGCTCACTAATGACATGCGTTAAAATGGGTATCTTGAAGTTTTGATGAGAAACCGTGACCTTTAGGGTCAACCAGTAAGTTAAAAGTGAAGCGAATACCAACTGAAGACGCTGGTGGATGGTTAGACTATATCGTGAACTGACACAAATAGCAAACTGTGGATTATTGAACTCCAACTTATTAACTGAATGGCTAATGGGTCCTGAGTTCGATCTGTGGTGGGGTAGGGTCGTGGGTGCGTACCTCTGAGGAATCCCATACTAGGACGAAATACCTGTCCAGTTCTGGCGGGTTTTCAATAGTTCTCCAGCTGATATCAGTCCATAATGGATACTACCTTAGAAATATAGGATATTTTATAATTGTAATGGTGGATAGTGGCTAGTGGTGGAGTCCAGGCTGCGCATTTCGTCTTATTTGGGACTTATCAGCCAGATCTACCTGCTTCCCAGTGAGTGATGTTGTTTTCACCGGGATTCGAACTCGACAGCAATGGTACTAACACTATCTTACGATTGTAATGATACCCATTGCAGACGAGGTGCCTATCGTGTCCCGCAGGCTTAGTGGATACTACTCTGGCTTTTGAAACGACGAGTGCTGGATTCAGCTTCAGTGGGGACAAATCACTCATTAGGGTTGGTGCAGCTACGCCCAGCTGACGAGTCCCAGATAAGACGAAACACTTGTCCTAGATTCCTCTGATAGTTACCAAATCAACACGATACCTTATGATTCTTAATTGAAAAATGTGTCAAAGGCTCCATTTATCTTAATTCGTGAGATAATCCAACATATTTGTAATACATGGGAAGTGACAATCATTGTAGCTTAATGAAACTTTGGTTGTCTCCAGGTTATGAAGACATTGTTAAAGAAACGTAACTGTCAGCTAGATGTTTGTTTCATGTCAGTCACCTTCAAGTGTCGAGTCGGTCATGAAAACAAATAATCATTCCCAACGATATGGAAGGAATTCGCACACTGTAGTAGACTGTAATCCCACCGTAATTTCTTTACTACTTGGATCACCTAATGGTTACAACAGTAGTTAGAGTTGGTTTTGAAGTTGTAAAGTTATTTCTGTGTGAATATGTGAATAATAAATTGGCAGAAAAACTATGCGACTAAACAAATGCTTAGAATTCTATGTCAAAATCAAATTCTAATCTAAGATGAAAAGAACAGCATGAAAATTGTACAAATTATTCATACTTACTTTGCGTAGAACTAATTATGTATACTTTCCAGTGGTTTGTAGATAAATTATGAGAAAATGGTGAAGCTAATTTAAATAAATAGTCCTACGGAAATTACTCATTTTTTATTGGTTAGTATACATCGCTAATTTCTAAAATCCCCTCCCCCTCCCCCTACAAATCAACCAATTAAACTTAGCATTAATTATTGTGATAGGGGTGCAGTAAAATAATAAGCATATTATTTCCCTGGTAATTTACTTGGTTGTGGCTAGCAGAAGAATCCAGGACGCGCGTTTCGTCCTATATGAGACTCATCAGCTGGATATGCATGCACCCCAGTGAGCTATATTGGCCCCACTGAGACATGAACCTCGTACCCATCGTTTCAAACACCAAGGCATTATCCGCGATAGCCACTTCTTGTACAACGGGTATTCGTTTTACGATTTATTGATATACTTGTAATTCTCCGTTGTTTTATTGGATCCAATTGTTCAATCTCTATTGATATATGGGCTCTTATGTGAATGCCTCGATATCACCTGAATGTTAATTACGGTAATTTGCTTGGTTGTGGCTAGCAGAAGGGAGAATTACTAGTATATCAATAAATAGTAATAACTAACACCCGTCGTACAAGAAGTGACTATTGTGCCTCCATGGCATGATGGATAACGCCTCGGTGTTTGAAGTAAGGGTTACGAGGTTCAAGTCTCAGTGGGGACAATATCGCTCGCCGGGGTGCAGGTACGTTTAGGCAGTATTGGGGTATCTGCATAGGAACCCATATACCAATAGAGGTCAAACAATCCGATCCACTAAAACAATGGAGAATGACAAGTATGTCAGTAAGTAGTAGCACTGTTTCTCATTTCGTATTTCTTATTGATGAAGAGAATTTTAATCTTATGTTAAAGAACGATCACACAAAAGCATCAGTGTATTATAGTTATGAGAAATGCACCTACCTCATCGCACGCCCTATGCAAGATGAGGAGTTAAGATTAGGTAAGCTATCCTTCAATCTCGGATTGAGCATTGGCTGACTACTGAAAGACATGCAAAGATGACTTGTATAAAATGTTTTATTGACTGCTCTAGCTAGGCTATGTGATATGATGTCACTTGGAACGTTTCCCTTGAATTATAAACGCAGAAACAAAGGCTTCTTCGCCACTGTCATTAGGTGACGTTTAGGATTAATGTAGGCGTTGTTTGTTTTGATGAACTTTTCCGGAAACCCTTTTTCACTTGGAATATCGACTGGAGGTCGGCTGGGACACTGATGTTCTTTTTTTGGAACAAATCAATGTTACTCTAAGTGTTGGGTACCTGATTATTACGTTTTGGTACTTCGTTGGCATGAACCTAATAAAATTTGTAGACTGCGCCTTAGACGTCAAGTTACTACCCAGTTCTCTTTATGAAACCATCATGAACACATCAAGAAAATGCATAGATTCATGGATTTCACTTATATAAATGAAATCAGCTTATGAATGAAAGCTGTTGAAGGGGTTCAAGTGTTTCGTTCTATTTAGGGCTCAGCAGCTGGATGTAGCTGCGCCCAACCTTAGTGAGTGATGTTGTCCCCAGTGAGACTGAAACCCAGTACACATTGTTTTAAAAATCAAAGCGTTACTCACTAGGTCATTGCAGAACGAGAACCGTCTCTTAAGTATCCAGCAGTATTGAAACATCCGCATAGGAACCCAACTATCAAGAGATATTCGACAATTCAACTCTATATACCAATGTGATCAGATTGTTTGAAACGTATAGCACAAATACATCACAGCACATTTGTTCAAATTCATAAAAGGTTTTTGAAGAGATTAAATGAACTTTTTGGCTTCAAGTGTAAAGTAGCATCTAAACTTCCAATATGTGAGAAATAGGTGCTTTCCATCATTTCTGTTTTCCCTATACAAAAGTTTAAGATTTCGTAATCTTTATGATCAGTAATTTCCCCCTTGTTTCAACCTCCTGAAATAATCAAATTTGAAGTTGGTATTTATCATGGACTGACATGAGTTAGAGGAAGACTGGAAACCTGTGAGCACTGCACAGCTATTTCGTCCAATTCTGCAACAGTGCACACCCAAGAACCCCCCTCACCAGGGATTGAACCCACAACCTTTAGGTTCCGTGGTCAATACGTTACCATTGCGTCACTGGGTTGAAATCCAGTGCTCTATATTTCCAACTTCTGTCAGTTCATGATATACCGTGACCATGGTTGGTATTCCTTTGATGTCAACCCCTTACTTGCTAGCATGCCTCTAATTTAAATAATTGATATTCTTCGTAATATTCCATTAATTCTTCTTTCTCTATCTCTTCAACGTGTTTGAGAGAGCTGCTATGATTGTGTACAAATAAAATCCATTTCACATTTAAAGAGGAATAAGTAAATGGCGTGGTCATAAGAAGTCCCCCAGGACTATTGCTATATTCAAGACTTGACTGCTGACCTCTTCAGTAAAATTACCGTCTATCAGAAATATGTTGATGATGTAACTGGCGTGTGTGACAAACTCGAAGACGCATCATATTTGCTAGACAAACTTAACACTGTACAAGGCAATCTACGTTTAACGTGTGAAGAAGAGAAAGACAACTGTCTACCGTTCTTGGATATACTCCTGAGTTGTAAGAAAGATGGTTCAATAAAACAGTTGACTTAAGGGAGATGTACTTGAAAAGGACAGTATTTTAGCTTCCATCACTTCTATTCTACTCAGTACGACAGACGTTTGATAAAATGAGACGATTAGATCTCTTTCTACTTTATTCGGTAAAGTCTTTCGTTGACTCCAGTTCCTGGAATTTGTTCTTCTCTTGAAATAGTGAGTCCTTTTACTTTACATAATCAAGTCTTTCCTTACAGTCTCTAATTCACATTTCTTTGTGAAAATGCATTCACCTAATATGGGACTGCTCGTCAGCAGTGCGTACCCATGACCCCAGGCAGCTGGGGAGTTCCATACTAGGACGAAACAACTGTCCAGTGCTCCCAGATTTCCAATATTCCTCCAACTGATGTCAGCCCATGATGAATAACAACTTGGAATCAATCAATCAATCCCCAGAAACCGCCAAATTCAAAATAAAATTCTTCCTTCAGATTGTTGTTGGATTCTAATACGGTATCTGAATGGTAAAGTACGTGCTGGGGGACCTGACAGTTTTAAGCTCAACTCCTTACAGTCAACATTGACATTTTCATAGCTAAACAGTTTTTCAACTGTCTAACTGTTGTATTAACAAGATTTGGTGGTGGGAGAGCAACCGGTTTCTTGCTGTCTAGTCTTGAGTGCTGACCGAATCCTATCAATCACTTTTTTAATGTGGCCACTAAGCTAGGAGGATTAGCATCACAGTGCACATTGATAGATGTTAGTTAGTTGCAGGCAATCGGCAGGAAGCCTTGGACTCAGGTTTCATGCTTGTTGGCACTCGTCACCAAGGCTTATCTGCAACCTCGACGGGACTGATTCAAATTCCTATCACCCAGTGTCGTAGTCACTCACGTTACCACTGAGTTAGGACTATGTTATATGCATTAATTAGTCGCAAGAAAGCAACCAATTTCATGCTGTCTAGACCTGAGTGACGTGGGTTCCAGGTTGCAGATAATCCTTGCTGACGAGTGCCAACAATCACGAAACCTAGGTCCAGAACTTCCTATCGTCTGCCTCCAATCAACTGACAGCTAGATCAGAGTGAAGTAAACACCAGGTGGCTATTTCACTCCTTTCGGGAAGAGTTGATCAGAAATATACCTGGACAAAGTCATTTCATTAACTCGAACCTCAGTGGTTGCTAATTACTCAAGTATTAGTATCTTTCACAACCTAAAGTACACTATACATATATCTTATTAGTGAAAAAAACTAGTTTTCATTTCAGTGTTTAGTTATCTTGACAACAGGGAATCTTCAACCAATAGGTATCTCTTAAATCACCCAAATGCATCTTATGTAATCGTGAACGATTTCTGTGTGTGTGTATGCAAGTTGACTGTAAGTTTGTTGCCTATGTCTTGATCTTTATTACATAATCACCTCGTAATTCACATTGTAAAACTTTGATTGCACAATTACATTATATTCAAATTTAAATAAATGAGTTCACAAATTAATCACTATGATGTTACTACATAATTGGTAAGTCTCATTTGCTCACTATGTGCATGTGTGCATACAGACACACATATGCACACACACACGCACACAATCCATACAAGGTACATAGGTGGATAATAGTTAACGTAAAACATATCACACACATATTGTATAATTTTTCTCCTGGTTCTACACATCATATAATTAGTTGAGAAGAAATAGATCGGTATAATTTCCATTTTTTTCTTTTTTTCTGATTGACAATAATGAAGAAATAATTCTCCTTTATTATTTCTGTTTACGACCAAAAAATATCCATATATATTGATTTACATTGTGTGTGTGTGTGTGTTGTGTCCATATTCCAATAATGGCTAAACATCATGAGGGTGTATATGTATGGTTAACCGTATGTAGGTGAAGTAGGTGGGTGTGAACGACCTAGTAATGTACGCATGATAATTACATAGTAACTGGATGACAAAGCGAAGAAGAAACACTAGGGCAAGATGAGTATAGTAACTATAGTTAAATTAAAGGTGAAGATGACGATAAGTGGAGATTAGAAACAGAAAAATAAAACGGAGGGGGGGGAGATTAAAGCTGTAAAAGGAAAAAGCGATGACATTGGAACATTGTACATTTTAAACAATTTAAACAGTTAAGTAATTATTCATTTCACTTAGTGACTGAGTATTAATTATCTCTTGAGTGTATATGTGTGTGTGTGTGAGGGTGGTGGTGGCAGTGATAAGGTGGGGGTGAGGAAGTGGTTTAAATTGAAAGGCAAATGAATCGATCAACATATCCATGGTATGCCATAAAGATTTTCATTCACTCAAAATATTAAGATATGATAAGAGGATATAATAATGATTGTAAAGATTAAAAAAGTGTTTAAGCGTAAAATTTGTAAGAAAATGGTGTTTGAATAATTCAAAGGTGATTAGACAAAGTTGGATGGTTTCATCTTCATTTAATACTACTCATAAATTCCTATACTTAATTAGTAACAATAAGAATACCAAATTTCGAATGTGATAATTGAACATCTGGTAACTGAAATTCAATTAAAACTTAGTTAGTAACTGGGTCTCAAAGCTCAGTAGGAAGTTTATCGAACCGGTGACCTGGTTCGAGTCCTTCTGAAGCCTAAGCTTTCAGTTCACCTACTATCATCATCTCAGTTTCAATTAAACCTTCATCTGATACTTCCTTAGTTTCGCTACACGTTATTTTAACTACAACAGTGTTAAGATGGTTACTACTAGAAGATAAATCTTGTTACACTATGAATACTTTATTAATAGGATCTTAAGAATAACGAAATCATTGAAAACCGGAGAACAATTAACAATTGTTTCGTCTTCACTTGAATTCTTTCAAAGATTGCGGTACTGATCCTTTTTATAAGCCAAAATCACTACCGTTAAGTTAGCTCGATTCAACAGTTTTCGACTGACCCCCTACCCCCCAATCCATTTATGTATGATTTGTATTTCGAAAATAATTTGATGTTAAGTGAAATCGTCCATTATTATTATTATTATTATTATTATTATTATTATTATTATTATTATTATTATTATTAGTCCCTTGGGTTCCTAATGGAACATAGGGCTTCAGTAGCACGTCTCCATTCCACTCTCTTCTCTGAAATCTTTTCAGCCTGGTTCCACGACAGCCCAAAACCTCTCATTTCCTCCTCCACGTCACTCTCGCCTCGGAAGCCCAACTCGTCACTTCCCATCGGGTTCCACTCGAGGGCCTGGCCTGCCGCACGATGTCCTCAGTAGGCCTTCTCAGTGCATGCCCAATCCATCTCCACTTCCCTCCAATGCATATTTGTTGCGTGATAGGTTGTTGGTTGGTTCGTTCCCAGAGCTCCTTGTTGCTTATTCTTTCTGGTCATCTCAACTGATCTTCAGTAGCGAGCCAGCGTAAGCAGTTGTTGATGAATGTCTGTAGTTTACTGGAAATCCCTTTCGTGATGCGCCAAGTCTCTGAGCCATACAGAAGCACTGACTTGACAGGCATTGGTGTTGAGAATCCGGATCTTGTTCCACATGCTGAGCTGAGTGCATTTGAGTATATTTCCACACTGGTTTCAGGCTAATGAACACCTGTCTTGCTTTTCCGATCCTGTCTGGCTTTGACATCCTCGTCTGTGCCTGTGCCGCCACCTGTAGTTGAAACAGTGCTTCCTAGATATGTGAAGGAGGTTACTTCCTTTAAGTTTCTCCCTTTGATGGTGACTGGAGTTTGTTGTTGTTGTTGTTGTTGGAGTTGTTGGCGCGGTATCTTCATCACCTCTGTCTTCTCTATATTCATTTGAAGTCCCGTCTTCCTTCGCTGCCTCACCTCTTCTGTCAACTTGTTAGTTTTCGCCTGTAGATCTTCAGGTTTATGTGACATCAGGCACAAGTCATCGGTGAAATCCAGATCTTCTAGGTTCTTATCCGCAGTCCAGCCACCAGCGTACCCCCTCTTCTCGCTCCCCACTGAGAAATCGTCTATTATTATGCATTAAGTCATCGTTTGTGCTTGAAATCGGTTGTTTCACTTTTATAAATTATAGTACATTGCTGTCTGGTAATTTAGTTAGCCTGAAATATACACTGATAGTAAGCAACAAACTTTGTGTTGTGCTGAAAATGGTTACGAGGGTCAAGTTTTGTAACTCATCGTGTAGGTGGGTTTTGAGTGTACTAAACCGAGAAGGTCTATTCGTGACTAATCACGTTCAACGTCAGTGTAACTACTGTCTAGGCCATATTACATGCTTGAGTCAATTTTAGTTGGACAGAGTTATGGTAAATTGGCAATAGGCTTACCTTCAATAATACAAAACTGACATCTAATCGCGCTCTTTAATAAGCTAATTTCTAACTATATATCACAAGTATACGATTACTGTTTAGTTGAATGATTAACAATGGACTGACTACAATATTTTTCTAGTTTATTTAAATTCCAATAAAAACGAGGTTAAGTTAGATGCATATTGAATTGAATTCAATAAAGGAGCATAGCTGATACGTAAGAATATGAGATGAGCTGATTGATGATGACGTTCATTGAGAACAACTACTCAATAAAGTTTATTAGTCGGCATAAAGTGGACAGAACATCGAGAAATACTATCTACTCTATCCCTAAGAAAGATGCTTTGATATATTGGCAATGCAAATAGCTTGATAGTCAGGTACAGAGGCTGGCCTTAATAAGACACATTATACATCTAACATTAGGATAATTGAAATTTCATAGCCTATATACCCATCGAAGCTCTTGAAACAGGGGAAAGATGAAGTCACATCCTATTATATCCACCATTTTAAATGTACGTGTAGTCGCATATATATAGAAATGACTTACTGGTCATTGCTAATAAGGCCCATCGAACACACTCCAAAGTGTTTTGTGAAGCAGATGGAATCGCTTGAGCTTAATATGATGCTGGAAACAAACATCTTATTTAACTTCATGACGAAAAGTATCCTCACATCAATCAGGCATTTTAGAAAAACAGCTCAATTGAACATGTATTTTAGATACTCATTTAACTCGAAAAGAAAATGTATAGTTATGGTAAGGTATACACTACGCAGTTTATACAAGTATTTATTATTTACCTCTTGGATTCCTAGTGGAACATTGGGCTTCAATAGCACGTTGCCATTCTAGTCTTTTCTCTGCAGTCTTTTTAACCCGGTTCCACCACTGACCATAAGTTTTCATTTCTTCCTCACACGATCTCCTCCATGTCATCTTCGGGCACCCAACTCGTCGTTTCCCTTGAGGGTTCCACTCAAGGATCTGGCATGACGTGTGACGTTCCCAAACAGTCCTCTGAGTGTATAACCAATCCATCTCCACTTCCTTATGCATATTTGTTGGATAATAGGTTCTTGGTTGGTTCGTTCCCAGAGTTAGTTCCTTGTTACTCATTCTTTCTGGACAGCCATCTGATATTCAGTATCGAGTGAACATGGGCAGTAGCTATTGATGTATGTCTGCAGTTTGTTGGGAATGCCTTTCGTAACGTGCCAAGTCTCTCAACCACCACATAGAAGCATTGACTTGGCTGACATAAGTGTTGAGAATCCGGATCTTGTTCTTCATGCTGAGTGGAGTGCAGTAGACCTCCACAGTGATTTCAAGTTAATGAAGGCCTGCCTTACTGTCTTTCCTATTCTGGCTTTGACATCCTCATGTGTGCTGCCGCCTGCGTTTGAGACGATGTTGCCTAGGTAGGTGGGTGAAAGAGACAACTTCCTTTAGATTTCTCCAGTTGATGGTGATTGGTGCTTTTTGTTGTTGGGGGTGGTTGGGTAACTTCATCACCTTTGTCTTCTCTATGCTCATCTGAAGCAAGTCATATCTTCGCTGTCTTTACACAAGTATACGTGTGATTATATAATTGATGGAGGAAATATATAGATAATGAACAGAGTAGTAGTTTACATTCATTGAGCAAATATAACTAAGCGTGCGTAAAAATGGGGAGAAGGAATATTTTCAAAAAATGAAACAAGTAAATGATTTATATAAGTATAAAACTTGGTAGAATGTAAGTCTATATTAGATTTGTTTATTTGACATATGTAGCACACAGTGATGACGTTTCGGGCATAAATTACCACTGCTCATAATTATATCAGTGTAACTACACTTCATGAAGAACATTACCAAACAGGACTATATGAAGAGATTAAAAAACCCGTGGACAAAATTAAGAAATCTGCAGCTGCTATGATACGCCAACCAAAGATATCTCTAAGCGAGTCTAAATGGTTTAATTTAATCCCTAAAACTAATAATCCCAGCAGGATTTATGTCACTATTAGGGTTCATAAACCAGGTTATCCAATCAGACAGATAGTTGACTTCAGAAGTAACCCAACATATGAACTAGCAAAGTACTTAGTATCTATATTATATCCCATTAGAAACCGTTCAAATTCTAGACTGATCAATTCTTACGAGTTAAAACGAAGGCTTAATGACCTACACATAGAGGAGGATGAAAAAAATAGTTAGTTTCGAGGTAACAAGTCAGAGTACTAAAATATCAATCAACATGGCACTGAAGACAGTTAGAAATCAACTCTTTATTGACCCAGAACTTACGCACAGAACTAAGATATCGATTGATGAGATCATGCTAAATGTATAGGTGCTCATGACCTTCACACTTTTCAACTTCCAGGAAAAAATATGCAGACATATAAAAGGAGTAGCAATGGGATCGTCAATATCTCTAATTCTAGCACATATATTTATGGATAGTTGAGAAAACATGGTGTTACAAACGTTTAATCCCGCACCCAAGATATGGTGGCGATATGTGGATGACACATTTACTGTATTCAAATCGGGACATATCGACAATTTCCTCGCACATACAAAGTGGTAAGCGCAATCCAATTCACTTACGAGGTAAAAAATGAACAAGAAGGATTACTTATGTTGGACTGCAGAATAAAACGAGGGACAGACGATCGTCTAGATACTACCGTCTACAGGAAACCAACACATTCCAGCAGGTATCCAAACTTCACATCATCTTATTCAATATCAGTTAAGGCGGATTAAGTTAAATTTCTAAATGATAGAGCTAGAAAACTGACTAGTCAGCGCAAGGACCTAAACGAGGAAGTGAAGGACACAAAATAAGCGTAAACAATTAATAATTATCCTCCACAGTTTATTAAGAAATTCGTACGAAGACGTAGGAAACAAAATGTAAGCAGTAATATCAGTAGAAAGGAGTTGATAGCCTGGGTTGTGTTACCCTATAAGGAAGGAATATGAAAAAAACTACGTAGGATTCTTAAGAAGACTGGAATCAGGGTAACATTCAGATGTACAAACTTACTCAGAGATAAGCTTTGTCGGATGGCTTAAGGATCCGATAGAACCAACTAAGCAAAATAATTCCATGTAATGATTGGAAGGTCAAGTACATACGTTAGACTAGCCGACCGGTGCCAGTTAGAATAGCGGAACAAAGAAATTTAGCTAAATGTAGAATAAAAGACCCCAATAAGATCAATAATCTAGAAAAACACTTGGCTGTTTCAGTGTATGCATTAATATACAACCACACAATAGGATAGGTGAGATAAAACCACTTTACTTAAATGGAGAGAGAGACTGATTACTGAATAATCTTTGTTCATTCGTTCAGTATGCAACATATGTAGCAGGATTGATGCAACACCTATCCCAGAGATATGGAAAATCTTACTACCAATGAAATGACATGAGTATAAAAATCAAATGTCGAAAGGAGTGTGATTCAATTGGTATGATTATGAGCAATGATTATTTACGCTTGAAGTGTCGTTATGATGTAAATAATACTGTATCATTATGCCCTACAAATGTGAAATAAACAAATCTAATATGGAATTAAATTCTACCACAGTGATCAAGTTTTACACTTAGATATATGACAAAGTGAAAGATGATTCAGTTGTAAAGGTAAGATTTGACTATGGTTCATAAAACATGTTCAAAAGATATTCCAGTAAAAAATAAATACTGTTGTAGTGGGCTTTGCTGATAAGAATGGATATAAGTAGTATATATTGAGAGGGTGGCAGAAATCATAGGGAATTACCAGCAATGGGTAAGGATTCTGCCAGGAGCAACGCAAGGTATAACACAGACGTATTACAGTGAGTGTTGCCGATAAGAATGTATGCAGAGCAAATCAAGAGAGAAGCAGAAGAGGAAACGAAGCACATTTTGCAAATGACAGTTTTAGTGCAAGGTGTACCATATTTAACGGCTACCGTCCCAATGGTCGCACGTTATCTGTGTTTCCTTTCACACCTAAATTCTTGGTCCCTCCCTGTTTTAGGGTGTGACATGGTGAATAAATAAACTAAAACGGAAGTCTAATCTACTACAATGCCCAAGTTTAACGCCTGTATCAATGAAACACGGTTTATTGACTATTTGGAACTGACATTTCATTAGAACCAAGGTATACATTCATCTTGGCACAGGGTTACTAGGCCTGGAAGTAACATTGACCATTATATTCTGATCTTATGGACTCACCATAAGACTTTAAAGTTATGTATTCTAATAAAAAAGAAATTAAAACTCTCCGGTAATGATAAGTTCCATATTATGATGAAAAACCATGCGGCATACTTCATGTTTTGTGATAAATTTCCCCTCAAAACAACCAGTTCGTCAGTAGCCTCAAATGAATAAAGTGAAGGATAGTGTTTTTATGGATTTCTCAATTAACAGTCAGATACAGATATCCGCTTTTCAGCAATTTCATATTTGTTTTTTTGATACTTATAACAGAAGTTGTAAATATGGACCATTAGATTCTGACCCAGTGGCTTAATGGTAACGTGCTGGACGCGGAACCTGAAGATCACGGGTTCGATCCCTGGCGAGGTCGTGGGTGCGTACTGCTGAGGAGTTCCATACTAGGACGAACAGCTGTCCAGTGCTCCTAGGTTTCCTTTGTTCCTCCAACTGATGTCAGATTACGATGTATACCAACTTGAAATACTTCTAATTCCCTGTTGCTATGCGGGGCCGAATTGCTCGACCTCAGTTGGAGGATTAGCTTCTATGCAAAAATGCCTTAACACTGGCTGAATATTCATTATGTTGTAGTTTATATGATGGTTAGTACCAGGATTCAAGCTACGCACTAGTGGTGTTCCAACTGACACTCAAGCCCAGTATCCATCGTTTCAAACTCCAAGGGGTTTACTCACTGGGGCATAAGAGTCACCTCTTTTGCAGCGGATATCAGTTGTTGTTTGATATTTGTAATATCTTGTCTTCATGCAGGGTCGAAATGATCAACGGGTAGGAGTTCGAATTTCATTGGGAAAAACACCATTCACTGGGGTATAGGTACATTCAGCTGAAGAGTTCTAAATAGCAAGGAATGCACATCTTTAATTCCTCTGCGGATTACCAAGATGGATACTAATTCATATTTTGTTGTGTAAAAATCATTCATATATTTCACAAAAAACTGAAACAAATAAATAATTGAAAACATAGTACATCAAAGATATACTAACACAGTAAGATGATTAGTTTTCAAATTATCTACAGATTACATAATTCACATTGACAATTCTCATAGTTGATTAAGTTTTTCAACTGTCCAACCTGAGAAGTAAGAAACTACTGTCAGATCTGAGTAATTTAAATATTGTATGCCAAACCAAGGAACAACCTACATAATTAGGTGGAATGGATCAGTTCCACTGGATTTGTTTATCTGACTTATATGAAAGCGTACCATTTAAATAAATGAAATGATTAATTTGAAAATCATTTACAAACCCGATTGTCTAAATTGATATTTCTTACAGACGAAAAGTTTTTTTCTCTTAACTGTTCAATTATGTTATTTCAATAGGGTTTTTCTATTTAGATCCCTTTGATCTGGTTAGTGAAATGCACAGACGAGAGTGGTCGCAAACTACTCATATTGTTATCAATAGTATATTCATATAAACAAAAGTTGTCTCAAAGCACATTGAACTACTGATTGTAAGGAAAATGACAGGATGTTTTCAATACGAACACAACAGAGAACCACACACAACCTTGAACATTAAGTAAGGAATGTAGTAATACGATAATTAGGTTTCACACTACGATATTAGTTTTATCCATCCGACTTGGCGAATATTCATCAACTGGTGTTAGACTTATGCTCATATGATAATTTAGTGTTCAGTTTCCCCGGTAACGAAATGATATATTGAGTGGTTTTCATAAAGTAGAGAAGTCTAATTGGTTATTTTGATTGTTGCTGGGGTAGCTTTTAAAGTCACTCGATCTATCAAACCTCCCTTCTACTTGATGACTTAAAGGCTGTCATAACAACTTCTGAAATAACCAATCAGGTTTACATATTCCGCCAGGTAGAGTGGTTTTTCATGAAGTAGAGGAAAGTAATTGTTTATCTGAACAGTTGGTAAGGTGGCATTTAAAGTCACCCACCTCAGCACTCTATTTAGGAGTGACTAAAGAACACCCTATCAACAATCGAAATGACCAATAAGGTTTCTCTAATTCGGCTGGAAAGGCAGAATTCATAAAGTACAGAAGTCCAGTTGGCTATTTTAGTTGTTACTGCGGTGATCTTTAAAGTTGGGTCTCTGTTTGACAGCAAAGATATTTATTTCAACATTTTCGCCCTCTTTGTGGATATTATCCTTAGATGAGTTTAAAGTCCACCCTGGCAACTTCTGAAACAACCGATTATGTGTCGGTATTCTGGCCAGAAAGGTGGTTTTTCATAGAATGGAGAAGTCTAATTGGTTATTTCAGTTTTTGCTAGGGTGGTCTTCAAAGTCAATCACTATCCTTTACCCCTGATTTCTGTTATATTATTTTGTCATTTGACCGTCTTCTTTGACTTATCACCCTCTATTTGTTTTTGTTTTGATTAAAACTTATCCTGAATGCTCCACTTTTCTGTTGTGTAATAGTGGATTGCTGACAGCACGACCTTCCCAACATTCTGTTTTGGCTCCACTCAACGCTGTTCAGTGAAGTGACTGTTTAATTGAAACGTTTATTGCTTGGTTTGTTTTTTGTAGAGAGAATTTTGATTCCATTTCGTTAGGAATACTATCAATTTGTTGTGAGTATGTGATTTTCATCACTTACTTATCCTTTTTTATCATATGGATTGATATTCTGAGCCAAAGAATTTATTGTTGACTGTATAATGCCAAGGCGGCCTGCTTGAATATCTGGGCTACTGAATTTACCATCTGTCCTCTGATTGAATTACATATTCTGGCACATTTTTAAAAAGTTTACAGCTTTCTGCGATGCAAGTATCAAATAAGATGAGGTGGGTGACAATGTGCTTTGGAGGGAATAACTTTATTTCAAACAACTTTATCTGAAATTATAAACACGAACTGCAGGTCACTGTAGGAAAAAGTGGATTACTTACAATTTCTTATATCCTCCGATGTGTACCGTAATACTGGAATAATTACACTGCAAAAAACTTGGTTACATGAACTTCATAATGACAATTTCATTTCTCTGAATGATTCAAAATTTTCCGTCAACATCAATATAGCTCTACTAAGAAAAGTCAAGGTGGAGTAGCTACCTTCATCAATATCCATCGGTGCATTTCCAGTTATAAATCCTTCAAATTCTCTAATGACTACAAAGATTTTATCACTGTAAAATCTCCCAATACATTTGAACAAATATCGCTTTATTTATATCACAAATATCTACCTGACACCTGGTTGCATTTTCTTCAAACTATCCAGTTCCTCTGATATATTTACGGAATTTGCAGCTCCTATACTCTGTGGTTCCCTGTCAATAATATGTGGTGATTTCAATTCTTGTGACCAAAGCTTTCTCCAAACTCTTGATCATCAAAACCTTGTTAACTTCACAACACGTCAGGATGCAATATTAGACTTGGTATTTGTCAATGATACTGATATATGTGAAACTTGAAGAGATCCCCACTGCTCAGCTCAGATCATTGCATTATACGTGTTTTGCCCAAAATACATGGCAATCTACACAAAACAGCCTTTACATATAAGAAGATTGTACATAGAAACTATTCACTCAGTAACATACTTAATCTAAGAGCAATGCTACAATGCACAGACTGCAATATATTCGACAGCGATGTTTTGAATGGTACTATTGATGGTGTGACAAGTTATCTCAAGTTCTGACTAGATATACGTTTCCCTAGTGTAAAGCTTTTTCTACGCTTCGATCGTATATCTTCTCCCCAGCTTAAGAGTCTAAGGAGAGAAAAAAAGACTATATAAAGTGAGTAATAATGTTGGTGCTCGTCAACTGAACTTTTTAATTAGGTTAGAAATTAAATGTTGAGTCTACTATACAACCAGAAACTTTTGTCATGCAAAGGCTCTTCCAGCATGTGGAAACTTTTTAAAGACCTCACTGGTAGCAAACATCTTATTGAAGAAACATATGTCGATGTCTGTCCTTTGAACAAATCGTTTATACGTTCACCCACTTGTTCTATCTCAATTTCTCTACTTTTTCCAATGAAGAACGTTGTCCAGAGTTCACCGCGAAAGATGTTTTTAAATATCTCAAATCCCTGAACCCTTCTCACAGTTCACATCCAGATGGTATGTCAAGCTTCCTATTCATGAAGTGTGCTGATGTTTTATGCCACCCATTAGCTAACGTGTTCAACAGATTGTTTTTAGAAAACACCATACCAGCTGTCTGGAAAGATATTAAGATAGTCCTCGTACCTAAGTCTAAGACTCCAGATGCATGTACAAAATACCATCCGACTGCAGTTACCTCTTCGTCTTAGAAATAATGCTCGAGCCTTCATTGAAGGCTTTAGGAGACCCTCATTAATTTGCAGATAAAAGCAGAAGAGCACTTTGGATGCTACCTCTCTGTTATATCACGATATTGCTTATAGTCTTGATAAAAATGCCAATTATGTCAGGTGTGTTCGGCATTTAATTCTGCCCCAAAACCTCTTTTGCTGGACAAGCTGACAGGGAAAAATACTGAGTCCTGATAATCGGCTGGCTGTATTCTTGTTTTTCTGGTAGAAAACAACATACTGTTCACAGAGGGAAGCGTTCCATTTCATTACTTACTGTGACTGGAGTTCCCCAAGGAGCTTATTCTTTCTGCATGATCTACCACTTTCAGCTGGTATCAGTTTCATTAGATATGCTGATTATCTAACAGTTTCCATAGCTATTTCCTCTTCAGCAGATTGCTCCAACTGAAGATTTCCTATCTACTGTTAGACGATGGTCCTCCGAGAATGGTCTTATGCTAAATTATTCGAAATGTCAGATCATAAACTTTAGTTTTAGACGTGAACATAACTTATGTAAACTGCCTAGTTCTCATGTTCTTGTTCTATTGATAGTTGTGCATTAGAGAATGCTACAAGTGTGATTTATCTTGGTATTTTTTTTCGAACTTTCCTGGTCCTTCCATATCTTAATAATTTCCAGAAGAATTTTCCACCTGCATTTCTATGTTAGGAAACTGAGAGTATTTGGTATAACTCAGCCTCTCCACTTGTGTTTTATAAACTCCTACATCTTGCCTGTTCTCTTTATTTTTTTCCGGGTTGTTGTAAAAAGGATATACTGTATTCCGTAGAACTTTGAAGATTGTCAACAGAAATAGAGGTGTACCTCTAGACCTTCTAGTTAAAACAGTTATGGACAAATATATTAACTTGTGTAAACATCTGGCAGGAGTTATTTTATCAGATGACCAACAGCCTCTTCACTCAAAGCTGTCTGCGTGTTGGTCATCTGGATAGCCAAGTAGCAAGTACATAAGACTTTATGCACGTACTACAAAATATAAAAACTCTAGAATACCGTATTTAGCTAGTCTGCTATGCGATATAGAAAGTATTAGGAATGAACTAACTCATCAACTTCTGTTTTTGAAAGCAAACTAATGAATGACGATGAGCATGTTACTATTTACGTATTATGAACCTAATTGTTAATATGATTGTCTACTTGAATTAACTATACATTTTCAAGAAAGTTGCAGATAGATTGAGTGTAATTTCTACTTATTTCATTTAGCTATGTAAACATATACACTGTCTCTGTCCAACTGATGCTACATGACATGCTGAAAATTCTGTAGAGTATTCTCGAAATAGCTTTCAAAATAAAGCCATTATTATTACTAGACAATTTTTTAAGATTTGACTTCATCACTGCGAGATTTAATGATCTTGGATTAAAAATCTTAAAAGGTAAGTGATTTCTCACTGCTGAAGTGTCTTAACTAAGTCAAAATCAATGTTCAATGCTTTCAGATTTTCAATAGTTGTTAAGCTGATATTGAAATAAACAGGATTCATTATGTACAGCTTATATACAAAATTACCAAAGAAGAATAAATAAATATATAAACAAAGGGATCTTTGAATATTGTATAATTCATTTCAGTTGATTTGATTAATAATTTATTTGATAAATTAACTATTCATCTTATTTATCCTCTTCAACAATGTACTTGTGATTACTGATAAGGTAATATTATTCAATCGTTCATTACCTTACGTTCAAGAGTTCAATTACTAGTTTAAGTAACATATTATCAACAAATATTCATGTGAATTAATTTTATTCCTCAAAAAGATAAACGTTAATGAGTTCATTGTTTAAATTTTGTAATTAGTAGTATATATTGTAAAAGGATAATCATAATCATAATAAATCAAAAAAATTCAGTAAGTCTTTTTGTTAAAAAGCATATCTTGTGGTTTTAAGCATTCAAGATGACAACAATGTTAGTTGATGAGTGAAATTCTTTTTAAACAATATTGAAGAATCATTATTGTTCATGATTTTGCTTTCTTTATTCATTTTCTGTACTACTTACAAACTAACTCATTTTGAAAACACACACTCCATATTGTCCTTCATTATACATATTTATAGCAGTTAAATTTTTATTCAATAAAACAAAAGTTAATGAGTATTTCTTCTCTCTTTGCTTGTTTCAATAAAATTTCAAACATGATTAAATATGAATAGGTTTTTGGTCAAGTATTTAGTCAAGTGCCTTATTTGATGATATTTGACCAGTTCAATCAAGACTTTAAAAAAATTCTTCAAGAAGTTGTTTAAATATTAGATAAATATTGTTAGTTTATCAATAATCACTATAAACGGGCAACAGAGTGCGTACGCACATATTTCCTACTCATAAGTTCAAACAAACAATTAAATTCTAAAATCAGTGTGTATATGCGTGTGTTACGCTTTGAAATTTAAATAGTTATTCATTCATAAGTTGAGACGTCATATTTAAATAATCAACTTTTATCTAAAAGTTCAGATTGCTTTTTCCAGTGTTCAGTTGTGATTCATTTGACGCTCTTCCTACCTTCTCAAAAGACATTCATTCAAACAAATGTAAATATAATTTTAAAAAATACACAATTATACTTGAGACGTATGTGTAGTTATTTATCAATCAGTTTGTTGATTCACTGTTACTTCTTTATGTATGTGTATACATGTTCCGGTAGTGTTCAATGGGTACTCAAATTACTTGAAAGAAAAAGTATGAACCATCTTATTTGTTTTATCATTGAATCAAACATTCTTGAGTATTCTATCAAAAGCTGAATAGCACTATTCACATCTTTGTATCCTGACCAGTAGTTATATTTCGAAACGTTTGTCATAAGCAATAATTATTATAGAACATGAAGGAATTAGATTGGATAGTAAGTAGATATTCTACACTCTAAGCAATCAAAGTAAGTGTAAAATGAAAGAATGGTAATATCTGATGATATTTCTCAAATAGTTCACTTTTACTCAAAAGACCGTCCTGGATATACAAGACAACACGAATCATTATGGCAAAGGGAAATTGCATGTATCAATAGACAAAAAAAGATACTCGTTACGAAAGAGGTGAGCGTTTTGCTCTAGTGACCTAATGGATAAGGGTCTAGCGTTTGGAACGACAGTCACTGGGTTCGAGTCCCCGTGGGGTGCAAGTATATCCAAATGACGTTCTGGACTCCACTGGTAGCCACCAAATCAACTATAATATTTGCTAAAATTTCCCATTTTTTTAATATCCAAAGATTTCATTGAAAATCACCCTTAACGAGATGGCTGGTCGTGATACCAAATAAAACTGCTAAACTGTAAGTTATATCAAAGCTACAGCGCAGTTCATTAATAATTTTATAAATGCTGTTCTGTTTTCTGATATTCTATTTTATTTCAGTCAGTTGATGAGATGTGATTGAACTTAACAGACTGACTGTTTGCTTTAAAATTGCCCAGATATATCAGCTGCAAACTAGAGAAACAGCTTTCCAGTACCAATCACTCTGACCGTGTCAATGTAACTTACATATGTGTTCAAGCTTTTAACTACTCATTTATTTTCAGTAATATATTTTGTTTAACGAACTATTTGAACTTCTCTAGAATTATTGCAATCCCCTTATTGAATCATTAGAGGAGGGTACTACTTCATAAAATCTACTGAGTAAAAAGAAAACAATCTTTGACTAAGAATCCATCTGAGAAGCATTTCTGTCAACCTTTTGATGCAGATAATTTAACCTTAGGGTGGTATTCATCCTGAAATCATGACCGCGTGAAAGACCTCACCAGGAATCGAACCCAAGGACCTTCCGATGTCAGTGTCAGCATTCTACTAATTAGCCATTCTGTTGGAATCCAATGACCTGTTAGCCCATGATGGATACCATCAGTCCACATGAACGTCCAAACTGCACTACTGTCTAATTCACATTAGTGACATGCTTCATGATGGATTGCTGGGAGTTCTAGCGAGAAGCCGTGAAGACGCTGGATGACGGCTGTGATATATCGAAAACCGGCAGAAAAAGTAAATTGTGTGCAGTCTGATGTCAATCGAGTAGCTGAATGGTAGTGTGTTTGCTGCAAAACCTGAACACCCTTGGTTTGACCCCTGGAGCAGTCGTACGTCTGTAATAGGATTAAACAGTTATTAAGTACTCCAGAGTTTTATATGGTTGTCCAATTGTTGCCGTGATATATGTCTTGATCTACAGTACTTCAGAAAACTAAGACATGCATCAGTGACAGTTTCTGTAGTAAAACTTAAAGTCAGCTGAAATAATAATGGGTAATATTCACACTATTGAATTATTTGACTTAATGATTTGATATATCTACTATTCGGTCATTTGAGAGTAAATACTTCCATTTAGTCTAGTCCTGAGTGCAAACCAAGGTCAGTCACAGCCTGGACTGCTCACTGGTAACGTCGATGACAGTAACAGTGGGTGATGCATTTAAAAATCTCAAGGTTGCAGATAAGTCATGCTGATGAGTTTCAAAAGGTACGAAACTTAGGTACAGGGCTTCCTGTCGATTGTCACCAGCCAACTAACACATTGGTATCTTCCACCATTTTATGTGATATTCAGATCTTACCGAAAAGACATTTTTAAAATCCAATTTCGTAGTGTATTGGATGACAACTAACAGAATCCCATGCATTTTCCTATTAAAGTAAACCTCCTACAGTCAATTATTGAAGAAACCATCCTCCTTCTCATACAGATGACATAAGATATTATAGATTTAACTTGAAGTTATCTAACGCGACTATATATTATGTCATTGAAAGCATACCTTTAAATACTCTGAATCCACCTGAAGGATTCATGACCTTGTTCGAAGATAATTTTATAGTTCTCAAATACCACAGATTTAAGTAAGCTTTTAAAGAGCATAAAGCTATGACATCTTGAAAGGTCACTTGGAAATCATACCATGACCTTAGGAGTTACATTGCAGGCTGAATCAATAAAATCTCGCTGACAGTTAGGAGCTGCATCTGTAACACTGCTGACGGTTCAGTAATGTATCATTGCATAATTAAGGTCGTCATCTTAAAGGAAAGTCATTTAACCAACGGAAAAATACCTCAGATTTCATGTTACTGTTGAGGCCTTAGTCTACAGATATAGAAGACATGCAAAATGTGCCACAGTTACCGAAAGTGTTCAATTAATTCTATGTAAAGCAAAGATAGGACTAATCTGTAAGTCGCAATCAAAGCGTCACAGTCTGTCTCACATTATAAGCTTAGCATGAAAGAAGTCAGTTTACAGGCATCATCATATTGATTTTTATTGAAAAGTCTGCAAGATTTTATGGGTCCTGAATGGTATGGAAGAGAGGTCACTCAATTCTATTGAGAATTATCTGCAGGTTTGTGGAAGTTTATTAATTGATTTTAGGTTGGATTTCATCATGGACTGATATGAGTTGGAGGGATATTGGGAACCTGTGAGCACTAGACAGCTGTTTCTATCTGGTATGGAACTACTTCTCAGCAGTGCGCACCTATGACCCCGCCCCAACAGGGATCAAAACCAGGTCCTTCAGGCTCCGTGACCAGCACGTTACCATTCGGCTACAACCTCCACTAACCTGCAGACAGAATTCGTCTGCTTCTCATTGGTGACTAACTTCAAGAGGTGATTCCCGAAGTTCAAATGAGAAGTCGTGACCAGTAGAGTCAACCAAGTCGAACATAAAGACAGTTATTCAACTCTGGCGTTGGATGGACGTCACGCTATATCGTTAACTGACAGGAGTAGGAAATATGAACCACTGACTCACTAGTAACGTGCTGGCCACAGAAACTGAAGGTCGTAGGTTCGATCCCTGGGGGTGGGTGAAGTGATGGCTGTGCACTGCTGAGGAGTCCCATACCAGAACGAAACAGCTATTCAGTGTTCCCAGGTTTCCAATGTTCCTCCAAATGATGCCAGTCCATGACGAACTCCAACCTAAAATCAATTGGTAAATCTCCCCAAACTTCCAGAATGAACATACCTGAACACTATGAATGATTGCATCACATCTCATTTCGTGTTTATTCACGGATACATAGGAAGAAGTAATCGAGCCATACAGTTGACAGTGAGAAAACATGTATTGCAATAGCTTCAAAGACAAATAGCATGTGAACTTTGTTAAGCGCAAGTGGGAGATGACCCTCTTCATCTATAATAGAGCATCTTATAGAAGTGGACAACAGAATTAATGTTGGAACAGCTTTCAAAATATTATATAGAAACAGCCAAGTACACATTCTCAGATTTGTGGAAGCGATAGACATATGCTAATCGAAACCATCTTTGTGTGTGTGTGTGTATAGAAAAAACTTGTTTTTACACTACACCTTCCCTGGGGAAACTTTGTTTTCTTCCCAAGATTGACGACAACTATGTTATTCTCATTTTTCTTAATTTTAATATTCTATTATCTTGACTGTTCCATTCATCCTCATATCCCTCAGTTCAACATACATTTATTGAATTGCTTCTTTCATGTATCACTAAGTTACCTGAAGAAGTAGACAAGTTATTGCACCTAAACATTTCGTATACAACCGTATTCCTTATGGAATTTCTTCATCCACTCAGCTTTGCTTGGGAACAGTTTTATTCACTCTGGAAATTTGTGAAGATTTATTTATTAATTTCAGGTTGGCATCCATCATGAACTGACATCCGTTGAAGAAATGTTGGGGACCTTGGAGCTATCGACAGCTGTTTCATCCTAGGATGGGACTTCTGGTGGAGTCATGGGTGAGTACTGATGAACAGTCCTATATACTAGGATGAAACATATGTCCAGTGCTCTTAGAAATCAATACCTCTACCATTTAACTTTTGACATGTTTACTTACACTATACTGAACACTTAGATAGATTATCTTCAATATAATACATAGTTCTTCTGAATATTACCACTTTTCACAGTTCCATTACTGTATACAATGGTAAAATTGCCATTTCGAAACAAATTACTTGTCTTGTTGTTGATGGATTTAATCATTTGTGCACTTTCAATTAATAATCATGCCAAAGTAGTTGGTACTGTTGCAGACAAGTTCTTTGCTTCTTATCACCACATTTTACAGAGTGAAGGCAAGAGACTGACTGTATTGGGACGGCCAGATATCGAGGAACTTCGTTTTTGCTTTGTCCTAGTAGAAATATGTGATGTTTGTTTGTACGAGGTCTTCGTGTGGTGCGTATTACTTACAAAAACACATTTAAGTAGTATGTAGCGTAACCTCTTTTGAAAAACAATTACTTACCATTCATTCAGCAAAGAGTTTGAAGGAGGAAGGGAGAAACATAGGAATGAAACTCAGACGACAAGCAAAAAAGCAACAGAAAATAAGAATAAGTTCATCTTGATTGTAGGACGTCACGACCATCTGCATGGGCTGCCCTTAATTTTTCAACACTAAATTTTATTCCCCAAAAGGTAATTTGAAGTTTTTCCATTATTTTCTGTGTTGCAGAAATGTCCAATCGTGTGAAGGTATTCTTTTTAACTTTTATTTCTACCATAAATTTATGTTAGTTATTAGCTACATGTATCAACATTACGCAGAGTAACACGTTCTAGATCCAATCTTAATATGAAACCTCTGCAAAAGTAGTTGTACTTACTAAACGACCCCCAAAATACAGCATGGATGATGCACTTTAAAGAATCCTGGTGATCAATTTTTCAGTATAAATTGATTATTTTCTTGATAATCTATTCTATCTGACTACTAATCACAGAAACTTTTACCTATAGTCGGTAATTTCTTCACTTAAACTGACCTAATTCACCACAAATTACCATTGGGAACTGAATGAATTTGCTTAGGACAGAACTTTAGTGACAGCCAATCACCTACAAGTATGCACCGGCCAACCAGAAACAAGCATATGAAGGATAAGGTAATTATTCGGGAAAATGGTACTTCATTTACAATTTATGAATCTGTTTATTTAAGTTTTAAATAGGTTCATCATTGTCGAAACCATACCACTGTCTGCACTGCCGTTCATTAACAGAACACCATGTCATGCTCTGATATCTGACTCCAAATTTATATAGGCGTCCCGATACGCTGTCGCCTAGTTATTATCCTCGACACTGCTGATCCACCTGCGTCAGACAGTGTGAATATCAGGAGATGAAGCGAAGTATGTAGCAGGATACCGCAGTGATCAACGAGCAGACAAAATTTTTTGATCAGTACGACTAAACAGAGTACTGTGAAATAAATGCTACAACCATAACATGTCTCCTCGTGATCTCACTAAAGGTTTCAGAAACTTTCTAAGACGACCTCACATACTTTCAAAGTTGTTTGTGCTCAATCCAGTTGTCCGGTCAACGAAGCGCTTCGTGAAGACGGCGAGTACGACTCCTAAGTATCTGTGTATAATGAAGAAACCGGCATGACTCATTATTCTGTAAGTGATAGGATAGATTCTTCTGATCTCTCCTTTATCCGCTGAAAATGTCCTTTCCTCCTATATCCGATTGTGTATTACCAAGAATCTGTGATTTTTCAGGTCATATATAGGTAACTCACCCACTTCTGTTTAAGTTGTCTTCATTGGTTACAGTTAAGTCTCTGAACAAGAAATGCACTTGTTTCAACCATAGTGCCTACTTCACCGAAATTCACATCAAACCTGCATAGTATTTGAGAGCGGATATTTATAGAGTAGTGATACAGTTGCTATGAGGAAACTTCACTAACATCTATCAAAGTTCCTGCTGATGATGCAAGTATTTGAACAATATTATGTTGCTGAATCATATGAGTATCTTTTGAAAGACTGTCTTACTCTCAAAATTTTCTTCTTGCTACAGGTGGGACAACGAAAGATGAAACAATTTCTCTTCCAATGGTTCGGTGCGGAATTCAGTGACAAATCATATTCACAATTAAAACTTCTCTAAAGCAACTCAACTCTCTGCAGGTAACCCACACAGTAAACCTCACAATAATTCATCTGAAGTTTATGCAGTGTCAACAACCTGGTAAGCTGACGTAATGAATGGCCCTGAAAACGGGATCTCCGTTGAATTGTGTTGATATAGAACACTCTACCTGCTTCTTACTGGCTTTCGGTACGTTGGTTTATTGCCAACACAGCATTGTAGTTTGTACTTTGCTTTATCTCCTGTTTTCTGACCGTCTGAAGCAGGTGGATCGGGAGTGTTTGGGATAGTAGGAAAAGCCAGGGTATTCCAGGGATCTTAGGTAATAGTAGAGTCAGATATGGGTTCAGCAAGGTGGTATCGCCCTGCAAAACAACCTTTGGAAGTTTCATAGGCACATAATTTGTGGATTCTACTATATTTTCGATTTGCATAACTACAACAACTTCCTGTTAACTGTGTACGGTTTGGATATATCCTGATGACATTTCCCGCCGCTTTGTGACAGGAATAGCATTTTTGTGCATTGCATTTTTCTGGTTTATGTTATTCATCTCTTGACATCTATGTATTTGTAGCGTCACAGACTTCTCCAGAATCAATAGCCTGGGGTTTGACGACATTCAACATTGACGCCAACCCTGGTAGTTTAACTGAACTCACTAAGCTGAAGGCACCCGGCCAAGCATCCTCGTAATTTGGCATGCTGTCGTGTTACATTGTGTTGCTCGTGATCGACCCTCTAGCCAGTTAGCTGGTAAGTAATGGTATCTTGGCATCACCTCGCAAATATGCTATTCCATCCGACTACGCTATTGTGTTCTTTCTTGGTCTCGTATTCTTGGGTGCATAACAAGTTCAAACAACCGGTGATTGGCCTCTGCGTCTGTCGAGTTTGTACCAGGAAAGTTCCTAAATTGGTGGACCAGACATGATAAAAAATCCAGACCAGGAACAAATCTTTAAATTGGTGAGCCCAATCCAATTTTCTATTGCATATTGTTTTCTTTTTGATAAATTTCATATATCCATATACAACTCCTTCCCATGTCCAACCACACTCCGAAGCCTATCGATATTAAGCCTACGACGACACCATCCAACTCGTGTCATGCTGGCCAGACAATGAGGAAACATGGTTTCTGTATGCCAAGGCAGATTTTCGGGAACAGAGAGTCACAGGTCCTCATTCTAGATTTCTTAGGGTCATACGTCCACTACCTCGGGAATTAGACAGCTATGTTACAGCGCATGTGTTTAGTCCTGAAGTAAGTAATCCCTGTGCACTTCTCAAAGCCGCACTACTGAAGGGAAGTGATCCCATAGGTCTCCAACGCCTAGATAAATTGGTTCATGGCATCGAGCTAGGCAGCAACTCAGCTGCTGACACCCTTGCACGCATGCGAAAAGTTATAGACACACGAACGTTTCATAATGGCCTTTTCCGAGAACTGTTTCTCTCGAAACTACCACAGCCTGTGCAAGTCGTCTTAGTGACACTTCAGTCAGTCTCACTTGACGGCGTGGTAGCCCCGGCAGATAAAATACTGGAGATCCCAGGCAGACCCGCCCCCAATGTATATTCTGTCTGCGATAAACTGTGAGCCAGGATTCGGAAATAACCAAGCTCACCAACTGTGTTAAACAGCTGCTACAAATTCGGAGCCCTGGTTTGCGTAGCGGATCACAGAAACGCGCCTCAGCCCATCACAGCAACTAGTGTGGTTATCCAAAAACTAAACCTAACAAAGTGGAAAACCCTAAATGGTGCTGGTTTCACAACAGCAATGTGGACGAGGCCGGAAAATGCTGGAATCCATGCAGTTTCAACACCGATACAAACTCGGGAAACTGTCACCCCGGCAAGCGTTCACGGCAGCCGTAGCCGGCGAAAACGGCACTTTTTCGTCACCGATATAAAAACGAAAGTTCGCTACCTCGTCGACACCAACGCAGAGCATAACTTTCTTGCCACACCCACGAAGGAGCGTCATCATGACCCATCCTTCGTTCTCTAAGCGGCTAACAGCAAGGTGATCGCAACATTTGTGCAACCGTATGCCCAACTCAACCTAGGTTTAGGTTGACCTATTCACTGGATTTTCCTCATACCTGACGTTTCCACGCCCACCACTGGCATAGATTTGCTAAACCACTACGATCTACTCGTAGATGCTCGTCGTAGACGTCTGATAGATAATAACACAAAGTTACCTATTGGTGGGACCACCTATGTAGGTCCGAGTTTAGCCATCGTTAGAACTCAACAATCAGGCGATGTGTCCCACCAGGCAGTATTAAAGAAATATCCAGAGTTGCAACGACCGCAGCATAGTCTTACGTGCACAACCAGCAATTTTATGCATCACGCCACAACCACAGGTCCACTTGTGGCATCCAAAGCACGCCGTCTAGCACCTGATAATCTGAAAACGGCGAAAAGCTAACTCGACCACATGCTGGAACTGGGCATTATCAAGCCTTCAAGTAGTCCTTAAGCATCGCCATTGCATATGGTTCCCAAAAAGGATAGCAACGACTGGTGTCCAACAGGTGATTCCGAAGGCTTAACGCCAAAACAACACCAGACTGCTACCCGATACCTCACGTTTACGACTTGACTGCGACATTGTGCGGAATGAACACTTTCTCCAAAATAGGTCCGGTCAAGGGGTATAATCAGATATTCATGGCAGCAGAAGATATCGCGAAGAAAGCCCCTATTACTCCTTTTGACCTGTTTGAATTCCTACACTCTGGATATAAAAGCTGTCTTTTATTGCTTGCTGAAAAGTAAGAGAGAGGCTATTAAAATTCCACTCGGATACGCTTTATGTTTTTAAGCACGGGGTGGTAAAAGCCGCTTCTTTATCCGGCCAGAAAGCTGTTGATCAACTGATAGGTGGTGTGTGACTTGGTGACGAAACATCACAACTTGAGCGGCACATGAAAGTCTGTTGGGAGATGGGGAGATAGACAGTCGTTTATTCTATCAGGTTTGGCCACGCATAGTTCTTTTATATATTTTCAGAGGAAAACAATCCGCCAAAGTCAATCCCCTAGTGTTTGGGGAACATCAGCAATAACAGTCACCTTCATAGTTTTAAAGGACTTTTTAAGCTAAAGGCACCCCGTCCCGTTACGTTACATTGCTCGCAAGTGGTCCCCTAGCCAGTTAGTCAAAATACGTCGGCGTTGTGGCATGTTCCGTCAGATATACCGTTCCATGTGGCTACTCTATCGTGCTCTTCTTTGGTCTCACACCCGTGGGTATATAAAGAGTAAGGATAATTGGCAAGTATCCTCTGCGTCTGCCAAGTCTGAGTAAGGATAATCCCCAAGATACTATCCAAACCCTGTCTCTCTGCTTCAAACGGTGAAATGAATGTATGGAACTACAGTTTTGACTCTTGAATTCAGCTTTCACGCAACGGTAAAGTGGCAGTCTATCACTGCTGATTTTTCATCTCCCGTTCGTGGTATGGATCTCTTTCACAAATGTGACCTGTTAGTCGACTGTAACCAGCGTATATTATAATAATAATAATAATAATAATATATTTCATGCAACAAAGGTTACATGAATACAAACCAGTTTACAGGTTTGATCACTTTGGTAATGAGAGATGACTATTATGTACAGTGTTATGCTATACATTAGATGCTGTGATTTATGGCATATAGGAGGCATGTTGAAGCTCAGTTCGAATTTGAAGATTATCCGGTCATCGTTTGAATCATCCAATATTCTTGAAGGTGAGGCCGCATCACATTCATGACCTTGGGGTGTGCACGTTCGTCATCAGGTTTCGGTGCCAATATTTCCCACTGACGAATGCGATTTGTAGGATTCCATTTGAATGCAGGACTGGTTAAGTAAATCTGAAAAGTGAATAACAAAAGCGAGCAGCAGGCGAAATTTGTAACAGGGGCACAAAAATACGCAGGAGTAGATCGACCATGATACATCTGGGTGAGTTTGTACTGACTATTAAACTTACTTGAGGAAGTGTCCAGAACCAACTGTTTAGAGGTAAGCTTAGGTGGAAGAAGATGCCTAGCTGTAATCGTGAGTATTCTGTCTCGGGTATCTCGGGCGACACAGAAACTATAGACCTGGTAGTATACTCATCAGCTAACACTTGCGCATGATGCCCTACCGTGACGATTTCCTAAGCTCATGAGATGAGGCTAAGCGAAATTTTCTGTGAAACATGCCGCAACACGTTATACTACTCCTGAAGCTCCTCCATTCTCCCCAAAACCTCGACGTTTAGATCCTAAAAGACTGCAGTGCCGAGGAAGGAATTTAATAAGTTTCTGAATTCAGAATTTATGCACTCTTTCAAACAGCCCGTGGTCACCATCTCCGCATGTGGTTATCGCTAGGGCATGAGATGAAGTGCAACCCTGTGACGATTATCCACCGTTAGATAGGCACAGGTCACCGATAGGTATCCATCATATCACATACATAACCTCGCCTGGTTAACTAGTTTACTAGTTACTAGCCGGTCCTAAGCCCGGGTAAAGAGGGAAGGTTGGGCATAGGGCTAGCAACCCTACCCCGTAAAACAAATCTAACCGCTAAAGAAACTTCAAAGCACAAACAAAATATAAAAAATGAAAACAAACTTATTCCCCGCTGGAATCGGAGAGGCGAAATGACGCCAGTTGGTGAAAGCCTTCGGGAAGCCAATTGGCCGATGTGTCTTCTCTCGATGAAAGCGAAAGTAAACGTGGGGACATGGAATGTCCGCACGATGTTTGAACCCAGTAAGGCAGCCCAGATTGCAAAGGAGATGAGAAGGTATAACATCGAAGTGCTTGGGATTTGCGAAAGCAGATGGAATGGGAGTGGACTCTCCAAACTGTCAACTGGAGAATCAATAATCTACTCCGGTCACCCAGACGCCAACCACGAGCACACTGAGGGAGTGGCTATCATGATGTCCTCAAGAGCATCGAAGGCTCTCATGCAGTGGGAACCAATCTCCTCCAGGATCATGACAGCAAGATTCAACTCAAAAGGAAGAAAGGTCACAATCATACAATGTTATGCACCTACAAATAATGCAGAGCAAGAGAAAAAGGAGGAATTCTACAGACAACTTCAATCAACACTGGACAAGACGTCAGTTGGCGATATCAAAATTCTAATGGGCGACATGAATGCCAAACTGGGAGGGGACAACACGGGAAGAGAACTAACCATGGGTCGAGAGGCGCTAGGTGAAATGAATGAGAATGGAGAATTGTTTGCAGAATTCTGTGCATTCAACGATTTGGTGATTGGAGGCAGTGTGTTCAGGCACAAGGATATCCACAAAGCGACATGGATTTCACCAGATGGACACACTAAAAATCAAATCGACTTTATCTCAATCTCAAGAAAATGGAGACGCAGTCTACTTAACACAAGGTCAAGAAGAGGAGCAGATGTAGGTTCAGACCACTATCTAGTGCAAGGAACCTTCCAAATCAAGTTAAAAGCCTTCAAGGAAGCTGGTGATAGACCTCAATTCAAGTACAACACTCGGAAACTGAAGGATGAAACTACAAAGGAGATCTTCAAAGCAGCCATCAAGACAAAATGGGAGACGTCGAGGGACATCCCTGAAGAAACCTGTGTAGAAGAACACTGGAAGTCTTTGAAAGCTATGTGGAAAGAAACCTGCACAACAGTATTAGGAAGGAAGAAGAAAGAAGACAAGGAATGGATCTCGACGGATACCTGGAAGCTGATAGAGGAGAGGAGGATGGTGAAGCAGAAGATAAACCAGTGCAAGGATGCTCAACGACAAGAGGAACTGAGCACAATGTATAAAACACTGGATAAAGAAGTGAAGAAGAGTGCACGCAAAGACAAACGACACTTCTACGACACACTGGCAAGTGAAGCAGAACAGGCTGCAGGTAAGAGAGACCTGACGACATTGTATCAAATAACCAGGTTGCTATCAGGGAAGAGACCAACACAGATGAAACCAATAAAAGATGAAGAAGGAAATTTAATTACAAAAGAAGAGAAACAGAGGAAACGATGGGCCGACCACTTCAAGAAGCTCTTGAATCGACCACCACCTGCACTTCGTCCAGAAATACCACCTGCAGCCGCTGAATTACAAGTGAACATAAATCCCCCAACGAAAATGGAAGTCCTGAACGCCATAAAGCTACTGAAATGCGGGAAAGCAGCAGGACCAGATGGAATACCGCCAGAAGCACTGAGAACAGATGCAGAGACAACAGCGGACATGCTCACACCACTATTGCAGAAGGTGTGGAGGAAGAGAAGGTACCTGACGATTGGAAGAAGGGTTACCTTGTCAAACTGCCGAAGAAGGGAGACCTCAGTGCTTGCAAGAACTGGCGCGGAATCACTCTCCTATCCACCCCAAGTAAAATATTAAGCCGCATCATCCTGGAGAGGCTTAAAGACGCACTGGATTCAAAACTGCGACCGGAACAGGCAGGCTTCAGGAAGTACAAATCATGTGCTGACCAAATTGCAACGCTTCGTATCATCATAGAACAGAGCGTAGAATGGCAATCAGCTCTATACCTCAACTTCATCGACTTTGAGAAGGCCTTTGACAGCGTCGACCGAGAAGTAATTTGGAAACTGCTTCAATACTACGGAGTACCGCAAACCTTTATCCGCCTCATTCAACAACTATATGAAGATGCCACATGCCAAGTAATCCACAATGGGAAGCTCAGTGATGCCTTTGAAGTGAAGACAGGAGTGAAACAAGGTTGCCTACTATCCCCCATGATATTCCTATTGTGGTGGACTGGATCATGCAGCAAACAGTAGGCAGCGAGAAGAGGGGGATACACTGGACGACGGAAAAGAACCTAGAAGACTTGGATTTCGCCGATGACTTATGCCTAATGTCACATAAACTTGAAGATCTGCAGGCAAAAACTAACAAGTTGACAGAAGAGGCAGCTAAGACGGGACTTCAGGTGAATATAGAGAAGACAGAAGTGATGAAGATACCGCACCACCACCATAACAACAACAACAACAAACTCCAATCACCGTCAACGGGAGAAACTTGAAGGAAGTAACCTCCTTCACTTATCTAGGAAGCACTGTTTCAACTACAGGCGGGACGGACGAGGACGTCAAAGTCAGAATCGGAAAAGCAAGACAGGCGTTCATTAGCCTGAAACCAGTGTGGAGATCTTCTGCACTCAGCATGCGGAACAAGATACGGATTTTCAACACCAACGTCAAGTCAGTGCTCTTGTATGGCTCAGAGACTTGGCGCGTCACGAAAGGCATTTCCAATAAACTACAGACATTCATCAACAACTGCTTACGCTCGCTGCTGAAGATCAGATGGCCAGAAAAAATAAGCAACAAGGAACTCTGGGAACGAACCAACCAAGAACCTATCACGCAACAAATATGCAGGAAGAAGTGGAGATGGATTGGGCATGCACTGAGAAGGCCGACTGAGGACATCACGCGTCAGGCCCTCGAGTGGAATCCCCATGGGAAGCGACGAGTTGGACGTCCGAGGGTGACATGGAGGAGGTCATGCGAGGAGGAAATGAGAGCTTGTGGCTGTCGTGGAACCAGGTTCAAAAGATCTCAGAGAACAGAGGTCACTGGAGGCGTGCTACTGAAGCCCTATGTTCCACTAGGAACCCAAGGGACTAATAATAATAATAATAATATCACATACATGATTTTGGGAACTCCACGAAGAAAAAAATGTCCCCAGAATTCATCTCATATGGGGTGATTACCATTTTCCTATGGAACCCAATGATGCTCCTGAACTCACGGCGCGAATCCCTTCGATCGTTCAAGTTCATTCGCATATGGTTTGGTTTAACAAATGCTGCGCAAATCTTCCAAAGATTTAGAGGCCAGCCACTTCATCGCTGACCTAACGTCAGCGCGTAAATAGACGGCTTACCAGTAGCAAGCGCATCTTGATCGAGACACCTGCAGGATCGAAAGATACCTCTTGAACTTCCGTGTGACGACGGCGCGAGGTCCAGTCCATGTAAATCACTCGACGTTTGTGATTTCTTTGAGAAAAACGTGGCCAAACTTGAGTTCACCTACCAGTCTGACCTTAAAACAAATGGCAATATCATACCATCTGCAGCATTAAAAACCATTACTCGTAAAATTCCCGTTGGACCTTGCTGTAGGCAAACATCCGGACACAACCAAGGACAGGGATGAGATGAGCGCGCAGCTACATGTAGGTGCAAACCGAATTGTGTAGTTTTCCCGTTACGCGTCACTATGTGGTATGTACATAGATCATCATAAGGGGAAGTCTGTCTCTGAAGAACCGAACACTGATATGACTACAGCATTTTCAATCGCTGTGGTACATTTCTTACCATTAGAAGTGCTTCGAAAACTCCTCGAGTCGTGGAAAAGCTTGTTCTATTCTCAGAAGGATAGAATGAACGGCGACATCACTTACCAAGTAGGCGATGGTTCGACAAACTCTGGCGGAGTTACCGCTTGCGGCTTTCAAAATAAGTGAGGAACCTAAGTAGAAACAGAGAGGCAGAAGGCGGCAGGACGTTCTGTCTAACTCTCGTATTGAGTGTAACATATTTAATGGGTACTTCGAATCCATGTTTACATGACAGATTCGTGGACGTGTTCAGAAATGTGTGCCTAATAAGTCAGCTTCAGTGCTTCTTTCAGTACCTGGTAAGAGCAAGAATACTGCATAAGAAGCTTATTTGGATTTGCAAGGTCGCTTTTTGCCGCCGACAATACGTTTTATAATATTCTTGGTTTCCAAGCTCGGGAGTCGATGTAGCTGACCATGATCTCCGGCACTCATTTTACTGCTCTTTTGAGTCATACACACATTTACATATATAACCGAATAGGATTGCCGTCAGGCAGGAGTTATCTACTCTATGGGTTCAGACAGCAGGATTTCCGCCCGTCGAATGATGGGCAGGCCACCAAATCGCAACTTCTGCACGCTGTGCTCATAGTCGTTAGTGCAAAACAAGCGGCCGTGCAGGAAAACTCGAATATTCAGCCTTTTCACAAGTGTAAACACTTGCCTGAGTGCCCATCACAACCTTCACAGACGCGGGAGCGATGAAAGACAAGTTCCGGTGGAAAAAGCGGGAACACGCACCAAGCACTGGTTTAATAGTCACATTGGAAGGCTGAAAGTGCTAGAGGAAAGGCTAAAAAGAGGAAAGTCAATGGGCCTATTGTGTTCCATAGTTTAATCCCCTTAGGTTATTAAAGAGGAGGAAGATCAGGAGCTAGTGATGATACTCGTCTTCGGGTATGCATACAGCACTTGGGTACCTGGTTCTGCAGAGGGCGTAATGGAGATTAGGTAGGGCAGGCACCGGACCGTAGTTTCGCTACCGTATACACGCATCACTTTAATGTTCATAAACTTCTAGACACGATTATAAATTGGTTCCTGAGGAGCAACTTTCCTTAGAAAGTGCGGTGTGTGTGCAGCACCCCCGATAAGAACACTGTTGTACGTAATATATTGAAGTGTTGCAGGGCGTAGCCATCGTTCGGGCAAACAGCAGGCGGGTGCATTTTCTAGAACATCCTTCGGGCGCATTTTGAGGCTTTTGTCAACTTCGGGGGAACGTTTCAGGCCCATGCTTGTACTGTCTACAAATCCGGTAGGAATGTTCGAGTTTTCGGGAAGATAATGAATACCTTTGACCGAGCTATAACCAGTTTTTTAGTTTCTCCCTGGCACTTTCAAGGTGTGCCTAAGGTAAGAGCTGGCTGGATACCGGGAAGTCAGCACCAAGAACTAGATCTCAGGTGATGTGTGGAAATTGAAAAGCAGCATGTCATTTGCAACCTTTCAGGTTGCAGAAGCAGGAAGGAGGCAGTGAGGGTATCTTTCACCGACGCAATGTGCTGCCCCCAGAACCACCTGTGCCGGTCACATGGTGTAATCATCTGCCAAATCATGAAAAGCTGTCCGTTGGATAGATGAAGACACCGTTGTTTCAGTAAATATCACGGGGTCTATACTCTTTATTATCCCTGGAGTAGTTAGTGGGTCACGACTGCATGAAAAAGTGGATGAGCTACAGATTAGGGACTCGCCAGATCCATTACAGTGATAGTCTACACAGTTACGGCAGTAACAGGGGCCTTATGCAGTTAATATCTGTGAAAAGGTATATCGTGTGGCTTTTGCGCTTGAGTGTTCTCCATAAGAGGTATGTCAGTGGAATAGTTTCTTGATTTCGATGACTTACTGAGTGAAACTTACCGGCTGGATAGGGTGGTGGGGCTCGGTGTAGTCTATGCATGCGGTTCAGCGCCTAAGGTACGCAGGGCTGTGAACCTAATATCAGGTGTAGAGTCTGATGGACGTCACAAGAGATGGGTCCGAAGGTCTCTCAGCATTACATCCTCCATGAAACGGTCGCATAACGAGGTCAGTCTCTCCGAGACATCTGTATGGGTAAACCGTGAACGACAAGGCGTGGTTACGAATGCACGCAATCAATATATGTGTCAGCAGGTAACTGTCTGCGAAGGACCTAACGTATCAATAACTGTTTGGGGGACTACCCGTGGGGCTTTGCCTTCTTCCTCATAAATCAGTGATGCCACAGAGTACTCGTAGTGGCTAGCAGAAGGCATTTGGATGGGAAAACATTGAATGTGCTACTTCCAGTCCCAATGGTCTGGTGATGGCCCAAGGACCAGAGGTTTGCATAGCGAGATACAGTATTCCACTGGTGGGTCGCAAGGTCCAAACCTTGCAACAGGCGGTTCATCTCCGGTTGCTGGTTCCATGGCTCAGTGATTTTTCGTCTATTTCCGACACCAAATACCCTGCAGAACATTTTCAGGCAAGTAGACTCTCCGAGGTTCATAGATAGGCAGGATCGCAGTTAGTACAGATAGACATTGAGTGGAAACTCGGGATGTAGTGGTAGATCGTTTTGTAGAGAACTCAAACGCAGAGGGTACAAACGATATATCACAAGGGACAAAGTTTGATCCACTAATGCCGAAAATGAGTTCCTGTACTTGCTGTTCGGTTTCTGTTGAGTTGTTCGAAATCTTATATTCTGAAAGAGGGGGAGACGAGCGTGATTAATATTGCCAGTAAGGTTTTCGTCTTTGTCAAATTACTCCCCCTACCTCCGGAGTAGGATAGGAACGCCTGCCATCAGGTGGTACTTTGCAGTGACATGCAGACGGTGGCGGGAGGCACGTGTCATACGTGATCTCTCAGGTTGCTGGTTGAAATTGCTTTGGCTGATACTAGCAGAAGATAATAACACTCCCCTGTGATCACTGTGGATAATGAAGAACAAGGCAACTGGGTGGGAGGTAGCGGATGATTTCGTAACAATCGTCTCACAAAGATCAGGGCCTGGGTATTTTCTTCGAGGAGCGGCAGAATGGTGGGGCCAAAAATGGGGTCAGTGCGTGTGGTGATCGTAGACATCTTTCTGGTGGTGGCTTGGATATTGCCATTGTGGGCGACCCTGGTGATCAAATGCTGTTGGTCGACTTTGAAAGTCCCGAACGTACGGAGCCTAGTCCATGATCTTGCAAGGTGGCAGTTGTTTCCGGATCTTCACAGGCAGAGGTGGTAAGAACCCTGTGTTAGGGTGAAGTGACAAACAGCTGGTTAGTAGGCTTTATGGTTAAACGTCGTCCTAGGTTTCTGTAGCCGCTGGGGATAGAAGTGCCTGAATCTACTCCTGAATGGTTCTGTCAGCGCGCTACTTTCATCAGTTAGTATATGGAGAGATCGCTTTTGCAGGCAACTCAAATGCAGGCGGTAAAAATAGGTCTCATGACCGGCACGGTTTTATCTGTCGCTATGATTATTGAGTTTCTGGACTTATAATAGTAATGATAAATATATATATATATATTTCATACAACATAGGTTACATGAATATAAACCAGTCTAAGGGTTAAATCATTTCGGTAATGAGAAGTGATTATTATGTACAGTGTTAAGCTATACATTAGGTATCGCTATTCGTGGCATATGAGGGGTGTGTTGAAGCAGACTCAGTCCAAAATTAAAAATTATTCGGTTGTTGTTTGAATCTTCCAATATTTTTGAAGGTGGGACAGGCAGCACAGTCATGACCTTGGGGTGTGTGCATTCGTCATAGGGTTCTGATGGCAAGGTGCACACTAACAAATGCGATTTCCAGGATTCCATTTGAACGCAGGACTAGTTAGGTAAGCCTGAAAAGTGAATAACAAAAGCAATCAGCAGGCGAAATTCGAAACAGGAGCACGAAAATACGCAGTAGTAGATCAACCGTGATACATCTGATACATCGACTTTTACCAACATGTTTAATATTTTTCGTTCTGAAGCAGAGGGAAGTGAGTATTATTAGTAGTGCTACAAATGTCCAGTTCAAAAGCAGCGACTATTCAACGGTGATTTAATTACTGCAAGAACAAGCAAGCATGTCAAGTCCAGTAAATAGTTTTGCTTTATATGCACCATCAAATGCCTTAGGTAGCTAAAAGCAAGCATCTAGATTACGAAGATTTCGAACTGCCTCTCTTTGTGTGTGGACACCTCATTACCCTTTATTTCACAAGATCCGTTAGGGACCCTAGGGGGTCTACTTTCGCAACTATCCAGTGAACAACAGAACTGTAAATCCCTAGCAAAGATATAGCTCAAATACATAGTGGGTGTTCACACATGTCAACCGAACAGTCTCAAGAAGTCGTTACTCCCGTTGTTCTGCAGCAATAAAGGCTCTTGCTCACTTCTGATGGAATTTACCACTGGTAAACTCTGTCAGGAATTTCACCAGCGTTATTTTGAGTCAGGTGTCCAAAGCGCAATATTTAGCAATTAAGCGGTTTATTTTTGCATGTAAATTGAAAGATAAAAAGTAAGAAGGATGAAAGCACGTGACCGGGTAATCGGGTAATTCTTATGAATTTACAACAGAAACCAGTGTTTCGTTTCAGGGAATCTTCGATTTTTTACTGCACACGTAACTAATTACTATTTCCTGGTATTTACGCATGAGAAGCACTTCCCTGCATTGACATCCAGATTCCCCATTTCCAGAGTCCAGTGTCATGTACTCACGTTCTTTCTTTTGCTTCGGCGTTATCATATCCAGTAACGTTATCAAGGTACTTTAAGTAAACCTAGAATCCTTATAATCTTCCACAGCCGGGCAATATTCTTAGAAGTTTAAGGCTGCTTGTTTAAATCTTGGGCCACCAAAACATTTCCGCGGAATATATTCTGTCATATCCTTCGCTTTTGGTTAGGTTTAATCTTTCAGATACCCTCTTAACTCACCGCGAACCCTCTCAAGTTTTTAAATCCTTTCGAACTTCCGTTTCTCAAGCTAAGAACAAAACAAGGGGAAAACGTTCCGCCAGTCGAAAATGGATCGGATATGTTTATGGGATTGTGAATTTCTGTGCTGGTTGACTGAACTGCCACCATCGAGAATACACCTGACCTTATGTTAATTTACGAATCAGGAAAACATGTTGCTGTTAACACTATCTGCCCGTTTCATTCTCATGCCTTCGACACTGTTATTATTAACACTAAGCAGACAGAATAATTATTTCTTTGAAGAATATCGCACAGAAAGCCGATTTCTTGGGATATTTCGCGCTGAAAACTCCATGCTGTATCATACATGTCGTCTGGAATGGAGCAGTTGTCATTACTAAACGTTTCTAGAGGTAACATGCGGAAGACGACTGATGAAGTTTCCACAAGTGCATATCGGCATATAACGCCGCACGTATTTATGTACCCTAACTATTTTGAAACTAATTTTAGGAGCAATATAATTCACTGATGAAGTAGATGACTGTTCTTAAAAATTTTTAAACGAAACTTAGGCGGCATATCTTAACTGGCAACAATGGAGGCGAGTAAAACCACTGTAAACGAGATTAATTTCATGTACGGAAAGTCGCAAGTTTCAAATGCCAGTTTGTAAACACTACTGTTTTTAGTAGATGCGTCATCAAGCTTACCATTTGTGGCTTATCCGAAACGCAGCAGAATGGATAAGCGTACGTCGATAAACTAGGGGATAAGCCTTTGCATGTGACACAAGTTACGAAAACTGTTGAAGTGGCCATTACGAGTGACTCTAATTGGACCTCAAACAGAATTGCAATGACTAGTGAGATTTATTTATTGTAGATGGAACGGTAGTCCCTTGCAGAATAGGAGGCCTTACTGTTTTTTCTACTGGTTGCTGCAGCAGCAATAAAAGTCACGCTGTCACCAAATAATAATGATTACTTGACGATGGTAACAGCCCTAAGGTGCTAGGAAGTGCACAAAAGTTTGCTACTTATGTGATTTCAATGTGTACGAAAGCGTTCGTGAAAGTAAAATAAAAACAGTCATCAGCCATGTTTACGATCATGTATCCTTAAACGATGTGACACTACGGCGACAAAACAATCGGAACGGGTGAATGGTAAATGCTTCCGATCAGAGCCCAGGCATGGGACCGCACCCTGCTTAGCCTTAGTTCACAGGCAGTCGAGGGTATAAGTTGCCGTTGCGACGTTGATTCCAAAGCAGGTCGCATATGTGCTATGTGAATAGCAGATTCAGGTCTGAGCACTTGACAGGTGAGAAACTTTCACAATAACGGCACAAGGGGCTTCTACCTGCTGTCATTTGTGATATCTGAAAACGGTGAGTCTAGTCCTGAAGAAGCTATGATGTTAGAAAGTTTCAATTATTGGGACGCAATCGGGCACTCCATACCGAATTCTAATTATAGGCTTTTGAGGAAGTTGAGGCGTAAGTTGGACGAATTTATGACACGCTGCTTGACGGCTCATATACGTTGACTACTTATCAGAAGGATAACCGTAATCTGGTATTTGGGAATGAGCTCTTACTCCAACTTGACGGGAGTAAAGACCAATCACAAACCATTCCTACGTTTCACACGCCCACGAGCAAGAGACCAGCAAAGAACACAACAGGGTAGCCTAGTGGAATAGTATATTTTGTGGCGCATGCCAAATTACCGATATGTGACAACATGCCAACAGGGGATCACGTACCGGCAAGGCAAAGTAACACCACAACATGCCAAATGCCATGGACGCTTGGCCATATGCCTACAGCTTGGCGAGTCCCCCAAAACAATAAGGCTGAGCGTCATTGTTGTATGTCGTCATACCCTGGTCTGTTGATGCAGGGGCTTAACTGCCGCTACAAGTACTTCTTGTGTTATATTTGCGCTTCCAGGCTGAAGAGGCAGAAGAGAAAAAGCGACGTAAGACAGAAAACGGCACGAACTGTTTTTACACTACCACGTGTCTAAACCCACGTCATGAGAATCGTCATTGCCCACCAGCTGTTTCGATGATGAACCATTTGCTTCAGCAATGAACGAGAGCACAGGAGGGTTCATGAAGTAGGCTGTAGGTGTATACACCCATTAACAGCCTAAATTATTCGTCAGAAGACCGTTTTGAATGCAACACGCCAATATGTAAACTATCAAGGTTTTTGCTTAATAAATTAGGCGAGTATGCCACATGCGAATATTTCTAACGAAGTCAAGTATCATGCAGCCGAAACAAACAATAAGAACCATAACCAACAGCCAAAACATTGATCCTTAAATAACCCATCGAAATTATTCGACTCTGAAAAAACTTTTGAACCACAAAAAGTACGCTCATATTAAATAGAAAACTCACTTTGATGAGAGCTGAATGATATTTTGAGACTCGATGCAGTAAATTTCCGGCAAATTCATGAAATTCCAGCAGCTGAAATCAGGAAAATACAATGGTGCCTTAAATCACCTCTGAGTCAACGGTATATTTGAATCCACTGCACCACCGTTATTGCCCATAAATGAAAGGCCACAGTTACATGACGGGAAGACAATTCGCTCCCCTCAGTCGAGCCGTTTTTCATCCTACACTTACACATAATTAAGTGTAAGCGTAGAAAGTGCACATCCATGACAAACGCTGGTCGAACATAGGTGTTTGGGCGTAACGCCTTCAGTTGTGTGATGCACCCTCCAGCCAATGCCCCAGTGAGACGCTGCCATGAGACTCCTAGATCGAATGTCACCCTCACGTCAAAAATTCAGCCAGTGTCTAGCATCATCGGTGTGTTTGTATTTTTACACTGGGCTGGTGATGAAGAGCCGGTCGACATATCTACAGTTAACTCTGAAAACCGCATGATTTTCTATCGACCGCTGTTCTAAAACTTCGGTGAAGTGACAGTTGAATGTAGAAACCGTTCTTCGGAATTGTTTTTTGGTTGTCAACAAGGGGTTTTTCTTCTTTCTTCAAAGTCGGAACGACTGGTAATTGAAACTAATCTGAGACTAGTCAAACTTAATTCTTCTGTGCCAGCCATTGCTTCATACGTTCCGGTATACGGACCAGTGTTACTGTCCTTTAATATCTAGTATGCACGCACAACAGGATCCCCTGCCCTTCTTATTCCAAGTTATTTGCAGTTTTTAAAATCCTCTTTAGGCTGAATTCTGCGTGTAAGGGTCTGGATAAAAAGCTGGCTGAATTGTTCTCCGGACTGTTCCACCCATCATTCTAACTGTCTTCTTTTGCAAATGAATCACAGACGCATATTCTCCAGCGCGTTAGCCCTCGGTGCTTCCAGTCATTAAGTAGCTTATTTGTCCGCTCAAATAAGTGCTGCCCGAAAAAACAGTTAAGCTGAGAGTTAGCACAATTGCGTTTATGCCAGCCCACTAGTTGCAATGCAGCCGCTAAGATCCACTAGCGTGTTCAACATTTTAACTGAAGATGCTTATTGGGTTCTCAGGAATGGCGTGCCGGCAAACGTGAGGAAAGCCTTACGACTTAGATTCAGATATCCAAATTTGTAGACACGCTTTACTGGAGAGGTCACTTTGTGCGGAGCGTGGAACATAGCTCAGGAGCGTGACATAGATCTGTAAACTGGCCTAAAACAAGTGTATTTAGAGGTTTCTAATATCATATAACCATGTTGACTGGTCTCAACAATGTGATGCGGACTATCCAGTCAAAGCTGGACATCAGAATGCTGGATAATTGTTTTAAACTTCCACCCAGAGATGAATGCAGTAAGGAGTTTCTTTGCCGAGGCATCATGAATCAGTGGAATCACTTAAATGTCAAACTTCAGTATCTGCGAATGAAGCGTTTATCTGAAGAAGATTGTAGCTCCTAAGTGTATAGTTTGATCTTTCTGTAACGAGATGAGTAAGCGTATTTGTACACATGATTTCCGTGCACCACACTTTGTGGTTTCTAAACTATCAGGTAGTATAATGAGAAGCTTGATTTGAAATTTCTATCCCTGAAAGCTGAAAATAAAATAGGGAATCATGAGATTTTTTCGCTATTGTCCGAAAGGTTGACTGTAGGATTTTGGCTGAATATGTTTTTAAAAATTTCTGCAGAAGTACCGATCTGGTACAGTTTAGAAGTGGATTAAAAAAACCTGTTGCTTAGATATTTGGGAACCATGAGCTAATCGCATTCTGTATGTTTGACATTGGCACTATTTAACTGACGGCACATTTTTGTATGGTACGTCACGGTGTTTTGTTTGTGTTGTTTCACTCGTCGGACTACTGTGTTCTTCATAAGTTTTTTAATGGTCTTTTTGTGATCAGTTCTTTGAAATCTTGGTCTACTTCATCCAAATTTTCTACTGGCCACCTATTTCAGTGCAACTAATCAGTTTCTAGCAGTGTAGCTAGTAGACCAATCTGGTCTGTGTTAATCCTTGTACTAGCTTTCTCTATGAAGATCTAGATCTCAATTGAATAATTTCATCAAAAAAGCTGGTACTATTCACTCACGCAAGGAGCTGTGGTTGTTGACCACTATGTAAGACGCGTAGACTCAAGCTGAGTTGATTGGAACATATTTTTAGAGTTTTCTTGTGAAGGATTCTGAGATGACTGATTATTTAGAGTAAAAATAAAACACTTCAACCGAAGATCATTGTAAGGTGTACAGAGTGATAGTACCAAGCCTTTGTAGGACTAGATAATAAAAGAAGATACAAGTGCTTTCAGCGGTTTATCATAAAATAGGCTCGACAGATCAACCACCAATTTAGCGCCAAGATTCTGAACGTAATCCAGTGCTTTTGCATCTTTTGTGAAGCAAGGATTGGATGTTTCGATGTATACGTCTGCTCTATAGAACTCCTTATAGGGTCTACAAACGGATGTTATTTTCGAAACGTCTTCATCAAAGTATTAGAGTATCCTACAATGAGACTAATTTACTTAAAGCGCTTTTCCTGAGGCTTTTGTGTAGTGTTCAAACTCTAAATTGTGACTGGTTGCAGTTTCTTGGACGTCAGGTTCTGGTATCGTATGTTGTACTGATGAAAGATGCTATGATCAGTATGCATAAATGTATATTTGCTAGAATTAATTTCTAAACACCAACATTTTGACCGCTTGACTAGTTCACTTAGGTCTCCCTGCAGTGTATACCTGTTGGCATATTTATAGGTGAACAATATTTCACATCAGACGCAAGTAATAACACCGGAGACTCAATCATACCCCGTAGGTAATTACGTAAAGGAAAGGGTCGGAATTTTTTTTTTTGAGAAGCCAAATACTCAGGTTGCCACTCAGATGATATTCAATGCACTCTCTGTCGCATAGAAACCCTTCAGTCCAAACATGGATCATAATGTCCAACCCGAAACTTGAGTACTTCATTAGTCCATTATGCGAAGTTTTATCGAAATCCTTACTGAAGCCAACAAATAAGGTAATTACGAGCTGCTAAAAGTTCCTCTTGTGCATTGAGGTTAGTTATGTAGAAGGACTAGCATGAAACTCATGTAGCGGCGTGAAATTACGGCTTTTGAAATAACAGCATTCTGTTCCCAATAGTTCTTCTTGAATACTTTGATACCAAAACTAGTCGAGCTAACGGGATAGTAATCTGATATCGGTTGCCTATTACTTGGCTTAAACAATGAATTGATCATGTCGTCTTTTTAGTCTCTCGAGAGCTGAGCTCGATATAGATACAGACTGGATAGTCCATTAAGCACCCCATCGATAGTATCTGTCAAGAAAGATAATTGTCTTGGATGGAAACTATCAGGACAAGGGGATTTTAAAAGCCTTATATTTTTCAGTATTTGAAAGACTACCTCTCTTGCTATCTTCACTGATCCCATTGTTGGTGCACTTTCTGTAGTACTGGTCGGAGTAATAACATCTCTATGTACTTAGAAGACTGCACTAAAGTCATCAGAAAGACATTCAACTGTGGACAGATTTGGCGCAGCCAGCTCCTCTGAATCTTTGGGTGATCGAAGAGATTGGACACCCTTGTGATTAACTCTTTTGATTTGTAAGAACGACTATTTTGGACGGACCTGACATCCAGTTACAAATTGCCTTTTGTATGTTATTGTGGACCTCCCAATACTCAGTTTATGCATGTCCACAACCTTGCAATGCACAATATTAGGTGCCTCTCCACTTGTTTTAGAAAAAGTCAAATAGTCGTTTTCTCCTTCTTATAAGTTTCAAGGCTCATCAACTCATGCAGAGTGGTGAAAATGCTTACATGGAGTTGACTACGGTCAAAGTGGTGAAGTTACATCGTCAAATATAGCTCTAATTTTCTTCAAAGCCTCTATAGGTATTTTACTATGCCATGTGGTGTAGTGTGATTTCACACTTCTTGATAGCCGGCATGTCGGCGCACCATACATTCTGTCTAGAGGAAATGGAACTATAATCTCATTTGTACGTACGAAACTTGAAAAGCATTACTACGTGGTGACTATTGACTGATAGAAGTGAGTGCGAGAAATCAGCTACTGACTCTCTTTGATGTGTACAAATGAAGTCTTAAAGCGATAATTTATGCTTTAGATCAAAACGCGCTACACTAAATGTTTTGAACTAGCACTCTGTTGTCTCTATCGAAGCAGTTATTAGAACCTCTATATACGAGCTCCGCGCAGTTAATATATAGTGTGCTTAGACCACCCTTTATTGGGCATCGTAGGACTACTGCATGAAAGTATATGCCTCAGTACGAAATCATTCACTGAGCAACTTAGAATCCAGTGGATTACCCAAATCTTGACTACATCATCAACTAACTTGACGTTTCAGCTTATTAACTCTCATTTACTGTTTCCATGTGCTGCATAAGTCGGTCTTTTGTTCAGGTGCACATCAATGGGGAGTAGAAGTCTTCGACACCTACGACTTACCATTCTATCAGCCCTGACGTAGGAGTGCCCAGATAGAATAGTAGAATCCACATCTATGAGCATTGTTTCTGTCACAACACATACATGAGATCTTACTTCGACCAAGAATCCCAGCTATGATGTTTTACGATCCAGGCTTCGGGGATTAGTATACAGCACTGTTAAAATTTTGAGATATAACCCTGCTTACCCATGTGGGTCTTGGAAGTATTCGATTTCATAACCTCACTATCTGAAAATTCACAGGTTTAATGTCCTCTTCTCCTTCCTCTTTCGGAGCCTTTAGTTTGGTTACGACCATCTATCGTTTCTTTCTGTCGTCTAGAGGCCTGGGCGAATGAATCTGAGCATTTGTTATATACCTTAGGTGCGATACCCAAAATGACATCTATCTCTTCTTCACTTTTCGGACTGCTATTAAGATTCTTCTGGAGTCAAGTTTATTTTCCTCTCGTTTACCTCATCTGACCACATTAAATGCCTGTACCCCAAGCAATGTTTCTGGGAGAATTTTAAGAATATTACCTTCAACTGGATTTAGGTAATAAGAATGATGCTCAGAATGGCCTACATCCTTTAGTTCTTTAAGATACAAGAAGATAACACTACATATAAGAGTGCAAAAGCACTAAACTTTGAGTAAAGATACAGGAAAAGAACGACAAAACAAAAATATTTCATTACAAATAAGAGAAAACCATCCAGTTTTCAGAGTTAACTGTAGATATATCGACCAGCTCTTCACCATTCGCTCGGTATAAAAATACAAACACACCGATGATGCTAGACACTGGCTGTATTTTTTGACGTGGAGGTGGCATTCGATCTAGAAGTCTTATGGTAGTGTCTCACTGGAGCATTGGCTGGTGAGTGCACCACACAAGTGAAGTATCTGGACCAATGAAATCTAACTCCTCTCGGCTGTGTCATCATTATATTTATTGTGTTTATTTAATCCTCTGCAACGAGGAGGTAATTGTCATCTGCTGATTTATATTCTACCGAAATTGATTACTTAAGATGAACACGACTTATTTATTTATATTTTCAGACAGGCCACTTCCATGAAATGTATAAGCTCTTAGGCTCTTTGCTTCATTCTGTTATTCATTTGAATATTAGATTTACTTACTTGCCTTTCAGCATTTAACACTCATCTCAAACAGACAAGTCAACGTAGAAACTAGCACAGAAGTGCGTCAATTCAGTTTACTACACTTCACAACATCATGCAAAGAAAAAGTTGTTAGACAAAAAATGAAATTAAAATAGACGGAAATGTGTTGAAAGAGAGAGAAGAAATAATTGAAGGTTAGTGAGAATGTTCAGACTTCGGAAGATGTCAGAGTAAATACATCTGCACCATTGTGACCTATTCCTTTTATTTCGAAAACCCGAGGCAGGCAGTCTTCACCTACCTACTTAGCTCAGACCAAGGTTGAGGTTCCATGAATTGGTGCTGCATCTTGGTCTGACCATCGTCCTTCTACTTCAGGTAGCATTGCGCGTCAAGCAAGATGATGGCTCGGCATGTGCAGCACATGTCCATGCCATCTTAGTCGGTGAGGGTTCACAACCTCATCAGCTGACTTACTTTCCTTCTCCAGTATCTAGACATGCAAACATATCACATACGAGGGATGCTACGAAGACACTTGTGTTCAAAAGCCTCTTATCTCTTTGTATCTTCTACTTTCGAAGGTCATGTCTCACAGCCGTATAGTGGGAAAGAGAGAATTGTTGCACACTAAACTAGTACTTTAATACGTGGATATGTCTTGCCAGCCCCAGAGGTGATGTAGGATAGCCGAACCGCCTTTTTGTATCCAACCGAATATTTCGTTGGCACCCCACATTTGAACTTATACAACTCCCCAAGTAAGTGAAATGGTGAACTCTTTCAACCACTTTACTTCCTGTCCTTGAATTAGAAGACTGTGCAGATAAGTTCTGAAGCTTTATCTTACATGCGATGAGTGTGAAACACATGCCAAACATATCCAACTTTCTGTCTATGAGGTTCAGAAGGGCGTGCATTTTTTGCGTGTCTTTGGCCAACAGGACAATGTCTTCTGCATACACAAAGTCAAGTAGGTTTTCTCCTTGAGGTGAATCATTTCATGAGAATTTGGTGTTACTTGGAGTTATATACAATACCGCGTCTATAGCGAAGATAAACAAGAATTGCGACAACGATACTTACCTCGCAACCAGTTCACCTATTGCTTTGTATGCGCATACTTTTAAGAGCTTCATTTTCATTTAAAATATTTATTTCTTTTAAAAAAATGGTATTAATAACCTTCCACTGAACAAACTTTACTGTTTTTTGTATTTAGGTTTTGTTTAGTTATTCTCAAAAAAGCATTTGTAAATTTCAAGTATACAGAAAGGGTATTCTATAAAGTTACTGTGCCAAGTTGGTTATGCCTGTCAAATCAGATATGAAAGACAAAACGCCACAATCAGAAGCAAAAGATAAATCTAAGAAAGGAAGATACAGCCTGAAGAAATTGTTAGACCGTAGCCGTTTCTCACCTAGTTTACTCTTTTTATCAAAATCTTTCGCGAGTAAATCAACTGAAACACCAAATGATGAACAGCGTAAATCTGTTCATGATGATATGGTAAGTTGAGTGATGAGCCGCACTCACTTCAGTATTTTTCTAAAGGAAATGGTTTTTATACACCTCATTAAGTAGCATTTAAAAGCAATTCAGTCGAAATTATAACCTGAAAACAAAAGTCATCCTGTCTAACGGCTTTTCGTGGTTATCGAACCCTGAGTCAAATGAAGTGTACAATTGGAAGTGTATTATTGGCTTTGTAGATCAATATTTATACATCAGACAGTCATGGATATTATGATGAACCAGAATAGAATCTAGTTTCGGATATTTTGCCTATTTTTGTAGTTAAGTATGCATCTTTTTCGATTTAATGACACTATATATATAGGTATGTACATTAGTTGGATAGAGGCGATCGGCGAGAGACCCTGGAACTAGGTTTCGTGCCTTTCGGCACTCATCAACAAGGCGCATCCTGAACCTCTACGGAACTGACGTCCTGCTTGAGGTTCGAACCCATGTCATCCAGTGCTGCAACCAGAGACGTTACCACTGAGATATTCGGTTATCCTCCAGTGACCAATCAATTTGCCTGATTCAGTCCTATAGGAGGTCAGTTGCAGCCTGAACAGCTCAACGGTAACGTCTCTGACTGCAGCACTGGGTGGTGACGCATGTTCGAATCTCAGGCGAGAGATCAATTTCATATAGGTTGCAGATACGCCTTGCTGACGATTGCCAAAAAGCATGAAACCTGGGTCGAGGGCTTTTTCCCGACTGCCTCCATCCAGCTAACATCTACTGAAGTGCATCGCGATGCTGGACCAACTAGCTTGGTGGCCACTTTGCAAAATGATCGATAGAAGTCGATCAGCATTTACTTAGGATTAAACAATATGAAGTTGGTTACGCAGAAGTCAGGCGTAGAGTTTTAGGCAGGAGAGGTAAGACAGTTGATGCGGATGTGAACTTTCGTCGACTGAGATGGCTAAGACATGTTACGTATGCTTAACCACCGTCTACCTCATCATACAATGTTGGTCGAAGTAGGTTCAGGTTGGAAAAAGGCTCTTGGTGGTCAGACTAAGACATGGCATCAATGTGTGAGGTCCTTGACTGTTGGTTTGAGCCATGTAGGGTGATGCAGACTAGCCGGTTGGGGTCCACGGGACAAGCGAAACCAGTGGTTGGAAACTCTAGGTGATATGGATCAGAACCGATGTCAGTGGCGCAAATGTATACGAACATTATCCGCATCTTAACCGTTATACTTAGTCTCATATCTCATTCTAGCTTCTTCTCTCTGACTGCTTTCCACTTCTACTTTCGTTGGCTGATTTTTCTTCCTTTCATCTTCCTTTTTACTGCCTTGTTACTTGATGTGCTGATATGAGGTGTGGCAACTTGGAGCGTTAGGCAGTAATGCCTGGTCCTGTGTTGATCTTGATGATGATGGTTTCCCTCCATTGACATATATATATATATATATATATATATATATATATATATATATATATATTCCTTTCTATCAGGGCTTTTGGATACTCTTGATATACTTGAAGTTGTGTAATGTCTGCTATTCAGTTGGTTAAGAGTGGAGTTTAAACTGCTCAGATGCTAATTCCTTATGATTTATGCACTTTTTCGTTTTTGGTACGTTTTTATCATTATGCAAATGTCTTGCACTAGCAATACTGATGATTTCGTGCGGCAGCGTTGTGTTTATGTTATTGCTGATATTTAAGAGAATTGATAGCTTCTGCTGTCAGGTTATTGCATAATATTTGCAAGTTGCTTTTAGAATAAAAACTAAATTATGTAAATAATTTTAACTGAAGAAAGATAAATCATACATTAGCATTGTAAGTTTATACATACTGTCAGTGTAGGAAAATCAGCCTTAATTGCCTGTTATCTGTCCTTTTTAGGATTGTGAATGAATTTCTCATGCTTCAAATGTTAACAATGAAAACACTGCCATGCCAAAAGGCAATAGCGCTTAAAATGTATCCTCATAAAACTAAACTTTATGTTCTGTTAGTTGGATAACGTTTTCTTTTTCTCTCTTTCTTTGTATGATCTTTGAATTAAGATGGAAATCAATGCAAATATTGAAACTTCAGCTTCTTCATCACCACATTCCTATTCCCCTAATTACAGAAGGCGGTTAACAGCTTCTGTTCCATTCGATCGTTCCTCTGGTTCACCGATAATTACTAGTACAGCGTTTCGAAATCCTGCTTGTGGTAGTGGTCATGCAAGTCCTAATTCAGAAGTAAGTCTTAGGAAAGCATATGATACACATAGAACTTATCGATACGATTGCCATAATAATTACACTGCTATTGTGATGCAGTGATTTCAGACTCCTTGAAGTATTTTAAGACAAAATTTCTAATCTAGTTAATCTGTTGCATTCCAGGTAATCCATGAGAATCGATTCTCTTGTCATACAGGAAGTCGGTCGTGAGCTGAATAGCTTAGCGATAATATGTTTGACGCAAGCACTGACTGATATGGATTTAGTTATCCGGTGAAACATGCTTGGCCTCAAAATTCCCCATATACACCTGTCTATGAGTGCTAACTGGCATGAAAACTAGGTCCAGGACTTCATGTTTTTAGATTCTTAGTACCTAGCACCAGAATAAAGTTTTCTGCAGTGTCTTTAGCACTTAATTCAGTGCCTTGACTACAGTTTGAAACTGATGGGTCGAATCTGATCAGTGCTGATCACTTAAGATTTGATCACTGCTTCGGTTACCATCCGATGATCACTTAATTCATGAAGAAAAGGATATATTGCGAAAACCAAAACTTGAGTGTATTCTAAAACAGGTCTAGACGTGACTTATAATTTGTTCTGATATGGAAAAAGCATTTTTCAGTCAATTATTTTGTTTAACTGGCATTAATGTTTCAAGGTGTTGAGGAAAACACTTTTCAGAACCCCAAGTTTATGATATGTCTTTATATATTGTGTATTGTATGGTCTATGAATATTCGCTTGTCCAAATAGCCTGTATTCATGTATCCGATTGCAGTATTGAATTATATTGTATTCCAATTTTTGCAAGGAATGTGTTTCTCCAAGGTTGTGTGTATTGTTTACTGAATGAATACTGAGTAGCGTAAGTCTAGCCTAGGCTTAAGGTTTTACTATCGGTTGTTTCTCCTAATCATTCTACGGTCAAGCATCCGCGTTAAGATCATCCTTATTAGTCCACTCTTTTTCTGGTACCTCAAAAAGGAGTAGGCTTCTACGATGTGAGCAGCCAGAAGTGTCGACTACCCTCACATTTCTGTCTGCACTTAACTTCCCTCATGTCATTATCAATCTTCCATATATTTGCCTTTTAATCCTTCTTCAAATGTCTTTCTATAGTTTTACATCGTATTTAATTTCTTCCAGTTCTACGGCTATTCATAACGATCTGAAGTGGTGGAATAACATGCCTGGTCTCCTGCGACCACACTTCAAACTGCATATCGGAGTTTTCAATATCTACACTCCGTTAAGTCGGAATACAGGTTTCGATAACCGAAACCTTCACTCGAATGACGGACATATCCTGTGCTTGTGAAACACATACAAGACTAGAGTGTGATCATTCATTTAATCTCACCGAGCCGACTTGGTGAATCTGCACAATTCACTCTTTGAGTTTCTGGATATTCGATGGCTATTTCTGTTGGTGTTTTAGGTGTATGCATAACATTACTATCTAAGCCAGAAAGCAAACTACTTGAATCAATCCCATTTGATAGTTGCCCCTGCGATGTTTGAGTGAATGATGTGATAATAATTAAAAATAATAGTGAAACTCGCTGTTTTCTCTTTATAATAGCTCATGTTTCCACTGACGATACTTCGGATGAAGTGAAAGGCGAGTCCTACCAAAAACTGTCTAACCTCTTACTGAAAGCAAAGTGTTCAGATGTGGTTATCGTAGCAGGTGATTTCAACGCATAAGTGGGGAGGCCTAGCCAGACAGAAAGGGACTTCGGTAGGACCGTGGAAATCTCAGCCGAACGAACGGATAATAATGATCACCTTCCACAACTGTGCTGAGACCTCGACTTACTTATGGCCAGCACAAACTTCAGATATAAAGAGAGACAATACCTGACATGGTGCCGATCAACTTTAGCTCAAAAGTAGACATAGACAGAACTTAACGCTATTGTTGGAGAGGGTCGGTTGAAAACTGCTACTTGTTCTGTAACACCCCTTTGGACAGTGATCATATGTTGGCGTGAGCACCCCTATGTCTGTACCTAAATGGGCGTAAGAAAACGACACCTACAGCTCGGTGATAGAGATACTAAGGTTGCTTTCAACAAGTGACTAGCTATGGAGTTGTGGGGGCAAGACAATGTCACTCATCATGAAGAAGCGTGGCATTATCTCTAATCTGCTGTAAACAGAACACCAAAGACAGTAACTGAGCCTCAAAAAGTAGTTGGAAGAAATCAGTGGACCTCAACAACTTCTGAAATAGTGGATGCATGTGAACTCATTCCTGCATGCTGACTGAAATAAGAAGAAGAACCAACTCAAATATAGACTAGTAGAGTATGCATTTGCCGTGAGTAGTGGTCAACTGTGAAGGCTGAAAAGAGGGAAAGGTCTTAAGCGACGGAAGCAAGCAAAAATTCAGTGGTTAGTAGAATGATAGCGGAGAAGGAAGTATCTGAGATCGCTTCTCATATGATACGACTGAAACGATGGGCACAATACTTTGAGGAACATTTTAGCTGACCTCCAGCTAGTCTTTGGTCGACCGCTGTTCAGTTATGTCCTGATGATGCTCTGAGATAGGACGTCCAGCTACTGCCTAGATGTAAAAAGCCTGTTATTTTAACGAAAATATGTAAGGGCAACAAACCTTACTGGGTTCGCACCACAGGCATTTAAATACGATGATCGAAAATTGTTGGTTAAATTATTTTAGTTGCTGTTTTTAAGTCAAATATGATCCCATCTTAAATGGTTTCAGTCACTGGTTGTCCCGATTTCCAAGAGAAATCCTCATGTGACAACCAATGGGAATTAGTCTGAACAACGTTGTTTAAGATTCGAGGCTCAGTATAATCATTAGATTCCTCAGCATATTTCAGAAACAAAAAACCTTTAAACACCATCGGGTCTTCACTGTCCCTCCTGGACATCGAACACAAGCTATTTAACAGAAACCCGAAAGTAGCTTTATTTTTTGACATGAAGGTGACGTTCAACTTCATCGACTAAGAAGTTTTATGGTAGTGTCTCTCACTAAATGGAAAGTAACCTGGAGGGTATCTGGGACTTTGTTGACTTATAGTAGCGCAATGATGCCTTTTGCGAATCTCAGTATTGGTTGCATTACGAACTTGAGTACTAAACTTCGGTCAACACTTCGGATTTGGTTGGTTTATGGTTACCGCTTGGTGACCGAATCAAGTCAATGTGAAGGTGTCTGTGAGCGACCTACAAAAATTATTTATTGGGCTTCCAATTCGATAAGTAATCAATACTAACAAATTCCATGTTTTCTTTGTATAATGCTGTAACAGTGTTATAATTACTGTTATTGTATCATTGTAACACGTAATTATTCTCTGCCAGTGCTGAAATTCTAATAAAATTTCATCCCAAGGTACTTCAATACGAAATAAGGTAGTGCTGTAATTGAGAAGTGTTAGTCACCCTCACTCCAAAGCTTCCTGATTATCAACCTTCTGTCTCATTGAGCTCCATGTTATTTCCTCTCTTCTTGTCGCCAGCTTTGCACTGTCTTCAGATTCGGCTCTGTGGTCCGTGCTGACAATGCTGAACGAAGAAGTAACGCACTTAGTTTATTGAAGGAGAACAGTTAGTCTCCATTGTCCCTTATCCCATCGGATCCCCAACTGAAAAATGAGTTAAGGCATCCAGACGATGCAAAATTTGAGAAGTCTGCAACTAACTTGAAAAAAGAAAGTCGACCGGCATCGAACATATTTGAGAGCGACTATCGGGGTTTATTGATCAAATTAACTTGTGTTAACTGGCGTATAGGAATCACTGATTGATACTTTCAGGAAGGGAGAGGAATTCTCCTATGATAGACGCAGAGGAATCAGTCTGACAAACATATTGTCTGTGATCCTAAGTTATATGATCATTAGATGCTTAATTAAAGCTTAAAAACAGAAATTCTGAGGAAACCAGACGAGTTACAAACCTTATCATGGGGTGTGTCCCTGGATCTTCACTCTTCGCCAGGTGTTGGAACATAGGCACACTTACCGGCACCCAAAACTAGCTATATTCCTCGACCCTGGGGCAACACTTGTTTCCTTCAATCGAGAAGTATCATGGCAGTGTTCCTCACTGAAAAGGCTGGCGGATAGGTACATCACTCTGTTTAGAACTTCATACTCGAACACGATGTTCGTGTTACAGACTCTAGCGAGATGTTAGACGGGTTGTGTATGTCGAATGGTGTTTGTTAAGTCTATGTTGTCTCCCTTTGTATCTGATTTTGCCATAGATGTACTTATTGTGGTCCATCTCTTCTCACCTGACAGTACAGGGTTTAACCTGGTCACAGGGTACTCCCTAAGTATAGAGACGATATGGTCCTATTGAGGTAAGATGCTGACAATGCACATTCTTCTGGATGCCTTGTACCTCGTCCAAAAGTAGATAGTCAAGTGGTTGAGTGTGTTGACCAATTAACTTACTTGTAAAGTCAAATCAGTCATGGTGCGTCAGTGACTAACGAAGTCTCTGCACGGATACTAGGGATCGCTTGGCCTTCACCAACTTGCACCAGTTGTGATTCGGTGTGATATTCGTATACGTATTGATGGTCAAGTGTACTCCACTACAGTTTGCTATGTTCTGTGTGGTTGTGAAACATGACCATTAAAGGTGTAGGACATGAGTAGGCCTCAGGTGTTCAACCATCGTTGCCTTCATAGTAGTGTAGAATTTTAGGTAGGAGAGATATGTCGGTTAGTGAGATTGTGAACCTTCATTTATTCAGATGGTCAGGACATGTGTTACACAATCCAGTCACCATCTTACTAGTCATGTAATGTTGGCTGAAATGGGTTTAAGCTGAGAAAAGGTTAAAACTGGCCAATCTAAAACAGTGGATCAGTGCATGAAGCTTGTGACTGTTAGTCTGAGCCGTGTATGCAAATGTAGACTTCCCGGTTGAAATCCGTTCAATAAATGTAACCAACGGTTCGCTGCTCAAGATGATATGGCTCATTATCGATTTCAGTGATAAAATCGGTTAAAAATCGAAACGCATTAGCACATTCATGCAACAGAGGATGAGCTACGCGTATTGTGTGATAGCTGGCTGCCTATGCCAATGAGCTATAGCTCCACAATGGCACAAATACATCTTCTGGTTGTATTCATCTTTCTCGTCATACCAAGTTTCACTAATTTTTCATTTCTCATCCCTTCCTTCCTTTTTCCTCACTTTCTACTACTTTTTTCCCTTATTTTGATGCTATTACACAGTAATGTCAGGTGCGTAGAGGATATTGATTGGCTTATTGAAAGTCTATTCAAATAGCAAAACTAAGTATGAAAAGACGAATTTGTTATTTCCTAATGGGACCAGACACAAGTGAAATCAACGTAGAATCTTGCACATAAGCGCATCACTCCAAGTTGCCACACTTCACAGAAGTACACCAAGATAAGGTGAATAGAAAAGGAGTGATGTTAAGTAAATCAAGTAGTGTTAGGTAACAAATAATTTGAAGGTAAAGGTTAGTGTGAATATTCAAGCTTTAGAAGACATCAAAGAGTGAATGCATCTTCGCCATGGTGACCGATTTTCAGCCATGTTGCGAAGAGTTTTCAACCACTGATTCATTTCGTTTCAGGGACCCCATTTAGGTAGTCTACATCTCCCTATATGACTCAGACCAACAGTGAGAGACTTCATGAACTTGTGTCACGTCTTGATTTGGCTACCCGAACCCTCTTCCAACCTAATCGAGCTTCCCTTACCTTGACACCTGGTGGTAAATAATGACTCGGCATGCGCAGTATATAACCAGGCCATCTCAGCCGACGAACGTCCAAACCTCATCAGTCGACTTGGCTGTCGTGCCTAGGATCCTTTACCTGACCTCAACATTTCTCACACGGTGATTCCACCAACCGCGAGCATTCTACGAGGACATTTATGATCAAACCCCTGTAATCGCTTCATGTCTTCTGCTTTTAACGACCAGGTCTCATAGCCGTATTACAGGATGGAACGGACTGCCTCGCAGGATACTCATCCTTTTCTTAGGTAGTCGGATATCTCGCTAGTTGGCCTTCTGTATCTGAGCTGATATTTCGTCAGCAATCAACCGTGCGGGCTGATGCAACCTCCCAAGTAAATGAAGTGGTTGCCACATTCCACCACTTCACTTCTTATCATTAAACTGGGAGTACTTGCATCAAACCAATTCTGAAGCATCATCTTACATTCGATAGGTGTACAACACATGCCGAATATACTCAAATTTCTGCTCAATACATTCAGATGACCCTGCATTTTGTCAGTTGAATCACAGTGAACAGCAATGTGTTATTAAAGTTTCTGTAATATTTATTCTCACCTATTGCTTATTTCATCTAACTAGTGAGTTATGTAAAATAAATTATTTCATTCTATTTGGGACTTAAATATTTAAAAAATGACAGGTCAACGGTATTTCTGTTTTAACTACACTCTATATTTTTTTTAATCAACATAACAATTCGGTTATTAAATGAATGAATAGATGAGAAGAAAAGTATTTAGAAAACATATCGATGGGAAGTGAATCTGAAGAGCACTCAAGTGAAACACATTTCGAATAAAACACGTTATTACTTTTTTTAATGTTTGTACAAGCATTCTTGCCCATCAAATTCACCTGAGAAATATTTATTGTAAACGTTTAACTTGTGACTTTTAGGTAAAACTAGTAACCAAAGTAAACCAACTGTGTAGTGCAACTTGCTTGTAATGTATATTATTCAGGTTTATTGAGCAGCATATAGATTGTCTGTCGTTTGAAACCTTGAAGAGACTATGTAAGGACGAAACCCTAACTTTTTAAAACAAAAAGGTGTTTAGCCTATTACAATTATTATTTTGCCCAATATTGGGATGCTTACTGGCGGTACAGAATAGCGTATAAGCTGATTGCTATAATCTTACTCCAGCTGCGAGTTACCACCTGGAAAGGAAATGTATACTTGCTTGTGGTAACTAGTATCCTTCAATTAACAGAATCCTGAACTTTTCTAGATGTTCACAACCATGTCGCATGTGATGAACATGAAAATAAACAAGTATGTTGTCAAGTCAGTTTACTCATGGCTTAAGTTCGAGTATTCGATGAATAAAGTGATGAAAAGAAAATGTCAAACCTAAGTGGATGTTGAAGAATCCTTATATCTATTCATTGTTCTAAACGCTTCACCATTATGTCTTACTCACTCCAATGGCTTTTATAAGATAACCAATAAAAAGTGTTGCTTTCTACGATTTTTCCATTCATCATTCAAAAGGGAGTTCACAATACAGTTTTCTTCTAGCTTCGAAAAAACTGCGGTTGAAGAATACTGTTTTGATGGTTGAAAAAACAAACATTATGTTTTAATGATACGTTTATTGTATCAATTCGATTGTACTTAATAATCTTGTGTATATTTTATTATGCAATGAGGTTACCTATTACACTCTGATTTTAAACTGTATTTTTTGCGTTTTTTTCTAAATGAAAAAAATAGTTGGATTTTTATAATTATCTACACGTTTATGCATTGTGGAGATTTATACTTTTAAATCATCGATTCGAAACAGTCAAGTTCTCTCTGTCTCTCTGTGTACTTCTGTAGACCAAATTGAATTCTAAAAAATTATATGATAAAAAGGGTAGCTCTGATTACTATTGAATGGTTAAATCACTTTTTAGTCTAGTTATATCTACTCTTCTGATCCATTTGGTGTTTTAATTGGGAAAATGTCATCAATAGAAACCTTGATTCATAAGAACCTTCCACATAAGTAGAAATAACACTTTTCTTAAACATTTACTCCGACGTATTGTGTATTCTTTTTTCTTTTTTTTATTAATGAAGCGATAATTGAAGTGGAAATGAGGACTTCGGTAGTAAAGTGATACGAACCGAAAAGTTTTAAGTTTGCGATTCAAAAACTGTAGATTCAGATCATGTTGTAGTTAAGGTGTTCTTTTCACCTTCAATCTTCACTCTATTGCTAAAAACTAGTTTTACTAAAGTAAGGTTATCTTGGATAGTCCCATTAGTAGATGAACACTTCTTGTTATTATCATTTTGACTATCTGAGATAGATGTGGTTTTGCAGACTAGTATTGATACTGGGTGATGATTGAATGTGAATGGTAGTCGGACAAAACCCGCCTTGGTGATTAGAGTGAAATATAAATGTGGTAAGCAGTTGGACCTTGTATCTCAGTTGGTAGAGCATCGGACCAGCAACCCGATGATCGCTGGTTCGAATCCCCCCACCGTCGCCTTCAGTCATCACCCAGTATTTCTTGTCATAACTTTTCTCTCTAAACTTCTAAATGTGTTGTCTCTTTTCTAACCTGGATATCAGTTGTTTGCTTTCTCTCTTCTTTCAGTTCATTTATTTATTGTTTTTTCTCTCTCCTGTTTATTGAATACTTCAGTTTATTGTTGAAGAAGAATATGAAGAGTCTTTAGTACAATTTGCTGATATTATATTAGATGGATTTAAAAGTCGATCAAATCCAAGTTCAAGAAAATCTCCAGACACTTTTTCTGCTTGGTCTGATGCTGCTTTGCCAATTAGACATGCTGTACCTATACATTGCACATCAGTACCATTCACTTGTCGTAGTGGTGTTGATATGCATCATCAACAGAAACAACACAGTCAACAACATGTACAACTGACTGAAACACCTGATATTACACCACCACCGACTAATTTCGGTTCTTATGAAAAATCATGTAAAAATAACACTATCAACTTTAAAGATACTGGAAATATTCTAGGCAATATCAATCCAACTGGAATATATAATGAACCGTGTGATGCTAAACCCACTGTAGATACAGATGATCCAGTAACAATTTATACAACCAGGAATGCTGTGATGAAAATTACACCCATTGGGGTCAATCATTTTGAAAACAGGTATTCATACTACACATTTACTTACTATTCTGGTTTATTATACGATTATGGTATTTATTTGTCCTTAGGTTCCTAGTGGAACATAGGGATTCAGAAGCACATCACCATTTCACTCTCTTCTTTACAGTCTCTTCAACCTGGCTCCACGACTCCCCACAAGCTTCCATCTCTTCCTCACATCATCTCCCTTCACCCCTCCATGTAACCCTCGCCTCAGACACCAAACCTGTCATTTCCCGTGAGGATTCCACTCAGGGGTGTGACCTCGCATGCGATGTCCCCAAACAGTCTTCTCAGTGTATGTCCAATCCAATCCAACCCAATCGATCTCCACTTCCTTCTTCTGCATATTTGTTGGGTGATAGCTTCTTGGTCGATTGGTTAATTGCCTGCCTGCCTGCCAGCTAGCCAGCAAGCCAGGCAGTCACAGTGAGTTCCTCGTCACTTATTCTTTCTGACCATCTGATCTCATCTTCAGCATCGAGTAGTGAGGGTAGGTGGCAGCTGTTCATGTATGTCTGTCTGTAGTTTGTTGGAAATGCTTTTCGTAACGTGTCAAGTCTGTCAACCATCACATAGAAGCATTGACTTACCTGACTGAATTAGTGTTGCAAATGTGGATGTTGTTCACGCTTTATGCTGAGTTGAGTGGAGTGGAGTGCAGTACAGTGCAGTGCAGTGGAGTGGAGTAGATCTCCACACTGATTTCACATTAATGCAGGAAGGCCTATCTTGCTGTCTTTCCGATCGTGGATTTCACATCGTCATGTGTGCCGCTGCCTGTAGTTGAAACGATGCTGCGTAGGTAGATAGGTGAAAGAGACAACTTTGTTTAGATTTCTCCCCTTGATGGTTCTTGGTGTTCGTTGTTGTTGTTGTTGTTGGTTGTGTATCTTCATCACCTGTCTTTTTTACGTTCACCTGAAGTCAGTCTCGTCTTCGCTGCCCTGCCTCTTCTGTCAACTTGTTAGTTTCCACCTGTAGATCTTTGAGTTTGTACGACATTAGACATAAATCATGATCGGCAAAATCCAAATCTTGTAGGGTTTTTTCATCGGTCAAACAGCGTATGCCCATCTTCTCACAACTCCTCACAATTTCTTGAATGATCCAGTCCTGTCCAGTCGACCACAGTCAGGAAGATCATCGGCGATAACAGGCAACGTTGTTTTATTATACTATGAATGGTCAGTTCTTTTTCTGAGCTAAATGTTTTTATTCACATTGATATGTTATGCAGACTCATTTAGTTTATTAGATAAATTGCACGATCGAACAGTAATATTTACTGGACAATTTATATTCAGTGGGCTTATTCAGTTTTTCTTTCCCGTTGTTTTTTATTCATACCTGTAATTTCCCGACCTCTGTTACCAGATGATCTCTTTTGCAGATGCCTCCATACAGCCCAAGCATTCATTATATTGTAGTCTACTTAGTGATAGCTAGGAGTGGAATCCAAGGTACGCGTTTCTTCCTATTTGAGACTCGTCAGTCGGATGTGTCTACACCCCAGGCATATAGTGCATAAAGCTTTGACGTTTGAAGCGACGAGTGCTGAGTTTGAATTTGTTTTACAGTGTTTAATAATGGAGCTCGACCGATAGCTGCTACCTTGACGTGGTGGTCGGGCTTGCATATCACAATGACCCAACGAGCTATGCTGGTGGAACGCTTGTTCCCTCGAGGTCCTACCATACCAGAAAGGTCTGTTGGGTAGTGGTTAGACGAAAAGCAGTTACCGTTATAGTGTAAATTGCTACACTATGATGGGGGTCTGAGGGCGAAGTCGTACTGCTGCTAGCTGGATGGGGTGTGACAGCAGTAAGGTGTTTCCCTTGGATGACCAGCAGTGCCAAGCTGATGCTGCCTTCTCAGTGGAAGGGGGGGTTAGAAAAGGTCGGCCCCAAAAATAACACACTCCACCACGCCCCACGGTCTGCCGGGCCGGCGGTGTTGGTTCACTTGTCGTTTCCTTTCGCTCATCCGGCCCCAAAAATACAAAAATTCAAAATAATCATACTCAAAAGGCTGGGTGTGACAGGCCTCAAGCAGATGTCCGATGGGCTCTGCGGTCACACAAATCTCTTTCAGGTACCTTAAGAAGAAATAGCCTTCCACGGTGTGGGCAGCCGGGAAGTGTCAACCGCCCTCACAACTCTGTCAGCACCCAAGTTTCTTCTGACTGCTATCCTCCTCCTCCATCATTACCTTCTAATCTTCCTTCACGTCTCTTAATTAATGATGCTGCATCATCTTCAATTTCTCCTACCTCTGCAGCCTTCGACAACGATCTGAGTCCACAGAACAGCATCCCTGGTCTCCTTAAACCACGCTCCAAATTACATATTGGAGCCTTCAATGTCCGCACCCTCCGTCAAATTGGCCAACAGGCTTCGTTGGCAAAGACTCTAGCAACTCGGGCATGGATGTGTGCTGTGTTTGTGAGACACGCATACAGGACCCAAGTGTGGTTATTCACCTGACCTCTCCTGACCAATCTGGTGAATCTGCAAAATTCACCCTTCGAGTTTCTGGAGATTCGATAGCTAGCTCTCGTGGTCTTGCAGGTGTAGGTATAGCATTAAGCACCAGGGCAGAAAACTCACTACTAGACTGGATCCCAGTTGATAGTCGCCTCTGCGCTATGAGGCTGAACGGCACAGTGAGAACTAAAAGGAATAGTGAGACTCGCCGTTGTCTCTTTGTAATCTCTGCTTACGCACCCACTGACTGTAGTTCGGATGAAGTGAAGGACGAGTTCTACCATAAACTGTCTAACCTCCTCTCGAAAGCCAAACGTTCGGACGTAGTGGTTGTTGCAGGTGACCTCAACGCACAGGTGGGTAGACTGAGTGAGGCAGAAAGGCACTTAGGTGGCACTTTCGGAATCCCAGCTGAACGTACAGATAACGGTGATCGCCTATTACAACTATGCTCAGATAACCGCCTATTTTTAGCCAGCACAAATTTCAGACATAAAGAAAGGCACTGTCTGACCTGGCGTCCACCGAGCTCGACTCAGCGATGGACACAGATAGACCACATTGCTATTAGTCATCGCTGGAGAGGATCGGTGGAAGACTGCCGCTCCTTCTGGAGTACGTGTTTGGACAGCGATCATGCGTTGGTCCGAGCACGTATATGCCTGCGTCTCAATGGACGTAGAAAAAATTTGGCAACAAAACCACTACGAGTTCTGCTGGACAACGAAAACACCAAAGCCGTGTTCAGTGAGAAGTTGGCTAGGCAGTTATCGGAACAAAAGACTGTCACTCATCCAGAAGAAGCTTGGTGCCATCTTCAGTCTACTGTAAAAGCAGCACTGGAGACTGTAGCCGACTCCAAGATAATGGCTAAAAAGAGCCAGTGGATATCAGCAGCTTCTTCCAAACTAATGGATGCACGTGAATGCATCCCTGCAGGCTCTGAGTACAATGAAGAGCGAGCGCAACTTAAAAATAAACTGACGAAAAGTCTGCGCAACGATCGTGAACAGTGGTGGGCAGCAAAGGCTAAAGAGATGGAAAAGGCAGCGGCGATCGGTAACAGTAGACAGTTATTTAGACTTATTAAGGAGACTGGGGGGAAATGGTCAACAACAGTTAGTGAGGTTATAGCGGAGAAGGACGGATCGCGATTCACTCGCAGGGAAGGCGACTGGGACGATGGGCAGAACACTTTGAGGAACAGTTTAACTGGCCTCCAGCCACCATTGCGCTGCCCGCTATCCAGTCGGACCCTGAATGGGACATAGAGACAGGTCCCCCAACACTAGAAGAAGTTGAGAAAGCGGTAGGTAGCCTGAAACGGGGAAGGGCAGCAGGACCAGACGGACTACCTGCTGAGGTATACAAGAATGGTGGTAGAGTTCTCTTAGTCAGGCTAACGGAAGTGTTAGCCAGTATATGGGAATCAAATACGATCCCCTCCGACTGGTCTAAGTCACTCATCATCCCAGTCTTCAAGAAAGGCGAGAAGTCCTCTTGTGATAACCACAGAGGAATCAGCCTGACAAACATAGTGTCTAAGATCCTAAGTTCTATAATTCTCCGACGCCTGAGTGGAGCTCGGGAACAGCAAGCCCGAGAAAACCAGGCAGGCTTTAGACCTGGCCGTGGATGTATCGACCAAATATTCACACTGCGCCAGGTCCTGGAACATAGGCATGCTTACAGACGCCCGACAATAGCTGTATTTCTCGACCTGAAGGCGGCATTTGACTCCGTTGATCGAGAAGTCTTATGGCAGTGTCTGTCACTGAAAGGCGTGCCTAGTAAGTACATCACCTTATTGAAAGCTCTCTACTCGAACACTTGTGGGCATGTTAGAGCCTATGGTGAGTTGTCCAGGGAGCTATACTCATCAAGTGGTGTCCGTCAAGGATGCCCACTATCCCCATTCTTATTTAATTTTATCATAGATATTCTTATGGAGGTTTCCCTCTCGTCACCTAATTACAAAGACGTTGACCTCACAGGTGAATTTTCCTTAGATCTAGAATATGCAGATGACATAGTCCTGTTAGGTGAAGACGCTGACAAGATGCAGAGTCTTCTGAACACTTTGAGTGGGAATTTGAGAATGTTTGGGATGCGATTTTCACCACCCAAATGCAAATTTTTGCTCCAGGACTGGTCTTCAGCGGTACCGCGGTTAACAATAGAGAGTGAAGTGGTTGAGTGTGTTGACCACTTCACTTACCTGGGAAGTAGGATCAACCCGGTGGGTTAGTTGCCGATGAGATTTCTGCACGGATACAAAAGGCTCGATTGGCTTTTGCCAATTTGCGCCACCTATGGCGCCGCCGTGATATTCGTTTGTCTATTAAGGGTCGCGTGTACTGCACAGCAGTCCGCTCTGTTCTACTGTATGGCTGTGAAACATGGCCATTGAAAGTGGAAGACATGAGAAGGTTACAGGTATTTGACCACCGTTGCCTTCGTAGTATAGGACGTATTCCGTGGTGTCACCATGTGAGTAATGCAGAAGTTAGGTGTAGAGTTTTAGGGAGAAGAGGTAAGTCAGTCGACGAGGTTGTGAACCTTCATCGACTGAGATGGTTGGGACACGTACTACGTATGCCTAGTCACCGATTGCCTCGTCACACAATGTTGGCTGAGGTGGGTTCAGGCTGGAAAAAGGCCCGAGGTGGCCAGACTAAAACATGGCACCAATGTATGAAGTCTCTGACTGTTGGTTTAAGCCATGTAGGACGATGCAGACTAGGTGGTTGGGGTCCACGGGACAAGAGGAACCAGTGGTTGGAGACCCTAGGTGATATGGCTCAGAACCGAAGTCAGTGGCGCAGATGTATACACACATTATCCTCATCTTAACAACGCTATACCGAATCTCACTATTTTGTCACTCCTCTTTCCTTTCTTCTCGTACTTTATATTTCTTTTGACTGCATTCACTTATCTTCATCCTTCACCTCACTACCTTTTACTTGATGTGCTGATATGAGGTGTGGCAACTCGGACCGTTACGCAGTAATGCCTGGTCCTATGTTGATAATGATGATGATTAATAATGGAGCATTCACAGAATAAGAAGATTCAAGTATCTGTGAATATACTCTTCAAAAGACAGTTCGTCAATGCTAACTTTTGACTCTTTGGCTGATATGCTCTGAGCAGTTGTATTCACGCTAAATTTTGTGATCTCAATTTGTCGTTTGTACTATCGACTACAACAAGTTCAGGCAAGCTTAAGGCTAATTCTTTTTGTAAGTGAACTGTTTGAATGTTACCAAATATATATATGTATATATATATATATATATATATATATATATATATATATATATATATATATAAATTGTCAAGGTGACTATAACTAAAAAGTTAGCACAAGGTCATCAGAAATTGTTTATAAGATTATAATAAATAAACAAATAAAATGTCGTAGGGTGATTATGACCACGGTAAAATTTAACATTGGACATTCTTCTTTTGAATGTAGAGATCAAACTTGAACCGATTAAATTGTCAAGGCTTTTGCTATGTTCAGGTGGTGAATCTACCCTCCCTTCGAAATATTTGGTTTGAAGTCATAAATGACTTTGAAGAAAGATTCTGATAGAGCGAAGTGACCAGAGTTAACCAAATGTTCAAGAATTGAGGTTTTAATCGCTTTGCACTCTCCTTTGAAATAGTCATACAGAATAGTGTTCAGAGATGTGTTTGGAGAAAACACTCTTTGTGCGATCCATTTCACCAACTTCACAAGAGTAGGTGAATTGGTAAACACATATGGAGGTGACCCAAGGTGGTAGTTTATCCTTTACATACCTTTGAATCATTTTTTGACTGGGGAAAACAATCCAAATTTGGGCGCTTTATATACAGTGGATTCTTGAGAATCCCTGTTAGTTTATCTTCCTTGAATCCAATATCCATAAATAGTATCTTTGAGAACGTAAGGGTTCCTTCTTGATAATCTCTAGTCTTCATATTCCTTTCAATGAATGATTATGTGCTAACCTTCTAACCACAATCACCTTGTTACTGTGTTGACAATTTTTGGTGACCTTGTATAGATGCATTAGCTATTGATGAAGGTATTTTTTGTTGTAAGCATACATAAAATTGTTGAGTTTGGGGGTTTGTGGCGATTTAGTAACTTTTTAAGTTGGTGTTGAATCATTTACTAACAAGGTTGGAGAAAAATTGGAAACCTGGAAGCACTAGACAACTATGGACTCAGTGGCTTAATGGTAAACGTGATGGCCACGGAAATCGAAGGTCCTGAGTTCGATCCCTGGCGTGGTCATGGGTACGCACTGCTGAGGAATCACATACTAGGACGAAACAGCTATTCAGTGCTCCCAGGTTTCTAATGTTCCTCTAATTGATGAATATCAACTTGAAAAATACAATTTTGTATAGCTTCTGAAAATGATTCGTCAAGAAGAAAAAGAAATTCGTTAGTTTTTCTTCATCTAATGCGACTATTTCGATGTTTGGATGTTGTATGTCACTTGCGTTTTGAGAGATTTCGCTATTGAACTCTTTCTGGAATATGTAGAATAAAATGTTCTAGAATTTATGCTTGTGTGTGTGCACCTGTTTGATTGAAGCAGCAAAACAAGGAAACTTAGCTCAGTATGACTTGTGTCTGTCATTTACCTTTTTTTTTTTAGAAAAGTTGTTCTAAATAAACATCAACTTCGTATGCAGTGATGAGCTTTTTCCCGTTTGATTTTCATTAATAAGCTCAAATTATTCTTGTTCTCAATAATTAAATTCTTTTTGTTTACTTTACCCTCTTAAAACTGTACTAATTTAAGACTAGGGGGGAGTATGAATTAGTATTCAGATTTCAGTTTCATCTAAAACAAGTAAACTGAAATTCATCACATTCGAGAGTATCACATATCATTATTGTAGCACTGATATTTAGCCGTGGAGTGGAAAACCAGACAGGTTAACTCAATCAGTCTAAACAGGGTTATAGGCTCCCAGTATTGGTCACATGGTAAGTTAATACAATCGTGATGATACGTCCGAATGTCCACTCCCTTTATCTTTTAGTCCGTTTATCCTTTGTGTAACTACGGTCTTCATCATCAATCCATAACATTCAGTTACATTTACTGGATGGATGTACAATTTATTTCGTACCACCTCATTATGTAAACAATTCTTAATTCGTATCATTTTCTTTTTACAGTGTCATACTGGTTATTATCATCACTGAACACATAGTTACCTCAAAAGCATTGACTTCACTCTGGAATTTCTTATGTGTGTGTAGGCACGGTAGAGAAACCCCGGAGAATTTGTATTTTCTTATGCATATTTACGAATTTGACTATGAAGTAGGCAATTTACACATGGGGTTGTTTGCTCGTCTCTCTGCCTACCTTCTAAAGAGTGGATTTATCTTAAGAAGTTGCCTATAAATAGTTATGCGTACATATACATCCTTTTCAGGCTGAAACTATTTTGGTAATATGTGTATGTGTTGTCTGTATAAATTAGTTTTAAGCTTTAATCAACTAAGAAAATAATTACAAGGTAATTTGCCTTAATTTTTTAAGATTATCTATCGTTATAGTAGTTATGATTATGACTGGTTGATGAATAACAACCCTATTAGGATCATTTCAATCGATTTTTGGCAATTCCAGCTAACTGATATATCTTCAGTCCTTCAGAAACTTATCTTTTTCATCGTCTAAAATGAAAACTATAATACCATTCTCATTATTGATGCGATAATCCCAGTTCATTCTTTGCATATGATTCTCATCTGTTTATCTGGACACCTGCTATTCGTGACATGGTTTAATTTGACTCACCTCACTCTTTCACCTATTGAACATTAATAAATTCGTATTTGTCATGTGCTAACGTCATGTGGTGAAATCGTAAGACGTATTTTGTTAATTATCATCATGACTATTACAATATGTGTTTTATCACGATGTTTGTACAAGTGACTTCAAAGGCCACCTTAACAACTGCTAAAATAACCAATCAAGTTCCTGTATCTTTGCTGAGACGATAAGTTTTCACAAAATAGACAAATGTAATTGGTTATCTCAGTATTTGGTAACCTGTAAAGTTGCACTTTTTTATCTGTCCTCTATCAAGCCCATTCTAGTTACTGTAATATGGCCAAATATTCTTTCCTCACTAAGGTTTAAAAAGTAGTCTTCTCATAAAATTGAGGAACCATACTGGTGAACGTCACTATTCCAGTGTTGGATTGCATTAAATCCGACTTTTGGTAAGCCTTTTCGTCTGGGAGTGAGATTCTTGTTAAAACTGGTGTCAAGTTGGAATGATTTTTAAGGTAGCCCTAGCAACAACTTAAATAGCGGACAACTTTAAAAGCCACTGTAGCAACGACTGGAACAACCAATCAGGTTTCTTCGTTTCGTTTGGAAAGCAGATTTTCATAAAATAAAGGAATCTGGCTATTTCAGTTGTTGCTAGGGCGACCTTTAAAGCCGATTGTTTTTCTTCGTGTCGAGTAGACGGGCTGATTTTCATGAATAGAGAGATTGCTAATTCATCATTTCAATTATTGTTAAGGTGGCCTTTAGAGCCAAGGTGTTTATGAAGACGGGTTTATTGGTTTAAGGTACCTGATTCAGCTTGGTGGTTTATGCGGATTCATCGATTTCAAAGTGGGATTCACCACAGATTGACATCAATTGCAAGACAATTAAGAACGTGAGTGCATGAAACCTCTGTTTCTGGTGCGAAATCATGGGGTCAACCAAATAGGAAATGAAGTAGATGATGGGGTCGCCTTGTATGTAACGAACCGATAGAAGTAGGAATAATTCGATCATCGGACTGCTACTAAATGGCTGATTTGTAATGAGCTTGCCGTGTGATTTAGAGGTTCTGCGTCCGATCTCCGATGGAGATGTGGATATATGATGCTGACGAGAGTCCCATGCCAGTTCTAAACAACTGCCCAGGTTCGTAATGCTTCTTCAACTAATGTCAGTCTTTGATATATATGACACTTTGAAATCAAATGCCTAAAACTAAGTAATATGCCTTTTGGACCTACTTCGAGCCACAAATCGATATTAGACAAGATCTCTCATATTGAATGTTACTCACAGTTTAATTTCTGAATAGATTTTGGATTTTCAAGTTGCATTACGTCTACAAATTACTGTGATTTTCTTTACGCATACGATATTAGATAAATTGGAATACTAAAACAGTCAATTACGAAAAGTAAATGCTATGGGTGCATTATATTTTTAAATATACACTTGGGTGTTGCAATCAACAACCGGTTAACAAGGATATAACAGGTGATAATGGAACAGTTGCACAGGAGAAAAGTGACACTGTAAGACCATGTAATATTATATCGCTTCCTATGAAGCAGAAGAGTAATCACTGTATTCTGTAGTACCGTCGGATGAAGAGTAACTGCGTCAGAATGACATTTCAAGTTGTTATTCATCGTAGACTGACATCAGTTGGAGGAACAAAGGAAACCTGGGAGCACTGGACAGCTGTTTCGTCCTAATATGGGACTCCTCAGCAGTGCGCACCCACGACCCCACCAGCAGGGATCGAACCCGCGACCTTCAGGTTCCGCGGCCAGCGCGTTACCATTGAGCCACTGGGTCAGAATCCAATGCTCCATATTTCCAACTTCTGTTAGCTCATTTATTAGTTCATTTTGATTTTCTGAATAGAGTCAATGGTTTCCAACTTTTTCAACAGTGCTCACGCTTCAATAGCTATTCCCTTGTAGTTTCTTCTCCTTATGAAAAGTTAGAAGAACTAATTGTATTTTGTGTGATATATTACACTGCATTGAAAGTGCTTTACTTCAAAAATTGTGTTTATGAAATGATATAGTTTCTTAGTTTATATTTCAGCATCGAATAATACTGTGAATGTCGAACTTGGAGTGTCGTGTTACGCAACAATTCACTGTACTGACATACATTATATATAGCGCTTATAAGGACCGATGATTACTCATGTAAGACCTAGAAAATTATAACTCATAACTGTGACAAGAGTTCGAACCCTGCTCGACCTACCAAAGTTTAAGCAGCCAGATCATATCATTAGCCTTCATACAACAGGTCTGACTCATTGTCTAGTATGCGAATGTGCAAAAGGTTGTTGAGTAGAGCATATCAATTTCTTCTAACTGACTTAAATATATTTATCCTTGTTTTTAAGTGCTACACTTCTTGTTATTTCAGATCTAATTTTTTTCTCTGTGTTTACCTCTTCAAAGTCTGATCTTTATACGTTTTGCAATATTATAGTAGTTTATATATTATTCTCTGAAAATGATAGGGAGTGTACAGGTGATAAAGTGGATTTATGTTCAGACTGATGAAATCTTGAGTCTCTTAGATACATTGAGTAGCGATAGCATGGAAATGGAATACATCCCTCACTTCCCAAATTGACTCATTTACACTGACGCGCAGAGATTGACCAAAGGAAGGAATATCATTTAACTATCTGAGATAGCCGTAATTTGGCAGACTAGTATTTATACTAGTTGATGATTGAAGGTGAGATGAAAATCTGGACCGCAACCGGTTTCGAACCAGTGATCGCGGGGTTTCCGCCCCCCTATGCTTTACCAACTGAGCTCAGTTGGTAGTTTAACCAATCAGATTTTAGGCTATAGTAGTAGTTATCAATCAATTGAGTAGTGAGTGAAGTTCATTGGTTGTCACGCTGAAAAATAAACAATGTTTCACTGCAAATCAATAAAAATTGCAAATGTCAGTTTTCTTTTCCAGTCCAGTAATAAATAGATGAATCTAATGTATTTATTATAAAATCTCAATCTCTAAACAGTTCCTTAAATTTGTTGTGCTGACTTATTGCAGATTGTGACGTGATAGTTTTGTCGGTGTTTTTTCAGCTGTAGTTAATTTGTCAGTATGATTTCTCAGTCACTATATTGTAAAATAATGAAGTTGTTTATTTTTGTATTCGTATTTCACATCCTATAATGGTAATTTGAATAATATGTGTTTCTTTTACACCCCGATGTGATGATTTGTTTGGGAGGTTTAATAGTATGATGTATTTAATTCACCTCTTTTACTTTCCTTATTATACTGAATAATACAATATGTATTAGGTGATTGAACATAGTTGTGTGACAGCCCTCGACTTCAGTTTCTTTACTTGTTGGTTAATATCAATAAACAGAGTTTTCACTTTAGTCCCGTGTTAACTGTCAACTGTTTTAAATCACTTAGTACTAGATATAGAACATTACAACATCGATTCACTTAAGCTTACTGATACATAGCCAAGTAATTAGTGATTAGTCAGTGTTACTTTATTATATTCCCTATATATTTTGTCGATGTGTACACATTGTTTACAGTCTCTGAACGGTTAATTCTTTTATAAACAGTAAATAACAGTAAGTAAAAAATGACTCGTTATTGTGGCAATATACTTCGATGCTCGTAGATAAATATGTTTGTTCGGTGTTGTAGCATTGGAACATTCTTTGTCTACTAACTTGCTTGCCTGTTCCACTAATCACATGTACAAGCCATGCAAGTAAAGAAAGGTCTACAGAGTGTTTTCTTAGCAATAAGCTTGTTAAACTGTAGTTGAATGATCTATCAGGTCGTGGATTTGAACTGATTCGACCTACTTCTATGTAAACGGTCAGGTGGTTTCAGAAGGTCGAATACATTGGGCATGGTTGACGAGTCGAGTGTGGTGATCTGCAGTTTGTTCTATTCATCTTCATGGCTTTGAAACATGACCAGTGAAGGTAGGGAAGGTTTCATATGTTTGATCACCGTTGCCTTCTCAGCATAGGCCGTGTGTCATGTTGTCACCACGTCAGTAGACCAAAAGTCAAGTGTATAGTTTTGAGGAGTAGAGAAATATCATTTGATGCGGTTATGAACCTTGATGGACTCAGATGGCGTGGCAAATCATCGTCTACCTCCTTGTGCAATGTTAGATGAAGTAAGTTTAGGCTGAATAAAGGTTTGAAGGGGCGATATTCAAACATGGGATCAGTGTATGAAATGTTTAACCTTCGGTATGAGGTGTATACTGAAGGTGGCATTGCTCAGTGACGAATATATCTGCATACATTGTCTCCATCGTGACTGTCGTACTGAACTCAGTGTTGCCTTATTCCTCTCTCTCACTCATATTTTACTGTTTTCTACTATTTTTGATTCATTCTTCTCTATTTGTTTATCTTTCACCTTATTGAGTCGTTGCTTGACGTGTTGTGCTGCTATGAGGTGTGACCCCTTAGACCGTTGCGCAGTAGTGCCTGATGCTATATTGATGTTTTTGTTCTGTAATGGTTTATTGTTGAAATGTGTGTTGACTTTTGAGTTGTATTATTATATGTTAGAATGTGAATAATGAATTTGATAAAGTGGGATTGTTTGTGTATGTATATATTGGTGATTTCGGTGGTTGGTTAATTTCCCTCCTTTTTTAAATTATTGCCTAGTTTACTGAATTGGTGATCTCGCCAACGTGTGTGTATACTGTTGTCATCTTCTTGGTCATCATCATTTCAATCGTTATTGTCTGTTAGTTTTGCTTGCCGACTTTAGTGTTTATTGAGTGTTTTCGATGAGCGTTCCATAGTGTAATTCTTGTAGACAAGATGCACATAGATTTTGGAAAGGGGGATATAATGGAGATGTGTATAGTGGAACTGATTGTAATGTTAGTTTGCTATTGTGTTGTAGCGAAGTACTGTAATCTAGTTTATATGGCCTTATCGATTATGTGTCCTTCATGTTCGTTAATGATAAGAATATTTGAAAAGTCAACAACAACAACAAGATGTATCTCTTGTTTATAGACATTTATCCAAGTTCATTTGGTCTAAAGGCTTTTACTGAGGTTATCAAGATGAAGGTAAATGTTTGGATTTACGTTCTTATTTTTTTTAAGGTAAATCTTTCTGGAAGTTTTAGGGTATATTGTATCGCGAAAGATTTTGGCCTATTCTTCTGTGTCATTACGTTTCACCTTATCGCTTTGTTATGGCATCTTAGGTTGTTATGCATTAATCCCTGGCCCTTATGTTGATATTAACGATGATGCAACAAGAATTGTCTAGGCTCTTTATAAATTTTACTAACTGAATTTTATTTTGTGCATTCATGCAATGCAAGAAAATCATCGAAAAGTTCGCTAAAGTCTGACGCAGTCTCTGTCATCTACAGCTTAAACCGCTTCTAATCTTGTCCTCTTCTCACTCCTGCGGTGTGATCCATTAGGCAGTCTTAACAACTGATGATGAACCTGAAAATTTTCGTAACTGAGCTTAACTACTTGTAAGTAGCGAATACATAGTGAAGTAGCGATTTTCTTTACTTTATGACATGGATTTAACGTTTTCTTAGTGTTAATCAGGTTTAATGATATCACTCCAAGACACTGTCTATTTAGGTCAACTATGATAAAGTCTTAATATTCATTCGCTATTCGTGAATTCAAAGGTCATCCAAGTAAGTAACTATCTAAATAACTAATTAAGTCTCATTATTTTTACAGGTAGTATTCATAACGCCCTGACGTCAGTTGGAGAACCATTAGGAATCTGGGAGCACTGGGCAGCTGTTTCGTCCCAGTATGGGACTACTCTTCAGCAGTATGCACCCATGACCCGGCTGGGGACCGAACTCAGGACCTGCAGGTTTTAAGGCGAATGCCTTGACCATTCAGCCACTGGTTCACAATTTCCAACTTTTGTCAATTCATGATATAGTGTGACTATCACCGAAGGTCTTCAGTTGCCATCCGCTTCCCTTCCGACTGGTTGATCCCACAGGTAACGGCTCCTCATTAGAGCTTCATGGTATCCTTCCGGAAGGATACAGTAATGTATTTTTGAGATGAATGGGGGTTTTTGACATTATTTTTATTCGAACGGTAAGCATTACTAACCATCTGAGAATAGAACAATAGTCGAGGGTACGGATTGAAACTTGTTATAGCCCCACGTGTTGAGGGAAGATGGTGATAAAATGTAGTTGTTGCTTAGTGGCCTAAACTTCACACGTATCACTTGTTAGATAATGCTTTAGGACTGTGGTGTGCACTTCTATACAACGTTCTGCTTGAGCTTATCTCTATTTGTTTGTTGTTTGAGATTACCAACTAGATATATTTAAATTTCTGGGTAAAATTTTCGTTTTGCTTGGAATTCAAGAGAGAAAAGCAGTTTGTATCTAAGAGAAGAGTATTTTATCTATAGTTAATTTCTACATGTCATCAAGGATTCTGTTTACTTACAGTCATTCGTTCCTCGTGAGTCGTTTTTAATGAGGTCTCATTAGGTTGTATAGGGTGTAGTCATAATAGATAGTGAATTTAAAGATCCCCATAGATTATTCAGAACAAGAATAATTTTGAGCGGACGATATTGTTTTCAATAAATTTTTCAGGCTCTATAGTTATCAATCCATAAGAATAAGTGAAATGTAATAGCCAAAATAAGTCATGATGTACAATTTTTATTATATTGGAATAGTCAGTGTTATGGGTGAATAGAGATCAAATCGAGTGGAATGGTGGAATTGTTATCAGTCTAGTGTGTTAGTTGTACTATGAAATCACTATTGACAGAACAATTACGAAATATGGAGACAAAATCTACAAATAATGATCCATTTATATGCATTTATTGGGGTATGAGTGTGTGTGTGTGTGTGTTTACTAAGTGTTAAATAATAATTATGTAGTGGTGACTTCTGTTCAAGTGGGATGAAAATCGTGTGAATACCACAACGAAATAGGAAATAACAAATGTGAAGTGTTTCGTCACAGTTTAAAATGACTACCGGTAGTGGTGTGAATAAAGAAGGGCGTAAAACTGATAATGTAAGAAAATGAGTGTTTACCAATGTTATAACAATACAGAACAAAGGGGTGGGATTTGCTGCCTATATAATATATATATATATATATATATATATATATATATATATATATATATATATATATATATATATATATATATATCCAATGTCTGGTATCTACTAGATGTGAGAGAATTGTACTGTTGATGCTCTTTGTCATTCCTTTCTCTAACCAAAATGGTACATGTTCATGAGCGCACGTGGATAGAGCCCTTTGAGTACAGTCTATATAACTAGCTCCATAGTTGGTTGCATACCAAGAGCATTTTCCTATACGGTTTGATTGGATGAATACTGGTCAAATTAGTCAATTTTTGAAAGTTTCTAAATTGCCTTTTCCCAAGCATATCGACAAGTTACATCGTCAAATATGGATTCATTTGTTTATATGATCATCGTAACTTGTAGCGTAGGTGCTTTTAGATTAGTATATATATAAATGTATGAATGAGTGTAAGTTCAGTCATTTGTCATGAGATTTCGAATTGAACACTGAATTGATACTGTAAGACAAACATGGAGAATTTTTAATCAGAGCATTATACTTATCTCTACAGTTAAGATATTCTGATAAGATTTCATGAGCAATATTGCTTTCTGGAACTGCCAACACTTTTTGCTCAAAAAATGAGTTTCATGAACACATATCGTGTTAGTTAATTAGTCTTTGACTGATGGTTGGTCGTTCACTAGAATTCTATAATTCCATATCTCAGCAAGTCATTCAAATATATGTGGTTTATTATCATTATTATTATTAGTCCCTTGGGTTCCTAGTGGAACATAGGGCTTCAGTAGCACGTCTCCAGTGAATTCTGTTCTCTGAGATCTTTTGAACCTGGCTCCACGACAGCCCACAACCTCTCATTTCCTCCTCTCACGATCTCCTCCATGTCACCCTCACCTCCGGCGTCCAACTCGTCGCTTCCCATGGGGATTCCACTCGAGCAACTGGCCTGACGCCTGATGTCCTCAGTCGGCCTTCTCAGTGCATGCCCAATCCATCTCCACTTCCTCCTGCATATTTGTTGCGTGATAGGTTCTTGCTTCGTTGGTTCGTTCCCAGAGCTCCTTGTTGCTTATTCTTTCTGGCCATCTCCACTGATCTTCAGTAGCGAGCCAGCGTAAGCAGTTGTTGATGAATGTCTGTAGTTTATTGGAAATCCCTTTCGTGACGCGCCAAGTCTCTGAGCCATACAGAAGCACTGATTTGACGTTGGTGTTGGAAATCCGGATCTTGTTCCACATGCTGAGCTGAGTGCAGTTGAGTATACCTCCACACTGGTTTCAGGCTAATGAACGCCTGTCTTGCTTTTCCGATTCTGACTTTGACGTCCTCGTCCGTCCCGCCTGTAGTTGAGACAGTGCTTCCTAGATAGGTGAAGGAGGTTACTTCCTTTAAGTTTCTCCCGTTGACGGTGATTGGAGTTTGTTGTTGTTGGTGGTGGTGAGGTATCTTCATCACCTCTGTCTTCTCTATATTCATTTGAAGTCCCGTCTTCCTTCGCTGCCTCACCTCTTCTGACAACTTGTTAGTTTTTGCCTGCAGATCTTCAGGTTTATGTGACGTCAGACACAAGTCATCGGCGAAATCGAAGTCTTCTAGGTTCTTTTCCGAGGTCCAGTCAGTGTATCCCCCTCTTCTCGCTGCCCATATGTAGTTTACTGGATGAAAATGATTGTCGTATATTTTCAAACTGGATTACTCTTCTCCCACACACACTTTTTATTGTTGACGGCTTATTTTTGGAGACCTTATTATGAAGGGGAACTACTGACTAAAAAACTAGTTATAAAAGGAAATTCATTATGATTTTCACAAATTAATTGATAGAGTTGATGGTGAATATGTAATTTCATACACATATTCGCCTTTATGGTGAGAAGAAAACGATTGGGGCAGAGTAACACGTTGCCGTTTCATTTCGCCGGTTTCTCATCACCTGCTTACAACCTAAAAACATTTAGATATCACAACATATCAGAGAAGAATTAGAACATACTTTCATCTCAGTTAACATGTAGTCAGTTGATAGGGAATAACATGGTTTGAAGAAGTTTATGTTCACCTGGGGTAGCAGTTACATCGGTAGGACAAAGAGAAGGGTGTACCTTAGGTTCTCTGAACATGTATCAAAAGGACTACATCTCATCGACACGGGGCATGAAGTAGATATCTTAAAATCCCTCAAGGTAATCAACAAACAATGTATGCAAACCTTTTCCAGTTCGCTAAAGATGTTGCGATCAAATGGTTGAGAACGAAACTGTGTATGTTCGAAAAGGAGCAGTGATAAGTCTTTCTTTGACCTGGTAACCTAATAATTTACTCTTCCTCTTATTTGATGACGTCGCCTTTTGACTGAACCTTTTTTTCTGTTCGTGTATACTTTTGATGATCGTCCTACCAACTGAGTTCAACTCATTTTATTGTTAACTAGTTTGTCTGTTCATTATTACCATCAACTAGCCAGCCGACTTGTTAGTCTAGATGTTTGCCTTTTTTAGTCAGATCATGTTATTCCCCATTAATTAACTTCATGCAACTGAGACGAAAGTTTGTTCTAATTCTTTTCTAATATAGTATGATATCTAAATATTTGTAGGGTGTAAGCAACTGATGAGAAACCAGCGAAGTAAAGTGGTAATATGTTATTCTGCTCCAATCGTTGTTCTTTCTCTTTAATTAGTGATAATGATTATTAATTTTTCTGCTTAAGTTAATCATACCAAAAGGTATTTACTCAGAATTACCTGTTCATCATCACAATAGACAGGTCTTCAACGTATACCCCCCTTATTTAAATAATCTTTATGTAGTCTATTTGTTTGTATGTGTGTGTATTTATGTTCGATTTAACAAAGACGTGATTACTACTATTATTAGCAGTTTTATTTGCATTACAACTTTAATGATTCATTAAGCGAGCGGACCTTGATTTTCTTTTGTTTCAACCCCTTAATTTTGCTACATGACTCAGTTGTCCTGTAATGAGTTTCGGTCGCTTATATCATCTATTAAGTCTTCTGTAGAACATATTGTCATTCATATTATTATTATTATTACTAGTTTTGGTTGTATTAGTAGTAATAATGTTGATAATACACACTTAATGAATTTGATAAATAATTCGAAATTATGTATCACACATTCCGGCAGATTCTTTTTGTCTATTATGCATACCAGTCTGTGTACGTGTTTATATGAGTCAGTATATCCCTGGTATTGGTGAGTACACAAACTGGCTTAACATATACTACACATAATGCGTATATCAATCACTTCATGATCAACAATTTTTTCTGCTTTTTGTTTGGTGTTTTTATTAAATTGAAAATTGTAATCAGCATTGTTTTCTACTGATATTGATTTCTTTGCTTATCTCTGTCTACTTGCATCAAGACAACTTTATCTCCATACATGAAACGTGGTCTATTCAGGGGAGGTTTGTAGGCTTCGATTGGTATGGTCATGTAGACAATGACACATAGACTTTTTAATAATTGCACACTGAAATTTGTACTTAACCACTAGAATATGTGTGTGTGTGTGTATGTGCGTGCAATAGAGAATAATCTGTCTAGGTAACAAGTTGGTGCTTAATTTAGTATCAGTGACGTAATAAACAGTCAGTAATCAATCTAACGATTGCAATGACTGTTTGTATTGAGCGAATCTCAAAGCTATGATTTTATATATTTATAGTGTTTCATTTTTCCTTCAACTGATGTCAGTCCATGATGAACTCCAGCCTGATATCAATGATAATATTACGCATAGTGACGAATTTCTATTTGCTTGTGTTACCGATGTAAGTGTTCTTTAGTGATATATTCCTCACTACCTATGTCGTTAATGTCTCAGCAAGTATGATATAAGTTTTTTTAAACTTATATATGATCACATGTGTAAAATAAATTGTTCAGAAATATACTGCTGAACAAATTCAGTAGTTAATAGTATTTCGCCATCCATATCAGAATGGTCCAAGTACCGGATGGGCGTTTCACTCGTTTAGGATCGAGCTGATAAATGACGGACCTGAACAGATTCAGCACACTGAGCCTAATTGTTCACATCACCTGGACCATATGTCAATGATATTTCATCAGATATTTGTTTGAATTAAAAAATTGACTCACTGAATCATCACAATGGTCATATTTCATTATCGCGTTCCTGAACTCATATCGGTTTCCTTATCACGTACTATTTTATGTGTGTTTAATAACCCCATTTCACACTCACACAGTCCCTTTTCCATTGCTCATTCAAATGGAGATTATTTTGAATGATTCCATCTTCCAGAAATATGAATGAGAATATATATTGACATCGGTAGTAAATTTCGTACAGCTTTCATGCTGTCAATATTGATGACATTCATGGTGATGAGTAGACAATGTTGAGTGATGTGAACATTGTGCGTATTTTTAAGGAATCCATGATGAAATTTCTCCTAATGGACTGTGTATTGTGTAGACACCTGATTGATTTCATGTGTCTTCTGGCTTTTCCCTATAACCATAAATCTTTAATTGTTCCTTCACATGTAATGGATAATAGCTACAATTTGAGAAGTATTTAGTGATTTGACAATGAGATATTAGGGAATTGCGAGTTTAGAGAAAGGATAAACATTTTTCACATGTCGGTCATCAATAAAAGAGAATCGTATGAACCAAAGAGACACGTGAAGGATATCGTCTTTCGAATAGAAGTCATTGAGTTAACCTTCCATTTGATGCTGTTGGCAGAAAAATGAGTGCAGCGAAGACGAGACTGACTTCAGGTGAACACAAACAAGACAGGTGATGAAGATACACAAACAACAACAACAACAACAACGAGCACCAAAAACCACTAACCGGAGAAATCTAAACAAAGTTGTCTCTTTCACCCACTAACCTAGGCAGCATCGTTTCAACTACAGGCAGCGGCACACATGACGATGTGAAATCCACGATCGGAAAGACAACAAGATAGGCCTTCCTGCATTAATGTGAAATCAGTGTGGAGATCTACTCCACTCCACTGCACTCCACTCAACTCAGCATAAAGCGTGAACAACATCCACATTTGCAACACTAATTCAGTCAGGTAAGTCAATGCTTCTATGTGATGGTTGACAGACTTGACACGTTACGAAAAGCATTTCCAACAAACTACAGACAGACATACATGAACAGCTGCCACCTACCCTCACTACTCGATGCTGAAGATGAGATCAGATGGTCAGAAAGAATAAGTGACGAGGAACTCACTGTGACTGCCTGGCTTGCTGGCTGGCAGGCAGGCAGGCAGACAGGCAATTAACCAATCGACCAAGAAGCTATCACCCAACAAATATGCAGAAGAAGGAAGTGGAGATCGATTGGGTTGGATTGGATTGGACATACACTGAGAAGACTGTTTGGGGACATCGCATGCGAGGTCACACCCCTGAGTGGAATCCTCACGGGAAATGACAGGTTTGGTGTCTGAGGCGAGGGTTACATGGAGGGGGGGGGGAGATGATGTGAGGAAGAGATGGAAGCTTGTGGGCAATCGTGGAGCCAGGTTGAAGAGACTGTAGAGAAGAGAGTGAAATGGTGATGTGCTTCTGAATCCCTATGTTCCACTAGGAACCCAATGGAGAAATAATAAATGTAATATATGTTCCAATTTTTGTAAAAGTCTTTATTAACGAAGGTAGATCCTTCAAACATTTCTGCCGAATTTTAGGTTGAAATTCATGATCGACTGACATCTGTTGGAGAAACATTGGAAACCTGGGAGCATTGAATAGCTGCTCCATCCTAGTTTGGGGCCCTCAGCAGTGCGCACCAATGACCCCGCCTCAGCTAGGGTCGAACCCAGGACCCCTAGGTTCCTTGGTTAGTATGTAACCACTGGGTCAGAATTCAGTGTTCACATTTCCTACTTCTATCAGTTGACTATATATCACTAACTCCATCCAATGTCGTCGTCGAATCACTGTCACTATGTTCGACTTGGTTGAATCCATAGATCACGACTTCTCATTGGGACTTCAGGAATCACCTCTCGAAGCTAGTCACCACTGAGTGCCAGATTAACTCTATCTTGAGGAAATTTGGACCATTGGATTCCAACCTAGTGTCTCATCGGTAATCTGCCGACCACAGAAACTAGTGGTCTTGGTTCGACCCTTGCTCAGGCGGGTCATTGGTGCGCGCTGCTGAGGTCCCTATACCATGACAAAACAACTATCCAGTGCCTCCAAGTTTCTTATGTTACTCCAACTGATGTCAGTCCATGATGAATTTCAACCTGAAATCAATCAATAAACCCTCCACAAGCCTCCAGATAGAATTTCTTCCGGATGATAAATAACAACTGTATTCGATATAGTCTCTTCTACACCTTATCATTTTTCTGGAAGATGATATACTTTTTGAAGTACCGTTAAATAGTTACCTTTTTGTTTTACTTGGTGCATGTATAGTCATCTAAAGTCTATCCGTTTCTATCACATATGATTTATCGTAGATGAGTGAATGGTATGGTATTATCAGTAACTTTTGTATCAGGGAGTGAACACTAATTGATAGTTAAATGGTGTGTATGTATATATGACACCTATTGCTGCTTTGAATTTACCCATCATGAAGTAAGTAGATATCTTGTTCATGCTTTTTGATCCTCTATGAGTTTTTGTAGAGTAAACAGAGGGACATCAGTTCCGTCAAGGTTGCAGTTATATCTTCCTGACGAGTGTCAAAAAGCACGAAACTTTGGTCCAGGGCTTCCTGTCGATTGTCTCTATCCAACTAACTGCGTAAACATTCTTTATATAAATAATACTCGTTATTTTTTCAAACTTCAGACAGTTGGTTGTATTGCAAAACATTACTGTTTGTTACTCATTTCCAGTGATGCTTTAGATTGTACATTTTCTAATTTCAACTTTCGGAATTCGATCTTCTAATTCAGATCATTAATAGACAGTTCATTCTTTCAGTTGTCTAGCGCATCTTTCGCTGATTTCATTTTATATGATTACTAAGAAATTGTGTTGCATGATGTTTCAAATCCTCGAGACTATCTGAGTTGTAGGAAGGTGAACTGATCAAATGAATAGTAATGATAAATACACCAAGGATATTAACCCGATGAGACACTTGGACTGGATACAAATAGTGACTATTCTCCCTCAAAATCTTATATTTCATTTTGCTACAAAAACTAGAAGGCAAAGACCGATCTATGGAATACGTTATTTTATATACAGTTTTCATGAGCATTTAAAAGACAATTAGGTCGAAAGTTGAATATATATTTTAATTGTTCAACTGTAAAATAAATCGTCCAATAGGGTTTTTCTTGACCACACAGTAACATGAAACAAAAGATGAGATGCAAAGCTATTTTTCAGCTGTTAATGACTTTAAATGTTGATTTCCACTTAGATAGCTTCCTATCAGAAGGTTTTCAGTGAAATTGGCTAAAATATTCTCAAATGGCATAAAGTATGTGATTATCATTCATAGTATTTGTGCGTAGTATTTTGACCCTAACCAGTTAAAAAAAATGTAAAGTCATTTCACTGCAACATATGATTTCATATTGTTATACATTGAACAATCTTATGAATTTATTCAGTTATCTGTGTAAATATAATTTGCTATAATGATAATGGTAATAATAATAGTTATTATTATCATTAGTGGTGCCAATACTAATAAAGTTGCATGGTTAAAATGCCGTAAAATAATATCTCTTCCAAGTATCCACATACTACTAACAAATAAGTGCACATGAAAGTCACGCATTTATGTTTATTCTGTACTGCTTACTTTTATATTTCCAAAACTATATTTCTCTCAACTTCTATGTTACCAGATTGAATACTATATAATGCCTGTTAGTATTTGTTTAAGCCAAAATCCACTCAGTAACCTTGTGTGCATTTATGCAGTCGGTGGTGGGTTGCATCTATTGTGTGAAGGATAATGCTACTGTCTGACTGCCCATATCTCACTAAGTGAAACAGTGTTCGAACTCTATGATCCATTCATTCGTTCAAAGTCAATTCCCTAAAGTAATAAACCATCTGATTAGTATACTGGACAGTACTGTATTTTGTACAACTCTGAAAAATGGTCATCTAGAAAGTGAATAAGTAAATAAATGGATGAAGTTATCGATTCTCACTAATTGCGATGGTTATTGTGAGCCATAAAATAAATCCACATAAATCAGAAAAACTGCACTGGTTTAAGTCATCAGTCACTTGAAAATAGCGCACAAGGAACATCAACAGAAACATATATAATGAAATTGTATAAGAAAGGGATGTGATTAGTTATGAATTAATAAGAAGTACGATATTTTGAAGAGTATATGCAAAGTGAATGTTCTTTACCACTCTAATCAGTTATGAGTCATATCATCTAGGGTGTTTGATGATTGGTTGTTGAGAAAATTTTGACCCTGGCTAGATTTCACAGGATTTACCCTAATTGTCATTAATGTTAATTGTATTTTAAGGCTAATGAGGATTTCCTTTTCAAGGTAGTATTCATTATTACTGTAAAGTGCTTATTGGTGACGTGCTTCGAGATAGGTATCTCAGTCTTAATAAGAAGCCGTGACCTGTGGTGTCAACCACTCGGAAGTCAAGCAGATACCAGCTGAAGACAATGGACGATAGTCTCACTATCTCGCGAAATGACAAAAGTAGCATCCGCTGTGAAACCTGAAGGTCCTGAGTTACATCTGTGGCGGGGTCATAGGTGCTAACGGCTGAGGAGTCCCGTACTAGAATGGAACAGTTATCCACTTCTCGTAGGTTTTCAATGGTTTTCCAACTGATATCAGCCCATGATGAATATTACCTGAAGATTGTACATCAGTTTGTAAACTTTAACTGGTGGAGTTGTCTTTTACAAATGATTATTATTGTTATTTGTCCCTTGGGTTCCTAGTGGAACATAGGGATTCAGAAGCACATCACCATTTCACTCTCTTCTCTACAGTCTCTTCAACCTGCTCCACGATTGCCCACAAGCTTCCATCTCTTCCTCACATCATCTCCCCCCCCCCTCCATGTAACCCTCGCCTCAGACACCAAACCTGTCATTTCCCGTGAGGATTCCACTCAGGGGTGTGACCTCGCATGCGATGTCCCCAAACAGTCTTCTCAGTGTATGTCCAATCCAATCCAACCCAATCGATCTCCACTTCCTTCTTCTGCATATTTGTTGGGTGATAGCTTCTTGGTCGATTGGTTAATTGCCTGCCTGCCTGCCAGCCAGCCAGCAAGCCAGGCAGTCACAGTGAGTTCCTCGTCACTTATTCTTTCTGACCATCTGATCTCATCTTCAGCATCGAGTAGTGAGGGTAGGTGGCAGCTGTTCATGTATGTCTGTCTGTAGTTTGTTGGAAATGCTTTTCGTAACGTGTCAAGTCTGTCAACCATCACATAGAAGCATTGACTTACCTGACTGAATTAGTGTTGCAAATGTGGATGTTGTTCACGCTTTATGCTGAGTTGAGTGGAGTGCAGTGGAGTGGAGTAGATCTCCACACTGATTTCACATTAATGCAGGAAGGCCTATCTTGTTGTCTTTCCGATCGTGGATTTCACATCGTCATGTGTGCCGCTGCCTGTAGTTGAAACGATGCTGCCTAGGTTAGTGGGTGAAAGAGACAACTTTGTTTAGATTTCTCCGGTTAGTGGTTTTTGGTGCTCGTTGTTGTTGTTGTTGTTTGTGTATCTTCATCACCTGTCTTTTTTGTGTTCACCTGAAGTCAGTCTCGTCTTCGTTGCCCTACCTTTTCTGCCAACTTGCTAGTTTTGCCTGTAGTTCTTCGAGTTTATGGCATAAACTCGATGCATACCATGAAATCAGTTGCTGTTTTGTAGTTACATCAGTTTTCATCATTCAGTTAGTAGCATACAGGTTGTTGCAAAGTGGTTATTTACAACAGTTTCTTACTTTTCGTCAGTTTGTTATCTGTTGTTGAAAAAGAAAAGCACAGTATGGTTGTGGTTTCACGTGTTGATCAATTTTTTGCACACTAATTCAAGGTAATTCCGATCGTTATTACCATTATTTTTGTTATTCCTACCTTCAAAACTTATACAACAAGATATTCCTGGTGTTATATGATAATCAAGATGTTAGTTTTTCTGGAGAGATGAAATAGTTCGCTTGCGAGTTAATACATTTAACAAAAGGATATATACTGGGTGGAGGCTGAAGGTGAAATGAAGATTTTTTTTACCACCTCTGGATTCGATTCTGCGACCACTGGGTTTCCAACCCGATGCTTTGCCAGCTGATCTACGGATGTCGTAGGTCAGGTGATAGAACACCGGGCCGAAAACTCAGTGGTCGCTGACCCGAATTCAGACGTGGTTCAATTCTTCATTTCACGTCCAGTCATCACCTAGTATAAATACTAGTCTGTCAAACCACGGCTCTCAGATAATCAAAATGATAAATAAAAGCATACTCCTTTTTCTTTAATTGGTGTTCCCTTTGTCTTTGTTTCTCCTACTTTCAAGGGAATGCTAGGTCAAACTTTAATCGAACAGTTCATGCCCCAGAGAGATGATAAATGATACTGAGATAAACAAGGTTGATACTATACTATACTATATACATGTGTTAGGTAGGTGGAGTACGGTACAGGTGGTTCATCTCATTCTATAGCCTACTGACGTGAATGCATGATACTTGTCAAAAGCGTATTCACATCTTCATATACTGTGTGTGATAGCAGATAGTGACACACTGAAGATGTGTAATAGGGTACGTGTTATCACCAGCTCAAGGTAGTGGATTGTTGAGCTCCATAGTAATACATTTTGTTGGATTCTTCAATTTATTTTACATTATCTTTACGAAGCTTCTTTTTAGCTGTTCTTTATTATCTTTCCACTAGCGTTTGACAAAAAATCGACTTGTTGATATTACTTACCTCTTTCTTTTCTGGGGATAATATCAACTAATCCATCTTGAAGGTAGTATTCTTCATGGACTGATATCGGTTGGACCATTGAATTCTGACCCAGTGGCTGGATAGTTAATGCGTTAGCTGTTAAACCTAGAGGCCATGAGTTCGATTCGTGGTGGGGTCGTGGGTGCATACTGCTGTGGAGTCCCACAGTAGGACGCAACAACTGTTTACTACTCGCAGGTTTCCCTTAGTTCTCCAGCTGATGTCATTCCGTGATGAATACTACCTTGGGATTAAAATCCCCATTAATCTCAAAATACACAATCCATCTTTTTGTCAGTTACTATGCCTCGTGAGTACTACAGCTCATGTGCGTATGCGGATAAGTTAAATAGCTGATTATTATAGCCACAGTATGCGTTAGACATATATCTTCCGTTGAGATCAGAATCTGATAACTATTAGGTTGTTTAGACGGTTTCTAAGAGACAGTTGGAAATTTTGACCAACTCTAATGGCCACATTTTCAACGATTGAAATCACCAATTAGATTTCCTTATTTCTGTTAAGAAGGTAGTTTTTCCTACAAAGTAGAGAAAAGTAATTATTTATGTCAGTAGTTGTTTGGGTGACTTTTAGAACAGAGACATAATAATAAGCGTGACACTTCGGTAGATTATCGAAACACATGTGTGAATTAGAATTGGGACGTAATCATCTAACCACATGCTGAATGTCTCCAGTCAAATTAAGCCATGAAATCGTCAAGCTACGACACTAAATATCATCTGTTGATTGAATTTAACTGTACTAGTCATTAGAATGTGTGTAGACTATAGTCCTAACATACATGACTTTCACCTAAAAATCCAAAAGCGTTCATATTTTTCGTGAATATAAGTCGTATGCAACGGTAGTGTTGAGAAGCTGTTCAATATAAGATAAAGTACATCGCAGTGGATATTTGCCTAAATACTAATGACTATCAGTCTTTTAAAATACGAATCTATCATCAGGCTAGGTGGCTGCATCAGCATTTACTTCTGTGCCCTCTCAAACAAACTAACTTATCGCACAGTTACTAAGCTAAACATATTGAATGTATGAAACAAAACAGAATCACAATAACTAATCCAACAATCAAATTTAAACTTCGTTTAAGTTTTCTAAACAATTTTCTCTTACTACTGTTGCTTGGATCCTTAAAACTATACCCGTTGCGCAAGAAGTGGCTACCGTGGCCCAATGGTCTACTGGATAATGCTCTTGGGTTTGAATCGATCGCTCATTGGGCGGGGGGCAGGTACATCCATTCAGCTCCTAAATAAGACTAAGTGTGCATCCTGGATTTCATTGCTAGCCACTGTCCATCACTAAATATAATTCCCTCTTATTCTCATTACACTGTTGTACTCAGATACAGTTTTTCAAGTTTCTATGCTTATTATGTTCTATCCACTACTCTGCTGAAAGGTATATACCGGTCTGAAGTGTGATTAACGTATTGAGTTTTATGATGTTTGTATCTTGACTAATTGAACCATTATCCAGAGAATAAATTAGGCTATGCTTTTTGACATTGCTGCTAATTTGTTCCATTTGTGTTCTCGATACATTGCTGTAGTGACTAATCCAATCTAAGTACCATTTGGTGTTTTGTTTGTGTCTTTTATGCGTATTTATGCATGCATGTATGTATGTTTGATTATTTGCAAGACTGGTGGAGTGTAGGTACAGTCAATAGTACATCATCATGTGTCCGTTAATTGTTCCATATATATATATATACATAATACTGAACTCGACTACTCTAATCTCTCTTTCTCTGGTCCCATCTACATCAGTTGTTACTTATGGTTGCATACAAATGATCATGCTTAGTTGTTTACATTATTGTTCGCATACATATTGTCTAGTCGTTATCCTATATCAGCATTTTTGAAATCAAGATGAGCCAATCATACTTCATATGTGCCGTCCGTTACCGGGTCCCCTTAGCAACGACTGAAATGGCCAATTTGATTTTTATATATCGGTTAGAAAAGCAGATTTTCACAAAATGAAGAAGTCTAATGGGTCATTTTAGTTGTTGTTAGGGTGAGATTTGGAGTCACTGTCATCTGCTGTATATAACTAGTTCTCTTATTTTCAATTTCAAATTAATAAAAGAGTAAATTTATTTTCAACTTCTGTCAACGACATAACGCGACTGTCACCCAAGGTGTTCAGTTAGCATCAACTTCACTTCCGACTGGTTGACCCCACAGATCACGGCTTCTCATTAGAACTTCCTGACATCCATCTGGAAGCAAGTCACTAATGAGCACTATAGGTTAATGTATTTTTGAGATGAATGGGGATTTTTAATTTAGAAGTAGTATCCATCATGGACTGACATCAGTTGGGGAACCATTGAAAATCTGGAAGCACTGGACAGCTGTTTCGTCCTAGTATGGGACTCCTCAGCCCCTAGCTAGGTCGTGGGTGCGTACTGCTGAGGAGTCCCATACTAGGAGGAAGCAGCTGTCCAGTGCTTCCAGATTTTCAATGGTTCCTCAACTGGTGTCAGTCCATGATGGATACTACTTCTAAATTAAAAATCCCCATTCATCTCAAAAATACAACAAATTTATTATCATTTGACTATCTGAGATAGCCGTAGTTTGGCAGACTATTATTTATACCCGTGATGATTGAAGGTGAAATGGAAATTTGACCGCAGCCGAACTGGAACCGGTTCGAATACGATGAAGCAGTAGTAATGCGTCATGAATTCTCATGGTGATAGATCAAAAAACCTGGGGAGCAGTTGGACCTCGTAGCTCAGTTAGTGAAGCATCTAGCCGGAAACCCGGTGGTCGCTGGTTCGAATCCGACCACAGTCCAAATTTTCATTTCACCTTCAATCACCACCCAGTATGAATAAATTTATGTTGTTCCTTGTCGTATTCTGTCGTTGATTGGACCAAATTAATCGGTCTCTATTGGCATATAGACTCCTGTGTAGATGCCTCGATATTGCCTGTCGCTTCAAATTGATGGTAATGATGCATAATGGCTAGGAGTGGGATCTAGGATAGGCGTTTCATCCCGTTTAGGACTCATCAGCTGGATGTACCTACCTACCTATGTGAACGCACCACTGCAGGCCCCGAGTACAATGAAGAGTGGGCACAGCTTAAAAGTAGACTCAGAAAAAGTTTACGCAACGACTGCGAACAGTGATGGCCAGCAAAAGCTACATAGATGGAAAAGGCGGCGGCGATTGGTAGCAGTAGACAGTTATTTAGACTTACTAAGGAAAGTGGGAGGAAAAGGTCGACTGCGGTTAGTGAGAGCGTAGCGGGGAAGGACGGATCTGTGGTTCACTCGCAGGGGAGACAACTGAAAAGATGGGTAGAACACTTCGAGGAGCAGTTTAACTGGCTTCCAGCCACCATTGCATTGCCCGCTATCTAGTAAGATCATGAATGGGACATAGAGATAGGTCCCCCAACAATAGAAGTTGAGAAAGCGGTAGATAAACTGAGACGAGGAAGGGCAGCAGGATTAGACGGACTACCTGCGGAGGTATACAAGGACGGTGGTGGAGTGCTGTTAGTCAGGTTAACGGAAGTGTTAGCTAGCATATGAGAATCAAATATGATCCCCTCTGACTGGTCTGAGTCACTGATTATCCTAGTCTTCAAGAAAGGCGAGAAGTCCTCTTGTGATAACCACAGAGGAATCAGTCTGACGAACACAGTGTCCAAGATCCTAGGTTCTATAATTCTCCGACGCCTGAGTGGAGCTCGGGAACATCAAGTCCGAGAAAACCAAGCAGGCTTTAGACCTGGCCGTGGATGTGTCGACCAAATATTCACACTGCGCCAGGTTTTGTAACACAGACACGCTTACCGGCGCCCACCAGTAGCTGTATTTCTGGACCTGGAAGTGGCGGCATTCGACTCCGTTGATCGAGAAGTCTTATGGCAGTGTCTCTCACTGAAAGGCGTTTCGAATACATACATCACCTTATTGAAGGCTCTCTACTCGAACACTTGTGGGCATGTTGAAGCCTATGGTGAGATGTCAGGTGAGCTGTACCCATTGAGTGGTGTCCGTCAAGGATACCCACTTTCTCCATTCTTATTTAATTTTATCATAGATGATACTCTTATGGAGGTTTCCCTCTCGTCGCCTGATTACACAGACGTTGACGTAGTCGGTGGAGAATTTTCGTTAGACGTAGAGTATGCAGATGACATTGTCCTGTTAGGTGAAGCCGCTGACAAGATGCAGAGTCTTCTGAACACTTTGAGTGGGAATTTGAGAATGTTTGGTGTGCGTTTCTCACCACCCAAATGCAAATTGCTGCTGCAGGACTGGTCTTCAGAGGTGCCATGGCTAACAAAAGAGAGAGTGAAGTGGTTGAGTGTGTTGACCACTTGAATTACCTGGGAAGTAGTATCAGCCCTGGTGGGGCAGTTGCCGATGAAATCTCTGCACGGATACAAAAGACTCGATTGGCTTTCGCCAACTTACACCACCTATGGCGCCGCCGTGATATCCGATTGTCCATTGAGGGTCGCGTGTACTGCACAGCAGTCCGGTCTGTTCTACTGTATGGCTGTGAAACACGGCCATTGAAGGTGGAAGACATGAAAAGGCTTCAAGTGTTCGACCACCGTTGCCTTCGTAGTATAGGCCCTGTATTGCGTGGTGTCACCACGTGAGTAATGCAGAAGTCATGCGTAGAGTTTTAGGGAGAAGAGGTAAATCAGTTGACACGGTTGTTAACTTTCATCGACTGAGATGGTTGGAACACGTGTTACATATGTCTGGTGACCGATTGCCTCATCACACAATGTTGGTTGAAGTAGTATCTGGTTGGAAAAAGGCTGGAGGGTGGCCAGACTAAAATATGGGATGAGTGTATGAAGTGTTTGACTGTTGGTTTGAGCCATGTGGGGCGACGCAGACTAGGTGGTTAGGGTCGACGAGACAGGAGGAACCAGTGATTAGAAACTCTAGGTGATATGGCTGAGAACCGATGTGAGTGGCGCGGATGTATTCACAGGTTATCCTCATTTTAACGCTATATCGAATCTCATCATTTTCTCATTCTTCTTTTCTCTCTTTTCGTACTTTATATTTCTTTCGACTGCATTCTCTCTTCATCTTGAACGATGTTGTTCCCACCAAGACTCGATCAATTCGGTCCAATCAGTCATGAGATAGTGAATTACGCTCTGGCGTTTGAGGTGATGGGCTCTGGGGCATAGTCTTAGCGAGTATAACATCACTCACTTGGAGGCAGGTGCATCCAGATGATGAGTCTCAGATAAGACGAAACGCACGTCCTGAGTTTCACTGCTAGCCAGTATCCATCATTACCAATGAAAAAAGGTTGTTTCGCTATTTATCCTTAATTTTCCACTAGTTACCTGTACAAGACTGTCACTAAGATATGCTTTGTAGGCTTGACCGTGCATCGCTCTAAACTGTTCGAAGTAACTAGTGGTAGTCTCAGTAGTAGTGGTACTGATAACACCATAGTTCATGATCATTTTGGTTTTTCACACATGCACACACACACAACAGATTGTTACTCAACTAGTCAGCTGATCATTTTAAGGTATTAAGAATTATTTTTCATCAGCTCTTATAGTGTCAGTATATAAACATTGAAATCGACCGTTTCTTTTCTTCTTTAAGGTGTTGCATAATTATGCTATGTGTGTATGTGTGTGTGCCTGTGCTCGCGTATGTCTTGTTATATTAAGAATTTACGTGTACGCCTTTTAATTAGCTAGTCCTTGATAAACTATTTATTATCCAACCAATCTATGCATTTTCGTATTCACATGGTTTACATATATATATGCACATAAAACCATATAAGCATACGTGTATAAGCGCATACACATTACAGGTCGATGATCTCATATGTGCACTGTTTTTCTCAAAACATTTGATTGAGCAGTTCGTACAATCTTGAACATTACGATTATATTATATGTTCGAAGCAGTGTTGCTGAATAAATCTCATTCAACAGTATCATCTACTACTTAGTGTACTTCTTTAACCAGGATTATTGTTGTTTGCCAACGACGAGGGGAGGAATCACATGAGTGAATCATGAATCGTCATAGACAGTTGCAACTGAATGAACAGCACTTCGCTCCGCCACCACCTCCTCCACTTACAATGGATTATTATGCTTACTGTTCTTATTTATTAAATCATCCCGATGAAATTGGTAATATCACAGGAGGTATTAATGAGCATATTGCAAGGTATTCACGTTCTTCATTGATTACAAGTCAATTTCGCAAAATGGCTAAACATAAATTATCACATTTGAATCGATGTTGTATGCTGGGTACAAGTCCACCACCATCAATACCTGAAGAGGATGAAGAAGAGGAAGAAGACGAAGATGAAGAGAGAGAAGATATCGATCAGGAAAAAGACGATGGTAAAGTGGATATATACAATAATTGTATGAATAACAGTGAAGATGGTTATCTTCTAAAAAGAGAAAGGAATATGGTTAAAGATTATTTTGATAATGATTGTACAGAAACAGCAGAAGATGAAGGGGACGATGAAGATATTTACGAGAATTATAAGAGGAATTCATTTCATGAAAAAGTTGATAATGATACATCTAATCAGTACAGTTGTCGATTAGTTACTGATGAATCTACTGATTTCTGTGGTCATGGAGTATATTGGCCAGACTATGATTACCTCTCATCACACGTTCAACTAAGTCATAATGGTAACATATATGATGGTGACGAGGATAACGGTAGTAATGATAGTATTAATGTTAAGTCTGAACCCTTGTATTACACCCCTGGAACACAGAAAAAGTCAGATTACCCTAATGGTAAGAAGAGGAAGAAGAAAGGTTCTGTAAACTTTAACATACCTTCATCATCATCGCACCAGTGTAAATTGAATCGAACACCTAGTGATCCAGATCAGAATTGGTTTGGCTCTGGATGTAATCTGTGGCTAGCGAATCCTAATGCGAACACTACAAATAATAGTCATGATGATATCTTTCTTATGCGTTCAGAATTCCCAGTTTCATGCTGTAAAGACTTGAGTGCTTTCGCCCTTCACTCAAATGTTGGCAGGTAATAGCAAATACTGGTCATAATAATAATAATATTTGTAGATACGCTTGTGTTCTCTGTTATTTTACCGTATCGAATTGTTTGACCTCTGTTGACACATGGGCTCCTATGCGAATGCCTCAATATTGTCTGAATTAACCATTATGATAATTTACTTAGTTGTAGCTAGAAGAGGAATCCAGGTGGCTATTGTGCCTCAGTGGCCTTGTGGGTAACGCTTCGGCGTTTGAAGCAATGAGAACGGGGTTCGAGTCTCGGTGGGAACAACACTCCCTGGAGTGCAGGTACATCCAGCTGACGAGTGAGTCCCAAATAGGACGAAATATGCTTCCTGGATTCTTCTGCTAGCCACAACCTACTAAATAATAATATCTTTAGTTATTTATTTCATGATTTCAATATCAGTAAAATATTAATATATGTGATAGCTTTGTAGACTGTTTCATTAAGAGGGTGTTGGTACATTGAACTCAAAAGGGAGTTCCTGAAATTTTCTTTTGTTAGAACTCTGATATATATCCAAGGTGACCAATACCGATTTTTTGTTATTATGATTTATAATAACCAACAAGAATTCTTGACTGCTAACCACTAGGGGATCTGCTTGACTAACGTTGGTTTTGATAGTTTAGCTGTGAAACAGAATAGTCTGTAAAATCATATAGGTTTCAGTTTTAAACTGCATTAAATTGAATACATTGTCAGTCTTCACCAGAACATCTGATACCTGACTCCATCGTCAAGGATGCTTGATTGCAAATGAAGCTATAAGTATGTTCATCACGCCAACAAACGTTCTGTGCTCGATACTACTACTGAACAAAGTGAGTAGTTATAAACCTTTCAGGGTGATCTGTAGTATTTTGTCGATCAGATCAGTGTAATCTAAAAACCGAACAGCCGTTTCGTTCGTTTAGGACTGAGGTGATCAGTAATGTACCTGGACAAATTCAGCTCATAGAACTGAATGTAATTCAGGTCACCTGGATCTGGCTAGCTGACTTGCATTGACTGGTCTACTGAAAATACGATGATCAATTTGCTAACGATTTACAAATTTCACGGTCCACGTGGACATTTCTCATACCTGAGTAGTTTATCGACTGCCCAACAAGATTATCGGTGAAAACCACCACCCAGTCAAGATCACAAGGTATGATCTCTGAGACAAAAGTGTCACGAACTAGCTGAGTAGTTGGAATTCACTCAGGCTGATCTGAGCTAATCCGGCCTTATGAGCTGATCGGCCCTAAATGTACAAAACGTTCGTCAGGTGTTTAGATTCCTCTTATCTCGCTGGTGAAATACTACAGATCGGTCTGAGTGGTTTCTAACCATTTATGTTGTTCAGTAGTAGTATATTTTGCTAGTTTATGTCAGAGATCGCACCTTGTGATCTTGGCTGAGTGGTTTTCAGCGGAAATCTTATTGAACACACAACTGGGCAGTTGAAATCTACTCAACTGTGAGAAATGTCAGTGTGTACCGCACAATTTGTGAGTTAACTGTCAATTGACCAAACTGTTTTATGCTTGAGTTGTTACCTGAGATGTAGACATCTATCAGCGTGATTGGAGTATGTTCACTATCATCATTTTTTTTCTGTTTTGACAATACTGATAGATTTGACTGTATTTACCTTTGTTTGATTAACCTTCTAACTGATTATTTTACGCTTAATTTAGTATACATTGTCTAGGATTCCGACTGGACTCAGTGTTGTTGAAATACCTTGAGAGAAGCGGAGAGTGTTTTGTTTGCGTTTTGCACCTATCAGATATATTGGCAGAGGGGTTGCGCTGATATTTGGTTGTAACATAAGTGGTGGGGTAGTTTAATTGTAAAGCTGGTCTCCGTTTTCATCTGTAGGTTAATTGGCTAAGCTTCTCAGAATGTTGATAGTCAAATGGTTCAAGACTGTAGACAATACAATAATCTCCCTCAAATTCTTTGACTTCCTGCTACTTTTTATTGGTTCTATTCCTGCATGTAAAGATTGCCGTATTTCTATGGTTTTTTAAATCATGCTGTTTGTTGTCTGAAAAGAAATGCCCGACTTATGGACTGGGAAGTTTGATCCAAAAAGTATCTGAGTGGCGTGCTTTATTTCCTGCATTCATAATCATTTTAGGCAAACTCAGTTATTTTCTTCTTAAGGTACGTGAAAGAGAAAAAAGTTTTGTGTGACCACAGAGCCCATGGGATATCTACTTGAGACCCTTCTGTCACACGGCCTTTTGCGGGTTGTTGTTTTGATGTTTGGTTGTTCCAACGATGGAGAGGGAAAGCCTTTATCACAGGCATCGGAAGACCTTGGGGCAGTGGGGAATGTGCTATTTTGGGGGAAGACCTTCTGTAGCCCTCCTCTTTTGGGGTTGGGAAGACAGCATCAGAGTGGCACCACTGATCATCTAAGAGAAACACTACTGCTGTCACACCCCATGCACTTAGCAGTAATACCACTTCGCCCTCAGACCCTATCATAGTGTAGTAATTCCACACTACATCGACGTTCTTCGATTTATTACCCTCTCAATTTGATCAATTTTTTTACTGGTAATCGAACCACCGTAGTTGTTTGATTTAATAATAGGATTGTTTTGGTCCGTGTTGTTAACTATACTTGCTCAGTATTTACACATTCATCCTTGATCTCAATATGAGATATTCAATCGCCTACCTATTAAGACTAGACTGCACTACAAGATTTTACAGAACAATGAGGAATGAGCAACAAGAGTAGCTTGATTTCGAAAAACAACTACTATCAACCATGCAAGAAAGTTACTGATGGGTCTTTTTATGTAAAACCAAAGATAGTCGATTGGCGTCTCATAGCTTAGGGTACTTGTCAAAATGCAAGCTAATCCAAATAAAATTGTTTGGCTACAGCAATACACACTAGATTAGTATTTTTTTCGAAACGTCAACTATATGACCATAATTATGCAATAAATTCACTTTAGATGAATGCATAATGCTCTACCAAAGGGGTACTCAGACCTCCTCATTAGTCTCATATAAAAGCCACATCATATTGCGTATATGAGTGAATAATGCCATGGTGTCCAGTCCTACACTGATAGGGTTCTCCCAATCCACTGTACAGTATTGTTAATAAGTTGAGTAACTAGACATTGAAGTGCACTGTATTCTTCTTTTGGTTGGTTGTACGAGGTAGTACGCTGTAGCTCCTATAGCTAGCTGGGTTATTTATTGTGCTTTCTTACATTAATTTCTGATCGAGCAGTATACTTGGCCCAGTCCTACAGAAACGTAGTCATAAATGGTACAAACAAGGCTTAAATCACTGCGAAGAGCATGAATTTCCTCAAAATTTGATAATATACCTTAGTTATAAGGGAGAACAACGTTGAAACATAAATCAGGCATGACTGTTCAGTGATTTCACCCACTTTTTTATCATGAATACTAGTACTGTGGAGCTAACCATAATCCTGTTTGTGATTGTATTTTATGTAAAAGTTGTTCTTCATCGCATTATGACGTAAGGATTGGACTTGATGAACACTAAGTCATTAGCTTTTTAGTACTGGAATAGTTCTCTATGTCGCTGGGGATGACTTCAAAGGCCACCTTGGCAGCTGATGAAACAGCCAATTATATTCCTCTGTTTTACGGAAAGTACTTTCCCAGACGAAATACTAAACCCTGATTGGTGCATTCAGCAGTTGCTAGGGTTGACTTTTAAAATCATTCATGTATCTTCATAGTTCATTTTAAAATAGATTTAACTTTAAGTGTGTAGACTGGTTAGGGTTATTGTTTTGATCATAGATTTGAGGGTAATTAATGGTACTCATTTGAGTCGCGTATATCTTTTGAATAAGTTATGGTTTGTCGATCTCTACGATAGTAGTAAAACTCCATGATGATTGGTTGGTTAAAGTATTCACTGTCTTTAGTTTTTGTTAAACCATCTAGGAGAGCCTTAGTACACTTGATGGGGTTGATGTATAGAAGGGGAAAATGCTTCTGTGTGTTTCGTTCTCTCAGCTAGTGTTAACTCTTTATGCTGCTTGTTTAGTCAATGATCTAAGTGTTATATTTGTAGGAAGTTTTTGTCAGCATTAGCTTTCGAGACCTATTATTTATATAGAATACCCATCCACTTATATAATGAGTAGATAACCCGATGTATCCGACAGTAGCATGCCAGTGTACCTTCCTCGTTAATCAACTTTCCCCTGTATTCATTCATTCATCATCAACATAGAACCATGTATTACTGCGTAACAGTGAAAGTCGCCACACGTCATATCAGCACATCAAGTAACAAGGCGATAAAATGGAAGATAAAGAAGAAAAGAAAAATTGGTCAAAGAAGGTAGAAGTAGAAAGTTGTAAGAGAGTGGGGAAAGAATGAGATGATGGAATTCAATATAGTGGTTAAGATGAGGATAATGTGTGGATATATCTGCGCCATATCACTTAAAGTCTTCAACTATTAGTTTCTGTTGTCACGTGGACTCCAACCGGGTAGGCTACGTCTCCTTACATTGTTCCAATCAAACAGTCAAAAGATTTCATGCAATGGTGCTATCTGTTAACCTCACTGCCTGTGTACTAAACAAAAGTGTATGAAGAATGTGTCTCTATATTTCATCTTGAAATTATTCTAGGTGATTTGAACTCTTAAAAGGAAATTAATTCATACAATTTTGCCTTGATTGTTATTTGTCGGTTTATTCAAATAAATCGTTGACCAGAATTATTTTTATTTAACACTGAGTATAATCTTCTAAATGATTATCCCAGTCTTCAAGAAAGGCGAGAAGTCCTCTTGTGATAACCACAGAGGAATCAGTCTGACGAACACAGTGTCCAAGATCCTAGGTTCTATAATTCTCCGACGCCTGAGTGGAGCTCGGGAACATCAAGTCCGAGAAAACCAAGCAGGCTTTAGACCTGGCCGTGGATGTGTCGACCAAATATTCACACTGCGCCAGGTTTTGTAACACAGACACGCTTACCGGCGCCCACCAGTAGCTGTATTTCTGGACCTGGAAGTGGCGGCATTCGACTCCGTTGATCGAGAAGTCTTATGGCAGTGTCTCTCACTGAAAGGCGTTTCGAATACATACATCACCTTATTGAAGGCTCTCTACTCGAACACTTGTGGGCATGTTGAGCCTATGGTGAGATGTCAGGTGAGCTGTACCCATTGAGTGGTGTCCGTCAAGGATACCCACTTTCTCCATTCTTATTTAATTTTATCATAGATGATACTCTTATGGAGGTTTCCCTCTCGTCGCCTGATTACACAGACGTTGACGTAGTCGGTGGAGAATTTTCGTTAGACGTAGAGTATGCAGATGACATTGTCCTGTTAGGTGAAGCCGCTGACAAGATGCAGAGTCTTCTGAACACTTTGAGTGGGAATTTGAGAATGTTTGGTGTGCGTTTCTCACCACCCAAATGCAAATTGCTGCTGCAGGACTGGTCTTCAGAGGTGCCATGGCTAACAAAAGAGAGAGTGAAGTGGTTGAGTGTGTTGACCACTTGAATTACCTGGGAAGTAGTATCAGCCCTGGTGGGGCAGTTGCCGATGAAATCTCTGCACGGATACAAAAGACTCGATTGGCTTTCGCCAACTTACACCACCTATGGCGCCGCCGTGATATCCGATTGTCCATTGAGGGTCGCGTGTACTGCACAGCAGTCCGGTCTGTTCTACTGTATGGCTGTGAAACACGGCCATTGAAGGTGGAAGACATGAAAAGGCTTCAAGTGTTCGACCACCGTTGCCTTCGTAGTATAGGCCCTGTATTGCGTGGTGTCACCACGTGAGTAATGCAGAAGTCATGCGTAGAGTTTTAGGGAGAAGAGGTAAATCAGTTGACACGGTTGTTAACTTTCATCGACTGAGATGGTTGGAACACGTGTTACATATGTCTGGTGACCGATTGCCTCATCACACAATGTTGGTTGAAGTAGTATCTGGTTGGAAAAAGGCTGGAGGGTGGCCAGACTAAAATATGGGATGAGTGTATGAAGTGTTTGACTGTTGGTTTGAGCCATGTGGGGCGACGCAGACTAGGTGGTTAGGGTCGACGAGACAGGAGGAACCAGTGATTAGAAACTCTAGGTGATATGGCTGAGAACCGATGTGAGTGGCGCGGATGTATTCACAGGTTATCCTCATTTTAACGCTATATCGAATCTCATCATTTTCTCATTCTTCTTTTCTCTCTTTTCGTACTTTATATTTCTTTCGACTGCATTCTCTCTTCATCCTGCGCCTCACTGCCTTTTTACTTGATATGCTGATATAAGGTGTGGCAATTCGGACCGTTACGTAGTAATGCCTGGTCCTATGTTGATATTGATTCCTTGATTGATCTTCTAAATGGATGTCAATTTTTAATATGGTGCTTTCTAGATCACTTTTGGTGCGGAAACCGTAAATAAGTGTGAAAATTGTGCACAGAGTAAATGTGCTCATTCATTCACTTCTAGTGTAACCAATCATCTCTCCAGTGTGAATGTTTTGTTACTGAGAATTATAAATAATCAAAGATACATTTAATTTGTCATTATTGTAGTTATGCTTAGAATAATGCTCTCATCATCGTTATTCCTTTGTGTAGGTTATGTAAGCTGTGAAGAATATGATTTCATCGTAACTCTTCAATTGCATAGACTCTTTAATGCAACTCCAAACAATGTGTTGTGATTGATGTTTGTGGATAAAAGTTATCAACTTAATGATAAACTTTAAGTGGCCAAAGTGTCCTTTAGATGAAGTGAACATATCATATGTCTGACCGATGACGTTTTCAAACATAATATTTCTTTGGTAATGTGCTTGGTTGTGGCCAGCAGAGGAATTCAGGACGTATGTCTCATCCTATTTGGGACTCATGGCCTAGTGGATAACACTATGGAGTTTGAATTGATTAGTACGAGGTTCGAGTCTTAGTGGGAACAACACTCCTTGGGGTGCAGGTACATCCAACTGACGAGTGAGTCCCAAATAGTACGAAACGCGCATCCTGAATTCCTCTGTTAGGCATAATAATTCATATTTAGGCAATATTGAGACATTTGCATAGGGTCCATATACCAATACAGGTCAAACATTTCGATCCAGTGAAATAACGGAGAATTACAAGTATATCAATAAATAGTAATAATCTTTCTTTCTGGAGTTTGTTGTACTGCTAAATTTTTGCTTAGATGGAAAACATTGAAGGTTAACTTAGTGTGATAGCCATATAAGAGCATAATTTAACATGGTTTTGAAAGAAATATCTTTGATCTCATTTCCCTTGAGATTCTTTTAATGATTTTTGTCAACTACTCGATATCTTCAAGTTGGTATTCATCATGGACTGATATCAGTTGGAGGAACCTTGGAAACCTGGGAGCACTGGACAGCTGTTTCTCCCCAGTATGGGACTCTTCAGTAGTTCCCGCCAGGGATCGAACCTACGACCTTCAGGTTCCGTGGCCAACACGTTACCATTGGGCCACTGGGTCGGGATCCAATGGTAACGTGCTGGCCATGGAACCTGGAGGTCTCGGGTTCGATCCCTGGCAGAGTCATGGGTGCGCACTGCTGAGTCCCATACTAGGACGAAATAGCTGTCCAGTGCTCCCAGGTTTCCAATGCTCCTCCAACTGATGTCAGTCCATGGTGAATACTAACTTTTAAAATCTCTAAATCCCCACAAACATTCAAATTCTATCCGTTATCTACCATTGACCATTCATTTAACTCACACAGCTTTTAAGAGTTTTGGTGTTATTCAAGTAACAGGTCATGTAATATGCTTAGCTTTTGTGCTATATCTGTGTATAGTTGAGACGAACGGAAAATAGTTTTGTCGTATGTTTCAGTGAGCTGTAGTGACCTTGTATTTCTTTTGAGCTTAGGTTCATGTAGTCGTGATAAGATGAATACCTGACAACGCTTGATAAGGTTACAGACTGTTGGTTTATGCTATGTAGGATAGTTGTGCAGTCCTAGAAATCTTGGTGATTATTGCTCTCATATAATCATGGTGATATTACTCAAAATAAAGTTTACTCAGTTTTTAGACCTTCCGAATTTTGACCATTTAAATCATCTTTAGATATTTGTCGAATTCCCACTTTTGTTTGTGTACTTGTTGTGATTTTATTCGTTATTGCTCTACTTATGATTATTCTCTCATTCCATGCTGTTCCAAAGCGTGGTGATTCGAAGGGGGTAATCTGGACACACTATTCTCCCTGTCAGTCCGTTTTGGAGATGATCAATATTTGTGTACAGTAAATTTTTTTGAAAAATGTAACATTATCAACATGTCCTGTTGCAAAACAGTTTTTAAAAAGGTTGCTGTTTATTTACAGTTGCTCTGTTTGTCTTATAAACCATAATCATATAACTCAATCAGTTCGTTGTTTATGTCATTAGAAAAGAACTGTTTTTGAATGTCACAGGAACGCAACGAAGGCTATCATACATTATCATCAATCTTAATCACTATTGGTTATGGCTGTTCATGTATGGTTATCAGTAAGTTGATACTGGGTGGTGATTGAAAGTGAAATGAGAATTTAGGCCGCAGTAGGATTCGAACCAGTGACCACCGGATTTTCGGTCGGATGCTCTGTCAACTGAGCTACGAGACCTGACTACTGACCAAATTTTTATTTGACCATTCCAACCACCAGGTGTTTTGAACGACTGCTATATGAATTCGTTATGCGTTACTACCGCCTGGTCGCACTCATTAGCTGCCCAGTCAGGACTTCTCATCCGTATCCAAATCTCGGTCAATTAGAGATGGGGAACATGTATACTGGGTGGTGATTGAAGGTGAATGTAGAGCATCGGGCCGAAAACCAGGTGGACGCTGGTTTGAATCCGACCGCGGTCAAAATTTTCATTTCACCTTCAATCACCATCCAGTATAAATACTAGTCTGCCAAACCACAGCTATCTCAGATAGTCAGAATGGTTATCAGTAAATTTTCCAGTGAATATGTACCATATTGTGTATATGTATGTGAATGTGGAAAGATATCTACCTTCGTATTTGGGCTTTCGGAATGGCAATATGATTTTATTGCGTTCGCAGTTCGGTGTATCATCAAAAGCATAGATGTCGCAATCAGTCTATTTGAGTTTTTCATACTTAACAGAATTTCTTTTGTCTTTATACTAAGTGAATAGTTTCTATGTACAATCTTCTTATATGTAAAGGCTGTTTTGTGTAGATTGCCATATATTTTGGGCAAAACACGTATAATGCAATGATCTGAGCTGAACAGTGGGGATCTCCTTCAAGTTTCACATATATCAGTATCATTGACAAATACCAAGTCTAATATTGCATCCTGACGTGTTGTGAAGTTAACAAGGTTTTGATGACCAAGAGTTTGGAGAAAGCTTTGGTCACAAGAATTGAAATCACCACATATTATTGACAGGGAACCACAGAGTATAGGAGCTGCAAATTCCGTAAATATATCAGAGGAACTGGATAGTTTGAAGAAAATGCAACCAGGTGTCAGGTAGATATTTGTGATATAAATAAAGCGATATTTGTTCAAATGTATTGGGCGGGATTTTACAGTGATAAAATCTTTGTAGTCATTAGAGAATTTGAAGGATTTATAACTGGAAATGCACCGATGGATATTGATGAAGGTAGCTACTCCACCTTGACTTTTCTTAGTAGAGGTATATTGATCTTGACGGAAAATTTTGAATCATTCAGAGAAATGAAATTGTCATTATGAAGTTCATGTAACCAAGTTTTTTGCAGTGTAATTATTCCAGTATTGCGGTTTATTCTTCTTTTATGTAATCAAGATGTATGACTTTAGTATCGCATGAATGAGTGGTTTTTTTAACGCTTACAGCATAAATGACAGATCTCGCGTTTCACCTTTCTATTAACTTTTATTCAGTTCTTTTGTCTGTCTTTTCAATCGTGATATTCTTTCATGTTGATAACACGAGTGAAATGAAATGCTCCCAACAGTAGTAAGCCACACCTATTGTGTGAGGTTCAGTGATACTACTACCTGATAAGTGGAGTGGGGTTCAAACCCGTGACGCATTGGTTGGAAGTCATCTTTTTTAACCAATGAGCCACAATTCTTGTTCTACCTGTGAATTATATAGATGGAAGAGGACTGGATTCAGAAGAAAGCCTGAGATCACTGCAGGGTTTGAGTCATATGACTTTTGAGTTATTTGGACGACATTCTACTGATGAAGCTACTTTATTATTATTTTTACCTTGGGTTCCTAGTGGAACATAGGGATTCAGAAGCACATCACCATTTCGCTCTCTTCTCTACAGTCTCTTCAACCTAGCTCCACGACTGCCCACAAGCTTTCATCTCTTCCTCACATCATCTCCCCCCCCCTCCATGTAACCCTCGCCTCAGACACCAAACCTGTCATTTCCCGTGAGGATTCCACTCAGGGGTGTGACCTCGCATGCGATGTCCCCAAACAGTCTTCTCAGTGTATGTCCAATCCAATCCAACCCAATCGATCTCCACTTCCTTCTTCTGCATATTTGTTGGGTGATAGCTTCTTGGTCGATTGGTTAATTGCCTGTCTGCCTGCCTGCCTGCCAGCCAGCCAGCCAGCCAGCAAGCCAGGCAGTCACAGTGAGTTCCTCGTCACTTATTCTTTCTGACCATCTGATCTCATCTTCAGCATCGAGTAGTGAGGGTAGGTGGCAGCTGTTCATGTATGTCTGTCTGTAGTTTGTTGGAAATGCTTTTCGTAACGTGTCAAGTCTGTCAACCATCACATAGAAGCATTGACTTACCTGACTGAATTAGTGTTGCAAATGTGGATGTTGTTCACGCTTTATGCTGAGTTGAGTGGAGTGCAGTGGAGTGGAGTAGATCTCCACACTGATTTCACATTAATGCAGGAAGGCCTATCTTGTTGTCTTTCCGATCGTGGATTTCACATCGTCATGTGTGCCGCTGCCTGTAGTTGAAACGATGCTGCCTAGGTTAGTGGGTGAAAGAGACAACTTTGTTTAGATTTCTCCGGTTAGTGGTTTTTGGTGCTCGTTGTTGTTGTTGGTTGTGTATCTTCATCACCTCTGTCTTCTATGCGTTCAGCTGAAGTCCCAATGAAGCTACTTGATTAAAGTAATGACTCGGTCTTGATTTCACTTCATTTGACAAAGTTGTGCGTAGCTGTCCGTTGATCATGATCATTGCCACAATAGCTGATTATTATGGGAAAGCATGAAGCATGTGATGTTTAAGTATATAGAGCCAATGACTATCACAGTAACGAAGTATTTAAATCTGTCGTTGTAATTTGTTGAAATTCGCTGTTATACTCTTCATAGTACATCTGTAAATAATGATGAGGGAAGAAAACAGGTGAAATAGCTATGCTAGTTACATTTGTGATAAAGGATGTAATTCCATGGCTTTTTTTTCTTATATATAACTGTCCAAATAACAAACTTAATCAAGTGTATAAACCATTTTGCTGTTCATTAGGAGTGTTACTCTCTCTCTCTCTCTCTCTCTCTCTCCTTCTTCTTCTTCTTCTTCTCTCATTCTCTTTTCTTACATCCCATTGATCTCATGCCATCTAGTAGAATAATGAATGGTTAATAATATTTTTATAGGAATTCTTTTCTTTTTTTAAATTGCATGTTTGGAATAAAGTTGAGTCTACCAAACTAACAGTAGATTTTATGGATTAGACTAAAGTGTTCCCCTTGAGTAAGGCATACTTTGTTCTGAGTTTGTTAGTGGGTGAGGCTTATTCACTTTTAAAATCCTCATCTTATTAATGCCGTGTATTTATTATATGCTGAGTATTCAGAATAAATGTATTTATCTGGTTATTGTTACTTCATTCAGACACTCTCGACTGACTGCTTCAGTGTATCATGTCGAATGGAGAAGATCTATCACTGACTAATTTCATGACCTTGATCCTTACTAATATTCGACTCTTCTCACTATAGCAGTTCTCATCACTAGGATCGTACTATGATCTGCCTATAAGTATTGATCCCATGATGATTAGGCTCTATGTGAATATCATTTTGACTATCTGAGATAGCCGCGGCCTGGGAGAATAGCATTGATACTGGGGGGTTATTGAAAGTGAAGTCAAAATTTGAGCCGCGGCCGGATTCGAACCAGTGACCACCGAGCTTCCTGCCCAATGCTGTACCAACTGAGCTACGGGGCCAAACTACTGACCAGATTTTTATATCGTTTCAACCACCAAGGGTCTTGACCGACTACCATGTGTATTCGTCACGCGTTACTACCTCTTGATGGTATTCAAACTGACTGCCCAGTCAGGACTTCTCATCCGAATCCAAATCTCTTTCAGTTGGAGGTTAGGAGCATCATATTGACTATTAATTTGTGACTATTTGGGGCTCCTATTGATACTGGGTAATGATCGAAGGTGCAATTAAAATTCGGACCTCGATGGGATTCGAACCAGCGGCCACAGTGAAATCAGTAGGTTATGATGTTTCAGTTATTCATAATTTGAATATCAATGAATTCTCTGCCATAATTGATTTAACCCTCTAATTAGATAACTGACTTATCCTGCTTTAAGGGATAATAATGCCCCTATTAATGCAAAACACTCGATTAAATTAGTAACATTCAATTTCAACTTAGTACTGGAAGTAACTGTCCTAAGACCGATCAGTCAGTATTGAATACTGAAATGCAACTATTATGATTTAAAAGTCAAATATGAACGAAGAATATTCTTTCCAGTAACTTCTCATCAGGTTCTACTGTTATAAAATTCATTTAGGAATGGGTATGGAGTGATAATTAGAATGCGACCTATAGTAACTTAGTTGGTTGTAGCTAGCAGAAAAATCCAGGATGCACGTTTCGACGTATTTGGGATTCGTCAGCTAGACGTACCTGCACCCGAGTGGGGAGTGATGTTGTTCCGACCGAGACTCGAACTTCGTACCCATCACTTCAAACACCAAGGCGTTATCTACTATGCCTTGGAGGAACGATAGCCACTTTTTGTACAACGAGGTTGATGTCTCTTTGGGAAGAAGATGACTTGAGTCCGAAGTGGAGTGGAGTGGAATGGAGTGGGGTGGAGTGGAGTAGTGGAGTGTAGGTAGATGCAGGCAGCTGAGGAGTGATTCCTAAAGAGGATGGGCCGTGCATCGTGGATTCGTGTGGTAGCCACAACCAATTAAATGACCATAATTGATAATCAGGTAATATCGTGGTGTATTCTTATAGTAGCCGACATGTCAATGGAGGTGGAACAATTGGATCGGATGAAGCGACAGAGAATTACAAGTAGATCAATAAATAATCATAAAATATGGCTCTTTAAAGTTTGTAGATGACAGCATAAACTGAGTCAATCGACTGACGATCAGTCGTAGTGACTGTTCACAGCATAGGAAAGGAAAATAAATAAAAAGAAGTTGAAGGTCACATTGTGTCTAATGAAGCGTTAACACAAAGAATGACATGAATTTACCTAAGGGCAGAGATGGAGTGTTCTTTCAAGTTTGTATTCATTATGGGTTGACATCAGTTGGAGGAACATAAGGAACCTGGGAGCACTGGAGATCCCCTTCGTCCTGGTATGGAAGTGCACACCCATGACCTTGTCAGGGATCGAACCCGCGACCTTCAAGTCCCTTGGCCGGCACGTTACCATTGAGCCAATGGGCCGGAATCCAATGGTTCATATTTCCAACTTCTGTCAGTTCACGACATAGCGCGGCCATCAACCAATGTCATCGTTGAGCATTTGTCCTCACGGTCACCAGGTTTGGAGCAGATATGTCATCATTAGATGGTTAAAATGTGAAATGGTTCAGATAATAAGAGTAATATTAACGTGAAAAATATGTTTTACCAGGTCTTTTAAAAGTTTTTATTTTGTCGCTTGTATTATTCCGTCGTTGATTGGACCGAATTGATCTGTCTGTATTTGCATACGTGCTGGTGCGTGGATGCCCCGATATTGCCTATCGTTTAAATTTCATAGTAATGATGATGATGGAAGGCCAAGGGAGGAGTACAGCATGGACGTTTTATTTTTGAATACAAAGTTGAGGCTTCGTTGATCTTATAGCTGCAGCTTCCGCTCTATGGAGAATGCGTAAACGAATGACACATGGTAGAGTCCTCGAAACGCAGTGTATCATAGTGAAAGCTGTGCCAGCATCTATTTAATGTTCTGTATCTATTAGATGTGCTAGTATAGGACTTCTAATGGATTTGATCTCACCCTTTACAAACCATGCCGGTAGATTTTCTCGTATCCTGAGACGGATGTGTCTAATAGTGCGCCCTATATAACTTGTTTGACTGGAACAGCTGAATCGGTATATATGCATGATGATGAACTCAAGTGAGTTAAGGTGTCCTTAAGTCTCAGGTTGAACAATGGTTGTCTGGCTATTAAAGGATAGGTATAGACGTTTTGAGTGAAACGTTCTATTTATTGCTCTGGGTAGACATGGTGATAAAATTTCACTTGAGGTGTCTTCTTTAAATTGCAGATGCATAAATCAAGGTTTCTTCTGCTCTCTTATCAACTCATGTTTGTGGGTATTATGAGTGATGTTCACTTTTATAAACTTTTCTGGATAGTATGATTTTGCCGAAGATAATGATGCAATTGTTCTGTCCTGTTATATGACTGTGAGACATGATCATAGGCGTATTGTCGCATTTCCCACATTTAGTGGAATCACTATGTGAGCAATTTTGAAGTCAGGCGAAAGGTTCTCGGACAGGACAGCAAGTCAGTTCATGGGATTATGAACCCTATTCTACTGAGTTGGCTTGGAAATGTGTTGTGCATACCGACCTACCACCTACCTCGACGTGATATGCTAGGGGAAGTTGCATTGGTTTGAAAGGGGTTTCATGATGCTCATACCAAGAAGCTGGACTAGTTAATGAATTCCTTTGCTGTTGGTCTGAGCTGTGTGGGGAGATATAGTCTCTAATTGGCTGAGATCCCCGGGACGATAGAAATCAGTGGTTGTTGACTTTTGATAATATTGTTGGGAATCAGTTTCACAATGGCGCAGATATATTCACTCTTTGACGTCTTCTAAAGCTTAAATACTTGCACTAACCGTTGCTTTCAGATTGTTTATTCTTTTACACAACTTTGTCCACTATTATATCACTCGTTTTTATCCAACTATTCCTTGTATGCTATGGTGTGAAGTGTCGCAATTTGGAGTGATACACTTGTGTGCGAGGTTCTACGTTGATTCTGTCTGTCTCTTTGTCAATTGAGAGAAATATGGGATTATGGGTAAAAGAAGATATATGTAAAAATAACCTAGATGAAGGTCAGGACTGGGTGAAAGAAAATGCACAGTATCTCATAAAGTTGAATGCTAATTTGTCAGATATTTGATTATGGTTAGGGGAATTAGTTTTACTGCTCATACTGTTGATAATGTTTAATGATGTGTTGAAATTCATAATTTCTGCTGTATTTTTCTTTGAACACTTTTACGTACCTACCTACCAACTTGATTACCTGCTTTAAACCTTCCAACAGTGTAAATAGAATATTTCATATTTAAGTTTCTATTAATATGATTGGCTTGTCTAGTGTTCTTTGTTCTTTATGAATATCGTTTACTTTTGGAGAGAAAAAAGAAGATAATTGATTCATATTGATTGATTAACCGTTAAAGCAAGCTATGAGATGATTTTTATATTCTCTCTCTCTCTCCCTTCACATGCTTCAATAGCTCTCTTGGAAGCCAATTTTTAGCTTATATTGACTGTAGTTCGCTTATTTCATTCACATTAATCTTTTCGTTTTTTACTTATCATATCTTATCTTATCCACTATGTTTGTTGTAATGTTTTCTCCGATAACTATTCATCCTTGTCGATTACTGGATATTGCCTACGATCGATATTTTATTGATCCATAAACTATTAGACTATATAAACATGTATCGAAACAGTAGAGTGTAGATACTACACAGTTCATGGTTAGAAATTTCACTATGGTTTAGATCATATAACCCTGATCTGTTCCACACTGTAACTTGTATCAAGATTGCCAGCATATAAAGCTGTATATCATCAAATCAACCAATTGTTATGTAGTTTGAATCTTGTTTTAATTTCATAGGATGTGTATGAGTTCTATCTTTCTCATGAGAACTATTACTGGCAGCGACACCAGTTGTTGGAAACGACAAGAATGAGACGTATAGTATTGATAAAATATTGTACACTTTCCATTTTCATTTTCACAATGTGCTTTATCTTCTTTTCTTCATCCATCTTCATTTGCGCTTCATACGCTCATATTGTCTCTTGTGTTTCTCTTTACAGAATATTTACCCATTGTTAGTAATTGTCTATGACTTCTGCTGACCTCTCAACATATACTACGTATATCCATTCTTATCAGTAGTATCCAATACACTATGTGTAGAGAAATGTTCAGAAAACCAAGAATACTGTTGAATTTGAACGAGTTGTACAACTCTCTAATTCAATTCACTCAGTATCTGGTTATATAGTGTGTATGTAGTCGATGAAGTTTTCTTTGCACAATCCAAATAACAAAATGATACAGCATTAATCGACTGATTATTAAAGATAATTTCTGGTACAACATTAGAAAGTCTCATAATTGATAGTTATTAATGAGTGTCAAAAATCACTCTTGAATCTTCCTACCGATTGCCTCCATCCAATAAATATCTATCAAAATGGAATCGTGATACTGAGTCGCCTAGCTTGGTGGCTAAATTTCGAAAATGATCGATAAAATTCGGTCAGCATTTAAGACTAGATAACATGAAATTGGTTACTCTGTAGTGATCAATCACTGTAAGAGTCATTTCTTACTTCATCTAATGATATACCAGACCTGTGGTTTAAAAGTGGTTGCTAAAAGGATGTTGAATTAACAGAAGTCTTGTTCTATGTACAACCATTTTTATCCCCCAAATACTACTTGTACATGATGGTTTTATTAGTATGATATATTGTTTACTGAAAAAAATAGCATTTGACTTTGTAGGAGGGGGGGGGGGGAGATGACTGATTTCAGGATGGTATTCATCACCAACTGACACCAGTTGAAGAATCACTGAAAACCTGAGTGAGGGCCATAGATGCACATTTCTGAAGAGTCCTACACTAGGACGAAACAGATGTCCACTGCTCCCAAATTTTTTCAATGGTTTCCCAGATTATATTAATCCCTTTTGGATCCCACCCTGAAAATAGTGTTTCAATAAAAAAAATAAATAGATTAATCCTTCTATTTACGTCTACTAGTGAGTGAGTAAGAGGGAGTGTCTTGCACTTTATTAACCTTAGTTTTGAACACTTGTTCTGTCCAACTTTTTATATTATTTCTGCTTATCTCAGTCAATAGAGAATGTAAATTCAGTGTATTTATTTTTTCATTCAAATAATTACAGTCTACAGATAGGCGCTTACTTGAAAAATCCCTGTTTTTTGACCTTTTAATTTATATATTTTTTAAAGTTTTCGACAAAATGCACGAACGTATGGCCGATATACTCAGATACATACATAGAGATACACTAACACAAGTTGTTTGATTTCCTTTCTGTAAAACTTGACCGACTTCTATTCACTATTAATCTTAGTCAGTATTGCTTCCAGTGTCATCACATGATCATTAAACATATACACAGAAAAAGTACATTGGTGTGTATCGATACGGTTACGGCGTTTTTCGTGTAGATATTTGTCCTGATTATTTGTAGTGTTAATACCATTGCAATGCTTAATATTGTTACTTTATGCAGTTTAGATCATTTCAGGATACATTATTATCTACTTGAGCCTACACTTATCTATCGTGAAGTAATGCATTGTGTTCAACCTAGTTACGCATTTCCTTATATGTACCGGGCGACGAATGAAAGGCGAAGTCTCATTGCTGCTAGCCGGATGGGATGTGACAATAGTAGAGTGTTTCCTTGGATGAACAGTAGTGCTACTCTGATGCTGCCTTCCTCATGGGAAGTAGGGGTTAGAGAAAGTCAGTCCCCAAAATTGCACACTCCTCACTGCCCCCACAGTCTTCCGATGCCTGTGGTACGGGTTTTCTCGCTCCGTCGTTAGAACAACCAGACCTGAAAACAGTAACCCACAAAAGGCTGTGTGTGATAGGAGAGGCCTAAGCAGATGTCCCATGAGCTATGTGGTGATACAAACCTTTTTCAAGTACCCATCATAGAACTACGTGATCACAGGCTGTACCAGCTGTTTTATGCAACCTTTTATCATTTTTTCGATGGCTAATCTTTGTACTAACGCAGTGCGCTATTCTGTGAGTTTTTTTTTTTACTTCACGCGTACGATAGTTGATGAAGTATGTATGCCTGTGTATGCGTCATGCTTTTTAGTGCTAACATGTGAATATATCGAATTTTGCATTCAATGCAAATCTAGCGGTTCCATTCTTATTATACGTATCTACAATGACTTTATCAGAGATCTTACTTTTATTGAAGGTAATATGTGACTGTTATTGTTATTATTAGTAATATGATTAGCGCAATCTGCCACATAACTAAAAGAGATTCATTCCTTTTTGAATTTGGAATGAAACTGATCCTGTTAGGTAGCAGAATGAAATTTAACTATTCTATAGTCTACTTGGTGGCTAGTAGTATAGAATCCAGGTTACGCGTTTCGTCCTATTCGGGACTCGCCAACCGGATGCGCCTGAACCTCATTGATTGATGTTGTCACCACTGGAATCGGAATCTAGTAACCATCGCTTAAAACATCATAGCGTTGCCCACTAGATTGTGAGACTCGCCACTGGTGGAATGGGTATCAGTTGTCGTTTGTGAATTCTTTTAATTTCCCGTTGCTACACTGGATCGAATTCCTTGATCTTTTTTGATATATAGGCTTCTATGCGTATGCTTCAATACTGCCTGAATGTTCGTTGTATTGTAGTTTGCTTTGTGATTAACAGTGCAATCCAAGAGGGCTTGTCAGTAGTTGTTTTGCTTCTCCTTTATTAGCAACATATGAGATTGAAATAACTTTTTGTTCTGATTTTGTAACTGTTAGGCTGAAATATCCGACTGAAGGTGTCAAATAACTTGTAGCATTAGACAATTATTTGTGATCATGAAATCACTACTATACGATATAGATTTTGTTCGTCAATTGTCAAGGTTCTGTATATTTGGTTACTAAATTTTCCATATAAGAGATTACAATAGCCAAAAACTTCTCATTTATCAATCAATATCATTTCCATTACATAGTTATTTGCTAAGACAACTAAAAAATTACCATAATTGACATTCAGGCAATATCGAGACATCCACATAGAGGAGCCCATATACCAATAGAGGTGGAACAATTCGATCCAATGAAACGACGGAGAATTACATGTATGCCAACAATTAGTAATAATTGTTCTTTTTCTGAATGTGTATGTATGTTTAAATACCAGTTGAGTACCGGCAAAAAGGTGAAGTGTTTTGTATATACCTTAGACTTTTCTGCTCAACAACTATTGTGGAGTATTTTGTGGTATCAGTTTAGAAGTATGGGAAGATTCCTTGAATATGTGTCAGTTTTCTGTTCTGTTCATGTTTTTCACGAATTATTAATGATATTATTCGAAGAAGTGTAACTATCTCTTGACATAATGTTTTTGCTTAATTATATATTATTTCTATTCTCTCCTAGTCTACCCACCAATGACAATTGTAGCCATCATGTTGACCATCATGACTGTGGTTGTACTCAACATCATGTTAACTCGTTGGAGACAACACCAACAGCCAGCACGCCTTTACTTCCTTCAACAATAAAAACAACGACAGAATCACTTCAAGGTAATCATTCACCATCACCTATCTCTTGTATCACTCCTTTGGTGAATACTAGTGAAATTCATGTGATCAGTAACTCCGTTGGCATTCAATCGAAAAGTAATAATAATAATTCACAATCTAGTGGTAAGATATATATTTCTAAACTATACTTATCAATATGAACTATCCATGCTTATCTGAAGATGAATAATGATTACGTTTTGCCTACAAAAAGATGATCTGTTTAGGTTATTTCTAGTTGACAATTTCATTATACAGTTTGCATAATATAAACTCAAAGTTTGTTGTTGTTCTGGTTAACATCATTCATCATCATCCAAGACAACATAGGACCAGGCATTACTACGTAACGGTCCGAATTGCCACACTTCATATCAGTACATCAAGTAAAAAGGCAGTGAAGTGGAAGATGAAGAACGAGAAAATGATGAGATTCGATATGGCGTTAAGATGAGGATAACCTGTGTATACATCCGCGCCACTCACATCGGTTCTCAGCCATATCACATAGAGTTTCTAATCACTGGTTCCTCTGTCTCGTCGACCCTAACCACCTAGTCTGCGTCGCCCCACATGGCTCAAACCAACAGTCAAACACTTCATACATTGATCCCATGTTTTAGTCTGACCACCCTCCAGCCTTTTTCCAACCAGATACTTCTTCAACCAACATTGTGTGATGAGGCAATCGGTCACCAGACATATGTAACACGTGTTCCAACCATCTCAGTCGATGAAGGTTCACGGGTCTGGTTAACAATTAAATGCATTTAACAAAATAGGGCGTAAATTGTTTAGTCCACTAGAAATTACTGCTTGTAACGACTTTTCTTTCTTTATGAAATCACTTCACCTTTATCTTGTAAGGGTTTAAAAATAAAGTTTATTGCATGCCTCTAGATCATTTTTAATGACTGTGTATGAATCTATAACTTGTGGTATACATATGTAGGTAAAATGTTAATATACTTTGTTAATAGATTTCTCATCTATCATATACAAAGTGTTACTTCAAGATTGATCTATATTGACTGACAAACAGAAAAAATCAGTGTAGAACCTTGTACACAAATATATCATTCCAAGTTACTACGCTTCACATAGTAGTATACAAAAAAGCCGATAGAAAAAGAGTGATATCGAAGTAGATAAAGTCGCACAAAAGAATCAACAATCTGCAAGTATTTAAGCTTTAGAATACGTCAAGGAGTGATTATGTCTGCACCATTCAAACCGATTTCCAACCATATCACCAAAAGTCAACAACCACTGATTTTTATAGTCTCGGGCATCCCAGGCAGGTAGTCTAAATCTCCCCATACAGCTCAGACCAACAGTAAGGGAGTTCACTGACTACTTCAACTTCTTGGTCCGATCATCCTGAACCCTCTCCCAACCTAATGCAACTTCACCTAGCATGGCATATCGAGCTAGGTGGTGGATGGGTATGCCCAACACATTTCCAAGTCACCTCTGTCGACTAAGGTTTATGACCTCATTGACTGATTTGTCTTCTTTTCCTAGAACCTTTCACCTGACTTCAACATTGCTCACATAGTGATTCCACCAAACGTGAACAGTCCGTTGAAGACACTGTAACTGCTTCATGTCTTCTACTTTTAATGATCATGTCATACAGTTACATAGCAGGACAGAATTGATTGCACCATAGTATACTCGTTTTGTGATAAATAGTCGGATATCTCACTAGTTGGCACTGCAAATGATGCAAGTTAGCAAATGGCAAGCTGACCTGTATCCGAGCTGAGATTCCGTCAGCAACTAAACCGTTTCGCATGAGACAACTCCCCAGGTAAGTGAAGTGGTCGACACATACCACCACCTCACTGTCTTTTGTTGAAGTAGCAGTGATTAGAGAGCATATAGGAGACGCATGCCAAACATACTTAGATTTCTGCTCAAGGAGTTCAGAAGACTCTATATTTTGTCATCTTCTTGATCTATGTTGATACCTTATCTGACGATGTGAAGTGATATAATTGGGTGTATTGACGACTTTACTTGTAGATTGTTGGTGCACAAAATGTCACAAGGATAGATAAGTCTCGATTAGCTTTCAACAATATACTCCATTTCCACACTAGTGATATATCAGTATTCCTAACATGGATTGTATGTACTAACCAACAGTCATTTCTCTTCTACTCGATTACTTTGAAATATGTCCATTAGAAGTGCATGACATAAGACAGTTCTCGAAACTCAACCACCTTTGTCTTAGAAACATTGGCTGCATATGTTTGACTTACCGCGTGAAAAAACAGAGGCAAGGCATTCCACGTCTTAGGTGTCATTTGATAAAATTTTGGACTAAGTGAATTCAGATGGCTGGAGTATATGTTGCTCTTATCGGTCCACTGTTTACCTTGATACACCATATCAACTTCAGTAGGATTAAGCTGGAGAAAAGTTAACGACTTCCAGACTAAACACATGACGTCAGTTCATGAAGTCTCTGACTCAGATTTTGAGCTGTGTTGGGAAATGTAAACTTTTATGTTGAGGTCCATGTGACAAAACTATTATAGACAATTAAAAATTCCCATTCGATATTGTAAAAGTCAATTATGAACGAAGAATATTCTTTCCAGTAACTTCTCATCAGGTTCTACTGTTATAAAATTCATTTAGGAATGGGTATGGAGTGATAATTAGAATGTGACCTATAGTAACTTAGTTGGTTGTAGCTAGCAGAAAAATCCAGGATGCACGTTTCGACGTATTTGGGATTCGTCAGCTAGACGTACCTGCACCCGAGTGGGGAGTGATGTTGTTCCGACCGAGACTCGAACTTCGTACCCATCACTTCAAACGCCAAGGCGTTATCTACTATGCCTTGGAGGAACGATAGCCACTTTTTGTACAACGAGGTTGATGTCTCTTTGGGAAGAAGATGACTTGAGTCCGAAGTGGAGTGGAGTGGAATGGAGTGGGTGGAGTGGAGTAGTGGAGTGTAGGTAGATGCAGGCAGCTGAGGAGTGATTCCTAAAGAGGATGGGCCGTGCATCGTGGATTCGTGTGGTAGCCAACACCAATTAAATGACCGTAATTGATAATCAGGTAATATCGAGGTGTATCTTATAGTAGGCGACATGTCAATGGAGGTGGAACAATTGGATCGATGAAACGACAGAGAATTACAAGTTATCAATAAATTCGAAGGCGTCCTGACCAACAATGGACTGGATGGTTTGGAAAAACTTGGCACCTAGCAGTATAATTCATTGTATAAGGTGTATTTTTACTTATGTAATCCCGGTGTAGTTTATTAGAACAAATAACAAAATCAATAAATATTTTGTATCATTACTCAACGTTCCGATCTTGCTAGGAAGATCCTTTTCATCAAGAGTATGAATCTGACATAAGGTTAATATTCAAGTTTTGGTACAGCAAGTGGTTGTGGTTGACGAGGTGATGATCGTCATCGATTGAGATGGTTGGGACACGTACTACGTATGCCTAGTCACCGATTGCCTCTTCACACAATGTTGGCCGAAGTAGGCCCAGGCTGGAAAAAGGCCCGAGGTGACCAATGTATGAAGTTTCTGACTGTTGGTCTGAGCCATGTGGGACGATGCGGACTAGGTGGTTAGGGTCCACGAGACAGGAGGAACCAGTGGTTAGAAACTAGGTGATATGGCTGACAACCGATGTGAGCGGCGCGGATGTATACACAGGTTATCCTCATCTTAACGACGCTATACCGAATCTCATCATTTTGTCATTCTTCTTTTGTTTCTTGTCGTAGTTTATATTTCTTTTGACTGCATTCTCTTATCTTCATCCTTCACCTCTCTGCCTTTTTACTTTATGTACTGATGTGAGATGTGGCAATTTGGACCGTTACGTAGTAATACCTGGTCCTATGTTGATATTGATGATTGTGACAGCAAGTGGTGACCTTCACAATCATCCAATTACATAGTGATATGGAGCAAAGATCAACTTAATACAGGTGAGTGAATAAGCAATCGGTCAGAAAGGTTTTCTTTTCGTTGTACTAGTAGGGTGGAACAAATAGGGTGAGAAAATTTTTTTCAGTTAGTCTATTAAAAGTACAATGGGGTTGTGAGACATCAAGGGTGAGAAAGAATAGATTACAGTTTGGAAGGATGAATATTTGAAGATCAGACATTATATCCTTAAATAAATAATAATAAATGATAACCATAAATGTACTTTTGATAACACTTGAAGTATGCGTGATAACAAAATGGATTATTTCAAGTTGTTATTCATCGTAGACTGACATCAGTTGGAGGAACAAAGGAAACCTGGGAGCACTGGACAGCTGTTTCGTCCTAATATGGGACTCCTCAGCAGTGCGCACCCACGACCCCGCCAGCAGGGATCGAACCCGCGACCTTCAGGTTCCGCGGCCAGCGCGTTACCATTGAGCCACTGGGTCAGAAGTTCCAATGACAAGTCGTGACCGTGGAGTCAAAGCCTGATGGCCATGAGGACAAATACTCAGCGATGACATTGGGTGGCGGTTGCGCTATATATCGTGAGCTAACAGAAGTTGGAAATATGGAACATTGGATTCTGACCCAGTGGCTCAATGGTAACGCGCTGGCCACGGAACCTGAAGGTCGCGTGTTCGATCCCTGCTGGGGGGTCGTGGGCGCGCACTGCTGAGGAGTCCCATGCTAGGACGAAACAGCTGTCCAGTGCTCCCAGGTTTCCTTTGTCCTCCAACTGATGTCAGTCTACGATGAATAACAACTTGAAATAATTCCAAATCTCCACAACTCCCTTAAAAAAATGGATTATGTTATGTATGGTTCATCCAATGTATATGACTCAGAAAGTAGTGTAAAACTGATGAAAATAGTAGATCAATAAGTGCTATGTAGTAGGACTAGACAAGCTGTTAAAATCCAATCAATATTTTTTCCTTTTCCTCTTGGTTAAGACGATTAGGAGAAATAATACCGGGAAGTATTCAAACAAAAGTGAATTTCGGAATAGATCATGTGGAATGAAATTGTGTTCTACCTTCTGTTCATATATTATTTACAACTGCCTAGACGAGTCATTAATGCCTAAACAGCGTAATGCGAAGACGAGATTATCTGAAACATGTGATGTATTAACACTATACATTTCGAACAATACATCACATGTTTCAGATAATCTTCGTCTTCGCATTATGCTGTTTAAATTTATCAAATGGGACAGTTGCTTTAAATCATTGATGTTTGCCATATTGGTGGGATGTTTAACCCATCTTTTTTGTTGATCGAAGAAGGATATGAACAGATGTACAAAGCCTCTGCAATGGTCCGCTCTTTGTGGGAGAGAAAACCCTTTTGCAGAACTTTTGTCTATTCGAATGATATTTTATGACCTGAATAGGGCATGAGCCGCGACAGCGGAGCTTTTTTGAAGTTTCCCTAGATCATAGGAATTTTTTGGTGGTTTTTGGAACTTCTACCGTGTTCGCTTAGACGCTGGTTATTGACGTGATGTCTCTCCAATGTATGTGGCATCGCATTCACTATAGTCTACCTTATAAACACAGTTTTGTTGTTTCAAATGAAGAATAGGACCTTTTAATTTAATGTAATGTATTCGTCACCCGATTGATTGTTGATCCAACGTATGTGGATGGAAAATTATGAATGAAGTTCAAGGTTGCACATTGTGTTGAGTGAGTGTTTAGCATTAAGCATGACACGAATTTACCCAAGGGCAGAAATGGAGTGATGTGTCATCATAAGATGGTTAGTATGTGAAATGAATGAGATGATGAGCGTAGTAATAGTGTGGGAAAAAAATGTTTCAACAGGAATTTTAAAGGTTTATTATAACAAGACGGGAGGGAAGTCTGATTTAAAAAATAGCGTTAGTAATGATAATAATTCCGTTTTACACTTTTTTCAAGTTGTTATTCATCGTAATCTGACATCAGTTGGAGGAACAAAGGAAACCTGGGAGCACTGGACAGCTGTCTCGTCCTAGTGCGGGACTCCTCAGCAGTACGCACGCACGACGTCGCTGGGGCTCGAACCCGCGACCTTCAGGTTCGTGGCCAGCACCTCATTGAGCCACTGGGTCAGAATCCAATGCTCCATATTTCCAAATTCTGTTAGCTCACGATATAGCGCAACCACCACCCAATATCATCGTTGAGTAACTGTCCTCATGACCATCAGGCTCTGCCCTCACCGGTCATGACTTCTCATTGGAACTTCGGGAAATAAAGTAACAAAAAAGGGAGCGGGGATGAAAAAGAAAGATCAGAAAAGAAACGAAAGGGTTGAGGGAAAACTGTTTAGTTTAAAGGAGACACCCCGAGTGAAATTTTATCACCATGTCTACCCAGAGCAATAAATAGAAAGTTTCACTCAGGACGTCTATACCTATCCTTTAATAGCCAGACAACCATTGTTCAACCTGAGACTTAAGGACACCTTAACTCACTTGAGTTCATCATCATGCAAATACCGATTCAGCTGTTCCAGTCAAACAAGTTATATAGGGCGCACTATTAGACACGTCCGTCTCAGGATACGAGAAAATCTACCGGCATGGTTTGTCTGATTGTTTATCAGTTTTTAACTGAAAAGTTGATTGCTTTCCACAGTTTCTCTTGTCTTGTCGATTCAATATTATTTTATGGATGTTTTACAGAAGTGTATTCATAATTTATGCATATTCATCCATTGATAAGCGTCTCATATGAAGCCTAAGTTTTCGAAACTACTTTTTTTCCTATAAAAACCTAATTATCTTCCAGTATGGCATCCATCTGTCCTTGAATACTGTAATGATACTTGTAATTTCCCGTTGCTGTACGGGGATGAATTACTCAACTTCTGTTTGTAGATTGGCTCCTATGTGGATACTTTGATACTCCTGGATATTCTTGATGTTATATTGATCTTGGTGACTAGTGAAGGAATCCAGGACAAGCGTTATGTCCTATCTGGGACTCGTCAGCTGGATATACCTGCACCTCCAGCAATTGATGCTGTTCCTAATGAGGCTCGAACCAGTACCCGTCGCTTCACAGACCAAGCTTTATCTACTAAGCCATTGGGGGCATGTTAGCCATATCTTGTGCAACGGGTGTTAGTCCTTGTAATGATACTTGTAATTCCCCGTTGCTATATAAGACCGAGTCCTAAGTCCGAGTCCGAAATAGGACGAAACACGCATCGTGGACTCCTACTAATCACCAAGACCAATGTCCTTGAATATATTTGAGTCTTTTCATTTACCTAACACTGCAAGAAAGTTATTGTGTTGTATTATATACTTCTAGAAGTGAGGGATTCGAATTTAGGCAGTTCGTCGTAACATTACAGTCGAGATAGTGGTCTCTAAAACTTTATTATACTATTGTCATGTGTTGTTACCTGGAATTTTCCGTTGTTACATTGAAACGGATTGATCAACATCTGTTGGGAGATGGGTTCCTACGTTGTTGCTTCAATAATGTTGTATTCATCTTGATGACTATCATTGGAATCCATGAAGAGCCTTTTGTCTTATTTAGGACTCATCAGCTGTAGGTACCTACACCCCAGTAAGTGATCTTGTTCCCACTGAGACTCAAATCTCATTTCCATCGTTACAAACGCCAAAGAGTTACCCCACTAGACTAGTGAGGAAGTAGAACTACCTCTTGCACAACAGTTATCAGATGTTGGTGTTTGTAGCGATGGGTATAAGTTTAAAGCCTCATTTGGATGTATGTAGGTACATCCAGCTGACGAGTTTAAAATAAGATGAGATGCGCAATTTAGATCCCAGTGCTAGCCACAAACAAGTCAATTTATCATATTAGTTTGAATTTAATTTAATTTCAATTTTTATGTATATTTGGATTATGAGGAAACTATTCCTTCGTAAAATCTGATTATATTTTTACATCTCTGACTTTATATGTAAACATTTATTCAGAACACTTTATGACTGATTTTAAAAGAAGTATGTGGATAAGCACAGTAGCCACTTGATCTAATATAATTTGTGATTTGTTGCCTTCAGTGTTCGATACCCTTTTTATGAAACTTAAGGTAACCAATTAGCTTATAAGATACATATGGTCTCTATTAGCCAGTAAAGAGATCTATCTATAAGGTTATAAAGTTTCTTGTCTATCAAATTTTGTTTTATATCATCGTGCATAAAACAATATTTACCTTCTTTGTTTTTATTGCATAGACATTTTTGTTTTTGTAAATATTTATTGTTTAATTGTATCACATGCTTATTAATAAACAAAGCAAGAATGAAATTGTTATAGATCTTAGATGAAACTGTTCAATGTTAAAGTGTCTGTAGGTCATTTGGACACACATCATTTGGATACCAAAAGAAAACAGTTTATACTTTAGATACTTGAATATATATATATATATATATATATATATATATATATATATATATATCACTTTTGAAGTTAGTTAATTACACCATTATGTCTGAATTTGTTCAAGTTGTCATCGAATTTGAACAAAACTTTAACTCTTAGACTTTCGTATGATTACTAGTGAAAAGTAAACGCGGGAAAGAATCTATATTGCAGTTTTTTTTGTCGCTCATTCTACTAGCAGTATTCCTTACTCAGTTGTACACCCATCAGGGAGCGTAACATTTATGTGGTTGTTTGATGAAGATCACTGGTTTATTTGTCAGTTAGTTATAATATTTTCACGGGATTAGTACTCAGACGATATGATACTGTTAAGCGAAACGTAAGCAAAGTGCTGAGTTATCTGATTGCCTTGAACAGTAAGTATATTTTGCGTGCATTTTGCACCACTCAGGTGCTTCAAGAGTGGTCTGCGCCGACTTTTAATTTAAGGATAGGAAGTGAAATAGTAGAATACGTTGACAATTTCATTTATTTGAGGAGTTGAATCAACCCAAAGAGATTAGTCGCTAAGGAAATCTCAGTTTGGATACAAAAGTCCTACTTGATGTTTACCAACTTATGTCAGACATACAGGCAAAGTCGACACAAATTACGTCATCTCTGGGACTATCAAGATATACCGCTACCTGTTAAAGAGTATACTGCATTACAGTTCGCTCTGTCCTATCATACTGCTGTGAGACATGATCATTGAAAGTGGAAGAAATGAAGACCTTACAGGTCTTTGATCATAGACGTCTTCTTAAAACTGCTCACTTAATAACGTGGTATCAGTCCATGAAGTCTTTTGATTGTTGGTTTGAACTGTTTAAAGAGGTACAAACTGCTTGGTTAGGGTCCTCAAGATAATACGGACCAATGGTTGGAGAACCTTGGTGACAGCTGAAAATGTTTGCAAAGCTTAAGGTATCAGGGGGATGAGTTGATAACAATACTGATTTTTAGTATAAAGTTTTCTCTTAACCTTGAGATGTGTAAAAATAAAATGAGTTCTTTTTAGAGGTAGTATTTGTCATGGACTGACATCAGTTGGGAACCATTGGGAATTTGGGAGCACTGGGCAGCTGTTTCGTCCCAGTATGGGACTACTCTTCAGCAGTATGCACCCATGACCCGACTGAGGACCGAACTCAGGACCTACAGGTTTCAAGGCGAACGCCTTGAGCATTCAGCCACTGGTTCACAATTTCCAACTTTTGTCAATTCATGACATAGTGTGACTATCACCGAAGGTCTTCAGTTGCCATCCTCTTCCCTTCCGACTGGTTGATCCCACAGGTAACGGCTCCTCATTAGAGCTTCATGGTATCCTTCCGGAAGGATACAGTAATGTATTTTTGAGATGAATGGGGATTTTTGACACTATTTTTATTCGAACGGTAAGCATTACTAACCATCTGAGAATAGAACAATAGTCGAGGGTACGGATTGAAACTTGTTATAGCCCCACGTGTTGAGGGAAGATGGTGATAAAATGTAGTTGTTGCTTAGTGGCGTAAACTTCACACGTACCACTTGTTAGATAATGCTTTAGGACTGTGGTGTGCACTTCTATACAACGTTCTGCTTGAGCTTATCTCTATTTGTTTGTTGAGATTATCAACTGGTTATATTTAAATTTCTGGGTAAAATTTTCGTTTTGCTTGGAATTCAAGAGAGAAAAGCAGTTTGTATCTAAGAGAAGAGTATTTTGTCTGTAGTTGGTTTCTGCATTTCAGACAGCTTCAAAAGACTGCAGAGAACAGATTGAAGTGGAGACGTGCGACTGAAGCCCTATTTTCCACTAGGAATCCAAGGGGGGGGGTAATCAAGGATTTTGTTTGTTTACAACCATTTGTTCTTCGTGAGTCGTTTTGAATGACGAATTTTTCGTTTTGAATGAGATTTCCGAGGAGTCACATACTAGGATGAGACAGCTGTCTTCTAGGCAGTGTGTCTAATAATAGGCATGAAATGGACAGGTTATCATGTTACGCCATTTATGCCATATGATATTTGAGACTTATATTTGCAGTTCACAAGCAGCTGTAGTTGTAATTCTCATAGATGTTGCATACGTCTTAGATACGACGTTACTACTGTTGTGAATAGGTGGAGAAGATCCGTAGATTAGATTTTGACCAGGTTGATATTGTATTTCGTAGAGGCTAGTAGGAATAATGTTTTTCCTTCCAAATTTTGGTATATGGAATTGAATTAGGAAGATGACTTTTTATTAGTAGTGGGTCACGAGTTCAAGCACCTCTTCGCCTACTGAAGTTTGGATAGCCACATAGTTGGGAGGTATTATTAACCGTCACATACTGGCTGTGGCTCATTACTGAGTGGATTTCTACTTAAAATCATACAGAATTCTATCGATGGTTACGAAGTTCTAATCTTGGTGGGAACAACATCACTCCGAACTGGAGTGCAGGTACATCCAGCTGACGAGTGAGTCCCAAATAGGATGGTATGCGCATCCTGGACTCCTCTGGTAGCCACAACCAAGTAAATTACCATAAATAACATTCAAGTAATATCGAGGTATCTGCATAGGAGCCCATATGTCAATAGAGGTGGAATAATTCGATCCAATGAAACAATGGAGAACTACAAGTATATCCATAAATAATAATATGTAATACCCGTTGTACAAGAGGTGGCTATCGTTCTTCCTTGGTGTTTGAAGTGACGGGTACGAGGTTTGAGTCACAGAGGGAACAACACTCTTAATTGGGGTACAGGTACACCCAACTGATGAATCTCAAATGGGACGAAATGCGCATCCTGGATTCTTTTGCTAGCCACAACCAAGTAAAAATATTTAATTGGTTGAGAGTTGTTTGCCTATACTAATAGTCGACAGAGTTATCATTCATGAAGCGATTTCTTTCGAATTTTATCGTCACTCAAATTTTGTTTCGTTAGTTTAACGTCCTACCAGGACTATGCACCATGATACTGATAAGGATGGTTCATTTAATTATGATAAGAAATTCAGAAAAAACTTCTATTTTCAATCTAACCGTAATAACACTTTTTTTAAAACACATCAAAATTGCAGTCGTAGTTACCTTGATGATCTTAAGTTTTATTTTTGTTTATATTTTTAACCTTTAGCGTAGATTTTGAAGAGTAAGTGAGTCTTTTTTTGTATAGTATGTGAAAATTCTACATCAGTTTACTCTTCAATACTTGAGTGTAGTGATACCTAACCTGATTTTGAAACAGTTAAGCGAATTACTCAATCTGAAAGGGGTGGAAATAAATCGTCCTGACTACTGCCATTTTATCATCATGTACAATGGTAGGATTTCCCTTCCCTTTCCAACTAATCTTACATATTACTATTATTTAGGGGCCGCCATTTAGAAGTTTAATGTGTAACAGAGAGAAATGTTGTGTATTTTGTTGTCAATTTTCTAGTCTTAAAACTTGCTTTTTGCTGTTTACAGTTTGCTTTGCCAGTTCACCTCGTGGTAACACTGTTATTACACATCACCCAGCTAGCCCTTTTGCACGTGTTCCTCGTGGTCCAATTCTGAAGAATGAAATAAATTCAAAAGTACCAATGCAGTCAGTACAATCATCAGCATTCAAGGCCAGTATCACTTCAACACCTGTCACAGCAACTGCCACCACCACCACCACCATCGTTGCTATTAATACTACCAGTTACTCTGACAATGTCTCTTCTGCTAACACCTCCATGGTTGGTTTATCGCCTGTTCAGACTGAATTTTCGCTGAATTCTTCTGACTCTTCGTCAAAACAACCTTTTCACATAAATGGAAGTCGAGAAACGAGTAAGTTGGGTCGTTTTTTTTACCAAGCCAAAGTTATGTTGAGATGTGTATATTTCCAAATTTAAAAAGATAAAATGGTCAGTGGGGATTGTTTCTTTCCAACCAGTATAAAGGAAAATTTACCTTCGAAACGCCATTTGAAAGTCCTATCTACAGTCATCACTCCGTCATCTAAAACATGCTCTCTCAGATATTTCTCAAAATATTTCGTTGTAAACAGTTTGAAGACATTGCTGTGTTTTTTGTACCAACTTTTTGTGATGCTATAACTCATTGGTTTAGGGCTACGGGTTCGAACAGCGCTTTACCTACAGTGTTTCATGCATCCAGGTAGCTTCATTAGCCCTCACACAATAGGTGTAGCTCATTACTTATTGAAAGGTTGTTGAGTACCTTTTCTTATTGTAAATACAAATACGCATAACATTTCATTTTAGGAGGCCTATTAATTGGGCTACATAGAGAGCTCTATATGTTTAGTCATTTGTACTTTATTCGAAAGTAACTTGTGTTTGTGTATCATGGTAGCAAATCGCTTAGAATTTTCTTTCTTTAGATTACCTACCAATATATTACAATTCTTCTTTATCCTTGTTTATTTTAGCACTAATTGACTGAAAGTCGGGAGCCAAAACCACCTTAAGTTGTAAAATCTGTCTTCTTTCAAAGCTATGCACATCGCTTACCCTCTATCTATATTTAGCCTGCATTTTCAAGCATTAGTTCTCATTGATAGTATAAAACAGCTGTGTTACAATCATAAAATCTTAGTTGACACATATTCGTGTAATTTGTAGGCTAACATTGATTCACTCCATCTGTCATGTGTAAATATGTTGTAGAAGCGAAGACTGAACACACACAAAACTAGAGGCTAAAAGTCATTCAAACAGCATATGACTCTATACCTATTCACTAATTCAGACAACATTTAAATTGTGTTCGCCTGTTCGACAGTACAAAAAAAGATTCATGGTTGGTAAAACAGTCATACCGGTGCTAATATTTTTTGAAGTTGTGAAGGTCATTTCAGGGATGCAGGATGTATTTTACACTAACATATTTTCTCTCCTTTTACCAGTTTGTTGCTGTTTTATTATTTCTGGTAGGGGAGGGGAGGGGGGGGCAATTTTGCAGCACAGTGTGAAGTAGAATACTTATTCCCAGATGATTCATTGCTATTTTCTTGTCCACACATTTTTAGTTTCTGCAATTATTCCTTCTCCTAGTATTTTATAGAAGAATACTGATTGGTATGTGAAACAGTATTTTTTTTGAAAAATAATCGACGACCTTGTTGTTTAGTGATCCTCATACTACTTACTGAGTCAAATGGCTTATTGACGATTGTTGAGCATTTCATTCTACTTGGATTTCGTCAATCTTGTGTGCCAACACTTTCCACTATTAATGTGGTGAAATAATTTTTTCCTTTGTACAAAATTCATCAATTATTACTTTGTATTTTGTCGTTACATTGTTTGTCTACAAGATCTACTTTATTGGGATTTAATTGTTGATTGACGTCTGTGTATTGACATCATTTAATTGTGTATTTGGTTAATATTTCACCATATTTTTCCATAGGAAATAAATGTATTGTAGGTTGAATTAGACTTTAGTGACACCCAATCACGTTCAAGTATGCACTGACCAATCAAAATCAACAGTGTGAAGGGCAACGTAATTGTTAGGGGGAAATGTTATTTTGTTGATGACTTATAAATTTGTTTTACACGAGAAATAAAGATACCTAGGTTTTCAATAGTTTATGATCTTTGAAAGCATACCATTGTCTGTTTTGCCACTCATTTATATGGGAACATATCGAATTGTTTGACCTCGATCCAGTAAAACAACGGAAAACTACAACCATATCCATAAATAGTAATAATTAATACATGTTGTACAAGAGGTGGCTATCGTGGTTCCGTGGCCTAGTGGATAACGCCTTGGCGATTGAAGTGATAGATACTGGGTTTGCGTTCAGTGGGAACACCATCACTCCGCACTGGGGTGCAGGTACGTCCAGTTGACGAGTCCCAAATATGACGAAACGCGCATCCTAGATTCTTCAGCTAGCCACAACCAAGTAAATTACCATATATTTTGTTGTTGTTGCAGTATATCATGCTGAGAATTCCAAACTGTACCACAAATTACGTTAATGATGTATCGTGGCTGGCAGTGGAATCCAGATGCGCATTTCGTCCTATTTAGGACCGTCAGCTGGATGTACCTGCTTCCCAGTGAGTGATGTTGTTCCCACCGGGATTCGGACTTGGAAACGATCGCTTCAAACACCAGCGCGTTATCCACTACACCACCGACCCACGATAGTCACTTCTTGTGCGACTCGTCAGTCCCAAATAGGATGAAATGCGCATCCTGGATTCCACTGCTAGCAACGATCCATCATAACCATAATTAGAAGGTAGGCAATATCGAGGCATCCGCACAGGAACCCATATACCAATAGAGACCGATCAATTTGGTCCAATCAACGATGGTATCATATAAAAACAATTATACTATGCACCACAAATTGCCTGGAATAAAGTAAATATCATTATTGTTAATATTATTATCCTCAAGTATGTTTTTAAAACAAACATGATGACATGCACTTTTGTAAATACCTTGTTCATGACAAGCTTGAAAATCAAAAAGATAAATTGATGAATTGGATATGCACATATTGTGACGAATAGGGAATATAGTAAAAATTGGTTGATAGACTTAGTGATTGGATTATGAGTTATCAGGTGTCTAAATAACATGTTATGACTTTTTTCTCTCAACTTTTTTCTCTATCCTCTCAGATGTTTTGTGTAATGAGTCTAACCAGCTAAGACATGGAGAAGATAAAATCAAATCGGTTAGTACTCAAAGTCCTGTAAATAACCGAAATAATCCAATGGGATCAGGACGTACACGTTCCAGTGTATGCAGTTCTTATCCAACTTATGAAGAAGCTTGGGATTTAAAATTAGCTCGTCAATTGGGGATTGGTGTATCACGTTTACCGTCTATTATTCCAATTTCGTCAACTATTCCAAATTATGTTCCATCTCTTCCTTCTATTCCATCTGATGTTACAGTTGTAGATAGATCATCTGTTATTTTAGGCCAAGATAATCAGCGAAATGTAATATCTCCTCAATCTTTATCACTTTATAATAGAGAACAGTTGAATGAAAGAAAATCTATCCTCCTTTCTAATGATTCACATTCAATAGAATCTAATTTAAAATTACTAAATGTTACATCTTCAGATGATAAGTTAACAAAATTGACTAACAATAATTCAGAAGTATTAATTAATGATGACGTAAATGATGATGGTGATAAAAATCTTGTTTGTAATTCCAAAGAAATAACTACCGGTCAATTGAATCGAAAATCAGCTAATGGTGGTGGTGGTAGTGGTATCAATCGATTATTTTATCATAATGAACATTCACATTTGAGTTCACATTCTAGTCATATGGTATGTTGAATCCATATTATGGTAATTTCACTATTAATTAATTAGTTGATTAACTATTCGTACTTATTGTTTTATTAATTACATTTAGTTTTTTTGGTCATTGATCTAAGCAAATGAATTTTAACTGTGGTGGATCATAATTTCGCAACCTGGGTCATGTATTGAGATTTAGGCAGACAGGTTAGTGTATCATACAAGCCTTCATATAAGTAGATGTGACTAGTGGACAAATTCTAACATGGTTATATTGATCTTGGTGACTAGCAGAGAAATCCAGGATGTGCATTTCGTCCTATTTGGGACTCGTTAGCTGGATGTATCTGGCTTACTGGATAACTCTCAGGTGTTTGAAGCAAAGGGTGCTGGGTTCCCTCCACAGTAAAAACAACATTACTCACTGGGTTGCAGGTATATCCAGCTGACGAGTCCCAAATAGGACGAAACGCACATCCTGGATTCTTCTGCTAATCACCAAAATCAATATAACATCATGAATGCTCGGCAGTATCAAGGCATCCGGACAGGAGCTCATCTGCGAACAGAGGTCGAGCAATTCAGTCTTATATGGCAACAGCAAATCACAAGTTTCATTACAACTTAATAGGATTGTTGTGTTGTACTTCATTTTGTTCCACTTTGAAATCCAGTTTATCGAAATCTGTCTAGTTTTGCTTCAAAATATTGGATTAATGATACTAGATATATGAAAACCGTTATGCAACAGAGTGGTTGTTGTTGTTATCTTCTATTTCGATGTACATTAGCCACACATCTTTTATCTAAGAAATGGGATAAGTCTGGATATGAGGCACAGCTTTCAGAAGTAGATGATATTATACTTTTGGAGTATCCCTTGTATTCATGAAATTTTAGTAAAGCAAAGCACGTTACCATTGAGCCACTGGGTCAGAATCCAATGGTCCATATTTCTTACTTCTTTCAGTTCACAATATTGGGCGCACAGCTGTCCAGTGCTCTCATGTTTCCAATGTTCCTCCAACTGATGTCAGTCCATGATGAATTCCAACCTGAAATCATTTAATAAACCTCCAGATGGAATTAAAGCAAAGCAGTTCAATCAATGAAGTTTTAAACCTTACCTTGCCAAACTTCCTCGATGTAGAATGTTGAACAAAGTAGAAATCAGTCAGTCAATGTGAATTTACGGGTTATTATTGTATAGTGGTCCAAGTTGCTGTCTCACATCAGCACATCAGGATATGAAACAGCAATATGAAACGAACATATAGGGGAAAAGAATTTGTCTGAAAGTCAGGAGAGAGTAATTTGGGGGAGGGGGTGAAAAATTACTGAAACTCAGTGTAACGATAAGGATGAGTGAGACATGTGGGTGTATTTGCACCATTCAGATAGGTCACGAGCCACATCACCTACAGTCTCCGACTATCGGTTTCGCTTGGCTGGGAAGTCTACATTTGCTTACATGGCTCAGACCACCAGTCACAGACCTCATGGACTGATGCCATTTTTTTTGGCCACCTCTAACCTTTTCCTAGAATAAGCTCACTTCGATTGACGTTACGTGATGGGAGAAACGGTGGCCGGACGTACACAAATTGTCCTAACCATCTGAGTCCACTGATACTCCTCTTTCACCTAAACCTCTTAACCTGACCTGGTATCACGATACACGGCTTCTGCTATGAAGGCAACGGTGATCTGGCACTCGAAACCTTATCATGTTCTCCACCTTTAATGGCCATTTTCCACAGCCATGTAGTAGAACAAAGCGAACTGAAGCGTAGTACACTTAACTTTTTATAGTCTATGGGATATTGTGGCGGTGCTATAAATGACTTACCTTGGCAAAAATCAAGCTGGCCTCTTGTTTTCGTGCTGGGACATTCCTCAGTCACTGACCCATCAGGGCTTATTCAGTATCTCAAGCGAATCAAGTGGTTAGCGGGTTCCACTATCTCACTCTCCATTGTTAGACGTGGAATCAACACAGACCAGTTCTAGAGCAAAAATTTGCATTTGAGAAATGTATCCCATTCTGAAATCGCTACCCAAAGTGTCCAGAAGACTCTGAGTCTTATTAGCCTCTTCATCTATCAGGATTATATTATCTGCAAATCTTAGATCTACGACGACGTCAGTTGCGCTAAAGTCAGACGAGGAGAGGAAGACCTCCCAAAGTCTGTCCATGAAAGCTAAATGAAGTAAGGAGATTAAATACCAATTAAAGAACACTACTGGATGTACATACCTCATCTGATTCGTCACTATCAGCTACAGCACAGAAGTGGATGTTTGTATACAGAACCTTAAAAAGAGTGTTGTGTGCAGCACCTGTTTCAGTGAGAAATATCACCATAGAGTCTCTCGAATGATAGGGTGGAAGACCACCTTCAGTTGAAGAATGTATAGCTTAGTGTCGGGCAACGATAATTCTGATAGTATTACAAGACGAAACAAAGAATGGAGACCTAGTTGAGATATTGACAGTCAGATCTGAAACCTGTCTCAGTTCATCGGGTTTGCTATTCCAGAGCTTTATTTAGGTGTCTAGTGATGGTAGGAATCAGGATCTTAGACACGATGTTCATCACACTGACTATGTTATCGGCAATCAGCGATTGCGACCGATGGGGTTGGATTATATCTGATTCTCAGACATTAGCTACATATTGAGGTTAATCCAACAAACAATCCTCGATCACTGTCTTTAAGCTCATCAGGAGCATGCATAGCAGGGCCTGCTGCTGTTCACTGTTTCGGGTGACTTTCAAACTTTCTCAGCTTCTGAAAGAGCGTGGAACTTTATCCTGATGTTCCATTCAGGATGTGACTGGATAGTGGGCTATCGAGAATTAACTGGATACTAGTTGAACTGTTCCTCAAAATGTTCCGTCTGTTGTTCCAGTTGTGTATCCCCTGGGAGGGGGTCGGAGATCAAACCGAACGCACTATGATCTCACTAATCACTGACTTTTTTGTCCCCTCTCTTTGGTAGGTCGAATGACCGTCCACTGTTACCTGTCCTCTCTACCTTCATCTCTATAACCTTCACTGTACACCACTGCTCATGATCATTGTGTAGACTTCTAGTTAGTCTATATATGGGTTGCTTCCACTCCTTACTGCATTCTAAGCCTTTAAGAATGCGTTTTTATGGATATATGGATTCAGAAGAAGCTGCTGATATCCACTGGTCTTTTCCAATTATTTTTCGAATGCTAGTTACTGTCTTTGACACTTTTGTTAACACTTGACTGGTGGTAGTGCCACATTTCTTTAGAACGATTGATGTTGCCGTATTCCGATAAATGTCTAACCCGTTCCTTTTTGAAAACAGACTGAATATTCTCATCGTCCAGCTGCCCTCGGAATAGTCTTGTTGCTGTAGTTCATTTAGGCGCATAAATAGACACGCTTAAACCAATTCATAATCCCTGTCCAACACATGTGCTCAAGAAGTAGCACTATCTTTCACATCCACTCTAGTGATAACTGATCTCAATGTGGTCACTGTTGAGTTAAAGTCGATGAACGCCTAGTACGACAATGTCTTTTGGGATCTGATGTTTGTACTGATGACTAATACCAGTAGTGTTGCTGCTCCTACTGAAAAACTGCTTTTTCTACTGAAGTCTGGAATGACTTGATTTTTCTAAAAATCAATGTGACGTGTTGTTCTTAGTTTTTGCCTCATAAGTGCACTTCCGCTAGAGATCGATGATTTGGTACAGGATCGTTTTTGAGTATTGCAATATATGGATAGGTGTCTTTAGAGGCTGTGAGTGGAGATTTCTTGTTATTTGACCGTTTGAATATGTTAATGAAACTTTCCGCTTGTGAATGATACACTGGTTAGCATATTTGAGTGATAGGGTGTCGTCAGCAAACATTTTGAAGTTCATAAGATGTAAATTGGGTTCCATCAACCTATGATAACGGTTTCAGTCAGTTTTTGATGCGTGAGAATATGCCATAAAAACACCCTAGCATCATGGAAGTTGGTGCAGCAGCGATGAATATGGTTATAAGTGTGAGAATAATACACCATATTGAGTTTTTCAGACCAGAAAAATTCACTTCACAAGTGTTTGGAGGCTCAGTGACTGGTTCTCGTGAGCTCGCTGATGCAGGAGTAGCACTCACTTCTCAAGTAGAAAGGGCACTTTTCGACTGGATGCCAGTCAATTGCCGTCTATGTGAAGTTCGAATGAACGGATATGTAAGAGCTGGGAAAGATCATGGGAATTCCCGATGTCTATTCGTGATCTCTGCATACTCCCCGATTGACTACAGTTCGGATGATGCAAAGGATGAATTCTATCAAAAGCTATCAATTTCGCTACATAAAGCTTATTGTCCTGAGATAGTCACAGAGGCGGATGGTTTGAATGCTCACCTTCAGGAGTCAGGGTTTGGCGGGGGGTTCAGGTGTTCTTTGACATGAGTTGAAGCTAACATCGTAATGTACCACAATTTTGCACTATTGGCAATTATGTTGTTTAAATAAGCATACATTGAAGTTGTTCCAGGCGCTACAGAGCCAACAAATTGAAGACTTCTTGACATTCGACGTACAAAGCATGGAGGGTGAGTAAGACCAATCGCATAACAGCCCAAATTTGGGAGGTTCAGAGTTCGACAATAATCAATATCTGGTTGGCTGAGAAAACTCATAGACATCAGAATTATTTTAGACCATCAGATCGCATCAGAGTGGCGTTATACCTCGGATTTGATGAACTTTGGTATTCGTTCGTTGTTTTAATTGGGAGTCAACTAAGGATCTTTATCTAGTGAACTTAGCAAATATGGGGACTTTTCGACCGCTGAATACTGCTGATAAGTATAAGAGATTTAAATTAGTACTTTATTGGTGTCTGTTGTTAAAATCATCTACATTATTGGTCGGCCACTTCAAGAGAAGGGATCATCATCGCTTACTGTTAGCTGAATGCATCGTAAGTGTATATTGGACAGAGATGGATGTTCTCCGAAATGTTAACTCAAAGATTTTGATTGTAACACTGAATGTACTCCCATACGAGCTCTGGTATAACATAAGATTGTAGTACGTTTTCAGTTTTGATGAACCTAGTTTCTGGAGGACAAGTTAAACTTTCCATCCATCATTCTGATTGGTAGAATGGGTTTTGAAGAGATTCTCAAAATATTTATACTAAGTTTTGAGGTACTATTCATCACGGGCTGACATCAATTGAGGAACCATTAGAAACCTGGGAGCATTGGATGGCTGTTTCGTCCTGGTATGGGACTCCTTAGCGGTACGCACCTACGGCCCTACCACAGATCAAACTCAGGACATTCTGGTTTCAAGGCGAATGCGTAAACCATTCAGCCAACTGGTCGGAGTTCAATGGTTCATAGTTTCCAACTTCAGTCAATATACGATATAGCGCGAATCTCACCCAAGGTCTTCGTTTAGGATCTGTTCTTCCGACTGATTGACCCATAGGTCACTCAGTGATGAATACCATCTCAAAATTAAAACCCCCATTCATCTCAAAAATACATTGCTGTATAGTGCTCATTAGTGTCATGCTTCCGGATGGATATCACGAAGTTTTGATAAGAAGCCATGACCTGTGCGGCCAACAAGCCTTAAGGGAAGCGGATGCCAACTGAAGACCTTGGGTGATAGTCGCGCTATATCGTTAATTGACTGAGTTGGAAACTATGAACCATTGAACTCCGACCAGTTGACTGAATGGTTTACGCATTCGCCTTGAAACCAGAATGTCCTGAGTTTGATCTGTGGTGGGGTCGTGGGTACGTGTTGCTGAGAAGTCCGATACTAAAATGAAACAGCTGTCCACTGCTACCAAGTTTACAGTTGTTCCTCAACTGATCACGGTCCGTGATGAACACTACCTCTAAATCTCTACTAAATGTTGTAAGTGAGATTGTTTTCTGGATCATGCATGAAATTTATGGTAAGGTTGATCAAGGCACCTATAGGAGTTAAGTAGTGAGCTTTAATTGTTCCAGTAATTGTTCTGCCTGATTCATTTGAAAAATCAGTCCTGGTAATAATTAGCGTCTTAGAGTCTGAGGTTGGTACGAGTCAACTCAAATGATTCGCAGAGTGAACTGAGAATTGTAAATGCTGACTATATCTACAAAAGTACCGTGATTCTTGAAAGACAAGAGCTAGCTAGCACATTAAAAGTGGTAGAATCCAATCAGGAGATTAATGGTTTTTTTATATAGCAAATATAGCTCATTTGTCTGGAGCAGGGTGTGAACCGATAAAAACTGAAGAAGTGCGATGTACGGTCATTAAATTTTGCACTATAGATGATTTGAACATTGCTGATGAAAAACCAAAGAATCCACTTGCTGCGCTTGGTAATGTAGTGTTTCTGCGTAGAATCTCTACAGTTCCTCTGTTATTTTTGATTTGTGTAATGGTTCTTTAGTGAGAGGACTATTATTAACCTAGGATATTCTACAGTCTTTCCTTTTGTTTGTTTATCATTCCAATTTGACATGAGACGAAAAAGTCTTTGATGTGACCATTCATCGTGAACACTTAAGGTAGGTAATTCTATTTTTATTACCACAGCGCTTACATGCTATGTAGGTTTTACATTTGAATATAGTTTCCTTCTATGACCAGTAGTATGACCTAATAGCCTAGGAGTCCGGAAAATTGCGAACGATGCGGATATAACGCGCAACGAATCGACTTTAACGCAAATCAGAACGTCAACCACCACCACCACCACAAGAATAATACCACTGACGCGTGAAGATAAGAAGAGAGGACAGACCATTGATAGAGAGATTTCTACTGTCTCAACAGCAGTCAGTACAGTTGACAGCGATGCTGAACATATACATTTCTAAACGACCGTGACAACACTAAATCCACATAGGTAAAAATAGTTAACAGCTAATGAGAGCTCAGCCGTGTGAGCAGAGGGAAGAAAAATTAGTAACTGTGTGAAAACAGCCATGTAGGTCATTTTAAGATCAGCAGGCCAAAGATATGCAAAATTAGGGGTATATAACATTTCCGAACTGGAGATTTGTTACAGATTGAAATTTGTCCGCTGTTTTACTTTGCTGTGCAGTTGAATCATTAAAGTCTTGTTCAGGTTTCTTGTGATAAGCACTCCTCCGAACGGGATTGGATCGTTTTCTTCTTTTCTGCATTGAAGTCTGTCACTGGGACAATTATCATTTGTGGGTCACTCTAAAGACCTTTTTAACAACTGTTGAAATAGCCATTTAGGTTTTGCTGTTTTATGAACAACTGCCTTCCTAGTCAAAATCCCGAACCCTGATTGGTTGTTTCAGCAGTTGCTTAAGGGGTCATTAAAAACACAATTAATGTGAATAATTTTTGAAAAGACTACTATTCTCATTAGGATAGCCTTATCAAAGTGATCATTTATATTTGTCTGTCTCATTTCAGTCTGTGGTTTATATCTACGAACTGTAGTGCATAAATTGTTTTAAGTGAGACTTTTTTATTATCCCAAAAACACATTTTCGTTAAGTTAATTTTTACTGTTATCGATCGAAGGCATCTCTGATTTCTGTGTGTTTACAGCTTCTCTATGTGTATTAGTTACTGACATTTTAGTACTATATGACTATTATCAATATTACTATTTTTTCATATTATGTTGTTGCAACAGGTATACTGTTGTCTTGATGTTTCTATCGCCTATCCATTAGTTTTTTCTAAACTTGATACTAATTTGTGTTAGTATTTCGGCGGTGGTAGCTTGTTCTAAGTGCTGTGTTTGAATGTCGATGGCGATTGTCTATTAATGATGTGCAAACGCATTTATTAAACGTATTCCACAAAGAACCTAACTTTACCTGTGAATTCAGACCTTAGTGACTAAAAAAATATATATAAATAAATGATAATTTCATACAACAGTTGCATAGAATAAAATAATCTGATGCAATGTAACTGATAACAGGATGCCTAACAAAGCTGTTGTTATAGATATCAAAGAATTGATTGACCTGAACTATTTGTGATACTGGGCAGATTTCTGAATCTCTCTGTTAATGACAGCTTCATACAGCATAACGATGCACAATCATAGAGACAAATAAATTCAGTCCAATAACATGAAAGTTATACCCGTTTCACAGGAAGTGGTTATCGTGACTTGATGGCCTTGTGGATAACTCTCTGGCGTTCGAAGCAGTCGGTCCAGGGTTCGAAGCCTCATGGGAATAACATCGCTCACTGGGAAGCAGGTGCATCCAGCTAACGAGTCCCAAAGAGAACAGGACACTCATCTTGGATTCCACTGCTAGCCACTATCTATCATTACTATAAAAATGCGTCCGAATGATAAATACGTTAGTTTGAATAATAGTGGCTTTCCCCTTTTTATTCTCCTTATGTTTATCATCAGTACATTGTTATTGTTCCCACCAGTTTGTGCTGTTATTACTCTTTTGTATGTATATTTGTGTGTTATATGATTCAGGCAAATGGGAAAACAGATTTGACAGAGAACAATGGGGAATACGATTATGCTTACAATGGTTCATGGAGTATGGGCGTTAAGGTAAGTCTTCGAAAAAAGAAGCAAAACAATAACAGAATTTCTTTTATTCCTAAATGTTTGTTGTGAAAATCTTTCAACGATTGGCATGGCACACACACACACACACACACATCATGGCCTCGTTGTTTCAGAGGTATAGACAAAGAGACAGAGAAATTCAACGTACAACCTCACACACAAGTGCATCGGTTCAAGTAATCACAGTTCAAACCGTATCATACAAAGAGAAAGTGGGTAGAAAATGACATATCAGTGTAGAAAAAGCTAGATAAAGGAATAAACCATTAGGAGATGAAGGTTAATGTAAATATTTAGGGTTTAAACGACGTCAAAGAGTGAATAAATCTGCGCCATCGTCACCGATTTTCAGCCATGTCACCGAGTGTCCTCAACCATTGACTTCTGTCGTCTAGGAGACCCCAGCTAGCCAGACTTTATGTCGCCATACGGCTCAGACCGACTGTTAGAGACTTCGCCGATTGGTGCCACGTCTTGTTGTGGCCACCATTAACCCTCTTCCAACATAATTCAGTTTGCATTTCGATATAGTTGGTGACTCGGCATGCACAGTACGCGTTCAAGTCATATAAGTCGACTAAGGTTCACAACCTTATCAATCATTTCCCTGTTTTGCCTAGGATCCTTCACCTGATCTCAAAATTGCTCACTCGATGATTTTAGAGGTATGCGTATGCGAAAGTTATAACTAGAAATTCAATCTTCTATTGGTTATAACTATCTAATTTTTAACTGAGTGAAGTTGGCACACTGTTTTGTAGAGAATCTCTCCGCCCCTCCCTCTTCAAATAAAATCCAAGCTTCACTTCAATGGCATTGTATGGTCTACAACAGTAGTTGTACATTTTATAATGGCATTGTTTTCTTGTGTTTACTGCTTTGTTTATATCACTACAGCTCAGTTGTAGCCTACATTCTGCTTTATACTCTATACTTTTTGTTATTTTTTTACAAACGAATTTTTTTCGTTGTTATGTTGCCTTGCTAATGATTTTTTTCAAGGTATTTGAATTGGTGTTTTTGTATATGTTGCCTTAATGATCAGGTTATTCTGCTTTAGAAGGCTTCAGGTGTTTGACTACCGTTGCCTTCGTAGTATAGGCCGTATTGCGTGGTGTCACCACATGAGTAACGCAGAAGTCAGGTGTAGAGTTTTAGGGAGGAGGGGTAAGTTAGTTGACACGGTTGTGAACCTTCATCGACTGAGATGGTTGGACACGTATTACGTATGCCCAGTCGCCGTCTGCCTCATCACACAATGTTGGCTGAAGTAGGTTCAAGCTGGAAAAAGGCTGGAGGGTGGTCAGACTAAAACATGGCATCAATATATGAAGTGTTTGACTGTTGTTTTGAGCCATGTGGGGCGATGTAGACTAGCGGGCTGGGGTTCGGGGACAAGAGAAACCAGTGGTTGGAAACTGACTCTAGTCGATAAGGCCCAGAGCCGATGTCAGTGTCGCAGATGTATACACACATTATCCTCATCTTAACGACGCTATACCGAATCTCACCATTTTCTCATTCCTTCCTTTTTCTTTTAGTAATTTGTATTTCTTTTGACTGAATTTTCTTTTCTTCATCTTCCACTTCACTGCCTTTATACTTGATGTACTGATATGAAGTGTGGCAATTCGGACCGTTACGTAGTAATGCCTGGTCCTATGTTGATTTGGATGGATGGATTATTCTGTTTGAAATTTGAACTGAATGATATAATGAACTGTGCAGTTCTCCACGCTGCATACAATCAACTGATTATTCACAACAAGTACTGATTTAGATCAATTTGCAAGTGACTTACGAACTGCATGGTTCACATTGACATTTCTCAACTGCCCAACTGTGGTGTCAACAAGGTTTCTATTGGAAACCACCCCGCAGCTGAGATCACAGTATGTATCCTTTCTTACTCAAACGTGTCATCAACTGGCCTAATATACGACTACTGACCAACCTGGATAGTTTAAAACCACTCAGGCTATCCTGTAGATCTCATCCCGCAAATCAGTTATGTAAACGCTGTAGGGCTGTTTCACTCTTCATCAACGATGTACCCGGACAGATTCAACTTATAGAGCCAAATTAGTTCATATCGCCTGAACCTGGCTAGCTGACTTGCATGAAACGATATACTAGTCACTCTAATGTCCCATGGGTAATAGAGATTTATATCCGTATGGATCATGTCAGGTAACATAGTTTCTCAATGATTAAGATACGAAGAAAGTTGCAACTGGTTCACACTATAATTTCGTATACGCATGTTTTCATGATACATCACTTACCCAAATTATAGGTGATTAAAGCGAAGTAGAGATGTGGTTAATAATTGAATCTCTTAGCGTAGTCAGTAGAACACTGATCGTGACATCGATCGTTTCAGCTATGATGAGAACCAACTTGTCCTCGTACTACAATTATCTTATCGATAGTTTTACTAAATCTCACTGGTGTTTTTGGTATATGTTGTTATCTGTAGAGTTGATAGACCAAACCATATAGTGCTTAACCGTTATATATATAGAATACAATACTATTGTTGAGACGGGAAAATCCGATCAATTAATTTAACCAGAACGATCCACCTTTTTGTGGGTCTGTATTTAGACGACCTAGAAAATAATAGAAACCTGTCATAACATAGGATTCTCCAGACTGATCTATTGCTATTTTCTGTGTCCTGTTTTAGGATTTTCTTTCAGCTGAAATTATTAGTGAGTTAGTAACAGCATAGCAATATAACAACTGTAAAGTGCAGTGCTGCAAAAGCTCGGATGTTAGACTCTCTGAAGTACGTCGAACTTGCACGAGCTAGGATGATATACTGTCCTACGGCATAAAATAATTTAGGTAGGATTCGGGTTCGAATCCATGACACACAGTAGTTACAAGTTGAGTGATTGGAATGTCTCTTATTCCTTAAATAGCGTGAACAATATGCACTGTATAAACCCGTTCAGTATTAAAAAGAAGACTTAACTATAGCCCTATGTACAACAATTATTATCAATAAGAAACAGAAACAAACTGAGAAATGCTGCCAGTAAACTTCAATTGACTACTTCGGTTGATATATGTTTTAAAGCATCGAATCTAGCACTTCATTCATCTTTTCGTACCTATTTGGATATCTATGTGAAGTGAGAGTTATTGAAAAGAATATATTTTCTTGTTCACTGAATTGCGTTTTAAGTTGGATATTTTACTGAAATAATAAATATGCATTGGTTGGGTTTCTGTATTCATTATGAAGTTTCATCAGCCGTCAATCTATAGGAATGGATGTAACTACTCTAAGAAATTTGTTTAAGAGGAATATCCATGTGAAAATGATGAGGTTGTCAGAATTTGTCACTCGGTATGACTAAAAGGCGTGTTGCGCCTATCTAGCCACCTCCGAATTCTTATTGTAATCGAATCCATTTGTAAGGAAACTGTAGATAGCCAGATTGAGATACAACACTCATGTCTAAAGTCATTGACTGTTGGTTTAAATTGTCTAATATAGTATAAGCTGCTTGAGATATCAGGAATCACTAGTCGAATAACTTAAGTGACATATTTGAAAGTCTATTATAATGATGCAATGGTATTCATTCTTTATAATCCCGAGAGTTTTGAACATTTTATCAACTTTCATTTGTTCATTTTATATTGTCTCATTTATCTTTTTGGTTACTTTAGCATCATTATAGTTTTGTTTGTTCTTTTTTTCAAAACTGTTTCGAATTCTGACAAAATGAATCGATTGACGTTTGTACGAAGTTCCACATTGTTTTATTAGTTTTTTTGATCTTTAAAAGTTTGACAGGGTTTTCAACGATCATTGTAATATTTTCTCGAAAAAAACAACAACAACTGAATGCATACAGCCAGTCATATGTATCTATTACTCAATGTGCCACTAGATTACTTAGATAGGCTAACACGATGTCATCACCTATTTTCACATTACGTTACACTTAGAAATAGTCGATGTCTGAATCGTATTGCAATTATGTAGGAGAATGTTTTGACTCTTAGTTGGCAAACGGTATCACCTAATTGCAAGACATTATGTAGGTTATTCTACTGGCAATCAATCAAGTTGATAGTTACTTAACGTTTGTACATATGCTGCCTACAGTGTTTTCCATCGTTGACTCAAGAAAAGCCTATTTCACACATAGGCATATGCATTTCACTAATCAAGGGGAATAATAATATGAGTATGATTGAAATGACTAATATTCCTATACTCTTAAAGCATCATATTTATAACAAAAAGACCAGTGGAGTCAACCAATTCGAATATGAAGACAGTTACTCAACGACGACATTGGATAGAGGTCGTGTTATATCGTGAACTGACAGAAGAAGGAAATATGGACCATTGGATTCCGACCTAGTGGTTCAATGATAATGCACTGGGCACGGAACCTGGATATCCTGGGTTCGATACCTGGCTTGGCGTGGCGGGGGTCATGGGTGCGCACTGCTGAGGAATCCCATACTAGGATGAAACAGCTGTCCAGTATTCCCAGGTATCCAATGTTCCTGTAACTGATGTCAGTCCACGATGAATAACAGTTTGAAATATGAAAACATTTGATAAGGTGAGTAAATGTGAATGAAAATCAAGGAGTAAAGAATTTGTAACAAAGTGAGTAGATAATTGTCAGTGTGAAGGGGAATGTGAAATTAATAAGTGAGCTAAACGAAAATCGTTCACGTAATAACAACATGAAAATTCAAAAATCAGCTGGACCTTATAAATGCAGAGTTTATGGATTAAGAAAGGAATAAGGAAGGGGAATAGTAAAGTCGCTTGTGGATACACAATTCCAGTTTCAACTGTTGTATTGTTAGAGCTTTAACAATGGACTTTATAGACTCGTACAAAGGAATCTCGTGAGACTGTGTTGTCCGTTGTTAACCAAATATTGCAATATGGAGCTGTTAATTGTTCTGTGTTTGTCTTTACTTAGGCATGCTGGAAGGTGTTGATGTTGAAGTTTGATAATCTGTCTCTGCGTATAGCCCATTTAGCTGAGTCGACAGAAACAAACAGAGAAATGGGTATACAGATATTGAGGTGATTAGGAGTGATAGTTTGTCCTTTGCTTAGGTCTTCACCCTTGGATGATTAGTATAAGTAATTTGCAGAGAGTTCTCATAGACTGTTCTTTTGACAGCCTTCATTATTCTGTGCTAGAGCACCTCGTTTGCTACATTTCCATTGAATTCCGAATTCCAAGTTAACTTGTTCTCCCCAGTGATAAAAGACTAATGTGTAACATTCTGATGTATCCATTTTTGATGAACATCGATGTTGATAGTTGAATTTCATCTTTTAAAGTGTCAGGAGTACAAAACCTCTGTATTCGAGAAGAAAGGGTATAGATTAAATTTTTGTTTCAGCTAATGAGAATTCAGCAATGACATTTCGTCACTTGTCCATCCCACGTAGATTTTCAACAAATGGATCTTTTAGGTGCCTCATCATCTTCTTGTTAACAATTCGTCGAGGAATGATATCTTTAAGTGTCATTCCATTTTCATTGTAGCGTTGATGGAGGTGTGACATTCAGTGAGGAATTGAAATAATTTTTGTAATTCCTAATTTTTGTCACAAACAATGAATGTATCATTGACATATCTTCCGTAGAATTTTAACTTGCTGATAACTGGATTGAACAAGTATGGTTGTTTCCAGTTTGACTATAAATGTATCCGCTAACAGTGAACTCAGTAGTGATGATTCCATAGCCACCACATTTCTCTGGTTGTGCAAGGTGTTATTAACGCGGAACTGTACATCAGATGTGTATCTTGAGCGTAGTTTGTTTAGATATTGTTGTTTGACACATACTGGGTGATAATTGATGGTGAAGTGAAAATTTGGACCGCAGTCGGACTTGAACCGGCGACTCGGTGGTCACTGGTTCGCTGGTAATCATGATTATTCTAGTCGTAAAGAAAGGAAACCATTTTCAAAACGACAACAGTATGGAAATATTCTAACTGTATAAGTTGTAGTAGGTAATACAAAACTATTTACTTTTATCTTACTCTGTTCTGATGGGGTTAAAAGTCATCCCCAGGTTAACACATCGTGTTAGTCACAGGTTGTAGTGTTCTTTGTGAAAATGCGCATATTCTCTGTTTTCCATATTAATATTTTACCCATTTTTGCTCTAACTTACAATGCTGTCTAGCACTGAATCATATTTCATACCACTTATTCATTCACTTTCACTTCCTAGGCAAAGAGTAAGTACGGTTATTCAGAGTGAATGATGCTCACAGCTGACAATGAGTTTTTTGAAGCTTGAAGTTGTGGCGATAAAGATTTATAGTATAATTGTTTTTATATGATACCGTCGTTGATTGGACCAAATTGATCGGTCTCAATTGGCATATGGGCTCCTGTGCGGATGCCTCGATATTGCCAGTGTTCTAATCCCAGTGGGAACAACATCACTCACTGGGAGACAGGTACACCCAGCTGACGAGTCCAAAATAGGACGAAATGCGCATCCTGGATTCCACTGCTAGCCACTACCCATCAACACTATACAATTAAGAACATAGGCAATATCGAGGCATTCACTCAGGAGCCCAAATGCCAATAGAGACCGATCAATTCAGTCCAATCAACGACGGTATCATATAAAAACAAGTGTACTAAAAACTATACTCGTCACACAAGAAGTGGCTATCGTGACTCGGTGGTCTAGTGGATAACGTGCTGGCGTTTGAAGCGATCGCTCCCGAGTCTGGATGCTGGTGGGAACAACATCACTCACTGGGAAGCAGGTACATCCAGCTGGCGAATCCTAAATAGGACGAAATGCGCATCTTAGATTCCACTGCTAGCCACGATCCATCATTAAAATAAAGGTTTATGGTTGCAGTTTTCACTTCAGAATATAAGCAGCATATAGAATACAGAAGATACACATTTTCACGCAGAACGCTATGACTGACACATAAAGGATGATTTTTAGTTTTACTCTTCATTTCATGCGAGCTCAATTAACTTTTTAAGTGCACATCACTGAAAGATAAACAGTAGGTAATTTCAGTGTATGGATAAATATCTTTGAGATATTATATTGATCTTGGTGATTAGCAGAGGAATTCAGGACGCGCGTTTTACCCTATTTGGGACTCGTTTGCTGGGTATACCTGCATCTTAGTGAGTAGTGTTGTTCCTAATGAGGCTTGAACCCAGTACCCTTCGCTTCACATGCTAGAGCGTTATCCAATAAGCCACTGGGGTACAATATTCACCTTTTGTGCAACAGGTATCACTTGCTTGTAATAATACTTTTAATTTCTCGTTGCTATACAGGGTCGAGTCTCTTGACCTTTGAGATAATAGAATTGACTACACTACCTTAAATGTATATGTTGTTTAGATTTGAAAATGTGATACTTTATGCATAACTTTGTACACTGTAAATGTCTATTTATATATGTTATTATTCTCCGCAACCTGTGGGATACATGATGATCGTGACATTCATCTTCTACCGTTTCTTTTTATATTTGTCTGGAGTGGATTTTCTTTCTTACCTTGTATTTCAAGTATATATATATATAGTTTACATGAACAATACCAAGAAAGTCTTTTTCTCGCTCATTTACACACTTTTTTTTACGGCACCACATGGTGATAGTCTAGACCAGAAAAAAACAAAGTCAAAAATGAGACTAGTCAACATGGTTTCAGTTTTCCGTCTGGTTCACTTCATATTATTGCTTTGACAAAAAATGAAGTATATAATGAGGTAAGGATTAAAATCGAACTGAGAAGTTGGGTTGTAGCAGAATTGAGGTAGATGTAGCGGTTTTAAGGTTAGTTATCGGTCAGTAAGTCACTACGAAACAGTTAGAGTTTCCATACTTCATTGCGACAACACATCAAGATACAAAGCAATAAGATAAAAGACAAAGAAATGAGTATAAGTGTGAGAAAATCGTCAAACGAATAGTAAAGGGGCTAACGTAAATGATAAAAAGTGATATAACCATGAGCCATCTCATCAACTAGCAGACAGACACAGAAGTCAACATAAAACCTAACACGAAAGTGGATCGGTCCAGGTTACCATGCATCACAACAACATGTAAAAGTATAAGCGGAAAATGAATAACATCAAAGCTGATAGACTAAGGTGAAAAGATGATAAACAGTGTATACATCTGCGTCATTATGACCGATTTTTCGATATATCACCAAGATTTTCCTACCGTTGATTCCTATCCTCTTGAGGACCTCGACCAAACAGTTTACTCCTCTTTACATGACTAAAACTAACAGTTAGTAACTTCATTGACTGGTGCCATGACTCAGTCTGGCCACCCTGACTCTTCTTTCAACCCATTTCTATTTGGCTAACGTCAAGCACCGGGGTAGACGGTGGTCTCGATTGTACAACACACTTCTGAAACCGCGTAAGTCGGTGAAGGTTCATAACCCAATCAATTGACTTAGTTTCCTTCATGTGCGCTCATCTTCAGCATTGCTCACTATACGGTACTATCACATGCAAACACTGTTACGAAGGTGTCTATGGTTAAAAAAAATCCGTCCTATCTTTAAATATTTTGCTTTCAATGACCATCTTTCAAAGCCATAGAATATTATATGTCCTTTGGGTTCCTAGTGGAACATAGGGCTTCAGTAGCACGTCACCATTTCACTCTCTTCTCTCTAGTCTTCTGAATCTGGCTCCACGAATGTTCACACGCTTCAATTTCTTCCTCATATGCTATCCTCCATGTCACCCTCACCTCGGATGCCCAACTCGTCGTTTCCCGTGAGAGTTCCACTGGACGACCTGATGTGATTCGTGATGTCCCCAAGTGGTCTTCTCAGTGTATGTCCAATCCAATCCAATCCAATCCATCTCCACTTTGTTCTTCTGCATATTTGTATTTGTTAAGCGATGGCTTTTTGGTTTGTTTGTTTGTTACCAGAGTGAGTTTCTTGTTGCTTATTCTTCTGGCCATCCATTTGATCTTCAGCATCGAGTGAGGTTAGGTGGCAGCTGTTCATGTATGTCTGCAGTTTGTTGGAAATAGTTTTCGCAACACACCGAGTCTGTGAAGCATCACATAGAAGCATTGACTTACCTGACTGAATTAGTGTTGAGAATGTGGATATTGTTAACGCTTTATGCTGAGTTGAGTGCTGTAGAGTACAGTACAGTACAGTACAGTACAGTACAGTGGAGTGGAGTAGATCTCCACACTGATTTCAGATTAATGAAGGTCTGTCTTGTTGTCTTTCCGATTGTGGCTTTGACGTCCTCATGTGTGCCGCTGCCGTGTGTAGTTGAGACGATGTTGCCTAGGTTAGTGGGTGAAAGGGACAACTTTGTTTAGATTTCTCCCGTTGATGGTTGTTGGTGCTTGTTGTTGTTGTTGTTGTTGTTGGTTGGGTATCTTCATCATCTCTGTTTTTTCTACATTCACCTGAAGCAAGTGCCGTCTTGGCTGCCTCACCTCCCTCTTCTGCCAACTTGTTTGTTTTTACCTGTAGATCTTGGAGTTTGTGCTACACAAGATATCAGACATGAAATGATGATCGGCGAAATCTGAATTTTCTAGTGTATTTTCATGGGTCCAGTTAGCATATGCTGACCTCCTCACAGTTTGTTGCATGACCCAGTCCCATCTAGTCAGGAAGATCATGGATGATAGATAGTAGGCGGCAGTCTTGTGTTACTTGTGTCTTCACTTGACTTCAAAGGCATCACTGAGGTTTCGATTGTGAATGACTTGGAATGTAGCATCATATAGCATGCGTATATATATATATATATATATATATATATATATATATAATAGCTGCTGTTGAATGAGGTTGATGGTGGTTTGTGGCACTGTAAGCGTAGTGTTAAGCAGGTGCTTGCCAAATAACTTCTCGGTCTACGCTGTCGAAGGCGTTTACAAAATCGATGAAGTTTGAGGTAAAGATCCAGTTGACTGTCATTGTGTGCCCTGTTCTATGGTGATACGTAGCCTAGCGTTGCAATTTGATCCACATATGATTTTTTTTCTTGTATCTGGCCAGCCTGTTCCGGTCGTAATTTTCAGTGCAGAGCATTTTCTAGTCTCTCCAGGATGACACGGGTTAATGTTTTGCTTGAGGTGGACAGGCACATGATTCGGCGCCACTTCTTGCAAAGACTTAGGTCCCCTACTTGGACGAAATGGCTATCCAGTGCTCCCAGGTCTTCAATGTTCCTCCAACTTATATCAGTCCATAATGAATTCTAACCTGAAATCACTTAACAACCCTCCTACCTTAATCTCCAAACAGGATCATAAAACATTTACCCACTGTATCATTCTTTTTCACTCGCATTTTCGAAATAGAATACTGCAACCATAGTGATAGTGTGAAATTGTATAGATGTTTCTTTTTTCTGCAATGTTTCTTCTTCTTATTATTATTATCATTGTCATTCGAAATAAACTGTTGTATCATTATTTATGGACGAAGTGGTTATTGCGTCACCTGTGACGCCGACTGGCAGGATATCTGACCATCTGTTAAAGGACGAGTATATCACGCTGTAGTTCATCCTGTCTCATATGGCTTTGAGACATGGTCGTTAAGAGTATTAGACATGAAGCGGTTCCAGGTTTTTGATCCTCGATGTGTTCGTAGGATTGCTTGTGTTTGTTAGAATTACTATGTGAGCAACTTTAAGGTCAAGCAAAGGGTTCTAGGCAAGTCGATTGATGAAGTTGTGAACCTTAGTCGACCGAAATGACTTACCCATGTACTGCATATGATTAGTCACTGCTTCCTTGACGTGCCAAGCTCGGGGAAGTTGGATTAGGTTGGAAGACGGTTGAGTGTGGGCAGACCAAGACGTGTGACCAGTCTATGGAGTCTGTGACGTTTGGTCTCAGTCGTGTATGGGAAGATGTAGACGACCTGACTGTGGTTTTCGAGAGGATAGGAATCAGTGATTGTTTTTATTCTCTCACTCAACTTTATCTTTTTCTATCCATTTGTTTTTTGTGCACTGTTGGGAACTGTGATAGTTTGAACTAATAGTTTTGTTTGCAGGGTTTTACATTGATTGTCTGTCTATTGTGGAGTTCAAACTAATATTTGTCATGTTTCAACTACCCCTACACTGATCTTACTTCACAATCCTACCGAAGTAATGCTTTTAATGGTTACATCTGCGTTAATGCACCTGGAATAACTGTAGAAACCTACTGCATAATAGTAATATTATTAATAGGCATTAGTAGTAGCTTAAAGCTGTTGCCATCAACATATATTCGTTTTATATCATATCAATTTCTGATGCTTCATGTTAGTGATAACCACTTTTGTCGTGAATTGTATAACCTTATGTATTACAAGCTTACTGTAGCTAAGGTTTGAGCAATTCTATCTCTTGACTTGAGTATTCAAGTGTAGAATTTCGTTTTCAAGTTGATGAGACCAGCTGTTTGAACATTATTCCATTCTGTGTTGAAATCCTACAATTATCGTATAATCGAATACATTTCGGTACTAAGTGATCATTTATAATAGTATGTTATGTCCAGTTTAATCAATTGTGGTTTAATCATAGTTTATACAGCTATATGACATGACCTTCAGTTTCTTTGTTTCAAAGAAATGAAAATAAAGTTTTGTCCCATCAAGTTATTATTCTGATATCAGTTGTCTTGAAAATATTAGTTATTGTTACTGTAAAGACTTTGTGAAACGTGTGAAAAACCGATTTTTGAGGAACAGATTGACTCGGATTTTACTTGTTCATCAGTCAGATACTCGGATGCTGTCGCACGTATTGGTGATCAACGACCTTTGTTGTTTTTTTTGTTTGATATTTTGGTTATCTTCTAATCTTTAGACAGGACAGTCCTTTGGAGTCGTCTGTTAGAATGTGAAGTGTCTGAAAAAGCACATTACGTAATGTGAAGGTATACAAGTGTCTCTACACTGTTTCGAAGTAAGATTAACATTCAGGTGGGTTTGCTTAATTCCTCGATTTCTCTTCAACTTTATAGTCGATGACCTCCTTGAAATAGCTATAGACACAAGGTGGGTAGTGCTTATGATTTAAATCTGTCACCTGGTGAGGAATGTTTCCATCTTGAGTATGTGGACGATATCGTCTTAGTATACCGACAACATATAGCCTACTCAATTCCCACTTAATCAGTTGCTAATCAGTGTGATTTGCATCAACGAAGTAAGAAGTATCTTTTTAAGATAGGCAGAATTTTGTGCTTTCAAGGATGTTTGTTGGTGAACTGTTGGAATTAGTTGAAACCATTGTGCATTGTGGTGGAGATATGACTGATGACATTATCAACTGTATACTGAATATGAGGGTGGCATGCACCAGTCCAGGTCATATGTCGTTCTGCCATGATTTGAAGCTGCGTGTTCGATCATTTTCGTCTTCATTGGGCCACTCTCATCCGATGAAATCACCATGTTTAAGTATTTCTGAATTAAGGTAGTGCATCTTTATGCATGATTCAGTTTGCTACTGGTTAAGTGAAGTCATCTTGAAACACTGACTTTGGTGAATTGGATGCATTATGAATATTGTCATTGGGTCTCTTATACTATTCCTTGCTTTGTCAGTCCTTAGAGCGGATGAAAATAGTGACCTTATAGCATGGATGATGGCTGTAGTTAGTTAGCATCTATTAATGCATGCTAACTCTCTAGTTGATGTCAGACAGAGGATACAACTCACTGGCATGAAACTTTATCAAATATGACTGACAATATTACATCTTTCTTGTCTCCTCCCATGGAAAGGCAAGATGAAAGTCATGAACGCTACATTCATTTTTTCTCTAACGTTTTGCTACGTTTGTTCTTATCCATTTCTTTCTATGTCAATTTTATGTTTTCATAAAGTTGTTGCATTCTTTCTTTGTGGTACATTTCTTGATTTGCACGACGTATAGTCAGTCAGTTTAAGTTTTAGATAAATAAAGTAAGGATGAAATGTATAGTCCATAAACTTCTATTTACAGTCAGCCATGTGGACATTTGTGCAGCAGGCAATGTTCACCGTATACCAGATTATAATCCCTGTTACCATCAAATCTTCCAGGAAGCCAACGGTTATTTCATGAGTAATGATAATTATAGTAATGATGGATAGTGGGTAACAGTGGAATCCAAGATGCGCTTTTCGTTTTATTTGGGACTCGTCAGCTGGATGTACCTGCCTCCCAGTGAGTGATGTACGCCCAGGAGCCCATATGTTAATAGAGACCGATCAATTCGGTCCAATCAACGACAGTATAGTACAGGCAGTTATACTAGTAATGACGACGTTTGGAAACTATAGTATACTCCTATGTTGACTTTCATTGTGTTTATCCATCTTTCTATGTTGTCATTAATTCTTCACATGTAATCTGATTTTATGTTGATATTCGTCATCACTTGGGGAGAAATACTCAAAGATGACATTGGATGAAGGTTGCGCTATATCATGAAGTGGATCCAATGGTTCAATGGCAACGTCCTCGCCCTGAAATATTAAGGTCTTGATACCGATCCCTGCTGAAGAGTTCCGTACCAGGCTGAGACAACTGTCCATTACTCCCAAGTTTTCACTGGTTTTTTCAACTGGAATCAGTCCATGATGAATACTAACTTGAAATCGATAAGTCCTCACAAACCTCCAAATCTAATTAGGTTTTCCTCCTAAATTGTTGATTTATACTATGACTCCTAGTATCAATCTACTTCTCTGTTTCTTATCTAAATTAAAAATTGTTTTCTAATTTTTAGGAAGTATGTATGTGTTCTGGTATATGCAATCGGTTAACTGACGTTTATTACCATGAGTTTATTTAGCTTCCGGTTACTGAATTATTGCGAACTGATCTCGTATTACTTTCTGGTTGATTTGTTCTATGGAGTTCTGAGCGGTTGATCGATATTCATTTGTTCCTTTTTTTTAACACGTCATTAAGTTCTATGGTACTCGATAACAAGTAAAACGAAGAAGAATTGTATCATGGATTTATCTTAAGGGGGCGTTTATTTCACGTATTCACCTACGGTATGGTACCTTGTTTTGTATTTCTATTTCCTGTAGTAGATAATAAATCTGTTCGTAGCTCAAAATTAGGCGAAAGGGGGGGGAAGGGGTGGGGTTGTGCTTTTTAATTGTCATAATTCATAGAAATTGTTTGTTAGGCTGCTGTGTAGATATCTATTTTTTTATTCTATGGAATCATAATGCGTTTACTTATAGATTTTAAGCAAGTTTTAAAACATTTGCTTGATTGAGGCTAGCAGAAGAATCCAAGTCGCACGTTTCGTTCTATGTGGGACTCTTCCTTTGGATGTACCTGCATCCCAGTGAGTAATGTTGTCTTCATTGAGACTTAAACCCCGTACCCATCACTTAAGATGCTAAGACGTTATTCACTAGGTCACTTGGACCACGGTCCCTTCTTTGTAGTTTGTGTTATATGTGTGCATAAACACTCATGTTGTGCTTTTCTTTTTCTCCTATTGCCTATTAGTTTGGTGATTTCCTCATTTTTGCCTTTGAGAAATATAAAACTTGAGATTGAGCACTTTTTTTCTGTATTATTTTGCGTTGTTACAATTGTCCAGCTATCCATATAACTGCTATCGAAATGATTTCTTCATAAATTACTTTAATCGAATTTGTTGTACCTACAATAACTAAAAATTTATTAATAATAATAATAATAATAATTATTATTATTATTATTATCTTTACGTAGTTCAATTTAAATCTGGCCATTAACAACTCTTCTAATGATTCTTCGGTCATACCGATTACACCAAAATATACGAATACAATGACAACAGCATTAACTAAAACTGTCAAATCAAATCAGGCTGATATTCAATCAAGTATTCATTATCCCGGTTCAAGTAATCTTTTTCATCCAACTTCCTCCGCTCCACCAATTATTCCATCTCATCATCGTCAACATCATCAATTACAGCATGGATTATCTTCTAGTCAATCACATCAATCTACTAGATTAAATTCAGTTAAAAATGAAGATGATTTCAAATGTAAACCAATAAGTCAGCCGGTTATATCAAATGATTTGGATAGTGTTTCAACAGACAGTTGTGATGAATCTTGGGATACTCGACATGGTCAACTAGTCTCTGAACTGATGCGTGAGTTTTAATTTGATTGCTGTTGTTGTTCGAAAAGTCTAAAAGTATGTATGAACTATTACTATTTATTGATATGCTTGTAGTTCTCCGTTGTTTTACTGGATCGAATTGGTCGACATATGGGCTCCTATGCAAGTGTCTCGTTATTGCCCAAATATTAATTATGATAATTTACTTGGTTGTGGCTAGCAGAGGAATCCAGGATGAAACGCGAATTCTGGATTCCTGTGGTAGCTACAAACAATTAAATTACTATGTATGAACTATTTAGCTGTTTGTATCGTGATATAGTAATACTGGATAGTGGCTAGCAATGGAATCCAAGACGCGCATTTCGTCCTATTTGGGACTCATCAGCTGGATGTACCTGTCTCTCAGTGAGTGATGTTGTTCCCACCGGGATTCGGACTCGGGGGCGATCGCTTTAAACACCAGAGCGTTATCCACTAGACCACCGAATCACGGTAACCACTTCTTGTGCGACGGGTATAGCTTCAGTCTTATTCATCATTACTATATAGTTAAGAACACAGGCAATATCGAGGCATCCGCACAGAAGCCCATATGCCAACAGAGACTGATCAATTCGGTCCAACCAACGACGGTGTAATACAAGTAATAATACTATTATTATCATTGTTGTAACGACTGTTTAAAGTTACTTGAGAATTAACATGAATTTTTGTACCACAAGTTTATCAACTCTGTAACTGAATGAATAAAACTCAATAACCACATAGATGTTAGTGTATTGGGCTATAAGCTATGTTTACGTAATACTTGACTACGCGAAATCTCTGTCAATGGATTATAGGATAGCCCTATGACTTACAGATTATAAGTTGAGTGCTCAAATGAGTGAACCACACTGCTCAATATTTGTTGAAGCGATTCTGAAGATGCCAGAATATTTAACTATTGATTGGTGACCTTTGAAGTGATGAGTGTGAGGTTCGAGTCTCAGTGGGAACAAATTCACTCACTGGGGTGCAAGCACGTTCAGATGACGAGTCCTAGATAGGACGAAACGCTTGTCCTGCATTTCTCTTCTAACTACAACCAGGTAAATAACGATAATAAATTGTTTAGTCGTAGTTTATTCTAATTTATGCTCAAGGTTGTCACGTTTGTCGACGACTACTTTTCAGTTTTATCTGCTTCGTTTTGTTTTTATTGTGATTAGGCTTAATTTAATAATAATAATAATAATAATGATAATAATGAGGTAGTATTCATCACGAACTGATATCAGTTGGGAAACCATTGAAAACCTGGGAGCACCGGACAGCTTTTTCGTCCTGGTGTGGAGCTCCTCAGCAGTGTGCTCCCATGACCGCTCCACAGGTCGAACCCAAGGCCTTCCATAATGATAATAATAATAATGATCGAAAAGACATTTAAAATGTTGGATAGTTGGTTCATTCAAGTAAGTCTGATGAGCATCATCGTATGGTATTCATCGCTTGTGAATTATTATCTTCAGAGTAGAATGTTAAATCCAACCTTGAAAATAGAATTTATCATTTTAATAATTTTGAGAAAACTATGTTTATTTTTCTGATTTTCAATATAGGTGGATTGATGAATAGGGTTAATAGAAGGAATAAGGAGTGCACTAAAAATCAGTTTCCTTGTGCAAAATAAAGTGTTCACTACAATAATTGAAAATGGACAGCTTTCTGGCTAATGTCACTTCAAATTGTGTTTACCAATTCACATGTACATACCAGAGCATGTACATCAAAGAGACGGAGAAAAGGGTTGAGACTCGATTTTGTAAACACATTCCAAATAAGTTAGACTTGAAAGTGACAAATTGTCTTAAAATTTCCATTGCTAAACATCGATAAGCACCGGACATGATGTCCAGATCACGAATTCGTTTAAAATAATCGACAAATAAAACTATAAAGCTATCCTGACCAACAATGAACTGAATGATTTAAAAAAATCTTGAGCACCAAGTTAGTGTGATTCATTGTATAAGGCGTATTTTTACTCGTATAATCCCGGGGCAGTATATGAGAACAAAATACACCTTACACGACGAAATAAAACTATCCTAATTTATTCAGATTCACAAAAGCAATACTCTGTCAGAAGGATTAAACTGAATTTGTGCATTCAAAAAGAGACAGTTGTTAACCCCCAAATTCCACAGTAGCCACTGATTTACTTTGTCATTGAGTATAGACCCTTTGAAAATTTTATGTATATATGCCTATCATTTTGACTATCTGAGATAGCCGTAGTTTGGCAGACTAGTATTGATACTGGGGATGATTGAAGGTGAAATGAAAATTTAGACCGCGACTGGATTCTAACCAGCGACCGCCGAGTTTCCGACCCGATGCTCTACCAATTCAGCTACGACGCCTGACTACTGACCAAATTTGTTTGTATTTTTATTCTTTTTCCACCTCCACAATTTTACTATCTGACCCAGACACTGATTTAAACTTAACCCGTCGAGAAATGTTAACCTTTTATTGACACTGTTTTGAGTTATGATTGGGTTGGGATAAAACGATTCCATTTTATTTCAATGGTATTCTGTCTACTGTTTGTAATATGTAATATTGAAATGTATAGTTTTACTGAAAATTTAACATAATTTGTTGATGAAGAGAGGAGAATATCGTTGAGTGATTAAGACTGAGAGAGAGTGAGGGAGGAAGGGAGGGAGGGAGGTAGATGTATGGAGTAAATCAAGGTTAATGATAACGGTGGACTCAAGTAGGGTTTATAAACGGTGATGAATATATATACGTAAACTAATGGAAGTCTGTTGAATAACGAAATGAGTGTTGATGAAACTATTGATGGGATTGAAACTGTAATATTGGGTAAGTAGGTGGGTGATATGATAAAGAGGTGGTGGTAATATATTGTGAGTGAAGCTGATTTGATTTGAAGTTGGTATTGACTGTGGTTTGACATGAGTTTGAGGAATATTGGATATGTGTGAGTACTGGACGGATGTTTCGTGGTAGTATGGGACTACTCCTTAGCATTGGACACTGATGAGTGTTGTGTGAGGGGGGTTGGAACTCAGGAGGTTCATGTTTCGTGGTTAGTAGTAGTAGGTTAGGATTGAGTCAGTGGATTGGAATCCAGTGGTCCATATTCCCAACTTCTGTCAGTTCACGACATTGCGTGACCATCGTCCAATGTCATCGTTGCGTACTTGTCCTCACGGCCACCAGGTTTGCCCCACCGGTCACGATTTCTCATTGGGACTTCGAAAATCACCTCTAAAAGTTTGTCAGCAATGAGCACTAAATCAATTTAATTTAGGGGTTTTTGAGGTCATGGTTGCGTTCTGCTGGGGAGTCCCATACCAGGACGAAACAGTTATCTAGTGCTCCAAGGTTTATAATTATCCTCCAGCTCATGACATTTCATGAAGAGTACTAAGTTGAAAAATCATCACAGACTGGCATCACTTATAGAACTATTGAAAACCTGTGGACACTGGACATCTGTTTCTTGCCAGTGTAGGATTTCTCAGTAGTAAGTACCCGCGACCCCGTTAGGTATCGAACTCAGAACCTTCAGGTTTCACAGTGAACGCACTTACCGTCTAGTCAGTGAGTTTGATTTCAACAGTTCACCGTTTCTTACTTCTGTCGTATCGCTGTGAAGCCTGAAGGTTCTATGTTCGATCCTTGGTGGGGTCGTAGGCGTGTGCTGATGAGGGACCTCGTGCTAGGACGAAACACCTGTTTGTTTAGTACTCCCAAGTTTTCGATGGTTGTTCAAGGTGTGTCAGTCCGTGATGAATACTACCTTGAAATAAATAAGATCCCTATCAACCTTCAGATTAGAAAAAATGTTTATTCCTTCGATCCATTGTTTTCAAAAGAATTAAATTATCACTGTTTCTTTTCTGTTATATTGTGATACCGAATTTAGGTGGACGTTTTATAGATCCTTCAGTGATTATTCCAACTACTGGTAAAGTGACCAATACAATACCAGCAGTAACAACAATGGCAATGAATCCTGAATCCTCTTGTCTACCCGAAACAAATATACTCGCAGTTCCTAATCCAGCATCATCTTCATCCTGCACCTCATCATCTCTGTCATCGTCGTCGTCGTCCTCCTCTTCGTCCTCTACTTCTACATCATCGTCAACATCACATGTTATTCTATCTTCTCCTCCTCTTCCTTCTTCTCAATGTACGAATTCTGTATCTGACCAGTTTACAACATCTAGTGGATTACGTTACCCACTGAATAAGGTGAAGGCATTATCTAGTCAACATAATTTGCCGAAAGGTTTACCTGCTAATTTGGAAACATTACCGCTTGAAGAACAACTGTAAGCTTTCTTTTTTTATATATTCATCATTACCTACTTCTTTGTTTATGAATATGTATTGTAATAGTTCATCTTATTTTGTACAATATATCGTTGTCCGTGGATTTATCAGGTTTTTATCTGTCAGGTAGCATAACCCTATGGTGCTTTAGCTACTTATGTTTTTTTTCGCTGATTTATGTCGAATCGCTTAGCCCTTGTTGTCATTTGACTTGAATAACACCAACTAACAGTTACAAATGATGGAAGGCACAATTTGAGGCTGGTAACAAGTTGCTAGGGGGACGAGATGCATGTGTTTGAATTTCATTACTAGTCATCACTATTATTATTATTATTATTATTATTATTATTTGTCCTTTGGGTTCCTAGTGGAACATAGGGCTTCAGTAGCACATCACCATTTCACTCTCTTCTCTCTAGTCTTCTGAATCTGGCTCCACGAATGTTCACACGCTTCAATTTCTTCCTCCTATGCTATCCTCCATGTCACCCTCGCCTCGGATGCCCAACTCGTCGTTTCCCGTGAGAGTTCCACTCGACGGCCTGATGTGATTCGTGATGTCCCCAAGTAGTGGTCTTCTCAGTGTATGTCCAATCCAATCCAATCCATCTCCACTTTGTTCTTCTGCATATTTGTATTTGTTGGGCGATGTCTTTTTGTTTGTTTGTTTGTTTGTTACCAGAGTGAGTTTCTTGTTGCTTATTCTTCTGGCCATCCATTTGATCTTCAGCATCGAGTGAGGTTAGGTGGCAGCTGTTGATGTATGTCTGCAGTTTGTTGGAAATAGTTTTCGCAACACGCCGAGTCTGTGAAGCATCACATAGAAGCATTGACTTACCTGACTGAATTAGTGTTGAGAATGTGGATGTTGTTCACGCTTTATGCTGAGTTGAGTGCAGTGCAGTGGAGTAGATCTCCACATTGATTTCAGATTAATGAAGGTCTGTCTTGTTGTCTTTCCGATTGTGGCTTTGACGTCCTCATGTGTGCCGCTGCCGTGTGTAGTTGAGACGATGTTGCCTAGGTTAGTGGGCGAAAGAGACAACTTTGTTTAGATTTCTCCCGTTGATGGTTGTTGGTGCTTGTTGTTGTTGTTGTTGTTGTTGGTTGGGTATCTTCATCATCTCTGTTTTTTCTACATTCACCTGAAGCAAGTGCCGTCTTGGCTGCCTCACCTCCCCTCTTCTGCCAACTTGTTTGTTTTTACCTGTAGATCTTGGAGTTTGTGCGACATAAGATATCGGACATGAAATGATGATCAGCGAAATCCGAATTTTCTAGTGTATTTTCATGGGTCCAGTCAGCATATGCTGACCTCCTCACAGTTTTTGTTGCATGATCCAGTCCTGTCCTGTCCAGTCAGGAAGATCATGGATGATAGATAGTAGGCGGCAGCGTTGTGTTACTCGTGTCTTCACTTGACTTCGAAGGCATCAGTGAGGTTTCGATTGTGAATGACTTGGAATGTAGCATCATATAGCATGCATATATATATATATATATATATATATATATATATATATAAAGCTGCTGTTGAATGGGGTTGATGGTGGTTTGTGGCACTGTAAGCGTAGTGTTAAGCAGGTGCTTGCCAAATAACTTCTCGGTCTACGCTGTCGAAGGCGTTTACAAAATCGATGAAGTTTGAGGTAAAGATCCAGTTGACTGTGATCGTGCGCTCTGTTCTATGATGATGTGCAGAATAATTTATGAATTGATTGCTTAGTTTTCATATACAATCATCCTAGTTGTAATAAAAGGTGACTGATTTGTTGAGTATATAAGAAAAAAGAATTGTCTGAATGGTCAAACTATTCACCTTTCAATTATGTTATGTCGATTTGATTGAGAATTTTAAATAAATGGATTGTATTCCTTTTGACATTGTACGCTTAATATATCATCTTTTGTTGCAGTTGAAGACAGGTTTAATGACTCTCCAAGTTGATCATTTTTCCAGATCTGGCCACGAGTTTGTTTATAATAGTCAAGTAGTAGTAGTTGTTGTCTTATAAAAACTTTGTCTGAAAACTATACTGAAAGTTATCATGTTAGCATTAGAATTACACCTTTCTAGTCAACTTTGCGTAGTGTTATGAGAAGACGGAGGTTATCTGAGAAATGTGATCGATTTACGCAATACATTTCGAACAATCTGATCCCCAAGCACATTAACTTGTCAAGGCATTTCTTATAAAGGATGAAGTGGAGTAGAATAAATACGATAATACAAGAGTTGAAAAATATGGGGATAATAAGCGGGAATAATACATTTTCACACTGTTTTTACCTACGACGATGACGTCTATCTACCCCTTTGTATTTATCGAATTATTTGGACGTAATTGTTTTTCTAGCCAATTAGGGATATGCCTCAGCACCCTAGACTTCATAGTTCGATTACTCTTCCAAATGTATGTGTCACCGCACACATATGTAAATTGGTATACACAACAGGATGTGACGCAATCATCTATGAAGTGATGAGGTTTATTTTGAAGCATAGGTTTCGTTTTCTCGATGATATTGAGTTTGGCTGGGTAGTATGTCTTTTTAATAACTGAATAAAGTCTTCGTCTTAAGGTCATGCTGTTTGATTCCCCCTTGTACGATAGCGTGATGTAAACATCTTTCTTCCGGACAGAATGCTGATAACTTCTCACCTTTGAGACGTTTTTATAACGACTGATGAACTTTAGAGTATATGCGTTAAATGGAAGACTATTAGTTGGTTGGAAGCACAGTCGTCAGGGTGTTCCGGACCTAGGTTTTGTTCTTGTTGGCACTGATCAGCAAGGCATATCTGCAACCTCAAGGGAAGTGATATTTTGTGGGAGATCCGAACACATCAGAGATGTCACCACTGAGCTATTCGGCCTGCGACTGGATTAGATACAGTGATTGGTCACTGAGGGTAAGCAATTTCATTTTATCTAGTCTTGAATGTTGATGGAATTCTATCGATCATATTTGCAATATGTCTACCAAGCTAGGGGACTCACACTGCCACATTGCAATATGATCAACAGAATTCAGTCGGCACTTAGGACTAGATAAACTGAGATTTGTTTCTCTCCCATGAGAAGATTGTGCTCATCGTTATAGCTGAAACACTTTTATTTGTACTTCAACTGTATTGAAACAAAATAAGTATTTATTCATTGAATTTAAACAAGACAGAAGTTGTTTCATGCATAGTTTTTAAAAAAAATTGTCTTGCTTGGTATTATGTTTAGATGATTGGAGGTAATCAGGAGAAAGGTATAAACTTAGGTATCGTGATCTATAGGACTCATTAACGGAATGGATTCTAAATCTAGACTGTCCTTTTAACTACTTCCAGCCGTTTGTTACCATATTTAATGCACTGTAGTACTGGTTAACTTTGTTGACAAATTCTCAGTCTGTTAGATAGGACTCGATTAACTCTGAATAGAGAGCATGACATTTTTACTAACTAGTGATAAATCGATGTTACTACAACTTATTCCCTGTATACTTTATCGATATGTACACATTATTTAGAGTCTCTGAACTGTTAATTCTTTTATAAACAGTAAATAACAGTAAGTAAAAAATGACTCGTTATTGTGGCAATATACTTCGATGCTCGTAGATAAATATGTTTGTTCGGTGTTGTAGCATTGGAACATTCTTTGTCTACTAACTTGCTTGCCTGTTCCACTAATCACATGTACAAGCCATGCAAGTAAAGAAAGGTCTACAGAGTGTTTTCTTAGCAATAAGCTTGTTAAACTGTAGATGAATGATCTATCAGGTCGTGGATTTGAACTGATTCGACCTACTTCTATGTAAACGGTCAGGTGGTTTCAGAAGGTCGAATACATTGGGCATGGTTGACGAGTCGAGTGTGTTGATCTGCAGTTTGTTCTATTCATCTTCATGGCTTTGAAACATGACCAGTGAAGGTAGGGAAGGTTTCATATGTTTGATCACCGTTGCCTTCTTAGCATAGGCCGTGTGTCATGTTGTCACCACGTCAGTAGACCAAAAGTCAAGTGTATAGTTTTGAGGAGTAGAGAAATATCATTTGATGCGGTTATGAACCTTGATGGACTTAGATGGCGTGGCAAATCATCGTCTACCTCCTTGTGCAATGTTAGATGAAGTAAGTTTAGGCTGAATAAAGGTTTGAAGGTGCGATATTCAAACATGGGATCAGTGTATGAAATGTTTAACCTTCGGTATGAGGTGTATACTGAAGGTGGTATTGCTCAGTGACGAATATATCTGCATACATTGTCTCCATCGTGACTGTCGTACTGAACTCAGTGTTACCTTATTCCTCTCCCCCCTCTCTCTCTCTTACTCATTCACTCACTCATATTTTACTGTTTTCTACTATTTTTGATTCATTCTTCTCTATTTGTTTATCTTTCACCTTATTGATTCGTTGCTTGACGTGTTGTGCTGATATGAGGTGTGACCCCTTAGACCGTTGCTCAGTAGTGCCTGATGCTATATTGATGTTTTTGTCCTGTAATGGTTTATTGTTGAAATGTGTGTTGACTTTTGAGTTGTATTATTATATGTTAGAATGTGAATAATGAATTTGATAAAGTGGGATTGTTTGTGTATGCATATATTGGTGATTTCGGTGGTTGGTTAAATTCCCTCCTTTTTTTAAATTATTGCCTAGTTTACTGAATTGGTGTTCTGGCCAACGTGTATGTATACTGTTGTCATCTTCTTGGTCATCATCATTTCAATCGTTATTGTCTGTTAGTTTTGCTTGCCGACTTTAGTGTTTATTGACTGTTTTCGATGAGCGTTGCATAGTGTAATTCTTGTAGACAAGATGCACATAGATTTTGGAAAGGGGGATATAATGGAGATGTGTATAGTGGAACTGATTGTAATGTTAGTTTGCTATTGTGTTGTAGCGAAGTACTGTAATCTAGTTTATATGGCCTTATCGATTATGTGTCCTTCATGTTCGTTAATGATAAGAATATTTGAAAAGTCAACAACAACAGCAAGATGTATCTCTTGTTTATAGACATTTGGTCTAAAGACTATTTCGATAGCATTAATGAGTTGACTAATGTAAGGCTTCACCATGATATATATATATATATATATATATATATATATATATATATATATATATATATATATATATATACCTTGGGTGCATAACAGCTGTATCTTTGTATTTCACAAGAAGACGATCTAGTTAACATAACATGAAAAGTTGTTATTCGCTTAGTCATACAAAGTTTAGTGCATTTTTTAGTGTTTTATTTTCCTCAAAGTAAGAAAAAAGTCTTCAAATATACATCTAAGGAAAACACCAATTCACACACACACACACATAAGCAACTAAGTACGTCCTAGCTGATGTATGTAAAAAGTAACGAAGCAACACAGTGACATAGTTTCACTGCCTTATTATTTATTGTATAATTATGATTACTACATTGAAAGAAAACTAGATATTTTTCATTGAATAAATAATTAACCCCAGTTAATTATATTACTATTAATGCTAGTTAATTAATTTAATCCATAAAGCCTTAATTGTATCCAATGATGGATGAATTGCTTTCCTTTCCTTGAAGAAGTGATAGGAAGCTCATACATTATTTTAGTCTGCATTATAATTTTTGAAATTGCTTTCACAATTCGATGATTTGGCGTGTAGAGTAGTGCATTAGCTAAGAGGATTTTGAAAGGAGTTAAAAGCAATCATTTTTCCTGATTTTTTAATCGACAAATAAAAGTCAGTATTAGAGTCTTGTACAGAAAATGTATCAGTTCAAGTTAATGTCTGCTCGGTGGCTAACAGTGGAATCGGTTCAAATACCAAATCATTACCCACTAAGCAACTGGGGCACGAGATCCATAACTTGTGCAGTGGGTATCAGTTGTTGGTATTTGAAACATTGAGTGTTGAGTTCATGTCTTAGTTGAGTGGATTTCGATACTCATTCACCATATACACGTCTGGACAGCAAATAATGAGTTATACTCACTCTGTGAGACTTAGTGATTACTGTCCAGACCTCGATAGGTGGGGTGGGGTTCGAACTCATGGCCCATCGATCAGAAGTCGAGTGACTAGACCTACGAACTGCACTTGTAGCATATTGTATTGTTTATATGCAGTGCATCACTGTTAATACTTATCATCAACTAAAGAAGATGGGATTCGGTTATTGTGTAAATACATCAATGGTCATGTTTACCTATTTCGTTGTGCTATGCTAATCGTATCATTATTATCACTGTTATTATAATTATTACACAAACGTGGTATAGTGGAGGCACCAATAAATATGCCACACAAAATAATATAACAACATTATGAAGAGATAAAGTGAAGGTCAGTGCATAAGTTAAAAGGAGAAACACAATAAGAATAGAATGATTAGAAGGTTGGTCCAGTAAGGTACATTCGAAAGGAAACATTCATTACTTTTCAGCGGCAGAAGATAGGAGAAAGCTACGGCATGACCGCCACTGGTTTCAATTCTCAGCCATATCTGATAATGTCTCAAGCCCCACTGAGTTGCTTGATCTCTCCGACCCCACCCAGAGAGTTGTGATGCACTAACAGATGCCAACCCGCCACAACTATTCTTCGTCCCATGGCGTTGCGTCATACACTGAGCACCCCTCCACTTCTTCCAACCAGTCCCAGGATTAGCAAAGAATGAATGGTATGGAAGCCGTTGGGATAACATGCGTAACACATATCTAAGCCATCGAAGCCGGTGTTTCCAGATGGCTTCGCTTATTGAATCGCGATTTCCATCATGTTGGAACACACACTTTCGTACCTCAAGATTACTTACATGTTGTTGCTATCGGATACGAGCAATCCTACGGAGGTAACGACAATCGAATACTCAGAGTCGTTGCATATCCTCAGCTCGGAGAGAACCGGTTTCACTGTTACATTGTAAACCCGATGTTTTATGGTCAGACCAACGTCTCGATGGCGCCAAAGGTAGCTCAGATTGAATTACGCCACTCTGACTTTGATATGTGGTTTGAAATTTCACCACCAATGCCTCCATCAGCCCTCAGATAAATGCCCGAATACATGAACATTTCGACTACTTCCTACGGCTCACTACCAAATGTGAGTACAAGAGTACTTTGCACTTTAATGGTGCAAAGCACACACCATACTTGCAGACACTAATCCCCAACTTATTAAGTGCGATTTGAGCAGCTTGTGTGTCATCGTCCTCATATTCAAGGTAGAATAGCCGTTCTCCGGATAGTAGATCTACGCCGGTATGAAGCACTTCCTTCAGAGCTGTCTTAAGAATGTCATCGATGGCAAAGTTAAAGAGGAATGGAGAAATTAGGCAATCCTGCCTAACCCCACTGCTGGCTTGGAACAACAGAGACAGATGGTTGTATGCCTTTACTGTATCTGAGGTGTTATTATATAGTGATTTCAAGATGTTAAGAAGTTTCTCAGGCATGCCCCTCTGCAACAGACAGTTCCAGAGTACAGTTCTGTCCAGCTAGTTGAGATAGTGTGTGATGTGTAAAAGGTTCAGGATCGTCAGATTAAGAAATGATATTGACTTGTCAAGTGTCTCTTGATCTGAGTTGTGTATATCTGCTGGCTGGTAACTTTATAAGGTACATCCTTGAACGGATTACAATGATGTAAATACCTTGCAGCATTATCTCCTCTTAAATCTTATTGTTATACATTTTTTGTTCGCTGTCTTTTCTTACTTGGTTCATTCTCTTTCTGCTTTTATTGAATACATCATATTTTTTCGTTTTATTTTGCATCGTATTAATTCCCACTTGATATGTTCCGATTTGCACTAGAGATAACTTGAAGTGATGCATAACTGTGCCAAATCTCATCTTATCTCTACCTCTCTAGGTAATAATACCTTTCAACTTTAAGGTGAATAGCTTAAAGTATGAATCTTTTCTAAACTATAGATCTATGTTTGTTGTTGTTATGAGTTCTTTGAAACAAAAAAAACCTAAATCTTGAAGAGTTTAATAAAGTTTTTATAAGTGTTTAAAGCAAAATTCACTCAATGTTTTCTGTTAAAAGTCCTTTTTTCAACTAAGCCTTGTAGATTCATCGGAAATTCTGTTATCGACTCCTTTCACGTATAGATAAATGATCTATTAGAGTCTATAAAAGAAGTGTAGTCTTTACATGTATTGGCTGTCTGTTAACTTCCATATTAACACTGACTTTGTTTTTTAAAAGTTATACGATATAACTATTCAACCTCAGTCATATTTTTGTGATGGGCTTATTTAAACGATATCCTATTCTTGAGTTTGAATATTTATTCGAGTATATATATACAGCCAACAGCAGGTTTACAGTTCAGTCTATGCAATAGATGTTGATCGATTATAGTGAGTCAATTGTATCGAAGTTGTCAGCTGAAATGCAGATTAGAATATCCTATTATCTGTTGACTACTACCATGAAGAATTTCGCCGTATGTACTTACTGTCACATAAATGACGAGCTGTTACGCTGCTGAAAGTGGATGAACCTCTGAGACTCTTCAGTATGTCTTCACCATTCCTGATACATAACCACCTCTCTCTTCTTCCTATACACTTAATACCACATGTACTGGTGAATTGATAAATACAATTGAAGTTAATGAGAGTTGAAACTTTGTCGAATTTGGATTGTGTAATTACACGTGTGGTTTGATACAGTGAGACAAATCTCACAGTCCTGAATAGCCTACTCCTAATTCATCTGTTGATTGTTGTCACAACATGAACTCCCTTAAAAATCGAAGTATGAAACACTGATTTGTTTTCAACAGTAATGTATCTCACTCTCTTCTGCACGAACCATTATTGTGTCAACATTGTTGGATGAATTGAAATTCTTGTTGTGTGTTTTTGTTGTTGAGAAGATATTCTCTCTTCCCTTCTATATGAGGTGCTCAGAAAACCTCTCTTGTAGGTGATTGAGCAGAAGGTGTTACAGTTTAAATACTGATCACTCCTTGTAGTTTTGTAGTGAATACTCCTCTCTATTGTACCGTTTTCATGAAGTCTCAAACTGCTGCTTCTCTTAACATTCTATTTGATGTGGATTTTTGAAATATTGAAGTCGTTTCGTTACTTATTGAACATTTCCACAGATGATGAAGTTATGATTGGCATACATTAAATGTTGGATGGTTTCATTGATTGTAGGTTTTAGGGTAATATTTTCTAAATCTGAAATCCTATTTAATCTGAAGTTAATCTAAACATAAGTATAGTAAATGGATACTGTTACTCAAGTTAAAATTAGAACATGATGAGAAATATTTATCTATTTATAAATGAGGATCATTTTAGGTCATTGAACAGATCGCTACTTTCATTGTATGAATTTTTATCGTGGTTTGGATATACTTATCTATATATATTCACTTTTAAAGGAAAAATTCTGCATAATTTTACAGTTTTATAGCTATAATATAGAATTTTTAATATTAAATTGTACTCATGGATGTAAAATTTACACATACAACATTATACAAAAGGTGTTAGACACAAATATGTCTGAATCATACACCAAGGTGATTATGACTCATTATCATTGTAGTTGTTGTGATATTTCGTGCTCAATTAATCTTTCTTTAGCTAGATTTCCTCTCTTTGTTCTATTCTAAGCCATATTCACAATCTTACTTACTAATTCGTAATTTTTCTTTTTCACATCTTATCTGTATTGTCTCCTGTTAAGATATATGTCATACCTTGTAAATCTATTCCATTTTATGGTGTTTTCACTACTTTGTATATATATATAAGCGTTGGTATGTAGATCCCTTTTTTCCTCAGTAATCTCATATAAAGATGAATATTGGGCTTCAGAACTTGAAATCATAATCACAATGTTCACTGTTTATTCGTTAAGCTTAGGTTACTGTTTTATCACAATTCATAGTCATTATATCTTGCTGTTATTGCCTATTTCGCCTTCAGACAAAGAACTATATCATTTTGACCATCTGAGATAGCCGTAGTTTGGCAGACTAGTATTGATACTGGGCGATGATTGAAGGTGAAATGAAAATTTAGACCACGACTGGATTCTAACCAGCGACCACCGAGTTTCCGACCCAATGCTCTACCAATTCAGCTACGACGCCTGACTACTGACCAAATTTGTTTGTATTTTTATTCTTTTTCCACCTCCACAATTTTACTACCTGACCCAGACACTGATTTAAACTTAACCCGTCGAGAAATGTTAACCTTTTATTGACACTGTTTTGAGTTATGATTGGGTTGGGATAAAACGATTCCATTTTATTTCAATGGTATTCTGTCTACTGTTTGTAATATGTAATATTGAAATGTATAGTTTTACTGAAAATTTAACATAATTTGTTGATGAAGAGAGGAGAATATCGTTGAGTGATTAAGACTGAGAGAGAGTGAGGGAGGAAGGGAGGGAGGGAGGTAGATGTATGGAGTAAATCAAGGTTAATGATAACGGTGGATTCAAGTAGGGTTTATAAACGGTGATGAATATATATACGTAAACTAATGGAAGTCTGTGGAATAATGAAATGAGTATTGATGAAACTATTGATGGGATTGAAACTGTAATATTGAGTAAGTAGGTGGGTGATATGATAAAGAGGTGGTGGTAATATATTGTGAGTGAAGCTGATTTGATTTGAAGTTGGTATTGACTGTGGTTTGACATGAGTTTGAGGAATATTGGATATGTGTGAGTACTGGACGGATGTTTCGTGGTAGTATGGGACTACTCCTTAGCATTGGACACTGATGAGTGTTGTGTGAGGGGGGTTGGAACTCAGGAGGTTCATGTTTCGTGGTTAGTAGTAGTAGGTTAGGATTGAGTCAGTGGATTGGAATCCAATGGTCCATATTTCCACCTCATTTGGCTGAAAATATTTGATAGGGACGTCAGATGATGCAACTAAATTAGAGCAATCTTTTCAAATTCATATAGGGGAATTCGTATATGAAACTTACGGAATCCTTTCTATTCCACTTTTCGATTTGTCACGTCTAACAAAATGACAATATGACTATACAAACACATTATTATTTTATTATTTGTCCCTTGGGTTCCTAATGGAACATAGGACTTCAGTAGCACGTCTCCAGTGCACTCTCTTCTCTGCAAACTTTTGAACCTTATTCCACGGCAGCCCAGAAGCTTTCATTTCCTCCTCGCACCATCTCCGTGTCACCCTCGGACATCCAACTCGTCGCTTCCCATCTGGTTTCCACTCGATGGCCTGGCCTGCCGCACGATGTCCGCAGTCGGCCTTCTCAGTGTATGCCCAATCCATCTCCACTTCTGCATATTTATTGAGCGATAGGTTCTTGCTTCATTGGTTCGTTGCCAGAGTTCCTTGTTGCTTATTCTTTCTGGCCATCTCAACTGATCTTCAGTATCGAGTCAGCTTAGGCAGTTGTTGATGAATGTCTGTAGTTTTATGGAAACGCTTTCGTAGCGTGCCAAGTCTCTGAACCATACAGAAGCACTGACTTGACGTTGGTGTTGAAAATCTGGATCTTGTTCATGCTTTATGCTGAGTGCAGTGCAGAAGATCTCCACACTGGTTTCAGGCTAATGAACGCCTGTCTTGCTCTTCCGATTCTGACTTTGACATCCTCATCTGTCCCGCCTGTAGTTGAAACAGTGCTTCCTAGATAAGTGAAAGAGGTTACTTCCTTTAAGTTTCTCCCGTTGGTGATGACTGGAGTTTGTTATTGTTGTTGGTGCGGTATCTTCATCACCTCTGTCTTCTCTACGTTCGTCTGAAGTCAGTCCCGTCTTCCTTCTCTGCCTCTTCTATCAACTTGTTAGTTTTTGCCTGCAGATCTTCGAGTTTGTGTGACATTAGACATAAGTCATCGGCGAAATCTAAATATTCTAGGTTCTTTTCCGTGGTCAAGGCAGCGTATCCCTTTCTTTTCGCTCCTCACTGTTTGTTGCATGATCCAGTCGACTACAATCAGGAATATGATGGGTGATAGTAGGCAGCCTTGTTTTACTCCTGTATACAAACACAGGACACTTTTAATTTTAGTAATAATAGTTCATTTCATTTGAACTTACTTAATCCTTCATCGATGAACTATCATCCTATGGATGAGTAAAGTATGCAGATTGTATCTCCCTTTATATATCTTATAATTTTATAGCGTATATGCAGGTGAAAATAAGGCGACAAAATTCAATGAATTCATCATATTCTGCAAAATTTGTTGTTCTAGCTTTGCTAAAAAATTTTGAAGGCAACTAATTGCATGCAAACATTTTTTATGGTATAGCCCTGATTCTAACCCTCCTTCCTATGTTGATTTTCATTTTGCCTTCATTCGTCATCTATTATAAATTAAACTGAATGTTGAATAATATTACTACTCAGTTTATCATATGAGAGTTTGATGCTGGGTGATGATTGAAGGTGAAATGAAAATTTGGGCCGCGACTGGATTTGAACCAGCAACCACCGGGTTTCTGATCCGACGCTCTACCAACTCACTTACTAGGTCCAGAAGAACTATACCAGTAAAGATTATTAGTAGCCGTTATCTGCTTCATTGGCTCATCCATGATGATGAATTGGATGATCAGTTAGCAAATTATTTACAAATCTCACGGTTCACGTCAGGGTCCAGTTGTGGTGTTGACCGGGGTTTTTGACTAGGGAAATCTTGCAGATCATCAGGGAAGGTCACTAAGTACTTATACTGCTCAGTAGTATATATACGACTAGTTAATTTTTTCATGCTTTCCCTCCATGATAGTAACAATGGATGTAGATTTGAGAATGGGTAGTCTTATTAGAGTTTTCTATGAACAGAATATCTGTTTTACTAATGTGACAACACGATAGTGTTTTGTTATTTACACATTTATGTTGCTGTTATTGTCTTTTGCCAATTACTAAAGAAGTTAGGGTTGAAGTATTAACTCATCTTTGTTGGGGATCTACATAAGACCTGACTGAAGTAGTCTCGACACGGTTACAAAACTTTCGAATAAGTTTTGCCAAGTCTTGCTACTTGTAGTGCCAAAGTGATATCCTAGTGCATTCCTAAAGGTTGACTGTACTAAACAATAATTTGATCTATCTTACTTCTTTATGATTGTACGATGTAACCACTTAAGTTAGAGTTCATTAGAAATTTCCACGTATTCAATCACCGTTTCTTTCATAGCATGACATGTGTACAATGGGAACATCATCTATTAGAAATAAAGATTGAGCGTAGAGTACTAATTACATAAAAAGAGTTAGTTATTTCATGAAGTTGTGAGCCCTCGTCAACTGAGATGACTAAGACATATTGTACGCATACCTAGTCAGAGTCTCTCCTGATGCATTATGTCAATAATTGGGTTGAAAAAGCTGAGGGTGGTCGGACTAAGATATTTTACCCACCCATGAAGTTACTGACTGTTGGTCTGAGTCGTGTAAACGTATGTTGACTTCTAAATTGAGGTTTGTTTGCACAATAGACAACTATCGTACCTTACGTACCAAATGCTCTGGCGTTTGAAGCAAAGGGTAGCGGGTTCGAGCTCCCGTGGGGACAACATCACTCACTGTGATGCAGGTAAATCCAACTGACAAGTCCCAGATAGGACGAGACGCGCGTTCTGGATTCCTCTGCTAGTCAGTTAGATCAATATATATTTTCTATGGTTGCCTACTTTGATATCACCCCTTCTTCACTACCCACTTGTTTATGGCATGCTACAGTCCTTCTTCGTTCAGATTATTACTTTTTATTAATGTTATAGGGATCTTTAATTGTTGGAAATTTCGGCTATTCTTTATTTTGCACTACGAAATTCTCTGACTGTATATGTATATATATAATTGTATTTTTAAAAACATTCTCTTCAGATGGTTTCATCCGTCGCTAACACGATCTGAAGCTGAAGAGTTGATCCGTAATGAACCAGAAGGTAGTTTTCTTGTTCGTCCCAGTGAAACATGTCCAAATGACTTCTCGTTAACAATCAAGTAGGTGGATATTTTTGATTTATCATTTCCTTTGAGATTTGTTTATTTGATATATACTATACAGTGATACAGTATTATTTATTTATTGGATGTGGATGAACAGCAGAGAGAGGGAGAGAGAGTTACTGGAATTCAATGAACAGTGAACAAGTACTTCCACACACTCTCTCATTAGATATTTGTGTGTGTGTTTGATCACTCCGTTAAGATTTTACAATCAGCATTTGAAAACTTGAGCTGAATAAGTGTTTGGTGCAACTGACTTTATACATTCACCTGTTCTTTGTATATTATTATGAAGTATGTCAACTTGAACCGATGCATTTTGTGCGTGAGCTTCTATGGTGATTTTGTTTGTCTGTATTGATTAGTCACGAAACAGCAACCAACTTCATGTTATCTAGTCCTGAGTGTAAACCAACTCCTGTCCATCATATTTGCAGTGTGTCCACCAAGCTGGAAGGCTCACAGCATCAAGATGCATATTAGTGGGTATTAGTTGGTTGGAGACAATCGACAGGAAGCCCTGCTTAACCTAGGTTTCGTGTTTGTTGGCGCTCGTCAGCAAGTCGTATCTGCGACGTCAATGGAACTGATGTTCCTCCTGAGATTCGAACTCATGTCAGCCAGTATTGTGGTCAACGACTTTACCACTGAGCTATTCGGGCCGTGATTGGGTTGCATGTATTGAGTGGTCAGGAGACAGCAAGCAGTTTCATGTTGTCTGGTCCTGAGTGCAGATCGAATCTTACTGATCATCTTTTCAATGTTTGTCTGTCTGACGTTGTATGTTATTGGTGGATACTGTCGTGGGTGATCAGACTGACTTGATAAAAGAGCTTTCAGAAATATTACCTTTTTGAGTTGATTTAATAATGATAAAAGTATCGTCATTCAAATTGTTTTGTTGCCAAGTTTGACTAATTTTTAGTCATTGGTTATCAATTTCAGATAACTGCTTCATTCCTAAGCTCATATGTTTGATCAAATAAGTAAAGTGGAGGCTTTAGGCGTTCGATCACCGTCGCCTTCTTGGCACCGTGTGCGTACTGGAATCACCACATTAGTAATGAAGCGTTTAGGCCTAGAGTCTTAATTTACTTACCTGGGAAGTCAGCTCAGCTCTGATGCGTTGGTCAATGACCGACGAAATCTCTGCACAGATGCAGAAGGCTAGGTTGGCTTTCGTCAACTTACGTTAAAGTTAGAAGACATGAGAAGGCTTCAGATATTTAACCACCGCTGCTTTCACGGAATAGGTCGTATTTCGTGGTGTCACCACGTGAGTTACGCAGAAGTTAGGCGTAAAGTTGTAGGGAGTAGAGGTAAGTCGGTTGACACGGTTGTGAACCTTCATCAACTGAGATGGTTGGGACACGTATTACGTATGCCTAGTCGCCGTCTGCCTCATCACACAATGTTGTTCGAAGTAGGTCCAGGCTAAAGAAAGGCTCGAGGTGGCCAGACTAAAACATGGTATCAATGTATGAAGTGTTTGACTGTTGTTTTGAGCCATGTGGGGCGATGTAGACTAGCGGGTTGGAGTTCGGGGGACAAGAGAAACCAGTGGTTGGAAACTGACTCTAGTCGATAAGGCTCAGAACCGACGTCAGTGTCGCAGATGTATACATACATTATCCTCATCTTAACCTCTGTACTTAATCTCATCATCTTCCCATTCTTCCTCCTTCTCTTTTACTACTTTCTACTTTCTTTGACGGGTTTTTCTTTCCTTCTTCATCTTCCATTTTATTGACTTGTTACTTGACGTGCTGATATGAGGTGTGGCAACTTGGAGAGTTAGACAGTAATACTTGGTCCTATGTTAATCTTGATGGTGAGAGTCTTAAGTAAAAGAGGTAAGTTGGTAGATGGGGTTACAAACGTCCATCACAATCTACCCCGTTGGAAATTGTCACCTGAAGTTGGTTTAAAATACAGCTAGGTTGGAGGCGACCAAACTACAACATAACACCAGTCTATGAACTCACTGACTGTTGGCATCAGTTGTGTAAGCAGATGTAGACTTCTCAGTTGAAGTCCACTTGACAACTGAAATCCGTGTCTGTAGACTAGGTCATATGTATGTTTCAGGATCGATTGCAAATGCACCTATACATTATTTTCATCGTAATCGTTATACTGGATTCCACTATCATTTCATTCCTGTTTATTTTCTTTTCACAACTTTTACCACTTTTAATTACTTTCTTCCTCATTTTTCTATCTTTCATCTTGGATCCCTCTACTTTGTTGTAATGATATCAGATGTAGCAACTTGAACCACTGCAAAGTACTCCTAAGTCCGACATCGATGTTAATCGACTGACTATCTAACTAAAATTCTCACTACTAATTCCGTACACCTGATATAAATGCACCATATGTTAACTATAGTGACTAACCCTTATATAAGCGCATATGTGTGAATGATTTGTCTGGATTTAGTAAACTGTATCGATAATGTATCTATTAGAGCTTTGAACATTGTATCACTACAAAATTAAAAGTGCAAGTAGAATTCTTGTCGTTCCTGTTTGCTTCTGGATTCTATGTGTTACAATCCAACGCAATAGATAACGATACAACACTCCGAGACGATACGATTAACGATAGAACAATGACTTCTCAACTCGATATTCAGCTGACACCAGAAGACAATGGGATTGAAAATTTATTTACTCCAACCGAATAATGATAGGTGAAAACTCAGTCGCTATATATCCTTAGATAGCCTTGATCAGAAAAAACAAAATGGCATATTCAAAGTGTAAAATGGGCCAATGAGCGTTTAGTATCCTAAACTGCGGTAAAAATAAGCAACAGCTTGGCGCAAAAAGGGCTCGAAAACAAAGCTTAAACATAACAATGATAGGATAAACATATCATAAGTTATTAGTATTTATTGGCATACTTGCTATTTCTCTGTTGTTTTGTTGGATCGAATTGTTCGACCTCTATTGGCATATGGCATATTGGCATATATAGTAATAACTACTACCCGTTGTACAAGAAGCGGCTATCATTCCTCCTTGGTATAGTGGATGACGCCTCGGCGTTTGAAGCGATGGGTACGGGGTTCGAGTCTCAGTGGGGACAACATCACTGGGGTGCAGGTACATCCAGCTGACGAGTCCCAAAATAGGACGGAACGCGCGCCCTGCGTTCTTCTGCTAGCCACAACCAACCAAATTACACCATAAGTTAGTTACCTTAAGGATTGGCCACCCCTAACACTATGTTCTAATTGTTAGTACTAAGAGAATATATTGTCGATTGACCAATGAAAATACACTTCTGTTGGTTTTTGTGAATTATTATTATTTCAGGTTGGTTATTCATCATGGAACTGACATCAGTTGAAGGAATATTGGAAACCTGGGAAGTCAGTAAATCCCCACAAACCTCATAATTGAATTCATCTAGTGCTCGTTGCCTGACTAGAGGTGATTCCCGAAGTTCCTATGAGAAGTTGTGACCAATGGAGCCAACCAAGTCGAACATAAGGGCAGTTAATCAGTGACGGCATTGGGTCGTGCTCTAGTAACGTGCTGGCCGCAAAACCTGAAGGTCATAGGTTCGATCCCTGGTGTGGTGGGGTCATGGGTGCACACTGTTGAGAAGTCCCATACTAGGAAGAAACAGTTTTCCAGCGCTACCAGGTTTCCAGTGATTCCCCAACTGATGTCAGTCGATGATGAATACCAACCTGAAGTCAATAAATCCACACAAACGTAAAAATCATGTTATCATTGGTATTTTTTAAGCACTAACTTCTTACAGTATGGGCATTAAGAGATACACCATACAGAATAATATAATATAGCAACACCAAAAAGAGAAAAATGTGATAAAGAGAGAGTAAAAACGATGGGAAACAGAAACATAGTTTGGTTATGAGATAAGCGATCTTAAAGGAAAGGAATTCATCCTCTACTTTTCTTTCACTTTTCACTAGTAGAATGAAGAAAGAAATTGCTAGTTGGTTGTCAGTGGTTTCGATTTTGAGGCATGTCTGTTGTTGTCTCAACTGCTGAGTTACGAAATCTCTAGGACTCATCTAAGAAGTCGTTAATTACTAACACAACTATCCTCCATCGCATGGCGCTACGCCATAAACTGATCACCTCTCCATTCGTTTCTTCCATTCCTAGGGCGGCCGAACAGCTGCAGTATGGGAGACATTGAGATGACATACATAAAAAATATCAGTCACCGAAGACAGTGTTTCGAGATGGTCTCACTTAGTGATTGACGATCTCTATCATGCCTGAACACACCATCTCATCTCAGAATGACTTACATGATATTTTCAGAGGCTGCCAACAATCCCACGGAAATAAGAGTGATCGAACACGCATACTCGTTGAACATGCACAGTATAAGGAATGGTTAGACTTCATGGGCTTAGAACAGAAACGGCCACACGTATGCGTTGTATGCTCGACAACGACTCAAAAGGTAGTCTTAATTGATTTGTGCCACTCTGACTTTTGATATACGGTTGGAGTTCTTGCCAGTCGCATCTCCACAAGCACTCACACAACTAACCAGGTACACAAATGTATTGATAACTTATAATGGTCTACTATCAAGGGAGGGTGCAGTCATACAGAATCCTGTCAGTTTTACAAAATCACTTCGACTTTGCAAAGGACTTACCTTACTTGAAGACACCAATCGCTAACTGATGAGTTGCACTTTGAGCAACCTTCATATTTTCAGATGAACTAGAATATTTCCCAACTGATGTCAGATGTAATTGCTACCCTCATATCACTCATGCATTCTGACTATCTAGCGTCTTAGTCCTTACACAAGTGCTGCCTAATCTATAGCTGTCTATCGGAACGGATCGAAGAGTTTCAAAAAGTTGCACGAAGTCCTCAGAGACCTAGCATTTATCAGGGGAGATTTCTTGAAAGCCACAAGCATGTTTATTTGACATTTTCATGGTGTCTTTTAAATGCAGCCAATGTTCATCCATACTTTCTAGAGATTTGACAGCTAACCCTAAATCTAACTCTGTTTGGTGTTATTTATTTGCAGTACTAGGTGAAATCAACTAGCTCATACTGATCTGGTTAGGAGTACGATTTTGATGACCATTAAAACGTCAGATGAATTTGGCACACAGCATGGTCAGATTCCAGAAAAGGTGCTCTAACAAGGATATCAGTCTTAAATATACCCACGTCATCGATAGCTGATTTCAATACGATTTTTTTGAACATAGAGTTAAGCGTCAGAACACGGATGCCAGCTAGCATAACAGTAATGGGTTTTCTATAAGTTGGTGCTTCCTAGAAGTATGATTTGATTTATCCAAAGCTGCGGAAGATATCTTCCATTGGTCGTTGAAATAACCCTCCTTTGAGGATAGATGCCTTACCTGTGCATTCGATTCCCCAGCTAGCACTACACTAGACAAGGTTACTTAGTTGATTGTATAACTTATCCTTAACTATATTCGGACTGTAGTCAGATGGGGGATAGGTAGAGATAAAGAAAAGACACCGTTTTTCTTGCCAGTTCCTTTACTCTAACCTTTTAACTTCACGTCACACAAACGACTATTGATGGAGATGCAGTCGACCAGTGCAGTTTCGGCTCTGGCATTTAGTGTGACACCAAGACCAGCTGTTGATGCCGCAGGGTCTCCGATTAAGTTTTGGGGTAAGATCTTGTATGTTGATATCCGATATGCGATGTGCATTGACGGTGAAACGTTCCAGAGTCCTAGTCAGATCTGTCTGTTGCCGGATCTGCATCAATGTTTGAATGATGAAGGAAGCCAGTTTACTTGCATCAGGTATTGTTCTCTAGAATAGCTTTCTGAAAACAGTTGTTTAACGACTTAAGACAGTGAAACAATGATACAAACACTCCATGAGCTTTTAATATGAAATCTGATGCACAAGGTAGCAGAGGAATGTAAACTGCTGCATTTCCACGGTTGCTGGTGACCCCAGGATAAGTTTATATGTCTGCCATTCATCCATTCTAGATCATAGATGACCATATTCATCACTTGTTTTAGAACTAAGGTTTTTCAAAAATATCACCCTAACCAACTAATTTATTTTTATTTTCTTTTAGACATAAATCTTTTTTACATATGAAAATATCAAGAAATAGTGCTGGCCAGTTTATTCTAGGTGAATACAGTCAACCGTATACAAGTGTATCACAAATGATTTATCATTATGCACGAACACTTGTCCCAGTACTCGGTGCCTATTCAGTTACATTGACTCATCCTGTATTTAAAAGAACTTAATCTATTCAATTGTTTGTGCTTCGACTGCTTCATGACTTATGCTTTTCTGCTGTTATTCTTACTGTCGACATTGTCTATTGTTATCAATCAATTATAACCTCATTTTATTGGATGCATAGTTAATATTTTTGCCTTTTAATGATAATGTCAAGTTCTTTCTTCTTCATTGCCATTCTTTTGTTGGTTTTTGGTTCAATTATTTATGACTTTTATTTTACTTTATTAGACGACATTTTCTTTATTTGTTTCTCCTTCAATTAGTTAGCGCCTATAAAAATAATGGGATTATTGGGAGAATTTTTTAAAAATTTTACTGTTAGTCAATAATGGTGTTTAGAGTAGATAGATACCTTTACCCGTGTATCCTTCTTCACCACTTGCCTATAATTACTTTTTGTCTTTCCTTCTAGTGAATAGTTCAACTAGACTTTATTTATTTATTTCTTCACATTTCAACTTATTCCACCTTTGTCTATGTTTCCCCTCTTTGGTATGATGTGTAACTCATCTGCTTGACTCTGGAATAATCATAATAATTACGAGTTTCTTTCTTATTTTCTTTCCATGTTTATTTGTAATACATTTATGCCAGTCAACGATCTTTAGCTTCATCTTCTTCTGTATTCAATTTCGCTGTTCATCACCTCTGTTTATTTTTACCATATATGTTGTATACACAGTGTAAATTGTATTTAAAATTCTTTTTTGTTGTTGTTGTTTATATCGATGAATTTCATATTACGCGATATCATCATCATTATCGTCGTCGTTGTTGAGTACTACGACTACCAAGCTGTATGACATTTTCCTATTTTTGTTATATCTTCTTTGATTCTAAAGCAAACAAAACAACAATCAGTCTATGTGTATACATTAAGCAAACTTTATAACTGGCTTATTCAGTCATTCATTTCTGACATAAATTTGGCTTTAATACATCGATTTCTATGCGCTATATATGTATGAGGAAGTAGCTGGTCAAGAGTGACGGTTATGACTTTCCGACCGGTATCATATTCAAAGTCTTCTGTTTCGCTTCTTTGTCTACATCTTCTTTTGTGTTTCATCGCTGTGTGTGTGTGTGTGTGTTTGTGATGAAAAGATGATGGGTCTACTATTGTTCCCATGGAACATTTCATGCTATTTTATAGAATTCAACTCTAATTTATCAGAAGTTATCGTTGATGCTTATTATTTATCTATGCTATCTACCTGTCTCTCTATCAATATACATTTAGATAGCTATGTGTATAATTGATGGTTTATTCTCACTATGACTATCGTTATTAATGATTACTGTTGCTATATTATTCGTCATCACTATTAACTAACTATATCAGATTTTGCTAAGAGGTGAAAAGATCAGTTAGTCCCAATGGGGATCGTTCTGTTCATTATAGCAAGAAGGAAAGTTATTGCGTTCTGTTTTCTTTCTTTTCTATTCAATAAATATTGATTACTCTTTGGATTGTGTGTGTGTTCTTATCTCTTTATCCTAGAAGAAATAGTAATTGTAAATGTGTTTAAGGAATCAGAAACTTTGAACGTGACTATGAACGGTAAATTGTGTTGAAAACGTCATCCAGTAAGTAGGGCTGTTTCACTGTGTGCTGAAATATTCAACAAACAAATTTTATACTAACATAGGTGCCCATATTCTGTTAGAATAACAGAAGATAAAAACTAGGATGAATGTTGAACGTTAGACTTTAGTAGGATAAGAGATGTAGCGAAAAGCTCATTAATTGCGATGCATTAGACCATACACAACCACACAATAGGAAGGGACAAACAAAATGATACCCCTTAAAATTAACTTATCAGTATGGAGGGAGAAATTGAAAACTGAAACTTTGTTTATCGAAACAACATAAAACACATACAATAGGAATGACTCAACATTTTATCCCTACAACAAATGCAGGAGGTGAAATCGAACTATATAAGCAGAACATGAAGGATGCGATGTTATCTTTGTTATGAATATGGTCAATAAATTCTTTTCAACACGTCATCCAGTAAGTTATACTTTTTTAATATGTAAAGTTTTCAATAAACAAATTGAACTGGAATTATGAACTAACACAGTGTTCATAATGTTCTACTCTTAAATAAAAAAATAACGAAAGTTAGGTATTTAATCTTAGAAGAAAAGTTTTCAAGAATTCCAACGAAATTCGTTATTTACTTGTAATCGATATATGATTATAATTAACCCTCGATGGCATATTTCGACTACTCTGTACATTATATGTATTCATATAAATACACAACAAAACATGACGTAATCACTGATTTTGTGTTGAAATTTATGTAGAACAAAGAGTTTTACTGTCTTCAGGATGTTAAGTTTGTTTGCATATTTCGCTTCTTGATAACTGAATTAACCGTTCGCTGTAAAATCGTATCGTTCGACTCCACCTGTATACGTCGTTTTCAGGGAACGGTTACTGAATAGATTGGACCTCAATTTGTATTAGTTATTCACTAATTTTTTGGTCACGATATCGATTTCGTTTTCCATCAGTATTTTACCGAAATTTATTTGTAATGGACTGGACAGAAGTTTTAGAATTTTGGGTACTGTCCTGCTTTCTGTAAACGGACTTTCTTATTGATCCACTTTCCCTTCAGGTCAGCAGTATATCTATAAAAGGTAGGTAATTGTTGTTTTTTACTTCACACAATACAGCTCTGTATAGTGTTAAGTCAAATTCACAATAGAGTAATAGTATAGCAACAGACATTTACTCCTAGATCTTTTGATCAGTTAAAACAACGCAAGGACATCAATAAACTGGGTGTTTAACTAAAGGTATAGTTAACTTGGCGGCCAACGGTGGAATCCAGGATGTTTCGTCCTTTCTGGGACGCGTCAGCTGGATGTAACTGCCCACAACGGGAGATTACAAGTATCAAGAAGAAACAATTGATATCCATTGCACAAGAGGTGGCTTTCGTTGCCTCATCGGCCTAGTGGATAACGTTCTGGCATTTTAGGCGGTGGGTACTGGGATCAAGTCTCAGCGGGAACATCACTATTCACTAGGGTGTAGGTGTGTCCACCTGACGAGTCCCAAGTAAAGTGGAACGCACGTTGTGAATTCCGTCACCGGTCACTAGTTAGACTGTGACGCGATGAATTTTCACGCGATATCCGGGCATCCGTGTAGGAGCTCATCTGCTAACAGACACTGATTAATTCGACCGCGTGGAGAGGTGAAGAAAACTGCTTGACGACTGTCCTTAGGGAGGATGATTACCCATGTGACTTCATTACAATATATTTATCCAACTCATCACCAAGGCTCTCTTCCAAAATCAATAAACGAATTGTTTTCCTCTATATAACATGTATTAGATGGGAACAAGATGAATATGGTCATTTGAAATTGACGTTACCTATAAATCCACACATTTCCTCCAGGTTATGTAATTCCGACAAAAGGACCCAATGTGTTATTGCTTGTGTTATACCGTCGTTGGTTGGACCGAATTGATCGGTCTCTATTGGCATATGGGCTTCTGAGCGGATGCCTCGATATTGCCTGTGTTCTTAATTATATAGTAGTGATGGATAGTGACTAGCAGTAGAATCTAAAAAGATAAAATGCGCATCCTGGATTCCACTGCTAGTCACTATCCATCACTGCTATACAATTAAGAACACTGGTAATATCGAGGCATCCACTCAGAAGACTATATACCAATAAAGACTGATCAATTCGGCCCAATCAACGATGGTGTAATACAAGCAATAACACTAAAACTATACCCGTCGCACAAGAAGTGGCTATCGTGACTCGGTGGTGTAGTGGTTAACGCTCTGGCGCCTGAAACAATCTCTCCCTAGTCTGGATGCTGGTGGGAACAGCATCACTCACTGGGAAGCAGGTACATCCAGCTGGCGAGTCCCAAATAGGACGAAATGCGCATCCTGGATTCCACTGCTTGCTACTATCCATCATTACCATAAAAAAGGACCTAATAGCTAGAGAAAACAAGCCATTTAGATTGATAAATACAGTAGGATGGAATATCATCATTCACATATTCTGTCATTTCACAGGAGTGTATAGGCTTAGTGTTTTCAGTAATTCCAACCTTGGCTGAATCGTATCTTTTCAGAAATGTCATACATTTAGTTCCCTTGACAAACTTGAGCAATGCAAGAATAACAACGTTTGCAGAATAAAATGAGCGCATTTTATTTCGTGACCTTTCATCAACTGCAAACAGCCTACAATTGAGATGAAGTATTAGCAGAAGAAGAATTCAGGATAATTGAGAAGGCTCTTATTGAGAATGTATATCCGAAGAAATTCATCATAAAGCATGGAAAATAATTTATTGAGGGATAAAACCATCCAACTGTTGAAAAGAAGCCTGTTCTCCACCTAGCATTCAAAAGTGATGAGACATTTGAAAGAATAGACAGAAGAATAAAAGCTGCACTGAGAAGGAGGTTCCCTACTGTCAGACTGATCTCAGTCTACAATACATTGTGCTCAGAAACACAGTCGAAAGTAGACAGATACCCAGCTCAAGTCACCCTTAACTGTGTATATCAATTCACCTAGGCTTTTGGAACCAACTGCATAGGACGGACTGAAAGAAGGGCATCTACTCGATTTCATGAACATATTCCGAGAAATCTATGTCTGAATGGTAGAAAGGTCTTTAAAAGCGCAATCGCCAAGCATTCAACGGAAACAGGACATCAAATGGATGTTTCTCAATCTTTCAGGATAATCAACAAGCAAAAACACCATGTTTATTACTTTTTGCGGAAGCTCTCGCTATCAAACATCTTTAAACTGACCTATGTACTCAGAAAGAGACTGCAATTAACCTTTCTTTGTATAGGATGTATTTTTACTTGTATAATCCCAGCGTAGTATATTAGAACAAATAACAAAATAAACAAATATTTTGTATTATTCCTCAACGTTTCGATCTTGCTAGGAAGATCCTTTTCAAGAGTATGAATCTGACACTAAGTTTTCGGGTTAATATTCAAGTTTTGGCACAGAAAGTGGTGACCTTTACAATCATCCAATTACATAGTGATATGGAGGGAGCAAAGATCAATGTAATACAGGTGAGTGAATAAGCAACTTGGTCAGAGAGGTATTTCCGTTGTGCGAGTAAGGCGGAACAAAAATAGGGTGGGGAAATTTTTTTCAGTTAGTCTATTAAAAGTACAATGGGGTTGTGAGACATCAAGGGTGAGGAAGAATAGATTACTAGTTTGGAAGGATGAATATTTGAGATCAGACAACGCATGATAAATAAGTAATAATAATGATAACCATAAATGTACTTTTGATAACACTTGACGTATGAGTGATAACAAAATGGATTATGTTATGGTTCATCGAATGTATATGACTCAGAATTATTATTATTTATTACTAGTCCTCGTCCGTCCCGCCTGTAGTTGAAACAGTGCTTCCTAGATAGGTGTAGGTGAAGGAGGTTACTTCCTTCAAGTTTCTCCCGTTGACGGTGATTGGAGTTTGTTGTTGTTGTTGATGGTGGTGGTGCGGTATCTTCATCACTTCTGTTTTCTCTATATTCACCTGAAGTCCCGTCTTCCTTCGCTGCCTCTTCTATCAACTTGTTAGTTTTTGCCTGCAGATCTTCGAGTTTGTGTGACATCAGACACAAGTCATCGGCGAAATCCAAGTGTTCTAAGTTCTTTTCCGCAGTCCAGCCAGCGTATCTCCCTCTTCTCGCTCCCCACCGTTTGCTGCATGATCCAGTCCAGTCGACCACAATCAGGAATATGATGGGTGATAGTAGGCAACCTTGTTTCACTCCTGTCTTCACTTCAAAATCATCACTGAGCTGAGCTTCCAATTGTGAATTACTTGGCATGTGGCATCTTCATATAGTTGTTGAATGAGGCTGATAAAGGTTTGCGGTACTCCGTAGTAGTGAAGCAGTTTCCAAATTACCTCTCAGTCGACGCTGTCAAAGGCCTTCTCAAAGTAGATGAAATTGAGGTAGAGAGCTGATTGCCATTCTATGCTCTGTTCTATGATGACGCGTAGTGTGGCGTTGCAGTTTAGTCCGCACATGATTTGTTCTTCCTGAATCCAGCCAACCTGTTCAGGTCATAGTTTTGAATCCAGTGCATCTTTAAGCCTGTCCAGGATGATGCGGCTTAATATTTTGCTTGCTTTGGGTGGACAGGAGAGTGATTCCGCGCCAGTTCTTGCAAACACTGAGGTCTTCCTTCTTTGGGAGTTTGACTAGGTAACCCTTCTTCCAATCGATCGTCAGGTACCTTCTCTTCCTTCCACACCTTCTGCAATAGTGGTGTGAGCATGTCTGCTGTTGTCTCTGCGTCTGTTCTCAGTGCTTCTGGCGGGATCCCATCTGGTCCTGCTGCTTTCCCACATTTCAGTAGCTTTATGGCGTTCAGGACTTCCACCTTTGTTGGAGGATTTATGTTTACTTGTAATTCAGTGGCTGCAGGTGGTATTTGTGGACGAAGTGAAGGTGGTGGTGGTGGTGGTGGTCGATTGAAGAGCTTCTTGAAGTGGTCGGTCCATTGTTTCCTTTGTTTCTCTTCTTTCGTAATTAAATTTCCTTCTTCATCTTTTATTGGTTTCATCTGTGCTGCGTTGATCTCTTCCTAGATAGTAACCTGGTTATTTGATACAATGTTGTCAGGTCTCTGTCTCTCCTACCAGCCAGCAGCCTGTTCTGCTTCACTTGCCAGTGTTTCGTGGAAGTGTCTTTTGTCTTTCCGTGCACTCTTCTTCACTTCTTTGTCCAGTGTAGTGTTTTATACATTGTGCTCAGTTCCTCTTGTCGTTGAACATCCTTGCACTGGTGCATCTTCTGCTTCACTATCCTCCTCTCCCTGCTCTATCAGCTTCCATGTATCCGTCGAGATCCATTCCTTGTCTTGTCTTCTTTCTTCTTCCTTCCTAATACTGTTGTGCAGGTTTCTTTCCACATCTCTTTCAAAGACTTCCAGTGTTCTTCCACACAGGTTTCTTCAGGGATGTTGCTCGATATCTCCCATTTTGTCTTGATGGCTGGCTGCCTTGAAGATCTTTTTTGTAGTTTCATCCTTCAGTTTGCGAGTGTTGTACTTGAATTGAGGTCTATCACCAGCTTCCTTGAATGCTTTTAACTTGATTTCGAAGGTTCCTTGCACTAGATAGTGGTCTGAACCTACATCTGCTCCTCTTCTTGACCTTGTGTCAAGTAGGCTGACTGTGTCTCCATTTTCTTGAGATTGAGATGAAGTCGATTTGATTTTTAGTGTGTCCATCTGGTGAAATCCATGTCGCTTTGTGGATATCCTTGTGCCTGAACACACTGCCTCCAATTACCAAATCGTTGAATGCACAGAATTCTGCAAACAATTCTCCATTCTCGTTCATCACCTCACCGAGCGCTTCTCGACCCATGGTTAGTTCTCTTCCTGTGTTGTCTGCTCCCAGTTTGGCATTCATGTCGCCCACTAGAATTTTGATATCGCCAACTGAGACGGTGTCTTGTCCAGTGTTGTTTGAAGTTGTCTGTAGAAATCCTCCTTTTTCTCTTGCTCTGCATTATTTGTAGGTGCATAGCATTGTATGATTGTGACCTTTCTTCTTTTGAGTTGAATCTTGCTGTCATGATCCTGATGCTGGAGGAGATTGGTTCCCACTGCATGAGAGTGAGCCTTCGATGCTGTTGGGGACATCATGATAGCCACTCCAAAACTCAGTATGCTCGTGGTTGTCGTCTGGGTGACAATATTGGAGTAGATTATTGATTCTCCAGTTGACAGTTTGGAGAGTCCACTCCCATTCCATCTGCTTTCGTAAATTCCAAGCACTTCGATGTGATACCTTCTCATCTCGTTTGCAATCTGGGCTTCCTTCTTGGGTTAAAACATCTTGCGGACATTCCATGTCCCCACGTTTACTTTCGCTTTCATCGAGAGCAGAGAAGACACATCGGCCAATTGACTTCCCGAAGGCAGGCTTTCACCAACTGGCGTCATTTCGCCTCTCCGATTCCAGCGAGGAATAAGTTTGTTTTCATTTTTAATATTTTGTTTGTGCTTTGAAGTTTGTTTAGCGGTAAGATTTGTTTTACGGGGTAGGGGTAGGGTTGCTAGCCCTATGCCCAACCTTCCCTGTATACCCGGGCTTGGGACCGGCAAGTAACTAGTGAACTAGTTAACCAGGCGAGGTTTTATGACTCAGAAAGTAGTGTAAAACTGATGAAAATAGTAGATCAATGAGGTGTATGTAATAGGACTAGACAATTTACCTTCTCTTCAGATATTATTTATAAATGCCTAGGCGAGTCTTTAATGCTTGCCATATTGGTGGGATGTTTAACCCATCTTTCCTGTTGACCGGAGAAGTATATGAACAGATGTGCAAAGCCTCTGCAATGGTCCGCTCTTTGTGGGAGAGAAAACCCTTTTGCAGAACTTTTGTCTCTTCGAATGATATTTTATGACCTGAATATAGGGCATGAGCCGCGACAGCGGAGCTTTTTTGAAGTTTTTCTAGATCATAGGAATTTTTTGGTGGTGGTTTCTTGGAAGTTCGACCGTGTTCGGCTAGACGTGTTAGTACTTGACGTAATGTCTCTCCAATGTATGTGACATCGCATTCACTACAGTCTACCTTATAAATACAGTTTTGTTGTTTCAAATGAAGAATCGGATCTTTTAATTTACACAGATGTGATTGTAATGCATTCGTCACCTTAAAGAATACTCTGATGTTGTAACTGTTAAGGATACGTCTTATTTCCTCTGAAGTGGATGTTCGATAAGGAAGTACTATAGTACTTATTCAATCTTTATGGCTTGATTTTTTCATATTTTTATTCGATAAACTTTTTTCGATCCTCTTTAATAGTTTGCCTGGATAGTTATTTTGTCTTAAGACTTCCAGAACAAGTCGCCTATCTGCTTGCTGAGATTCCGCTTTATTTGGTACCCTTTGCGATCTCGTCAACAGATTTTTGGCAACGTTTAATTTAGTTTCCAATGGATGAGCCGAATCGAAATCAAGGTACTTGTTAGAATGTGTATCTTTTCGATAGACATCAATGTCAAGTGTCCCATCACTGTTTCGTATCGCGTTGCAGTCTGGAAAGCTAACGTTCTGAATTCTGTTTCTAGTTCAAATGTGAATTTTACAGAATTGAAACGGTTGTTTAGGTATTCAAAAAGACTTTCTAATCCTTGCTTTTTGGTAATGACGAAAGTGTCATGAACATATCTCCACCATATTCTTGGTTTAAACTATGTTGGTTATGTAGGTCTGATTCTACTTTGTGCATGTATAGATTAGCCACAATGGGTGAGACAGGTGAACCCATTGCTACCCCACTGGTTTGACGATAAAGGTCCCCTCGAAAAGTAAAATAGGTTGAGGTCAGACATAATCTCAGTGCATCACAGATTTCACTGATGGAAATATTACATCTAAGAGATAAAGAAGTATCTGACTCTAATAAAAATCTAACAACTTGTATACTTTCATCAATCGGAATATCTGTATACAGGGAAACAACGTCAGAGCTAACCATTATTTCATCATCTTCAATCGTTGTTTGTAATAATTTATGTTTGAAGTCTAATGAATTTTTAATGATATTTACCAAATTGTCTTGTAACGGTTTAAGGATTTTTGTGAGGTACTTTGAAAGGTCATATGTTGGGGAATTCGTAAAATCCACAATTGGACGAATCGGAAAATTGGGTTTGTAAATTTTGGGAAGCGTGAAGCACCATAACTTTTTGGTACTAAAAAAAACTTTCCCCACCCTATTTTTGTTCCGCCTTACTCGCACAACGGAAATACCTCTCTGACCAAGTTGCTTATTCACTCACCTGTATTACATTGATCTTTGCTCCCTCCATATCACTATGTAATTGGATGATTGTAAAGGTCACCACTTTCTGTGCCAAAACTTGAATATTAACCGAAAACTTAGTGTCAGATTCATACTCTTGAAAAGGATCTTCCTAGCAAGATCGAAACGTTGAGGAATAATACAAAATATTTGTTTATTTTGTTATTTGTTCTAATATACTACGCTGGGATTATACAAGTAAAAATACATCCTATACAATGAATCATACTAACTCGGTGCCGAAGTTTTTTCAAACCATCCAGTCCATTATTGGTCAGGATACCTTTAAGCTTTCTTTAGCTTGGTAAATGTATATTATTTTTTGCTCATGTATGTATATAGTTTTCCCTTTTCTTTTGATTGCATCATCCCTTCATTAAGTACTGACTGAATATTAATCACTTAACGATTTTCAGGCTTTTCATACAATTGCGTAACCAATTGGCCCTTGAAGAGTCCCTTCTTTTACACGGATTTTCGTTATTATCCCCCCGCTCCACAGCTCTAGAATTTTCTATCTCATAAGATATAAATAGTTATGGATTTTGACTAAGATAATGTAACTATTAATCCTGTGTTTCTTTAACTTACTACCTTATTTTTAATCTTCGATTTCAAATCTGCATTTATTTCTGCATATTTAAAGTATGTTATGTTATTATTACTAATAATAATTCAGTTCATTTGTAGGCTGTTTGGAGCTGATAAAAGGCTATAAACTAAAATGAACTCATTTTATTCTGTAAATGTCTTTATTCTTGCATTATTCAAACAAATCATTTCTGTGTTTAATCACAGTGCAATAATATCACACCATAAAAATCTTCTTTGAGTGGATCCTTTAATTGTAGTACTTTAGTAATTATTATATGTTGAGATTCATAATAGGAACTTATTGTTCTGAACCAAATATGATTGATAAAACCAGAGGCTACGGCTTTGAGCAACACTATACTGGACTATACAATCGACATCTGTATCTGGGTGAACAACAGTTTGTAACTACGTCGTATGAAATAGTATATTTTATGTCGACGCTTTTGATTTTGAAATCTTTGATAGAGGAAGCAAAAATTGTCATTCAGTTTGTAGAAGCTTGACACTCAAGCCAGTCAGCAATCAAGTTTTATATATCTAGAATCATTTGATCAAATAACAAATAAATGGCTAGTAGGAACATGTATAGAACCAAAGGGGACACCATTAAGAAGGGGGTGAACAATAGATCATACTTCATATCTGGACGAGCTGTTACATCACCTGTAAACTAATTTTCGTAGCTCATTTCTTTTTGAGGTCTTTTCAGATGAAGTACAGAGTCTTCTGAGATGAAAAGTCACAGGATGCAATATCACTATCAAAAAGTTTTATATCCTTTCCACTATTTCAAAATATACAGCGTTTACTGTAAGCGATGCAGACAGTATGATGTACATTCTTGCATCATCATACATATATAGGAATTAATGACAGATAGTTATTCAGAAAACAGATATGCGAACCAAGTTGGAATTTGATGGTTTGAAAAAATTGGCCATTGGGTAAATAATACTTATTATTTCCGTATTCGTATTCTCCAAATGAATGTAAAACAAAATAAATTTGTTTCAATTGATGTTTCGCTATTTAATACTAACAGTTTTGTATTTTTGAGATGAAGTGGATGTTAAGTGAAGGCCTTGGTTGATGGTCGTGCTATACAGTGAATTGACAGAAGTTGGAAATTGTGAACCACTGGAAACCGACCCAGTGGGTGAATGGTTAACGCGTTCGCCGTGAAACCAGAATGTCCTGAGTTCGATCTGTGGTGGGGTCGTGGGTGCGTACAACTGAGGAGTCCCATACTAGGACGAAACAGATGTCCAGTGTTCCCAGATTTTCAATGGTTCCCCAACTGATATCAGTCCATGATGAATGCCACTTCTATACTAATCTTGCTATCAAAGTTATAATTAACTGGAATTTACAATATCCTCAAAGCTTATATGGAATAATTTGAGGAGTGTTCTACTGTATGAATGATTCTACGTTGTCAGAATTGTAAGATAAAGATAATATCCATCCATATGTTGTGTATGAATTACAGATTGGGATTTGTATGTACATATGTGTTGATAGGTCTTATCACCTTGATGTATGTTGGTTATGTCAATATGTAGAGGTGCGTTGAAACCAGGTCAAACTATTTAGAGAATTTTGATTCTACTCTGTATATGAAGAGATTCTACTATGAGACGTTCTTTCTAGTTTCTAAAGCCTTTCTGAATATTTTCGATTCTGTCAAAATCGACCTTGTGACCTGAAATTATAGCATGTATAGCTATGGTTGAAGTGTTTTCGAGTTTTTTCAGTGCCAGTAGATTTCTAGGGGGTAGAGTGGAAGCTCTTCGGTGTTCATTTTTCCCTATTTTGGTTTCGCTTGGTTTTTCCTATGTATATTGCATCACAATCTGAGCATTTTATTTTATAAAAAACACAGTTAGATTTTGAATCTAGAGGCATCTCATGCTTTAAATGAACTAAGGTGCTCTACAATGTGTTTGGTGTTCTGTAGAACACTCTGATATTGCATTTGTTGAGCACTCTCCTAATTTCATCCGATGCGTATGATCTGTAAGGGGTAACTATTGAGTTTTACGAACTAAATTAATGTTATTTTGTATTTCGCGAATGAATTTCACGAGATAATTATTCATTTTAAGTACCCTATTCACATATTTTAATTCCTTAACTCTTTCATTTTCATTCGTTACTAGAGAGTATGCTCTCCTTAAGAGACTGGAGGCAACAGAAACTTTCGTACTGATTAGATGATGTGATGAGTTGAAATCTAAATATTTGTTCGAATGTGTTGCTTTCTTGAAATGGATTATGTCTAAATGTTCATTTTATTTCAGTTTAAAAAGACAGTCCAAGAAAGGCAGTTGTTGGTTATCCGTTTCTTTTTCTAAGATTAACTTGATACTGCGAGATCTAGATAGACTTCAGTTGATCTCAGAGTGCTCGTGCATAAGTCACGTTTTAAAATTATGAATGTGTTATCAACATATATCAGTCAAATTTTTAGCTTTAGTACCTGTGTGGAGACATGTTTTTCGAACTTACTCATAGATAGATTAGCTACTATGGATGAAACACGTGAAGCCGTAGCAACGCTGTTGGTTTATTTTTATAGTTTTCAACATACATCAAGGTGATAAGACCTATCAACACATATGTACATACAAATCCCAATCTGTAATTCATACACAACATATGGATGGATATTATCTTTATCTTACAATTCTGACAACGTAGAATCATTCATACAGTAGAACACTCCTCAAATTATTCCATATAAGCTTTGAGGATATTGTAAATTCCAGTTAATTATAACTTTGATAGAAATATTAGTATAGAAGTAGTATTCATGATGGACTGATATCAGTTGGGGAACCATTGAAAATCTGGGAACACTGGACATCTGTTTCGTCCTAGTATGGGACTCCTCAGTTGTACGCACTCACGATCCCACCACAGATCGAACTCAGGACACCTTGAAATAATTGAATAACCCATACCTTTGTAGATTCTAAACTGATAATCCAAAAACAAACTGACGTTAATGTCAAGAGTTTTCACTAAGTATTGTAACAATTTACGCCAATACTGATATGAATTTCGCTGATACATTTCAATTTTTAAAGCTATCGCTTGCCAAGGTAGAGATATTCGAGTTGTATATTTTAAATATTCTCATATTCTCGTTGAAAATAACTTGATTTCAGCTATTTATCCTCAACAACTTCACAATTACTTTCGAATGTAGTTAGTGTGTATAAAAATTTTAATTTTTGAATCAATAATTCCATTTTAGTATTCATCATGAACTGACATCTGTTGAAGGAACAGCAAGTGTCTCATCTTAGTAAAAGACTCCTCACTGGCGCACATCCATGACCTCACCCTGCCAGGGATCGAACCCAGGACCTTCATGTTCCGTGGTCATACTAGGATGAAACAGCTATCTAGTGTCTCCATGTTTATAATGTTTTTCTAACTGATGTCATTTCATGATGAATATCAACCTGAAATCAATAAATAAATCCTCACAAACCTCAAAATTGAATCATCAATAACAACAAGCAATAAGACTAGAACTATGCCCGTTGCACAAGAAGTAGCTATCGTGACTCGGTGGTGTAGTGGATAACGCTGTGGCGACTGAAACGATCGCTCCCGAGTCCCAGTTCCGGTGGGAACAATATCATTTACTGGGTGACAGGTACATCCAGCTGACGAGTTCCAAATAGGACGAAATACGCATCTTGGATTCCACTGTTAGCCACTATCCATCTTTACTATAATCAATAACTGTTAATATTTTGTGAGTATGAAAATAATACTGGAATGGAAATTGCATAAGAAACAAGAAGGTAATTTGACAAGATGAGTAAATGTGAATGAAAATCAAGGAGTAAAGAATTTGTAACAAAGTGAGTAGATAATTGTCAGTGTGCAGGGGAATGCGAAATTAATAAGTGAGCTAAACGAAAATCGTTCACCTAATAACAACATGAAAATTCAAAAATCAGCTGGACCTTATAAATGCAGAGTTTAAGGATTAAGAAAGGAATAAGGAAGGGGAATAGTAAAGTCGCTTGTGGATACACAATTCCAGTTTCAAGTGTTGTATTGTTAGAGCTTTAACAATGGACTTTATAGACTCTTACAAAGGAATCCTGTGAGACTGTGTTGTCCTTTGTCAACCAAATATTGCAATATGGAGCTGTTAAATGTTCTGTGTTTATCTTTACTTAGGCATGCTAGAAGGTGTTGATGTTGAGGTTTGATAATCTGTCTCTGTGTATAGCCGATTTAGCTGAGTCGACAGAAACAAACAGAGAAATTGGTCTATAGATATTGAGGTGATTAGGAGTGATAGTTTGTCCTTTACTTAGGTCTTCACCCTTGGATGATTAGTATAAGTAATTTGCAGAGAGTTCTCATAGACTGTTCTTTTGACAGCCTTCATTATTTTGGGTTTTATGAGTTAACCTGATTCATGTCCATTGATATTCAAGCTTAAAATAAACTTCTTCTCTAGATTGATAAAAGAACTGGTGTATAAAATCCCTAAGTTGAAATAACAGTTTACCAGTTAACAGAATGTTACGGTGAGCTAGACATACTTAAGATTAGATGTAACAGCAAATCTCAACATTTTTATGTACACTAACTAGTCGTATTGAAATGCATTTGTACAGCTTATAGAGGATGATATCGGCGAAGTAAATATGTTCGCTGATGTATGTATAATTTTACATTTTGATTTCTGTTGCTTCATAACCACAATAATCTTATTGGGCAAGTTGACATTTTGTTGGACCAATCAGCAATTTTCATATATTTTATCTGAAAATGGTATATACATGTTCAGACAAGAGTTCACTGTGAATATCCATACTCTGAGTTAGAAATATTTGCCATAACATGATTTATTATTTGTTTGGTATAGTCATTCTTTGAATCAAGGTTCACCCTTTGTCTTCTGGTATTTTCTTGGCTCAGTCAAGTATAAAGTTCTAGGTTAGTAGCTGTTTTCGTGCACATATCCATTATTTCTAAGTAGTCAATGTCAATACTCGGTCCTTGATTCATTCAGTTACTTCATGTATGAAAACATACAACATCTAGGAGGATTAACTACCTGTTGACTTTAATATGTTTATTCATTTCAGTGTATTGTATAGATTAAGAATCAATATTTAGTTATGCATAGTAATGATGGTCATTGGGTAGCAGTGGAATCCAGGATGAGCACTTCATCCTATCTGGGGCTCGTCAGCTGGATGTACCTGTCTCCAGTGAATGATGTTGTCCCTACCTGGACTCGGGAGCGACCACTCCAAACGCGAGAGCGTTACCCACTACACCACCGAGCCACAACAGCCTCTTCCTGTGTGATGGGTATACTTTTAGTGTTATTGCTTGTATTACACCGTCGCTGGTTGGACCGAATAGATCAGTCTCTGTTGACTGGGTTGGTAAAGACAGGCAATATCGAGGCATCCACTCAGGAGCCCATATGCCAACAGAGGCTGATCAATTCGGTCCAATCAACACAATATTTAATTGTTACTTATCACACAGATTATTCCACCGATATGATGCTCAAAAAGTGTCTACCATTAGTCATTGTATAAGAGAAATCTGTAAGGTGATTAGTTTATCATTAAGTTACCTCTAGCTGGCTGGATAATACCTGTAACCAATAATTCTTAATAGGATGATCAAATCAACGAACGTCTTCGCTGAAATCATGCACACAGCATTAGAAGTAGTATCTCTTCTTTATACTATAGCATTCAGTGCATAACTTAGGTATCAGATAAGTAAAATAACATAATATTATTAGGAATAATGTTCATCAATGAACGGAATATAATAGTTTTATGTGGTTTTCTCTAGGAGTGTATATAAATTTCGAGTTTATCTCTGTGGTACTTTTCCCTAAACATATTTCTGCTAAAATATGAAAAAAATTGTTTGCTTCAGAAGCTGTTTCTTTGTCTTAGCTATTAGTCAGCATAGTAGGACAGAGTAGTTTCTATGACCTTATTAATTTGAATTTAGTGATGTCCAGTTACTTACCATTTTATTATCATGTCAACTCACCAGTCAAGAAGGATTGACTCAAATGACATACGATTCATACTCACTGTAGAAACTGATTCAACTGTAACACCAACATCTATTCTAAGAATTCTAGCTGGTGAATATCTGAGTGCAACACTTTATAATGTATGTGGTCAAGTTGTTGTACAAAGATTGAAGATATAACCAGTTTCTGAATGAAGTATACTACTGAAAGACATGAGTAGTTAGAAACCAGTCACGCTGATCTACGAATCTGCTAGTTATATCAGAGTAACCTAAACACTGGATGGTAGTCTCGTTCGTTGTCGGACCGAGTACATTAACAGTCTAATCAGAAAAATCCTCGAATATTTGTTTACTTTTCCAATGAAATCGATGAGTAATAAGATCTTTCTTCAAATATATCATATTATTCTCAAACAACTATGAAGAATGCAAATTGAATATCGTTTCGCCGTTATAAATGGTTATTTCAAGGCATAGTGAGTGCAAATATGTCTGTCTAATTGATCATATTGCAAACCTGATCGATGAATCTCCCTCCTTTGACTAACCAATATTTTCTAATTGACCTCTACAAGAGGTCAGTCACTCACCGAATACTGTATTGGCAACATCTATGACTGGAACATTGTTTACCGTAGGGTTGGATGTTTGAGATGACATCAACTCTTACATAAGACAACGTTATTATGTAACTTAGTTCTTCTCATAATAGAATCTTTTTAGCAATAAAGATTTGAAATGAGAGGAAACCTGGATAACAACAGATTTTAAGCTAATTATATTAAGGTTGTGTATAGGCTGAAGATTAAATTTCTTCCGGTTGAAAGCTTGTCAGTAGTGTATATTTGCATCCTTCTGTTGTTAGTTGCTTCGAAGTATTCTACAGGAAGCTCCGGACCTGGAGTTTTGCTTGTTGATACACGTCAACAAGGTGTAACTGCAACCTAGACGGAACTTATATCCGCTCAGAATTTCGAACACGCATCACCCAGTACTTTGTTCAGAGACACTACCACTGAATTGTTTGAGCCGCTGTCCGTCCACATGATAAAAAGTGTACACTACTCACGAAATTGTAATGAATAATCCCAATAGTATTTCATCAGATATTTGTTTGAATTAAAAAATTGACTCACCGAATCATCACAATCGTCATATTTCATTATCGCGTCCCTGAACTCATATCGATTTCCTTATCACGTACTATTTTATGTGTGTTTAATAACCCCATTTCACACTCACACAGTCCCTTTTCCATTGCTCATTCAAATGGAGATTATTCTGAATGATTCTATCTTCCGGAAATATGAATGAGAATATATATTGACATCGGTAGTAAATTTCGTACAGCTTTCATGCTGTCAATATTGATGACATTCATGGTGATGAGTAGACAATGTTGAGTGATGTGAACATTGTGGGTATTTTTAAGGAATCCATGATGAAATTTCTCCTAATGGACTGTGTATTGTGTAGACACCTGATTGATTTCATGTGTCTTCTGGCTTTTTCCTATAACCATAAATCTTTAATTGTTCCTTCACATGTAATGGATAACAGCTACAATTTGAGAAATATTTAAGTGATTTGACAATGAGATATTAGGGGAATTGCGAGTTTAGAGAAAGGATAAACATTTTTCACATGTCGGTCATCGATAAAAGAGAGAATCGTATGAACCAAAGAGACAAGTGGAGGATATCGTTTTTGAATAGAAGTCATTGAGTTAACCTTCGGTATGATATTCTTTAAAATATCAGTAGAAATGTAAGTAACAAGTCATTCCAGAGAAATAAACTAAAACTTAACAACTTGAATAGTTCGAAACCGCCCAGGCTGATCTCTATGTACACTTGATTTCGTTAGACAGACAGATGAGAGTGGTCTCAACACCGGATAGCCATTTCACTCGTTTTGGGCTGTTTTCGTCAGTGATGTACCCGGACACCATAGTTGAGAAGTTGGAAAACTACTGAGCTATGAGGAATGTCAATGTGCAGTGTGGAATTTGTAAATCACTTGAAAATTACTCAGTAATTCTGTTTGATAGTGCATAGGTTTTTGGTGGGTGATATCGTATTGTCAAAAACATAGATGAAATGCCTCCTTGTTTTGTGCGCTAAAGATTTTCACTTCCAGTTCAACGGCAGCAAACGTAAGCAAGTTGACGTTTTTGGCAATGGAAAGCCCACTGAGACCAGTAATAACATATACGTTCATATCACACTTAGAAAACATTACCCTAAAACCTGCAATCAATGAAATCATCCACCATTTAATGTATGCCAGTCATAACTTCATCATCTGTGGAAATGTTCAATAAGTAACGAAACGACTTCAATATTTCAAAAATCCACATCAAATAGAATGTTAAGAGAAGCAGCAGTTTGAGACTTCATGAAAACGGTACAGTAGAGAGGAGTATTCACTACAAAACTACAAGGAGTGGTCAGTATTTAAACTGTAACACCTTCTGCTCGATCACCTACAAGAGAGGTTTTCTGAGCACCTCATATAGAAGGGAAGAGAGAATATCTTCTCAACAACAAAAACACACAACAAGAATTTCAATTCATCCAACAATGTTGACACAATAATGGTTCGTGCAGAAGAGAGTGAGATACATTACTGTTGAAAACAAATCAGTGTTTCATACTTCGATTTTTAAGGGAGTTCATGTTGTGACAACAATCAACAGATGAATTAGGAGTAGGCTATTCAGGACTGTGAGATTTGTCTCACTGTATCAAACCACACGTGTAATTACACAATCCAAATTCGACAAAGTTTCAACTCTCATTAACTTCAATTGTATTTATCAATTCACCAGTACATGTGGTATTAAGTGTATAGGAAGAAGAGAGAGGTGGTTATGTATCAGGAATGGTGAAGACATACTGAAGAGTCTATGTCTCAGAGGTTCATCCACTTTCAGCAGCGTAACAGCTCGTCATTTATGTGATTTTGGTACGTTTCAACAATGAACAAGTGGCAAGAATGAGACTTCGGAAGTGAAGTTTACACATGGTATTATCTACGGAAATTCTCATGTTTCTATTGGTAGTAAAATATACGATGACAGTGCGTATTGTGTATACAACCATACTCTGCATTATTCATTCTTCAAGCAAGAGTCATATCATAACTTTGCATTAATGTAGGGATGAAACACATGCCACTTCAAGTATTTATTGATCTTAGATCATCCAAACTCATCAAAGAATTTAATTTTAGGGTTTGTGGGCTTTTTTCAAGTTGGAATCCATCATGGTCTGATATCAGTTGGATGAACATTGGAAACCTTAGAGCACTGGGTCGCTGTTTCGTTCTAGTATCGGACTATTCCTCAGCAGTGCGGACCCATGACTCCGCCTAACCAGGGAAAGAACCCACAACCTTCAAGTTCCGTAACTAACACGTTACCAGTGAGCCACTGCGTCATCAGAGAATGATGTTAACAATGTATGCAACACTTTGTAATTAAGTCAGCGATGTCAATATGTATTTTCTTTTTCGTGCTAAACATGCTGCAGTAATTTAAACTTGAATATATCAATGAATATTGTAAAAACTTAGGCTTCGTATAATACACTGGTAATTAACAAGTGAAATGAAGCTTTTATTGTCAAATTATGTAAGGATAGATTCTACTAATAGTTTACAACGGAAGTACCTCTTATGTTAAGTAATAAACTTTAAAACATACTGAAAAATTAGACTATTACTATCGGTTTCATGTTTCTAATGATATAAGTTTTGAACACTTTTAACAACATAAAATGGTGATTTAATGTTCTATCAAATTGAACAAATGTCATTTAAAAAGTGAAAAGATAATTAATGATTGGTGATAATTATTGGAAGTGAAATGAAAATCTGGGTTACTGTGTGGTTTCACAATGAAGACATCAGCTAATAATATCTTTTTTTCACATCAAGATATCACACTGAAGAAGGTTAGAAACTACGAAAAGAAACGAAATGTGAATTAAGTGATACTTTAGCTTTTATCCGATTTACTGAGAAAATGAATTAGGTGAGAAAATTGTCTTCAATAAGAACATCAAAGATGCATATTACTGTTCAGAAATATCTTCAAGAAAATATTTGTAGGAAGAACAAGTACGTTTCAGCGAAGAGTCTCTTTTCGGCGATTTCATTTTCAAAGCTGTACAACCGCCATTTCATACAATTTTTCTTTTCTAGTCTAAGGATTTGATATTTTCTTAGTGTTATTGCTTCTATTACACAGTCGTTGATTGAACCGAAGTGGCTATCGTGACTCCGTGGTGGAGTCGATAACGCTCTTGCGTTTGAAGCGATCGCTCCCGAGTCCGAATCCCCATGGGAACAACATAACTCGCCGGGAGGCAGGTACATCTAGCTGACGAGTTCCAAATAGGATGGAATGCGCATCCTGGACTCCACTGCTAACCACTACCCATCATTACTGTACAAAAGGATTTGGTAGTCAAAAACAGTTTGTCAAACATGGCAACGTCAAATGGTGTCAATAAATGAGTTGTCAGTACAATTAAAATAAAAAACCAAAAAACTGATGAGTAGTGAATATTAATCAGAATAAGTTTGAACAAGAAGTTTGGAAACTGAATTGTGATCAGGTAGAACATAGCAACGAGAACGAGTACCAAATACCTTAAGAAATGAATATGGTCGAAACAGAAAGATGAAAAGAAAAAAAGGGGGGAGTAGAGAAGACTGAAAACTAACACCATGAAGGGAGAATAGGTTGAACAATCTTCTTTCGTGTACACAGTTCATGCTTCTGCGTCTGGATGGCAAGAGCTTCGGCGATGAAGTGAATATGAAGACATACAGCCTTCGGGAGGTTTCTTTTCGCTTTAAAAATGACTTTAAACGACCAGGTTGTCAAGACAGCATGATTTACGTTCACGATATGTTCAATTATAGCACTCCTTATCGCTCCATTGTTACCTCTTTGTAACCATGCCGTATAGTGTTCTTGAACCATTTTGGATAACAGTTGTATAGAACGACCTATGCACCTGACTCCACAAGAGAAAGTGAGTTGATTTATGTACATAGAAGTGGTCAGATACGAAAGTTTCTTCTTTTTGTTGTTAGAATTCGTTGGGCGACAAGAGACTACTAGTCTCAGCGTCGATGCAAAGAATGTTCTCCTTAGAACGTTTGATATCCTCGTGCTTAGAGTCTCAGCTGCAGAATCAATTTTAAAGTTTAGATTAATATAGAATATCTTTTTTTGGCACGGTGGTAAGTAAGGTTCTCTTTGTGAGGTTGAGGCTTGACACATTTGTCTATGAAGCGTGATGAGAATCCGTTTTCAATCAAGATGTTCTTTAGAACGAAATTTCCTTTACTAATAAATCGGAACTGCAGATTCGTCTAATGCGAGTGGGAAGAGATATGATCAAATTTCGCTTACAGTTCATAGGGATCCAGTTATTAAAGTTCGTCAGTTGACCAGTCCACATTTTTCTGTAAATTGACCTGCTTAACGTTCCCTCAGCTGTTCTGGTCAGCCTTACATAAAGAAAGTGAATTTTCGACCTCAAGGGTAAATGTAATTGCTGTGGCAGTTACTGAATATTTGTAGAACATGATTCAAATTACATTGGTGATCACAGATAATAAAAGTATCGTCTATGTACCTTTTGTGCAGATAAAAACCTTCAATCTTTGATTTCAAGGGTCCGTTCTCCAGATTGACCATAAATCAATCTGCTAGTAGTGAACTTAGTGGGGATCCCATCTTTCTGTCTGCAAATCACGTCGTTAAATGTGAAGTGAACGTTCAGTGGATATCAAAGTAACAGTTCCTTAAGGCAGAAGGTCGGTATCCCAACATTTATGTTGTTATCTTCTATATACCAGCATAAGAATGAGATAGTTTCGGCAAGTGGAACATCGGTGAAAAGTGACTCGACATCAAGTGATATCATACGTCTGTTAGATACGTCTTCGTCTCTTATTCAACCAACAAATTTAAGTGTAATGTAGAGAGTGAATGGTGATTCGTCTCCTTACAAGTTTTAGGATTTCTGCTAGCCATTTCTCGACTGGGTGGTAAGGAGACTTAGATATGTCTAGAATCGGACGAAGGGGTAAAACGGCCTTGTGAATTTTCGGTAATCAGTAAAGTCGTGGAATTGTGGAACCTGCTGGTTTGATGCATTCATAGATATCATTGGTTATTAGCTGATCATCTTTTAACCTTTTCAAAACATCAGTAAGTTGTTCCCCAATCAGTCCCCTCTCGTTACCAGGTTCACAGAATTTGTTTTCGTCCGAGAGCAGAGCCAACATTTTATCAATATAGACACTTTTGTCTGGTGTGACCACACCCGCACCCTTGTTAGGACGCGTTGTTATCAAACGCCTGTTGCATCTCAGTTGTTTGAGTTGTTCTCTGTGCTCTTTTGTTGACAAGATGTGGCCCTTTGATTTTGTGCTGAGGTGCTGATGGCAGAAGTCTGTAATGGTAGATTTGAACTGTTGAAACTCTTGGTCGGAAGCCGGGAGAAGATTGCCAGTTTGGCTAATTAAATTTTCAAACCGTACATGTGTATGAAGTTTGTTGATATATTGGTTAACATCACAAAACTTTGGCCCAAGCGACAAGGCCTCTAATTGTAATTTGGATTGTGATGCTGAAGAATGATTAAGTACAAATCTTTTGGGATCATCTGAAAATTTACACTGGATTTCGACAGATTTAAAACTTTTCGATAAGCTTGATTGCACTGATTGTGTTCGCTTATTGGTAATTGCAGTGACACACTAAGTGAATAGTTTGTGGTCATTTGGCGACAATTCAAGGAGCGAATAGGATCGTTGTGAGATGTTTCTTTCTAACTCTGGGATACGTTAGATGATGAAGTCAATATGGTTCATTGCATGATGTGCGACAGACTTAGCCTTTGGATAAATTTGATTTCTACGTAAAGCTTTCCAGAACCACTTCGGATACTCATAGTTCTTTATACAGTAATTTAAAAGACCAATCCTCGCATTAACTTTAGCAAGCTTGAGAGAGTACCACAGAAACTAATTGAGTTCCTTCACTGTCGTAGGGTCCTCGCAATCGACATTTTGTCCGCAAGTAACGGTCAACATTTCCTTAAAATAATGACACGATATGCTGTGAATAAATTCCTTTTTAAAATAGATTAGTTTTTTTGTTGGTAAAGTTAGCTAAGGAATACAAGTTGAACATTAACATTATCTAGCCTTCAAAACATAGTTGCAGCTGAAAAGATCACACTTTTCGGTTATTCAGACTCAAGGAAACAAATGCGTGCCTTATCTGAAAATCAATCTCCAGGTTTACATGTATTCATAAAAGTAGACGACCACTTTCTTAAATAGGTTTTAAGAGATTTACGCCTCAAATGACCAAACAATATCAACACCATAATTACTCAAAATTTATTGATCAATGGCATTATATAGTAAGAAATCAATTTAATTATATCTCAAGAGATCGAAAAAGTGTGGCATTTCAGTCTACTCGATAAATTTCATATTCAAACTACTGAATATTTTTTCATAGTATTATCCTATTAATCACTTTCTGAATGATGCATACAATTAGAATCACCTTTTAATGAAAGTAAAATTTTCAACTTCTAGGTCAATTTATCAACCTCTTAAATCAGTAATAGACTTTAGATCTGATTATAGTGAACTTTTTTACAATTTCAAAATCTGCTTTAACTGTTCGGATGTCTTTAGCTTACTAGATACTTTTACATTGAGCACTAAAGATACGGTTTACTTATTGATTATCTAGCTTACTATCTGTGACCTTGAAGAAGGAAATTCAAAAACACCTCTTATTCAAATAGATTGCGCTTTGTTTACATGAATTGAAACAAAAAAACACTTGAATACTTTTCTGTTGTTTTTTTTGACGTATTTTTAAAAAGAAGTGCAACTATTTACATAAGTTAGAAATATATGCAAAAATTTCAAAGACGAAAGAGATCATCTTCTTCATCTATTATTCCCTTGCGTATTTCAAAGGTACAACTTTTCTTTTTTCTCTCATAGTTAAAAATATATTTGATTTATTACTTGATAGACGGTGTATGCGCTAAATACTTATCTTGATACTCTGTTACTTCATTCAATCCAGTTAAATATTGTTTTAGTCTTGTATTACAAACTCTATAATCTTCCTGAGTACGAGAAGGTGAACCAAATCTGGGTATTGACACACGATTGTGCAATACATTTGAATTAAACCATGTCTCTTTGTCTAGAAAGTATAAGAATAAATAACAGAAAAACAGATGATCAAGATAATTTTGCTCAAGTTAACCTCTGGATTAGACAATGTCTATTAACTAGAAATACTCGTGGGAAATCAGCTCAGCATTCCACGTTTGGCGGAATACTTACTGCTTACTTCATAGTCAGTAACCATATTACGTTATTCATTAGTATGAATTTTAAAATGATTCAGTTGATATAAGTTTACAACTTGGACACCGTGGTTGAGTCCAATTCCATATTAGATTTGTTTATTTGACATATGTAGTGCATAGTGAGTGATATAGTATTATTTGCTTGATGATAACACTTCGAGCATAAATTATCATTGCTCATGATGATATCAATGTAATCACACTCCTTTCGACATTTGATTTTTATAGTCCTATCACCTGATATTCTTTGTTTTGATTGGTAGTAAAGTTTTCCATATCTCTCTCTGGTGTAGGTTGCATCATTTCTGCTACATATGTTGGATGTTGATCGAATGAACAAAGATTATCCAGTAATCAATCTGTCCACTTACATATATAATTACTTGACCTCGTAGTCATTACATGAAATTTGGTAGATTAGATTATTTTGCTTAATTGCTTCTATCGGATCCTCAAGCCATCCGACAAAGCTTATCTCTGAGTTAGCTTGTAAGTTTAAATGTCGTTCTAATTCCAGCCTGGTTGGGAACCTTATGTCAAGTTTTTGATGTACCTTCCTTATAGGGTAACATAATGGAGGCTGTAGACACCTTTCTACTCGTGTTGTTGTTATTATTCTAACAGGTGTCTAGACTTCAAGTCATCTTATCCAATGTCAGTGAAGGCAGGTTTAGTCAAATGTCTAAATGATAGAGCTAGAAAAGTGACTTGTCAGTGCAATAGCCTAAACAAGGAACTGAAGCACATAAAAAAGCGCTAATAGTTAGTAATTATACTTTTGCAGTTTATTAAGAAATTTACACAAACACTTAAAAAAAGAAATAATAACAGCAACACTAGTAGAAAGGAGTTCACAGACTCCGTTGTGTTACCTAATCAAGAAGGAACATCAGAAAATTTACGTAGGATACTAGACAAACATGGGATTAGGGTTGCATTTAAATCTACCTACAAACTCATTCAGAGATAAGCTTTGTTGGCCTAATGATTCGATAGAACCAATTAAGCGAAGTTATCTAATCTATCAAATTCTATATAATGATTGTGAGGTCAAGTATACAGGTCAAACTAGCCGGTCGTGGTCAGTTAGAATAGCCTAACATAGGAATTTAGCTAAATATTGAATGACAGACCAGAATAAGATCAGTAATCTAGAAAAAAACTCGGCTATTGCAATGGATGCATTAACATACAACTATATAACAGTGGGGTATGCTGAAACCACTGTAATTATGCTCATTGCAATTAGGTGAAGAGAGAGACTGATTACTGTATCTTTGTTCATCTAATCAACACCCAACATGTGTAATAGGAATCATGCAACCTACACCAAAGAGAGATATGGAAAACTTTACTACCAATCAAAACAAAGAATATCAGGTGACAGGACTATAAAAATCAAACGTCGAAAGGAGCGTGATTACATTGATATCATCATGAGCAATGATAATTTATGCTCGAAGTGTTATCATCAAGTAAATAATACTATATCACTCACTATGCACTACATATGTCAAATAAACAAATCTAATGTGAAATGATTCACTTGACTTAAGGATAACTCGGCCAATCCGGGTTTTTCTGTTCACTAGATATTATCAATTAGATTTTCACAAGTAAATCATATGGAAAAAGTGAACCAACTCGATGAAAATTTGCAAGTTAACAACTGAGACTATATTTAGTAATGAAGGGCAGTGGCTAGCAGTGGAATCCAGGATGCGCATTTCGTCCTATTTGGGACTCGTCGGTGTAATACAAGCAATAACACTAAACCTATACTCGTCGCACAAGAAGTGGCTATCGTGGCTCGGTGGTGTAGTGGATAACGCGCTGGCGTTTGAAGCTATGGCTCCCGAGTCCGAGTCCCGGTGGGAACAACATCACTCACTGGGAAGCAGGTACATCCAGCTGACGAATCCCAAATAGGACGAAATGCGCATCCTGGATTCCACTGCTAGCCACTGCCCATCATTACTAAACATAGTTAAAAGACAGGCAATATCGAGGCATCCGCATATGCCAACACAGACTGATCAATTCGGTCGAATCAACGATGGTGTAATACAAGCAATTACACTAAACTAAGACTATAGTCAAATTTAACAAGTAACACAGTATGTTTAGGGTAACTAAGAAGTTACATTTTGAAATTATTGAAATATATAGTTATTTTTATGATAAAGCAGATGATAGCAAAATACTTAGAACTGAACAAGAACCTATCGGTCCAAACTGGCATACTTCAAAATATCCCAAGAAGAGATTATCAACAAAATTAAAACTAATAATGAAAATGTGATAAATAGAGTCAGTCAGTCAGGTAGTCAGCACTCCCCGCCCGTAGAAACTAGCATTACTATTTCATGACCAGTGCTACTACAATATTGTCTCAGTATACACCAAGTTCACAGGTATGTAAATGAAAGATGGACAAATAAAGAAGGAAGAAGATGGAATAAATATGTAAAAAGTAAATGGCTATTCTAAATTATCAGATTGAATAGTCTACCACAGAGTAGATTTTCACTTCATCTTCAATCTCAATACTCGGTAATAATATTCCATACGATTATAGAAGCTGAAAAGTGTAAATGTCATTTCTTCTTCAGTTGTTTCCCATATATTTCAGTCATCCAACCACTTACTTATGATGTCTAACAACTAGTAGACTTTATAAGTATGATTGATAAAACTATGGTTTTTATAGAGAAAACTTCATAATATCATATCATCTTGATTGAATCTAAGTTACTTGAGAAAAAGTAAACAAAGCAGACTGTGTTTAAAAGTGGTACGAAATATATGCTGACTCGTGTCATCTTGTTATAAATTGCTGTTATTTTGAACGAAAAAAGTGTCCTTTTTATCTTAGTAACTGGCATTTGAATTCAGGATGCATGTTTCGTCGCATTCATGACTCGTCAGCCGGATATACTCGCACCTCGGTGAGTAATGGTTTTCCTACCGGGACTCAAACTCAGTGATCGTCGTTCTAAACGCCAAATTGTTATCCACTTAGCAACTGGAGTACAATAGTCACCTCTTATACAACGCATATTATTTGTTGTAATGATACTTGCAATTTCCTGTTGTTATACAGGGCCAAATTGCTTGACCTCTGTTGGTAGATAGGCTCCTTTGAGGATGCTTCGATACTACTGGGTATTCATCATGTTATATTGATCTCATCCTTGTTATCTTAAAAATAATGATTAAATCTCCGGAGGTTTTATGCATATAACACTAGCTTATACAATGAAATGTAGTGTTCAGATTCATTAAGGCAGGTGAATCTATATGAAGATGAAAGCTAATGAAAATTAATAACTATCACTTTCTTTGTATTCTAAACTGGATTTACAATATAGAATGACCTAGCATTCGTGCAATGAATAAATGTATATTCCTTTCTGAAACAGTTTATTCACTGTTGTAACAGGTATTCGACTTAATGACTTATTCAATCTATAAACTCTCGTGTTACCTCTCATCCTATTGGTTGACATGTGTCCAGTCCTCAAAATTTGGTTTATGTTACTATTTTTGAGTTACTTTATAAAGGTCATCCTAGCTAGTAACCACTGAAATGATTAATCGATTTTCTCTATTTCATGAAAAAAAAACTACTATCCTATAATGAATATCATAGAGTAATTGGTTATTTCAAATGAAATGTTTTGAGGGGGTTGTGGAGATTCGGAAATATTTCAAGTTGTTATTCATCGAAGACTGACAGCACTTGGAGGAACAAAGGAAACCTGGGAGCACTGGACAGCTGTTTCGTCCTAGTATGGGACTCCTCAGCAGTGCGCACCCACGACCCCACCAGCAGGGGTCGAACCCGCGACCTTCAGGTTCCGCGACCAGCGCGTTACCATTGAGCCACTGGGTCAGAATCCAATGCTCCATATTTCCAACTTCCTTTGTTCCTCCAACTGATGTCAGTCTTCGATGAATAACAACTTGAAATATTTCAAATGACTTTATAGACAACTTTAATAACTATTGAGATAACGAATTACATTTCTTTATTTTATGAAAAACTATCATCTCCGCCAAAAGACTGAAACCTGACTGGTTATCACAGCAGACTATATGGTGACCTTTATAGTCACTCTTATTTATCCATAAAATATACGTTTGTTATCCTTACTTGTTAGGTGTTGTTTTTAACCTGCTATCAGGTTGAAATTATGCCAGTGATATATGCAGCAATCACTCTAATCGTCACCCTAGAAACTATTTATACAACAACTTAAGTTTGTTTATTTTCATGGAGGAGGGAGTTTTTTGAGAAAAAAAAGATGTAATTGATGCTTCACATAGTTGTGAAGATAATCTTTTGAACAATTTATTTGAAGGTAAGATACATTAGCTGCCTAGGATATTTCAACTTATCAGGCCTTATTCCATGATAGTTATTGAAAAAGTTATCCTAATTCATTCGTAGATTTCAACTAATATTCGACATTTGAATAGGCCAAGAAGAACCATAATAGCAGAAACCGGATCTTATATTTCATGGATTCTCCTCAGTTGCTGGACAGCCTACAGAATACAATGTGTGTGTGTGTGTGTGTGTGTGTGAATGAAAAACATTTTATATAATGTAGTTTGATGAATCGACAAGAATGTTTAAATTGAGATGGAAGATAACAAAGATTTAGGTTTAGTGTTATTGCTTGTATACATCCAGCTGATGTGTCCCAAGTAGGACGAAATGCGCATCCTGGATTCCACTGCTAACCATTATCCATCTTTACTATAAAAAGATTTAGGTTGACGGAAATCGACGAAATGGATAGAATGAACACCGTAGAGAGGACAGCAAAGAAGAATTTGAGTCTTAAAGGTTCATATACAGTTCAAAGTGATCACTAAACAACTGAAACCCAACCACTTTTATAATTTTCTGAAGTAGTTGCAATACACAAACGTGATCTATGTATTCAGAAAGATACCATTGTCAATCTTGCTTTGGCTTGATAATTCTAATCGCCTAAATTTGTAAAGACAAAATTTCATGACCTCATGACCCGCTGTTTTTTTAATTTTATCTATCGATCTATTTCAAAACCTCTTCTCACTTTCTGAGTTGCATTCATCTTATTATTCAATATATGGGGAATCTGTTAACCTTTTATTACACTTAGTTAACCATGGTGTCGGCTTTTGTACCAATTCAGAAAGAACATTGTGTACAACTCCTTTCTCCGGAATGTCTATCCTATCACTATATAAACAGTTAACTTCATCAATTTCTGTCAATTTAATCTTTGGAACGAACTAATCGATCATTTTAGTCTAATCAATAACGGGAAAATACAAGCAATAACCTAAAAACTATGCCGATGACTCAATAGCCTAATGGATAACAACGTTCTGGTGTTTAAAGTGATCGATCCTGAGATGGAGTCTTAGCGAGAAGAATATCACTGTCTGGGAGGCAGGTATACCCAGCTGACGAGTCGCAAATAGGACGAGACTGAGATGGTTGGGACACGTATTACGTATGCCTAGTCGCCGTCTACCTCATCACGCAATGTTGGCTGAAGTAGGTCCAGGCTAAAGAAAGGCTCTAGGTGGCCAGACTAAAACATGGCACCAATGTGTGAAGTGTTTGACTGTTGGCTTGAGCCATATGGGGCAATGCAGACTAGTCGATTGGGGTCCGCAGGACAAGGTGAACTAGTGGTTGGAGACTGTAGGTGATATGGCTAAGAACCGACGTCAGTGTCGCAGATGTATACACATTATCCTCATCTTAACGATGCTAGACCGAATCTCACCATTTTCTCATTCTTCCTTTCTCTCCTTTAGTACTCTATATTTCTTTTGACTGAGTTTTCTTTTCTTTATCTTCAGCTTCACTGCCTTTTTACTTGATATGGCGATATTAGGTGTAGCAACTCGAGCCATTATGTACTAAGCCTTGGTCCTATGTTGACGAATGATAATGGTGATCCATCATTATTATATTCTATAGGTTGTAGTGCAGCTAAGGAGAATCAGCTAAATACGTACATGCAAATCCTACCACTCTGTTGTTCTTCTTGGTTGATTCAAACAATATTCGACAATACTTTAAGCTGTCAACAAACATAATAATCAGTAGACTGTGAATTTAAGAAATATACTTCCTTATGAAAATTCATTTACTACCAACTATTCCTTGTGACCATGTGAATTCGCACCAGCGACCGATTCCCGCTGTGGTCTTAATTTCCACCTTCAGTCATCACCGGGTGTCAATACGAGTCTGACAAACCATGGCTATCTCAAAAAGTCACAAACTGATAATCAATATGATGCTCCCCCTCTATAATTCAGTTAGATATGAATTGGGATGAGTTCTGACTGGGCAGCCAGTATGCGTACGATCAAATTGTAGTAACGCGTTATGAATTCACATGGGTCTCGGGTGGGGAACCCAGCAGCCACTGGTTCGAGTCCTTCCGCAGTTCAAATTTTAATTTCACCTCCAATCATCACCCAATTTAAATATTTGTAAAAAGATACAAAATATTTTGTTGATTTCAAGTTGTTATTCATCGTAAACTGACATCAGTTGGAGGAACAAAGGAAACCTGGAAGCACTGGACAGCTGTTTCGTCCTAGTATGGGATTCGATATATAGCGCAACCGCCACCCAATATCAACGCTGAGTATCTGTCCTCATGGCCTGAAGGTCGCGGGTTCGATCCCTGCTGGTGGGGTCGTGGGTGCGCACTGCTGAGGAGTCCCATACTAGGACGAAACAGCTGTCCAGTGCTCCCAGGTTTCCTTTGTTCCTCCAAGTGCTGTCAGTCTTCGATGAATAACAACTTGAAATATTTCCAAATCTCTACAACTCCCTCAAAATTTAATTTTGTTGATTGTTGAAAATGAATAAATATTTAGTACTATAAATCTACTTGGATATTTTTGAGCATAATAGCCAGGAGCAGCTCGACCAAATGCCATTTTAATTTCTCCTGGAAGATTTGTCGATGGACGACGTTCCATTTCAATCCCAATCATATTATTCAAAGGTAAACTTCGATTATACTCCACTACTCTTTCACCTATAAGCATGTTAGAATGTTATTTAAGGAATGATAGTAAATGAGCAAGAAAGAAAGGGTCAATATCATCATTATTAGTTAAAATATGTATCGAGAAATTTATGCAAACAACAGATTAACTCTTCAAGTACTAATGTTACGTTTTATCCGAAATGTAGAATGTATTTCCATAATTCTCATGGGGATAGCTTTTAGTGCTTCGTTTTTCAATCATGAAGTTTGTGGGGATTTATTAATTGATTTCAGGCTGGAATTCATCCTGAATTGACATCAGTTGGAGATTCATTTGAAATCTAAGAGCACTGTTTTGTCCTAGTATGGGACCCCTCAACAGTACTCAACAACTACCCTGCCAGAGATAGAGCCCAGGACCTCGAGGTTCTGAGGCCAGCATGTTACCATAGCGCAACTTTCATCCAATGCCGTTGTTCGATAACTGTTCTCACGTTCGATTTGGTTGGCTTCATTGATTAAATTGTATTGTTATGATTCAAATTTTCTACAGTTCAATGCTCATTACATTGGTGAACCATAAGAACAGACTCATACAGGCAACAATCACACTTTTACGGCATCATTTTATGCGCTAGTGAGTTGCGATCATGGAATGTCTTTATAAAACACAGATTTCCACTTGGTTCTCATGTAAAACTTCACATATGAATGAAAAATTATTACTAAGCATTTAGAAAAAAAAAACATTGTAGATAAATGTAATACCAGATGTCATAATAAAGATTGATATTGTCAAAGAAAAAGATTATTAGTGAACTGGATTATCGTCTTTCTGAAATGTTTCAATTATTTGTACGTTCTTTAACATTTCCAGTAGTCCCAAGTGATTTAGAGAATATTACCAGACAGTTGTCTATATCTCATTCCCTCAGTCTTCAATATCTGTTTATACGATATAAACATACAAATGATAACTATTTGTATATTTGGCAGGTAATTTAAACAAGTAAATCAATTTAAAATATTTTCAATATTTGTTTTAATGGTTACTTTGGTAATTTTAAATTTAACTTCATCAACTATAGCAACAATGAAAAAAAAATCATTTTATAAATATTGAAGTGCATTATTAGTATTTTCATTTTTTAACACATATTGTTGATTTTATTTATCGGTGAAAATAAGCAGTAAAACAAATTGTTAATCAAATATTAGACTATTTTTTAATTGAATTGTCCGAGATAGTCTTGGCTCAGCAGGTAAAGAAGACAACTTTAGTTGAAAAGAAACTTGAGTCATATAATCACTCAATTAGGATTACTTGAATAGTATTCTATCGACTGAGATATAAGACTTAACTAATATTTACGTTTCAGTCTCACACCAATTAACTGAAGTTTCGTCTAGTTGTCATATGAATAAGGAAATATAGCTATTGATCGACCTTTGTTATGCATGCCTCAATATTACCTGATTATTCATTACGTAATTTACTTGGTGTTGGTTAGAGATGGGATCACAGGACATGCGTCTCGTTATGCTTGGAACTCATCAGCTGTATTCCAGTAAGTGATGGTACTTTTACTGAGACATGAAACCCATTGTCCACTGGGGGGGGGGGGCGGGAATGTACATTCGGCTGATGACTTTCAAATAGTGCAAAACATGCGTCGTAGATTCCATTGCTAGCCACCACCAAGTAAATTACAAAGCAATATAGCTATTTATCTCTCAATCTAATAATAATGATAATCATACCAGCTATCCAGTCAACTCTTCTTTGTACCAATCCAGGTCAAGATGAGCAAAATTGAAATAGTGATTGATTGATTGACTGATTAGATGACTTGAGACACCATTGTCTACCAAACTGATCGATACAGATTTATGCATAAGGTTAGTATATCACATATTTTTGTGTAACAAAAAACAGCTGAAATGTACAAACTGTAAGTTAGGCGTTGAAATAAACTAAATATCTAAAGGGTTGTGGAGATTTATTAATTGATTTTAAGTTGGAATTCATCATGAACTGACATCATTTGGAGGAAAAATGGAAACATGAGAACAGTCGACAGTTGTTCCATCTTCTTATGGGACTCCTCAACAGTGCACACCTATAACCTCGCCACGCCAGGGATCGATCTCCATGACCTTCATGTTCTGTGGCTAGCACGTTATCATTGAGCCACTGGGTCAGAATTCAGTGTTCCACATTTCCTACTTCTTTCAGTTCATGATATACTGCGATGGACATCCAATGTCATTGTTGAGTAACTGTCCTCATATTCGTCTTGATTGATCCCACTGGTCACGACTTCTCATTGGAACTTCGGGAATCACCTCTTCAATCTAGTTACCAATGAGCTCTAGATTAATTCAATCTGGAGATTTGTGGAGATTTATTGATTAATTTTAGGTTCAAAATTTAGTCAGTCCATAATGAATTCCTTATTAAAATATACTAAATAGATGAATGATTTGCAACGTTACATTTTAACCCTTGTGAAGTATTTAAATTATTTAAAGCCTTTTATTCAAGTGGTTTATTGATCCTAACTAAGTAGTATACTTGTAGTAAACACAGATATAAGAGTCTTACTTTCAAGTGTCTTCTAGAAACCAATCATAACGAAGCAGGTATCGAAAGCTTCACTAACCCCATCTGTAGCAAACATACACTGATGATGTAATGATATCAAACTTTATTCATAAAAAGATACCGAGTTGAATATGAAGGACTCTACATGTAAACTACTAATAGAACGTTAATTAGATAATAAAAGAATAAACTAAACCACTAAACTATTTCGAATTACATAAATTTACTCTTTATCTATAATAGGTATAGCTGATACAGTTTTACTACAACTGTTTTAGGATATCGATTGATTCCAAGACAGTTTTTACCATGAATCTGGATCAGTTTGAGGTCAAGTGAAAATCAGTAAGCACTAAATGGGTCTTTTCTTCTGGTTTGAAATACTAATGACAATAATAATAATAATAATAATAATAATAATAATAATAATAATAATCGCTTTATTCCAAACAACATGTATGCTACAGTATAGAATATCCCAACAAATTAGCTTTTCGTACAATAATAATCATAACGTCTGCATAGAGTTAATAATAACAGTATTGAAGGCATAAATGTGAAACGGGCAGTTAGTATCACATTAGCATCTGTTCTCGATTAGGAAATTAACACAAAATAGAATGTAACTTTGATGGTGTCAGTTCAGTCAGTCAGCCAGCACAGAAATTCACAATCCCATACAGGTATCCTGGGAATAGTAATGTGGTGTATTTCTGAGTATTTACAAATTGATTTCCAACCGATGTACAGTTCTTCCTATCTTTTGTTCTTAGTTTGAGAAACGAAAATTCGAAAATATTTTAAAAACTTGTGAGAGTTCACAATGCGTTCGGAAGACATTTAAAAGATTAAAACAAACTAAAAGGGAAGAATTTGATGGGATATAATGGGTGGAAATTTTTTGGTAGCTCAAGATTTAAGCAGGACGTCTTTATAAGTTTCCTCTAGGAACAGAGCTCAAGATAATCAAAGCTCAATTTCTGCATCAGTCAATGAGTTAAAATCGAATGGTTCATAGTTTTCAGGTTGTTTCAATCACTAGTATAGTGTGAACACTATCCGATGTCATCGATAGGTGGTTGACATTCCTCATATCTAAATTAACTGGCTCAACATGTCAATACTTAAGAAAACAAATGGCTAACCAATGAATAGAGCTAAACGTCTCCTGAAAACTAATGGAAATGGTTATTCAATCATCAGATCACAGAACTGCATCTGTACGTTATAATTCATAAACAATAATCATTATGATTTGACTATCTGAGATAGTCGTAGTTTGGCAGACTAGTATTTCTCTACTAGGTGATGACTGAATGTGAGATGAAAATGTGGACCGCGACCGGATTCGAACCAGTTACCACCGGGTTACCTACCCGGTTCTCTACCAACTGAGGTACGAGGTCCAAATTTTCATCTCACCTTCAATCACCACTCAGTACAAATACTGGTCTACCAAACTACGGCTATCTCAGATAGTCAAATCATAATCAATGTGATGCTCCCTCTCTCTGATTCAGTTAGATTTGGATTGGGATGAGAAGTCATGACTAGGCAACCAATGTGAATACGATCAAGCGGTAGTAACGCGTCACGAATTTACATGGTAGTCGGGCAAAACCCTTGGTGATTGGAGTGAAACAAAATTTTGGTCAACAGTCGAACCTCGTATCTCAGTTGGTAAAGCACCGGGCCGGTAACCCAGTGGTCGCTGGTTCGAATCCGGTCGCGGTCCAGATTTTCATCTCACCTTCAATCATCAGCCAGTACAGATAATCGTTATACATGTGTACTAATCAAAAAATCTTCTAAACCATTTTCAACTTGAGAATCATTTTAGAGATCAAAGATAATAGAGACTTTTCATTTTAATGAAACACAATTGTTCAATACACTTCCTTTACATGTCAATTTTCATGCAGTTCCACTATATACTTGGTATCTTTTTATTTGGTTATTTATAGGAGGTGCTTTTCCTTAAAATTACACCTAAGAAGTAGAATGTTAAGTTTAGTGCTTTGTTGAATGTGAACTTTATTAAACAGGTGGCAATTATGAAATCGATTAAAAAGTTCATCTATGGAACGTATATTATCACAAAGAAGAAAATTTTGTATAAATAAAGTCCTGAAATTATTTATTTTACTAGTCGATTTTTGATACTTGCTATAAGGATGCTAAGAAAGACACGATCATGTAGATATGTCATAGGAATTCTATCTGTTTTGGTAGATATTACATCATTAAACCTAAACTTTTCACTGAAAATGGATCTTAATATCAACTTCCTTGAGTAGTTCGTTGGTAGTTCGATGTGATTATTATTTACAGTCAATGTAATTAGATTGATATCAAACAATTTCTACAAGTGGAACGTTCATAAATGAAGAAGAAACATCATATGATATGATACGCCTACTCGTTAAGTTGATTTCGTTCCGATGTATCAGGAAGAGTGTGCTTATTGAAATTTGACCTCAAAGGTCCAAGAACTTCAGCGATCAATTTCACTATGTATAGTAATGATGGGCAGTGGCTAGCAGTGGAATCCAAGATGCGTATTTTATCCTATTTGGGACTCGTCAGCTAGGTGTACCTGCTTCCCAGTGAGTGTTGTCCCCACCGGGACTTGGACTCGGAGCGATCACTCCAAACACGAGAACGTTATCCAATACACCACCGAGCCACGATAGCCACCTCTTGTGCGACGGCTATAATTTTAGCATTATTGCTTGTAATATACCGTCGTTGAGTGGACCAAATTAATCAGTCTTTATTGGCATATGGTCTCCTGAGCGGATGCCTTGATTTTGCCTGTGTTCTTAAATATATAGTGTTGATGGATTGTGGCTGGCAGCGGAATCCGGGATGCACATTTCATCCCATTTTGGACTCGTCAGCTGGATGTACCTGCCTCCCAGTGAGTGATGTCCGCTCAGGAGCTCATATACCATTAGAGACCGATCAATTCGGTCCAATCAGCGACGGTGTAAGACAAACAATAACACTGGATCCATTTCACTGTTGAATGATAAGGCTGAATGGAATAACATATTCATATTTATACCAAGCGGTGTACTCTTGAACAGGATAGTCTAAGATGTTTATACATATCTTTTTTCAGTTTTCTTAAGATCTTGATATCTGATCCCGATTACTTTTTGACCTTTGTCTCCGGAGTTAAGAAATTCATTTTCGTCGCTTACAATTATACACATTTTATTGATATTATCCAACTAAAACAACGATATCTGACCCACTATCTAGGTGTAAAAGTATTATATGTTTGTTATGCAATAGGTCATTCGCTTGAACTTTGTGCTATCTCAGTATCATTCCTGGGTATCTGTATTGCGTTTTCAAGTAGTGGTAGCAACGATATAAATTTAAGATTATGGTAATTTGGTTTGTTGTGGCAAGCAGAGGAATCCAAGATACGCGTCTTGTCCTATTCGGGACTCGTCAGTTGGATGTACATGCACCTCAGTGAGTGATGTCACTACTGAGAACTGTACCTCGTACCCATCGTTCCAAACGCCAAGGCGTTATCCACTATGCCATAGATGAACGATAGCCACTTCGTGTACAACTGGTAGTAGTTGTTACTACTCATTGATATACTTTAAAGTCTCCGTTGTTTTATTGGATCGGATTGTTTGACCTCTATTGACATCTGGGCTCCTTTGGGGATGGAATACTGGATACCACCTTGGCGTTTGAAGCAATGGTACGAGGTTCGAGTCTCAATGGGAGCACCATCACTCATTGGGGTGCAGGTACATCCAGCTAAAGAATCCCAAATAGTACGAAAAGCGCATCCTGGATTCCTCTGCCACCCACAACCAACCAAATTACCATAATTAACATTCAGCCAATATCGAGGCATCTGCATAGGAGCCCATATGCCAATAGAGGTCGAACAATTCGATCCAATGAAACAACGGAGAATTAAAAGTATATCAATAAATAGATTTGAATTGTTCGAAACTTTCTGGAGAAGCTGGGAGTATATTACGATTCTAACTGATTAAAGTTTTGAATTACACTCTCTGATCCAACTCGTTAGTTTTTGATGAAACACAACAAATTCAGTCTCAAAAACAAAATGTACGCTTGAATTTTAAGCAGAGTTAGGCTGGAGTAATTCACTATACATATTATTATCATTTCTTATACGTCTGACACATTGTGCATGGGGCTTAAAACTTCGACTACTGAGATAAGTATGATTACAATGTAGCTGAGAGTCTCGCCTGGTTAACTAGTTCACTTGTTGCTAGCCGGTTCCAAGCCTGGATAAAGAGGGAAGGTTGGGCATAGGGCTAGCAACCCTAACCCTACCCCGTAAAACAAATCTTACCGCTAAACAAACTTCAAAGCACAAAGAAGATATGAAAAATAAACTTATTCCATGCTGGAGTCGAAATGACGCCGGTTGGTGAAAGCCTTCCGGAAGCCAATTGGCCGATGTGTCTTCTCTGCTCTCGATGAAAGCGAAAGTAAACGTGGGGACATGGAATGTCCGAACCATGTTTGAACGCAGCAAGGCAGCCCAGATTGCAAACGAGATGAAAAGGTATCACATTGAAGTGCTTGGAATTTGCGAAAGCAGATGGAATGGGAGTGGACTCTCCGAACTGCCAACTACAGAGTCAATAATCTACTCCAATATTGCCACCCAGACGACAACCACGAGCACACTGAGTTTCGGATTGACTATCATGATGTCCCTGAGAGCATCGAAGGCTCTCATTCAGTGGGAACCGATCTCCTCCACGATCATGACAGCAAGATTCAACTCACAAGAAAGGAGTCACAATCATACAATGCTACGCTACGCACCTACAAATAATGTGGATCAAGAGAGGAAAGAGGAGTTCTACAGACAACTGCAATCAGTACTGGACAAGACTCCACCCCGGTTGGAGACATCAAAATTCTAATGGGCGACATGATTGCCAAACTGGGAGCAGACAACACGGGAAGAGAACTAACCATGGGTGGAGAAGTAGTCGGTGAAATGAACGTAAATGGAGAACTGTTTGCAGATTTCTGCGCATTCAACGATTTGGTGATTGGAGGCAGTGTGCGCAACCACAGGGATATTCACAAAGCGACACGGATTGCACCAGACACCAGGACACACTAAAACTCAGATCGACTTCATCTCAATGTGAAGAAAGTGGAGATTCAGTCAGCCTACTGGACACAAGATCAGATGAAGAAGGGGAGCAGATGTAGATTCACACCACTCACTATCTAGTGTAAGGAATCTTCAAAATCAAGTTGAAAGCCTTCAAAGTTCAAGTTCAAGACCCAGAACAGAAACTGAAGGGCAAAACTACAAAGGACATCTTCACGTCAGCCATCAGAACAAAGTGGGAGGTATTGAGCAATACCTCTGAAGGATCGGGTGTGAAAGAACACTGGAACTCTTTGAAGGCTATGTGGAAAGAAACCTTCATAACCGTATTAGGAAGGAAGAAAAAAGAGCAAGGAATGGATCTCAACGGACACATGGAAATTGATAGAGGAGAGAGAGGAAGATAGTGAAGCAGAAGATGAACCAGTGCAAGGATGAACAACGAAAAGAGGAACTGAACTTAACTTATTAAACACTGGACAAAGAAGTGAAGAAGAGTGCGTGCGAAGGCAAAAGACACTTCTATGACATATTGGCAAGTGAAGCAGAGTAGGCCGCAGGTAGAAGAGACAAAAACTATATCAAATAACCAAGTTACTATCTGGGAAGAGATCAACGTAGACGAAACCAATGAAAAATAGTGAAGGAAACCTAATTACTAAACAGGAGAAACAAAGCAAACAATGGCTGACCACCTCAGAAAACACTTGAATCGACCACCAACTGCAACTCATCCAGAAATGCCACCAGCAACCCCAGAACTACCAGTGAACACAAGCCCTCCGACAAAAACAGAAGTAAAGTCCTGAACGCCATAAAGTTGGTGGAATCCCTGAAAGCAACCGGAGCAGATGGAATTCCTCCAGAAGCACTGAAAACAGATGCAGAGACAACAGCGGACATGCTAACACTACTACTGCAGATGGTTTGGAGGGAAGGAAGGAAAGGTACCTGCTAATCGACTGGAAGAAGGGCTACCTTGTTAAACTTCGAAAGAAGGGAAACCTAAGTGTTTGTAAGAACTGGCTATAATTATGCTTCTGTCCACCCCAAGCAAAATATTAAGCCGCATCATCCTGGAGAGATTAAAGGATGCGGTGGATCGAAAATTACGGCTGGAACAGGCTGGCTGGCTGGCTTCAGGAAGAACAAATCATGTGGGGATCAAATTGCAATGCTACGCTACGCATCATCTTAGAGTATAGAATGGCAGTCAACTCTCTACCTCAAATTTATCGACTTTGAAAAGGCCATCTACAGCCTTGACCGAGAAGTAATTTGGCAGGTAGCTGCTTCAACAATACGGTTTAACTGTCATAAACCTTTATCAATGCTACATGCCAAGTGATTCACAATGGAAAGCTCAGTGATACCTATTAAGTGAAGACAAGAGTAAGACAAGGCTGTCACCTACTGTCACCGATGATCTTCCTGACTGTGGTCGACTGGATCATGCAGCAAACCGTGAGGAGCAAGAAGATGGGCATATGCTGTTTGACCGATGAAAAGACCCTAAAAGATTTGGATTTCGTCCATGATGATTTGTGTCTAATATCGCACAAACTCGAAGATCTACAGGCAAAAAGCAACAAGTTGAAACAAGAGTCAAGACAGCGAAGACGGGACTGACTTCAGGTGAACGTAGAGAAGACGGAAGTGATGAAGATACCCAACCAACAACAAGCACCAAGAACCGTCAACGGGAGAAATCTAGACGAAGTTGTCTCTTTTACCTACCTAGGCAGAATCGTCTCAACTACACACCGCGGCGGCACACGTGAGGATGTCAAAGCCAGGATCGGAAAGACACCATGACAGACCTTCATTAATCTGAAATCAGTGTGGAGATCTACTCCACTCCACTCCACTCCACTCCACTCCACTCCACTCCACTCCACTCCACTCCACTCCACTCCACTCCACTCCACTCCACTCCACTCCACTCCACTCCACTCCACTCCACTCCACTCCACTCCACTCCACTCCACTCCACTGCACTCCACTCCACTCCACTCAGCATAAAGCGTGAACAACATCCACATTCGCAACACTAATTTAGTCAGGTAAGTCAATGCTTCCATGTGATTGTTGAGAGACTTGACACGTTACGAAAAGCATTTCCAACAAACTACAGACAGACATACATGAACAGCTGCCAGCTACCCTCACTCGATGCTGAAGATGAGATCAGATGGTCAGAAAGAATAAGTGACGAGGAACTCACTGTGGCTGTCTGGCTTGCTGGCTGGCTGGCAATGAACCAATCGACCAAGAAGCTATCACCCAACAAATATGCAGAAGAAGGAAGTGGAGATGGGTTGGATGAGGCATATACAGAGAAAACCATTCGGAGACATCAAGTGACAGGCCCTAGAGTGGAATCCACAGGGGAAATGACAAGTTGGGCGCCTGAGGCGAGGGTGATATGGAGGAGATCATGTGAGAAAGAAGTGAAAGCTTGGGCAGTCGTGGAGCCAGGTTGAAAAGACTGCGGAGAAGAGAGTGCAATGGAGACGTGTTACTGAAGCTGTATGTTCCACTAAGAACCCAAGGGACAAATAATAGTAATAATGTAGCTGAGTGGCAAGCTGTTAACAGGATTCGTCTAAAGCGCTAAGATGATCTTTGTGAAGAAATTAATACACGTGACAAATTACGGACCATAAATGCGAACTTCTCGATTTGCTGACCTGATTAGAGAAAACAAACTTAAATTTGATTCTAATGTATTTACCTACTATGTTTAAATAAGTAGCTAAAATGAATTTTAGGAAATATATCGTCACATGGATTGGAATCAAGATTTCACGTAATCGTCTTGCAAATAATGGGAGCTGGTTGACATCATGAAGGATTCATTTCTTCACTGCAAAAATGGATTATATCTATTGTATCATGATAGAATGATCATAACTGTCAAATGAAAAGAAAATCTGAACCTTAAAGTAACGGATTCATATGATGAAACACGGTCACTTTTTAGTTAAGATTCACTTGAGAAGCTACGTGCTCACATGGTGCTTTATTTAGAAGCTGCATAAAATACATCTCAACCACTTTGAAGTATACAGCCGACTTAACATAGAATTCATAATTTTGTTTTTGCACATCAACTTCAGCAACCACATAAGTTAATTGATACTACATTCACTATCCAATGTTTCGTTTGAGTACTGGAGAGTGTCACCAATGTCATGTGCCAGATTACGGTGAGAAATAAATTTGTGTGAGTGCATCTTTAATACAAGAACTGTATCTTTAAAGCAATACAGTACATCAGTTATAAAAACCACCTTCGTGCAAAAAACACAAGGCGTTTCGTAAAAAAGAAATAGAGAGATACTTAGGATTTCTGAAAACCACTTATTAATGCTATGGTTGTAAGGTTTGATGTGATCAAAGTAAGACATAGACTAATACTCTAGGGAATTACCAATCTTTTGCAGATTATCCGTTAATCTCTATGTAAAAGTTTCGCAAAAATGCTGAGTTTACTTTAAATCTCAATGTTTAGATGTGAATTACTTCTATAGTATAACTAAACAACAACTCACCTGCCATATTTCTTGGCCAAGGAAAAAATGCCCCGGGTCTCGAACCATTATATTTCGTAACAGGATATTTTGACCGAAATTCATCCACATATTGAATATCTGGTGAATTCCCACATAAGTCAACCCCATCACTGCTTTTAGTACATCGATCTGGTAGATAGGTTTTACGGTCATAAACAGATGTACCATGGAGAAGAAAATTCCATGTTCCTGAAAATAATAATATTTTATTGAATGAAGTATTATTAGTGTCATTCATAAACTAAGAAAAACCTCGCCTGGTTAACTAGTTTACTAGTTACTAGCCGGTCCTAAGCCCGGGTAAAGAGGGAAGGTTGGGCATAGGGCTAGCAACCCTACCCCCTAAAACAAATCTAACCGCTAAACAAACTTCAAAGCACAAACAAAATATAAAAAATGAAAACAAACTTATTCCCCGCTGGAATCGGAGAGGCGAAATGACGCCAGTTGGTGAAAGCCTTCGGGAAGCCAATTGGCCGATGTGTCTTCTCTCTCTCGATGACAGCGAAAGTAAACGTGGGGACATGGAATGTCCGCACGATGTTTGAACCCAGTAAGGCAGCCCAGATTGCAAAGGAGATGAGAAGGTATAACATCGAAGTGCTTGGGATTTGCGAAAGCAGATGGAATGGGAGTGGACTCTCCAAACTGTCAACGGGAGAATCAATAATCTACTCCGGTCACCCAGACGACAACCACGAGCACACTGAGGGAGTGGCTATCATGATGTCCTCAAGAGCATCGAAGGCTCTCATGCAGTGGGAACCAATCTCCTCCAGGATCATGTCAGCAAGATTCAACTCAAAAGGAAGAAAGGTCACAATCATACAATGTTATGCACCTACAAATAATGCAGAGCAAGAGAAAAAGGAGGAATTCTACAGACAACTTCAGTCAACACTGGACAAGACGTCAGTTGGCGATATCAAAATTCTAATGGGCGACATGAATGCCAAACTGGGAGGGGACAACACGGGAAGAGAACTAACCATGGGTCGAGAGGCGCTAGGTGAAATGAATGAGAATGGAGAATTGTTTGCAGAATTCTGTGCATTCAACGATTTGGTGATTGGAGGCAGTGTGTTCAGGCACAAGGATATCCACAAAGCGACATGGACTTCACCAGATGGACACACTAAAAACCAAATCGACTTTATCTCAATCTCAAGAAAATGGAGACGCAGTCTACTTAACACAAGGTCAAGAAGAGGAGCAGATGTAGGTTCAGACCACTATCTAGTGCAAGGAACCTTCCAAATCAAGTTAAAAGCCTTCAAGGAAGCTGGTGATAGACCTCAATTCAAGTACAACACTCGGAAACTGAAGGATGAAACTACAAAGGAGATCTTCAAAGCAGCCATCAAGACAAAATGGGAGACGTCGAGGGACATCCCTGAAGAAACCTGTGTAGAAGAACACTGGAAGTCTTTGAAAGCTATGTGGAAAGAAACCTGCACAACAGTATTAGGAAGGAAGAAGAAAGAAGACAAGGAATGGATCTCGACGGATACCTGGAAGCTGATAGAGGAGGGAGAGGAGGATGGTGAAGCAGAAGATAAACCAGTGCAAGGATGCTCAACGACAAGAGGAACTGAGCACAATGTATAAAACACTGGATAAAGAAGTGAAGAAGAGTGCACGCAAAGACAAACGACACTTCTACGACACACTGGCAAGTGAAGCAGAACAGGCTGCAGGTAAGAGAGACCTGACGACATTGTATCAAATAACCAGGTTGCTATCAGGGAAGAGACCAACACAGATGAAACCAATAAAAGATGAAGAAGGAAATTTAATTACAAAAGAAGAGAAACAGAGGAAACGATGGGCCGACCACTTCAAGAAGCTCTTGAATCGACCACCACCTGCACTTCGTCCAGAAATACCACCTGCAGCCGCTGAATTACAAGTGAACATAAATCCCCCAACGAAAATGGAAGTCCTGAACGCCATAAAGCTACTGAAATGCGGGAAAGCAGCAGGACCAGATGGAATACCGCCAGAAGCACTGAGAACAGATGCAGAGACAACAGCGGACATGCTCACACCACTATTGCAGAAGGTGTGGAGGGAAGAGAAGGTACCTGACGATTGGAAGAAGGGTTACCTTGTCAAACTGCCGAAGAAGGGAGACCTCAGTGCTTGCAAGAACTGGCGAGGAATCACTCTCCTATCCACCCCAAGTAAAATATTAAGCCGCATCATCCTGGAGAGGCTTAAAGACGCACTGGATTCAAAACTGCGACCGGAACAGGCAGGCTTCAGGAAGTACAAATCATGTGCTGACCAAATTGCAACGCTTCGTATCATCATAGAACAGAGCGTAGAATGGCAATCAGCTCTATACCTCAACTTCATCGACTTTGAGAAGGCCTTTGACAGCGTCGACCGAGAAGTAATTTGGAAACTGCTTCAATACTACGGAGTACCGCAAACCTTTATCCGCCTCATTCAACAACTATATGAAGATGCCACATGCCAAGTAATCCACAATGGGAAGCTCAGTGATGCCTTTGAAGTGAAGACAGGAGTGAAACAAGGTTGCCTACTATCCCCCATGATATTCCTAATTGTGGTGGACTGGATCATGCAGCAAACAGTAGGCAGCGAGAAGAGGGGGATACACTGGACGACGGAAAAGAACCTAGAAGACTTGGATTTCGCCGATGACTTATGCCTAATGTCACATAAACTTGAAGATCTGCAGGCAAAAACTAACAAGTTGACAGAGGAGGCAGCTAAGACGGGACTTCAGGTGAATATAGAGAAGACAGAAGTGATGAAGATACCGCACCACCACCATCAACAACAACAACAAACTCCAATCACCGTCAACGGTAGAAACTTGAAGGAAGTAACCTCCTTCACTTATCTAGGAAGCACTGTTTCAACTACAGGCGGGACGGACGAGGACGTCAAAGTCAGAATCGGAAAAGCAAGACAGGCATTCATTAGCCTGAAACCAGTGTGGAGATCTTCTGCACTCAGCATGCGGAACAAGATACGGATTTTCAACACCAACGTCAAGTCAGTGCTCTTGTATGGCTCAGAGACTTGGCGCGTCACGAAAGGCATTTCCAATAAACTACAGACATTCATCAACAACTGCTTACGCTCGCTGCTGAAGATCAGATGGCCAGAAAAAATAAGCAACAAGGAACTCTGGGAACGAACCAACCAAGAACCTATCACGCAACAAATATGCAGGAAGAAGTGGAGATGGATTGGGCATGCACTGAGAAGGCCGACTGAGGACATCACGCGTCAGGCCCTCGAGTGGAATCCCCATGGGAAGCGACGAGTTGGACGTCCGAGGGTGACATGGAGGAGGTCGTGCGAGGAGGAAATGAGAGCTTCTGGGCTGTCGTGGAACCAGGTTCAAAAGATCTCAGAGAACAGAGGTCACTGGAGGCGTGCTACTGAAGCCCTATGTTCCACTAGGAACCCAAGGGACTAATAATAATAATAATATAATAATAAACTAAGAAAAGAATCCTACTGGAAAGTGTGTAACACAAGAATATTACGAATAAATTTACCATATAATTTAAGGGATTCATGCTTGGATCCATTGGTTTCATTGTTTTGTGTATTTCATCAAACATCGCATTAAGGAATTGTGTTTATCTCTTTCACGACTTGATATGATGCTTCCAGATATGGCTAACTTCTTATATATTCAAGGTAAACACTAAATGAGATCAAAACAGGAAATGACTACCTAGGAATCTGTTGACTACTAAGGTGACGACCAATACTAGTCTAAAAATATGCAGTATTTATAGTGTTCTTATATCATTGAACATAAAGATTACTAAGATGTTTTAAATATTCAGATTATTAGCGATTTAATCTCATTATTATGAGAATAGTGTTTAAATTATTCTAATTAGAGGTAAATGTATTTTATTAGTTTATAAGCTACCTGGGAAATAACACTGTATGTCTTACAGGACATGGGTAGTGATTACTGTGTTGATGAATAAGAATAAAGTATTCGTTCGTCACTGCATGCTTATGAAGGAGCAGATGTAGTGTTTGTGGTTCAGTCATCCTTTAACTATGACTATTTTAATCGTATGAGCTAATATTACTTACTGGAAAAAGTAGCTTGAATTTCTTTGGTTAAAACTGGTGCTTGTAGTAGTTCTTGTGGTCTGACTTCTGGATGAGGTTTCCAGTAACTGATATTTCCACTGAGTGTTTCTGTAATAACCTAAAAGCTTTCGAAAGCTTATCAACAAATCATCAGTCTCTAATCCTAAAAGTAAGGTTGAAGAAATTTAATTCATTTTGATCATTAACATCTAAATTATTCAGAATGAAATAGTCTTGACCTGGGTTGTTTGATCGTGGAGCTTTCATTGTCTTTCTGGACGACATCATCAATACTGACTTCAGTATGAAGTGACCTGGTAATACCTCTCCGTGAGTGATTTAGTAGCTTGCCTTGACCAACTGATTTGCGATTGGTTATTTCCTTTGGTTGTTGTGTCACTGACTGTGTAGATTTTCCTGTTGGCTGTCTCCAACTTGACCTTTGACCTTCCTATCATTTATCATTTTTCTCATTGGTTGATAGATTGGGTCTATGTCTATACATCTGTTGATTGCTGACTGACCTGAATGCTAAGCTTCCATAAATTCTCTGATATATTTTGTGTTTCCTCTGTCCAAGATTTCTACATTGTCAAAATTGCATGTATGTCCATAGTTGTCATGGTCGTGCATTGACATGAGTGATGGAATGTCTTGACGTTTAATAGCCAATTATTGCTCATTTAGACGAAGGCGAAGAGGGCGACTACTTTGTCCAATGTGGTGTGTTGACTACAGTTATTCCAGTTGATTTTGTAAATGATATTCGGTTTGTCTTCTTTGGTTGTTCCATCCTTTGGCCTGCACAATAGTGTTTGGAGGGAATTCGTTGGTTTGTGAGCCACACCAATTCCAAGTGGTTTCAGTAATCTTGTCGTGATTTCTGATATATTCTTTATATGTGGCAGGATGATGCGTTTATTTATTTCTGTCGATGACTTTGTAGTTGATGGTGTCCGGGATAGGCATCTTCTGAAAAAGTTTCGTGGATAGCCGTCCTTCTCTAGAATGGACACCAAGTAATTTTCTTCATTTCTCCGTGAATTTGTTGTACTTTAGTGTGCTCTCACTCTTTTGAATAGAGTCAGCACACAACTAATATTGTGTGTTGTAAGGTTGTTGCTACTGTAGTTGAGGATTTCATCAGTGTGTGTTGGCTTCATGTACACTTGGGTTTTTTGCTTTCTGGTATTTGTCTTACTTACTAAAACATCTAGGAAGGGTAGTTGGTTGTTCATCTCCCCCATTGTGAATTTGATGTCATTGAAAGCGTTGTTAATCAAACTGTGAGTGTTTTCTAAATCATCTTTTTTAATGATGACAAAAGTATCGTCCACATAGAGAATCCAAATTTTTGGTTTGATCACAGGTAGAGTGATGGCTTCCAGTCTCTGCATCACTGCTTCTGCGGTTAGTCCGAATATGGGTGATTCCATTGGAGTTCCTTTCATCTGTTCGTATTTCTTGTCACTAAATTGGAAGTATGTTGTCAGACAAAGGTCGACGAGTTCTATCAAACTTGAACATTTGAGTCTTGTGCGTTCTGAAAGGCTTATGTCCTCAGTGGGCGAGAGCGACATAGGTCCCTTGGCCAACTGGGTTTTAATGGATGTGTATAGTGCTATTACATCGAAGGGTACCATTAATTCGTCGTTTTCTATGTCAATATTTTTGATCTTTTCTAAAAATTCTGCTGATAATTTGTTGGGGTGTCCACATGACTGAACGAGGCGTTTCAGTTTTCTCGAGAGTTCCCTTGATATGTTGTACGTTGGAGTTCCCAAAAGTGAGACTATTGGTCGTAGACTGAAGTCCGGTTACTGTAGTTTTGGTCTGCCGTAGAACCGAGGAGGGACAAACCATCCACCTGCGCATCGAATATTCTCCATCATCTCGAAATTAAATAGGGCTTTAGGGACACAGTATATTTAAGCTTTGTTGGAAGTTGGATTTGTACGCTGCGACTCAGATTTTAGAACATGTTTGGTAACTAGAGTTTCCATAAATCGCTTGATAATTACTAACTAGTTCAAAACTTGTACATTGAATAGCTTCAACATATCAGATAGTATTCTGAAATCATACTTTTAGCCCTATCGTCAAAACCACCATAATCTAATGAAGTGGGGGTAGATTACACACGGTACTTGTCTTCCGTCCCATTTATACACAAATGAATTTTCAAGCACACAAAAGATCTCAACTAAGTTAGAAACATCATTAAATTATTAGTAAGTTCAAAATATTTAAACGGATACATTACTTCTAATGAATGACCTTAAAGACTACCCCAACAGCTGCTGATATAACCAAGTACGGTTCTCGATTTTATGAAAAACTAACTTCTCAGCCAAACTTTCAAAACCTGATAGGTTATTTCATCAGTTGCTAGGGTGACCTTTGAGGTTTCTCCTTCCAACAACACCGCTGAGTGTATCAACCCCTTTATTGATGTCTAAGCTTATAATAATGACTGTAGAGACACTGGAAATGAGTTGGCTGTCGTGACAACTGACTTTCGACCTAAATTTGGAAGTCAAAAACTGACACCGAACAAATTGAACAGCTTAAGAATTAGCTATAACGACTTACTTAGAGCCTAAATTACTCTGTATAATGGATACCAACAGGTTTAGAGGAGCTACACATGTGATTAAGATATTTAAAATGTTCGTTTAAAAAAGAATACTGTGCTATAACTAAAACAATGTCATATTTAAATCTATCACCAAACAGGACTCCAGTTATCATTCATCAAATCACAAGTGGACAAGCCTAACTAATACTTACTAACCTTGATCCAGAGCATGGGCCCTTACTGTTGGATCTAATTTTTACTCAATGATATTAGTATGTGAGTGACCACCAGAACCTCCCGGCCCTGGCAAGTAGTCACCATGTAGTTCTTGCTTCCAAATTCAGAACATACGACTCAGCCTATGAATCGATCCCCACCCACCCCACACTAAATATCTGATGTACGGACCTGATGGCGAAAAGGGACGTGATAGACTGAGTCAACTAGTCTGTCGGCACAGATTGAACCAGTGAAAAGGTTTGGGAAAAATTTTAGACAACTTTCAAAAATGTAACATCCCCTTTCAGTTCTAAGTCAGTGCCATGGAGGGTTTTTCGTAGACCTCCTTGGATAGATTATGAGATTCAAGGGTCGTTGAGGAGTAGGAAGCTCTACTGGGACATATTTATAGAAACGGGTTTTAATAAGTTTAGGTTGGAGTACAAGACAGTTCGAAACTCTTGTAACACTCTTATCAATAAAAGCCGTTTTCTGTATGAAAACAAACTGGTGTATGACTTCTGCCTGTTCAAAAAGACCTTACGTATATTTTAGGTGCAGGACTAGATGGCATGACAGAATGCTGCCTCTACATCCCAGTGAAAACTTGAATATTTTAGCGGAACAGGACACGGAAATAACCAAAAACCTGTCGACTTACTTTCTCCACGTCTTTACGGTCGATGGTAACACACAGATATTAGGCGTGGCCACGGTTGAGGCTCCACAACTGGCTTTTATTTCGGTGGATAGTGCAGTAGTGCTGAGATTGCGAAGTTATCTGAAACCTGGTAAACCAACTTATCTTGATAGTTTACACCTGAAGCTGTTACTGATCTTGGTTGGCATTATACACGAACCGCTAGAGGAGAAATTTAATTTGTCTCTACCATAGACTAGGTTACGTAGAGAGCAGAAAGACGTAGTGGTGTTCCTTATTTTCAAGAATGGTAATGGACAAAGTACCACTAACTATCGCCCTGCCAGTTTGACTTGTGTAGTGGTGAAAGTTTTACAAAAAATAAACTGGGACAAATTACTGGGCCATGAAGAGACACGCGGCTTATTGGCATAGGAGCAACACTGCCTCGAACCCGGAAGCTCCTACATAAAGAACTTGCTATTATCTGGAGGAGATTGGGTGGATGAGAAAGATAATGAACTGTCTGTTGGTTTGATGTCTGTTGATTTTGGTGAGCCACTTGGTAAGGCTTAGTGAGAGAGCACATAGGTTCCGGTATAGACGTCAACATGCAAGAGTGGCTTAGGCACTAGCTACACAACAGCGGCCGAGGAATCAGAGTAAACAGAGTATTGTGTGTATTGAAATCGGTTAATTTCAGGGTTCCCCAGAATACTGTACTGGGGCCTATTTTGTTCCTGATTTATTACAATGGATTTCTAAGTATGGCTAAATTATGATCCTACTATTTGCGGATGACGTTAAGGTTTTGAGGGTGGTTTATAATAATGGTGATCGGATGACACTGAAGACTGGCTTGGATAAGTTGATCGAATGGTCCAAAGACTGAAACCTGGAAATAAACTCCAGCAAAATTGCGGTAGTGCACACTGGTTAAGCGTCGTACCACTCCTAATCATTGGATGGACCAATAATGCCTTGCGTTGCAGAAGAACGACCCAGGGGTTGTAACCAGCCATATCATGAAAATAACCCCACATTATAAAGTGAATAAAGCCAAGGTATTCCCCATGCTGTTGTTACTCCGTACGACCTTTGATTACTTTGATGAAGAAACATTCAGGATACTGTATCTTGACTGGTTACTGGATAGCAACCAACTTTATATAGTTCAGCCCTATGTACTGATCGAATTCTATCGATCATCCTACAATGTAGCCACCAGGCTAGGAGGATCATCAGTAAGATGGACTGAGGTGGATGTTAGTTGGATGGAATCAATCGGGAGGAAGTTCGGCGCCTAGGTTTCGTGCTTTTTGCTACTCGCCAGTAAGGTGTATCTGCAAAGTCAGCGTAACCGATGTCCCATCAGAGGTTGAAACTCACGTCAACCAGTGTTGCAGTCAGCGATGTTACCACTCAGCTATTAGGTCCACGAAGTTTATCGCCGTTCAGTAACCAATTAGTGTACCTAACCCAGCTCTGTTTGAGGTCAATGCCGGCCCAAATGACCCAACGGTAACGTCGCTGACTGCAATACCTGGTGCCATCGGTCTGAATACCAGGTACAACCTCACTTCCACTGTGGATGAAATTATGCCTTGCTATAGAGTAATAGAAAGCACGAAACCTGCAGATTGCCTCTATTCAACCAACGTACTGTACCTTACGTATGCGAAACTTCGTCTGGTATACAGCACATAGGTAGCTAGTTTCTTTCTCCAGGCAGAAAATTAGACAACCTGTGACGAGTGCGAAGGAGGTTATCAAGTTACTGATATAACTCTCATCTCCCCTACGAAAAAAGATTGGAAAGATTGAATAATTTCCAATTATCATATAGTAGGTAAGAGGGAAGATCGTATATTATCGTAACATATTCTGAACATGGGCTTGGTCTCGCCAGTCTTTTTGCTTTTTTTAGGACTGATTATATAAGAGGTCACTATGAAATCGTTCAATAGCCGTAGGCAAACAAACTACGAGAGGAACTCAGACCTTCTCACAAGGTGGTCAACAACTAGAGATTAGTATCGGAATCTGTGGTAGCTGATACTTCAGTGAACGACCTCAAGGAGGAAGCAAAAATCCGAAGAGACTTATACTACGAGGATTAATAAAACTTACTTAGTCATCTATCGTCAAACCTGAAGACTTTAAGTTAATGTTGTAACTGATCTGCTAGAAAAATTGACGAAGAAATCAGCAAATCCTAACTTGAAACGTTTCTACGACCGTCCTGAAGGATTTCAAAAGACAGGTGACCTTATGATCATCATAGAAAACAACTTTTGTGTTTATCGTAACACAGGCACAGAGAATAAATGTTCGGCTTTCACATAACTTCAAGTACAGACTACCAGTCGGATCTGTTTCTCGTTTCCATTAGATGAAATCATCTCTGAGGACACAGAATCCTCTCCTTGAGGATATAGTACAGTTTTGCTTTTTGTGTCGAATATCTAGGTAAAAAATTCAATCCGCAAAGAAACAGTGACCATAGGATAAACTGAATTTTTCAATATAAGACTGAATAAACATAGAAATCGGTTACGAAATAATGAACATAAGCCTGTGAGCTCTTGATAACAAAGAATCAGAAATCAGTAAAGTAAGGCATAGGCTTTTAAAATGAAACCGTTCATTGTTTTTATGAAAAACTCGACTATTTAAAAAAAGCTTCTATTGGGAGAGTAATTACCCTTCGGATCACTAAATTGATCAATTAATGATGCTAATTAGCATCATCAAAGAAATCGTTGGCCATTTAAAATCCAACTCTTTCTTCTGAATGGAGATTTTAGGGCGAGTTTATTGATAGCTAAATTTTATGAATTTGAAAAAGCTGTATAGTTCTTAGAGAGAGATATCTCTAGCATCCCTAACGAATTAAGTCTCAGACTTCTAATAGGCAGACACTTGATGAATTTCTTTATATTTATTCTTTTATTTATAACTGACACATTCTTTTTTGTTCTCATAATAAAACTCGTATTGGTGATAAGTCACAAATAATACTGTATGCAACAATATCAAATTACACTAACCGGTTGTTTAAACAAGCTTCTCTCAGAGTAAGTAGGTAGTCGATGATAGTCGCCATGTCTTAAGCGTCCTGTGTGCACGTCAACCCCACTATCATCTGCAACTCGATCTATCACTGACTTTTGTAGTTCCACATTGCTACACATACTTTTGAAATTTTGCCACTTCTGTCACTATAACGATGTCAATTACTTGCACATCTAATATCCAATATCTGTTTAACTCACTTGTATCAACCAGTTGACTTCTTTGTGCTTGATTCTAAATCTTGTGAATCGGCTTTAGGTTCTTGAACAATTTCGATGCAGTACATTTAGCCATTCATCTTCTGTAGTTCAGGTAAACCAGGCGGGAGATAGGGTGTTGGTTACATTTTTGGTAAGGCCAATCTTTGGTATTAGAATAATGGGCCAATTTGGCCGACTTAAATCCCTGCAGCATCTACCCCTGTGTCTTTTAGATTTTTTCTTGCTCGCCTCGAAGACGATCGATCTTTGAGAGATAGAAGGGATAAGGCTTATCAATCACAAGGCCATTCTTTGTGAAACAGAATGCTAAGATTTCCCTTCTGCAATAGGGCAACGGTAGAAGATTTAACATTAGATATAGATTCTATTTGTGCAAGTCACAGTGAGTTTGAAATCAAATAATTTTAACATTTCGCACGGAAGTCTGGTCCGAGCTCCTTCAGGAAAATAATCAAAATTAAAATATCGAGGATATATAAATGAATTCAAAAAAAGTGTATTTATTCTTCCTGTCCAATCCCCTTCGCATAGTCATTGGCTTTCTAAATCGTGATAACTTGTCCTTCAATGTGATATTGTATGTCTTTTGTTGCATGGCGTATGTTTGTTATATGTGTATGTTTATATGTACTCCAATTCACATTCGTCTTGATTGCACATTTCAGACAAAAAGGTCACTGGTGACAGTAACTTTATAAGTACAACTTGGGAAGGATGAGGTGGATGTGTATACAATTTCAGTTGGAATAAAGTGGTGGATAGTGTTAGCGGATTTTCTTCGCATTGATTTACCGGAACAGAGTGGAAATAAGTGGTAGTAATGATGGCGATGATGATGATGATAATAGTAATAATGAATCAAATCAGTCCAGGTTGTGTTGTTGTTGATGCGAAAATAATGGAGTTGGGACTGGTGCTGACGGTAAATGTTTTGAGTCACTCTTTCTGCCAACTGATCAGTAATTGCCAAAAGGCAGCTAACTGTGCTCCATCTCATCTGTTCAAAGTGTCTGCAGTATATGTAGAGGAAACAGCCAGGCAAATAAATTTGAGAGTCGATGAGCATTAACTTTGCTTAAAGCAGGTCCCAGAAACCTCCACTATTCCCCTCATATACTGCGTTACCGACGCTTCGGCATACTACCTACAGCCCCTCGCTGTTTTTCTATTTGAACGCTACGTTTCGATTTAGGCGTCCTTTTAAATGGGAAAATCTAAGGCTAGACGTTCTAAAATTGACTACTTTAGTGAGAAAAGGCAGAGGCTTAATCATCCTAGTGTTCTTTTGTATGACAAGCATTATTACTCCGCATGCATGAGATCCCGATGAAGTGCTTTGCCCCAAGCCTTTCGTCAGAACTGAAGACATCACATCAGTCATGAGTAGCAGTATTAACGAACCCAGGAAAGAAATAGATAATATTAAAACCATGATAGAAGAGATCCGCAGGATAGTTGAGGATTTCCAACCATTAGCATATCTTCTGGGGAAGCATGAAAATTTAGATTAGGACCATATGGGGAAAGCAGAAAGCTTAATAGACCATTTGGCAACGGAGGTAATGAAGAGATTATAGTCGTCTTAACAGGCCATTCTTTATAACATACCCGATAACCTACCCTTGGATGTAGTTAAGACAAACGTGTTAAACTCATGCGGCATGACAGGAGTACACTGTGACTGTAAGCACCTCGCAAAATGTCAACACGGTCCAGTTGTCCCATGACTTTCAAGTTCACTACTTCGTTTGGCGTCAAAAGTCATATAAATTATAAATAAATAAATACTGCTATCGTACGACACAAAACCGCATACCAACACGGAAAACAAGGAAAAAGTGGGCCGACCAGCTCATCACCCTTAAACATAGAGGCTACTGTGTGCACAAATAGACCATCCAAAAGTGTTGACACGGCCGGCAGTTCCGTTGAACCTACCTCCTCCTCCTCCTCGGTACAACTGTCCCAATCTAATCTAGCTACGGGTGAACCTAATACTTCAGTCGCTCGTAAAAAGAGAACTACTGGCACCATCCTCCCTAAGGTCGCCGTAAAAATAAAAACCAGCCGGGTGACAGAAAACCCGGACGCGCAGGCGAAAACTAGCTACATAAAGCTGAAACGTTCTTGAAGAAGGACAATTTCAGGTACATGTTTTCTAATGACTGGGAGGAATACTTCATAGCTAGGACACTGCCAGTGCACGAACCTCAAAGGCAGATTTTCCGTCAAATTCCTTTCAGAAATGGATATCATGACAACTCCTGGTTGCATCGCACGGGACACTCCCTCGGATCACGTTTCTTTGAACACAGGGGTCATAACGCGGTGCCGAGTGGTGTGCTGAACGCTCAAATGCCCTACATATCACAAACATTTAACCTGTGTTCAGCTGTGCATCCTAATAATCCTAGTCACTGTTTTAAAGACAGATGTATACCCTCTGCCAGAAACTTTCCCACTCGTGAACACCACCAAATTTTTTCAGGTCCCGCACACTAATAGTAATAATATTTATGCCTGAATATACAGGCACACGCCATTGTTACAGGTAGGAATAAGTTTATATACAAATTACATTCATCTTCACGGAAGGTAATCTGAATCCCTACCCGTTGTCGCTAGGAGATATAAGTGCTGCATGTTCATATAATGGAACATCCCAGCAGAGCAAGTCTGCAGAAACTTTACCAGCTGGACAAGTGGAAGTATCGTCTTCGCATTAACAAAGAAACAGGTTCGTATCTAGACATCACAGGTATTACCTGGAGAAAAATAAAGCCTGAAGCTAATACTTCCATCGTAACAGTTTGTACTTTTTGCTTGAGATAATGGTGAAAAGTTTATGAAGGAATGTATGCATGAATTGTTTACTTATTGTACTGCATTGATGGTTCCAAGACCATAATTCATACATCATAATACCAATCCGTGACAAAGATTCACAATCTTGATGAATATTATGACTGATAGCCAAATGTCTTCACTTTTCCAACTCCAGCATCCAGAAGCAATAGACTTGTTTAAATTCGCTAAATGGGCTTCCAGAACATCTTGTTCTTCGTTTTCACAGGTCGTGACAGCCTTGTAGTTCATGAGTGTTGGACTTTGCTGGTCACTTTTATAATGAGTGAATCCTAAATTTTGATAATAATGAAGTTGTGGTCCAGTGAACATTTTTTATTTCTGCTTGTTGTAGTTCGGTATTCTGAACTTGGTAAAGCTGGTTACCCTCTATGAAGGGTAGTTTCAGCCATGGTCTGTTCCTTAGGTAATTAATTCTCGACGGCAACACAGCCAACGTTTAGTACTGAATTACTTTTCTACAACGAGAAAAAAACAGACAAAGCAGCAGGTGGAGAAAGCAAGAATTTCAACAAGGAGAGTGTTTTCTATGTTCACGTATGTTCGTTATTGTGGTCAAATCGTTAATGTAAATTCTATGCGGTCTAAACCTAGGCTCATAACCAGCGGGGTTATACAGGGTAGTGTCCTTGAACCTTTGTTGTTCATAACTTATATTAATAGTGTGTGCAAGTGCTTCACTCCAGAAGAAACATTCCTACCCGCTGATGGCCCCAAGGTTGTATACTCATTCCACACCTATGAACCAGGCAATACTCTATCTACTGCTTAACAGGAGTTAGTTGAAGTTGCCTGGTGGTGTGACGAGTCATATTTGAAGTTCAACATTGATAAACGTGACCAGCCCAGCATAGGCAGCGATATCCTAGAGGCATCTCCAGAAGTATGTCGGCAAAAGCTACCTAGACGTTCTCCAGTGCTAAATCTTGGTCTTGGGTATTCCAGTGACCTAACATTCCCCGAACAAACGGCTTGTATCGCGCCTAAGCCACTAAGACCCCTTGAATGCATCAACCGTAACTTTTAATATTACTGAATAAAGCGTCCTACTCTACAGAGTGAGAATGCATCCAATTTCGGAATACTGCCCGTATATAATAAGTGGATATCCCATGAGCAACGAGGGAAAAATTGAAGAGGTACAAAGCCAACTTACATTAGGAAAATTACGAGCCAACAGCAGCCTACACAACTTCTCCACATGCAACATGCCAGCACTGAAAGCACCCGGAAGAAGCTCCTTGGAATGAATACTATACATCACCATAAATTACTTCGCAAGCAAATGCACTTATGTGGCCCGGAAATTCGAGTAGTTGTAACATCCATCCACTATTTACGTAACCACAGTCTATTTGCTGAAAATGAGTGTTGTAGGACCGAATTGCGAGAAACTCTCTTCCCCAATAAGTTCTCTCACACCTGGAGTAGCCTTAATGAGGAAATACGCACTGCAGGCCCATCATCTGTCTTTCGTTCCTCACTTAATAAGCTCCTGACATGATGAGTCTATCGCTCGCCCAGGCACTATCTATACGTTCTGGGCTAGTGGAAACATACCAGGACCTCTAAACGTATAGAGTAAGGTTATCATTAATCTCAAGTGCCTTTTGCCTCAAAGGACTCACAATGGGGGGGGGGTGGGGGATTGCCAGTTCATCCGGTTGGATTGTGCAGTACAAATGCATAACCAGTGTTTCACTCAAGTTTGCCAACAAAAACTGCCTATCCAATAACCCGCGTGAACTTCATGTAAGAAAAAAGGAATAGTCATTCCTATGTGCATAAATTGAAGCTTGCACACAGTTCGAATGACTCTAAAACGACAAGAACGCTCTTCCCAGTCTGTTTACGTGGTATTTCATTGTTCAGTTTCTCCTTACGCATTCTTTTCTCTTCTCTTTTCGGTATCAACCTGACGAGAAAACCCCAAGCATTAACTTGACCAAAGGGTATCAACTTACTGAAAACCCTACTTTGTACGTAATATTGCAAACTGATGTTAGAATCATCCAACTGGCTTACCCCGATTTCTTGTTTCTTGAACGGCTTCACAATCAATTAACTTCCGTACCAGTAGCCTAAATGCTATCACATACGAAACCTCAAGCACAATAAATGGTCTCCGATTTCTGGTCCGTCACAAATGTGGCGGAAACCTGGATAACCAACCATATCCAGGAGATCACTTTACACATCCATGATAATGTTGTGCAACAGATTTCTCCAGTACATTGCCTTGTATGAATCCATCTAATAGGAGTCGACTAGCGGTGAATGCATCTCCTTGAGAATGTTGCATACTTTTATGTAAAGTCTACGAAGTTTTACACAAGTAAAATTCACCACTGTTGAACGATGATTCTTCCAGTCTTTAATTATTCGCACCACAACAAATACTTTCAGCATTATCAATCTGAGCTGTTTGGAAAGATAACACTTGGAGGGTGGGAAATGCCTAAACTTGGATATTCACCTGGATTAAATGAATGGATGGATACTTACTTATTCCTGAAATCACTGAGGGGGTTATTTTTGGTGAATAAAGCTACGGACATAAGAATTGCTGTTAAGATAGACGCTTAAGTGACGAAAAATAGGGTTTTGAAGACGGGTCAATCATGTCGACTACCCAAACGCAATCACCGAATATTGTGCCGATTTGATGTCAATTTAGTGTGAAAAAAGAATTGTGAGTAGGAGTGATATGAACTCACAACGATGTGTATGTACTGTAAAGTGATATTTTCTTGCTCCTTTCATAACTTTTAGACACTTGACATCACGTTAGAGTTTAATGTCCCCCTTCTGCACCATTCAACACTACTCAAACCCTTTGGGTTTCTCCGCAATTGCCAGTTTGATGATGCCTGTAAACCGGCTTCCCTCATGTTAGCTTCATAGCCTGAGAATAAAAATGTTTATTTATTTAGATGTCAATAACAAATACTTCCTCCTGCCTCACAGTTCCTGTAGCGGCCAGAATCCAACAGTCTTGGCCTGAAGGAGGAAATTAGCTGGGCGGTGCCAACTGACGTGAATCTGACTAGTTCCTGCGTTCTATTGTATAGCTTCCTAACTTCCGCGAGTGACGCACAGTCAAAGGTTGGATCAAAATGTCAAAACACGGTTTGTAGTAATTCAATAGTAGATTCGTAACAAAATCTGTGGTACTATCAAAGCAACAATAACTTGTCAAAATTACAAAAATACCCCAACAGTGCCTTTGGGTAACTATACAGTTCAAAACGTTCTCGGGTACAAATACGTGCTACACGGTAAAAACTGGTTAAACAAATGCAACTGTTAAGTACCTGTCGGTCAATAGGAATATTCCCGACAAAAGGGATCAAAACTCTGCCTACAGGAATCAAATCAACAAGCAAACGTTCCCAGTAGACAGTCAAAAGACAAACAGTCAAGTCACAGCACAACCGTAAGTTGAACCAAAACAAAATGTCGGGCGCAGTAAAACAACATTGCCTTGTCAACAGTCCAGCGTCACATAATAGGAAAGTGAAACGTTCATAGTAAGTCTCAAGCATACAAAGGCAAATACCGAGTGTAAAGTCAAATAAGACAGTTGAACAAGTAAATGACATTACACCGGCTAGGGTCAAAGGTGCACCATCCATAATGATGGTAAAAAGGTTAAAATAAATGTCGATATAATCAAATAAGGGTGATCGGGAGGGATTTTCAGATCAATTTTCCGTTACAGTTCCGTCGTTCCTCACAAATTTCGCCCTTTTTTTCCAACCTCCTCTATAAGTTCCCCATCATACAGTTCATTCTAGCGTAAATTTGCGCTTCCTGATAGCCGGCATGTCCGTGCATCTCCCATCCTGTCCAGAGACAATGAAACTCTCAATATATAAACGATTTCCAACCTCAAAGGTGCAGAGGCTATACCTGCTTTCATTGTTTTTCTACCAGAACCTCAGATGGTTGCAACACGATGAAATCATTAGACTGTGAAGAAACCGGACTGTGATGAAAACGTACCGAATTCTCCGGAAATCTGAACGCTAAACAATCGAAAGGCTTAACTTGGCTCCTCGAATACCCACATCATCAAGATAACCTTTAACGATGACAACAGGACACAAATGAGGAACATGCGTTGCCAATTCCAAACATTCCACTTCTTTTCGAAGCAATGAAACTATGCTCCCACGTAAATTACTGTCCAATAAGCAAGAATTACCAGTACCATTCACTCATTTGACCCTCTCACCATATGAACATATATGAATCCTCGAATTACTCAAATTTCTGGACGGTCATAATGGCATCGAAAATCTGGACAGGCAGTAAAATCCAGAAGATCAACTCACCTGTTAACTTTAAAGTGAACATATTCACAATAATGCTATGAAACAGACTTCTCTAGTACTTCATCTAACAGTGAATATACGTCCTTGACAACGCTGCATACTTTAACGTGAACAGTATGGAAAACTCAGTGCCATTGGTCCGCAGATTTTTTCAAATGCTTATTCCTTTGCACCACAATATCTAATTCTGATGGCATAAATCTATGTTGTTGTAAATGATAACACTTGAATAGATATTCACTTGGATTACGTGATTATGTGGGAACCTACAGGTTCTCAACATCGTCAGTGTGGGTTCTTCTGGTACTCGAAGCCATAAGCATAAGAATTTATGGTAAAATAGACGTTTATCTGGCGTGACGGGGCATCGCGAAGACGAATCAAACAAGTCGACTGCTTGTAACGGAAATTTAGAATTTCGCGCAACCTTGGTGCCACTGATGACGAGAAAAGAAAGTACGACTGAAAACGACCCAAACTTTAACACCGTATACGCTGAAAAGTTGTATTTTCTTGTTCATTTCATGACTTGTGTTATCTTCTGATGTTTTTAATCTAATTTAATGATCTCGATTCCGTACCATTTAGATCCCGTAAAATCTTGTACATTTTCCAACATATATCAATGTGGTGATGCCTGTAAACTGGCTTCTCTCCTGTTAAATTACTAATATGAAAACAAAATATTTATTATTGTTAACTGTAATTTTGTTCGCACGCATGAGACCTAAAAAGTATTGGCCAGTAGCGGTGGATGCGGTGGGTCAGCTACTTACCGTCCTTGATGTGTGCAAATGAAGTCCTGAAGTGATTGTCTACCCTACATCAAAGCGCGTTGCACTGAATATGTTTTGAACTGGCACGCCTTCGGAAAGACAAAAGTACGTCTTCATCGAGGCATCTGCTTGGACCTCCATACACGAACTCCACCCAGTTAATGTATGGTGTTTGGGCAACTTACTATTGGGCATCTTACGATTGGTGCGTGAAATGTGTCAAGAGCACTCACCCTTCTATATTTGCGCCACAAACAACCAACATGTTTGACCTGTTTACATGACTCGATGTTTTGCCGGATAAAAGTCCACGCTGACACAAATAAATAAATGTTTTATTCTCACGTTGGTAAGTTGACATGGGAGAAGTCAGTTCACGGGCATCCTCACATTGATATATGACGAAAAATCCGGAGGATTTTACAAGTCCTGGATGTTGCAGATGGTATGTCATTAAACTCTGTCGAAAACATCAAAAGATCCCACTAGTTATGAAACAAACAATAGAATATCACTTTTCAGCGGGCACGGATTGTTGAAATTTAGATAATAATAAATATTATCCTCATATAATGGATTTAGCATGAGAGATACCAGTTTACGGGCCTCGTCAAACCAGTTATTCCCTAGGGCCTGCAAATTATTTATTATTAAATAATTTACACGTCAAGTCATCTGGAGTACCGTTAAAGTATCCACAGATATATAACCAAGGTGAGTGTCTAAATCAATGCATTTCCAGCTCACCATGTTACGCTGAAAAGTAAAATAAATTAATTCTACTGAGAACACCTGTAGCAGTGAACGAAGATAGGTTAGCAGTCCAGGCGGCAGTAGTTCTACATAGACTTCGGGTATCCTTTGCATTAACATAGGCAGAATCATTCGAGAAGTGTATCTGATATATGTTAACTTTCATGTGAAAGGTCGCCTGGTACAGAGTACCAGAAAACGTGTAGCGTGGAGCTACTGCAGGAAAGTCGTGTTCCAAACCACTAGGTAGGCTGGTCTCTGGTGTAACCATTTGTTCAAAATATTTATGCTGCTATGACTATTGTGAACGGTTAGGCGGTTTGTTGCTTGAAGAATCGTGGCCAGCGGGTGGGATAACCGTGAAGACCGTCCATAAACCGCGAAAAAGTGGGGGCGGTCCAATAATCCTTGACGTCACAGGTATTGTTTCCACTCAGTAGTTGTGTTCAGATTGAAATTCAGCACCAAGTGTTGTCATGGGGCTGTCGCCGCAAACAAGAAAAGAAAGAAGCATGAGCAGATATGGAAAGCGGACTTACTACGTTATCCAAACTGGAGAAGAGCGGAGTTCCTATGCTTTTAGACCTATTTGGACTTCATGTACATTTTCACGTATGTGAGGCCAACCGCATAGCTTTTTCATTGCAAGATTCTCAAAATATTCCGCGTTTGGGGCCTGTCGTAGTGCCCTTGAAAGGAAGACGGTATACATTAGGTTCCTTATACCGGAGGGAGGTTTCGCTACCCATACCCTTGTATGCAATCGTGAACCCATCAGTGTAGGAGGAAGTTAAGGACTTCAGTAACTCTGATTCACACATTTGGAGGTCCAAGAACGTCCAAAGTGGACACAGTGGCTCGACCATGATTACCTGTAGATGGCTCCATTATACGTCGTATTTGTGGATATAAGACGAATGACAAGAAATCTATGGATATCTGTGAACTGAAGGAATTCGTTGGGTAGGTGTTGAAACTGAGATGGTGACGTGCAAGTGCGAACACAGTGTGTGGGCTTATTCCGTAACTTGCTGTACTGCGTCATAAAGAATCTTGACCTAAGTTTAGGGGGGGTGTTTTTCGACAGGCGCAGTACGTCCACGATTGCTCGGATTGTATGAGGACATAGGCTTGGAAGCAGAAGAGCGATAGACATCAGTTATGCCACGCAAAAGGCGGGAAAATAGGTTAAGGTTGAGCCTAAGGCGTCTCAGTCAAAGTGGGTCAATTTTCAGTATCTTACACCTTCCCTCATGATCAAGTTCTTCACGACGGCCCAGTACATGGCCGGTAAACTTCCTTTGAATATTCTGAACGTGTATCCTATCCGGAGCATACATATTGCTGAAGATAACTGTGTCACTTTCAAGTACTGGGTGGATCGTCACTTCGAATAAAAGCAGTCCAGCCCCAGTGGTATGTGTGTGCTTATGCTAAAGGTCAACCGAGCGCCTACATCTGGATACGAGGGACTGATGATAATCCATTAACGTTAAGTTCCGAGGAAGCATAGTACCTAAATCACATACTGAGTTATAAGATCACAGCTTTACTTCCTTCACAATGCCTAACTACAACAAGCAGAAATAAAAAATGTTCACTGGACTACAACTTCATTATTATCAAAATCTAGGATTCACTCATTATAAAAGTGACCAGCAAAGTCCAACACTCATGAACTACAAGGCTGTCACGACCTGTGAAAACGAAGAACAAGATGTTCTGGAAGCCCATTTAGCGAATTTAAACAAGTCTATTGCTTCTGGATGCTGGAGTTGGAAAAGTGAAGACATTTGGCTATCAGTCATAATATTCATCAAGATTGTGAATCTTTGTCACGGATTGGTATTATGATGTATGAATTATGGTCTTGGAACCATCAATGCAGTACAATAAGTAAACAATTCATGCATACATTCCTTCATAAACTTTTCACCATTATCTCAAGCAAAAAGTACAAACTGTTACGATGGAAGTATTAGCTTCAGGCTTTATTTTTCTCCAGGTAATACCTGTGATGTCTAGATACGAACCTGTTTCTTTGTTAATGCGAAGACGATACTTCCACTTGTCCAGCTGGTAAAGTTTCTGCAGACTTGCTCTGCTGGGATGTTCCATTATATGAACATGCAGCACTTATATCTCCTAGCGACAACGGGTAGGGATTCAGATTACCTTCCGTGAAGATGAATGTAATTTGTATATAAACTTATTCCTACCTGTAACAATGGCGTGTGCCTGTATATTCAGGCATAAATATTATTACTATTAGTGTGCGGGACCTGAAAAATTTGGTGGTGTTCACGAGTGGGAAAGTTTCTGGCAGAGGGTATACATCTGTCTTTAAAACAGTGACTAGGATTATTAGGATGCACAGCTGAACACAGGTTAAATGTTTGTGATATGTAGGGCATTTGAGCGTTCAGCACACCACTCGGCACCGCGTTATGACCCCTGTGTTCAAAGAAACGTGATCCGAGGGAGTGTCCCGTGTGATGCAACCAGGAGTTGTCATGATATCCATTTCTGAAAGGAATTTGACGGAAAATCTGCCTTTGAGGTTCGTGCACTGGCAGTGTCCTAGCTATGAAGTATTCCTCCCAGTCATTAGAAAACATGTACCTGAAATTGTCCTTCTTCAAGAACGTTTCAGCTTTATGTAGCTAGTTTAGGTTTGTAGTGTCGTGAACAGAGTCATTTGAATAAATACAGCCGGGGATGCCATTCCCTCCATCTGCTGTTGTCATATTACGGTAAGGAATAACAGAGGCTTCACCATCAAACCATTCAGTAAGACTTCGAGGTCGGCGCGTCATACCAGGTCACTTTCGGTTAGCCTCATCTACAAGGGAGTGGTTGTCAGGAATAGAAGAACGTGCATGTTTGAACGCAAGCCGCATTTAGTACCTACATTTCTAGTTGTTCCTTCCAGTTGGAGCCGTGTATTTAGGAGAGGTGGTAGTCTGGGGCGAAACGTCTGGCCCCCGGTGACTTTGCATCTCTAGGCAGTGAAAGGCGATGGTCCTCACGTGTTGAATAAAAGTTCGAAGTTTATCTCGGTGCTGCATGTGTTGGTATGATCCGCCATTATAATCTGCATATCGGGCGATAAAAAGAAGCGTAGGGGCATGAGAGGGGAAGTTAGCTGTCTTGGAATTTGGGTAAGTAATATTGAAGACTAGAGAATCTAAAGAGTATACTAGGGATAAGGGGCCATATAGTCCGATAATGTACCTGTGGAATACATTTGAGGTTTTATGTAGTGCATTTCTCACGTCCTAGTTTTAGCTGTATTACAAATGCTTAAATATGGTGACTCTGTTTCCCATTTGATAACCCGTAAGAGCTTTGATATGGATACACATGGTTGAGGGAGATATTTACCATAGTTCTGAGGGGAGAAAGGGTGAAGGGCTTATATTGGATCTACTAACCTCAGACAAAAATGGTTTCCATAAGCCCCCACCATCAGATCCTCCATTTCGTAATATCAAGCTGCTTTTACATTTTGGAATATCTTTCGGCCTGCCACTTATACTCCTGTAACGTATACTACCATGAAATTTCTTTTAAAGAAACTTTTTTCCTTCGCTAATTGTAACTTTTCTTTCAGAAGCCCATGACTACTGCGCGTTCGCTTTGGTATTGTGGAGTGGAGCTATGTGGGCAGTTGGTCTGCAAGGTATGCCCGGAGTCAGTCAAGAGTCAGAAATATGAGCTCTAGTTGCCATATGCTAAATTTACTCGCTTGGAGTGAGGAGTAAAAGATTTATTTTCCATAGTTCAGGATGAACAGGTGCTGAATCGAGAGATCAGTTGGGTTACGAAGAAACGGAGGCTACACCACGGTCTCGGCTAGAGCGATTCTAGTTCTAGTGGTGTATTGGGAGTTTGTATGCCTAGTACACTACCTTCATGTGTGAAGCAGGTAGCAAGCTGATTACTAAACAGCTCAGAGATCTTACTTGGGTCATCGTAAAAAACATCCCTATCAGTGACCAGACTACTAGGAATTACTCTGGATACGTTTTGCACGGTATTCTAGAACTCTCGCTAGTGATTGAACATTACCTGTTTTGCGTTACAGCCACTTTCCTGCTTGATTGATCCCAGTGACTTGTTTGGCTTGAAGTTCTCATGAATAATTTTTGATGGGATAAGGGGCGAAAAGTCATTGGATCGATGGAAATTTCTGATATGCTTGCGTATGCTGATACGTACATTTTCTGTAAAGGAACTCGCTTCCAACTTTCTAATTACTACTGATATCTCAGGAGCATTATGATCGTGAATTAAATTCGTGAAAATATAGATATCACTCAGTTCATGGGTTGGGCTGCTGGTGAAGCAAGAGTCCCAGTTCAAACATCGCAACATGTACTGCATCTCTCCCCGGTTAGCACTGTTTTCGATCTGGGAGCGGACGTAGTACTAGGAGACAGTCGGAAGTCACCAAAAACTACTCTGTGATCGCTTCCCGGGAATTCTGGGCCGACTTGATGAGTGGAAGGCAGTAATCCGCTAGTCAAAAAGACGTCATGCATGATATGGCATCCAGCTGGTTGTACTGCATGCTGGTGCCAACCCCCAGAATCTAGCGCGTTAATGAAATTATCAAACCGCCTGGGGGAATTAACTGGCCGCCGCTTGATGTCAGGCATATTAAAATCTTCTCACACGAGTTTTGTGTGGTAGGGTAGTGTTGTTGCATGCGCGAACACTTCTACAAGCCCGTCATCATAATCTACAGTAGAGCAAGGGAGACTTAGGTAAACCCTAAGAGGATAGTTATGGCATTTGGAAACTTTCCCGCAGCCCACACTGAGTCAATGAGAAAATTGAGTCCTGGACTACTGCGATTTGTCGCAGCAACGTCGAACCTGGTATAGATGGTGCAACCACCATATCTATCTCCTCCAAACAAAGAATAATCGTCGACAGAAACATTACTGTCAGGAGTACCGGAAGTACACCAAGCTTAAGCGATAGATATTAGGCGGGGGTTAGATATAATCGGCAGCATAGTGACCCCACTTATTTTCTTGCTTGTGGAAGGGGTGTTAATCAGGCGGAAGGTCAAATAATTGGATAAGCAGTGGTACTTAAACCTGTTTTCGAAAAGCCTGTTCTGGTAGGTTAAGCTAATCTGTGGCGGTGAGAAACACGGGTAGAATTTATTTTACGGGGACATGCTGGGGAATAGGATATTACTGGGTTGCTATCATTATTATTAGTAGTGGTAGTAGTAGTATTGTCCTTTATTGTGTTAGTTATCGACCTACGGATGCCAGCCAGGGGGATGGCGGGTTGGCGTAACGTCTTCCCCGCCACTCTGGCGGTTGTGTCAGGGCTGAAAGCAGCTGGCTCAAGGGCGTTATCATTTGAACACTAAAAGGTGCCGTCAATTTCTGCGGTCTGTGAAAATTTGGAATTTTAGTATGAGGCCAGTGTATGGGTGTCTGTGAAAGTGAGCCATATAAATCCGTGGTTTCACCTCTGCGTGGTAAGGGGTAGGATGCACTATGTGGGGGGCTAGCATCACGAGCGTCATCCGAGCAGCGAGCTTCCGGTTGTGGGGCGGTATCATTGTACTGGTGTGAGCATGCATTGGAGCTGAATGTTGTGTAGGTTGTTGTGAGGAGAAAAACCTGTTATTTCTCCCGTCGCCGTCGTTTTCTTGACTATGTGGGGATTTGTTTTATGAACACCCTTACGTACACACCCTTTCTTTTTACCACCCTGTGTGTGCGCCTTACCTTTCTGTTGGTTAATGGAGGTGCCGTAGTGCCTATTGTCGTACCGATGGGCGTCATGAATGTGTCTGTGTTGGGGAACAGGATCACTCTTTGAATGATGGTATAACCACTAGGTTTAACAGATTGCGAGCAATTATCTCGAGGATGACTAAGTCGGTCCCGTGCTACGAGCTTTGGCGGCAAACCCGTACTACAATTTTAGGTCTCCAAAACATAGCACTTTGAGGCTGTGCAGTGTCAGTACACCCGGAGGTTGTCATCGTATGTGAGAGACTTGAGAGGGGTAAAGGCTTGTCAGCGTAATTGCATCTGAGGGATGCAGGTTTTGCCGGTGCATTCAGCAGGATGAAGTGCATATCGGATATATCATTACCGTCCCCATCTAGATCAACGGCATTTGCGAATAAAATCTGCCTAACTGGTGGAGATTTCACCTCCAGTCTCAGTGGTTACCACTTTGTCGGTAGGTGAAACGGTAGCAACCAATGTACTTGCAACAAATGCTAGGTCAGTCTTCGTCGATCTACACTTGCGATGTTATCTGGTACGATGAGGTGACTCTCAGGTATGTCTTGAGGTGCCACTGGTTCAGACGAATTTCCCAGAGGGACTTCATAAGTTTTCGAACGTCGTGTGCGTCACTGACAGAGGGTAAGATCTGGAAGCACCCTGACATTCCCGCAGAATTTCAAGTCTTACACACTTCTGTGAGCCTTGAAAGTGTCCCGCATCAAGAAGTGAGTTGAACTGGAATAATTTCGGATAGGGGTATTTACTAATCCTCTTCCTAAGACGCCGGGTTATTCAAACAGATTCGTGTAAACCAGGGTTTGGAGATAATTTTTAACACGTTTTAAAGGAAAGATATCAGGGATGGTGAAGACAACGGAGTTATGAAACGAAGTTGGTCGTTTGTTGGCCCCAAAGGCTACAAAGTTCACTAATATTCCACACTTGATGGGACAATCCACTGACAAGTGGGCAGATCAGAGGTGTAAGACAATCCAGTTTAGGCTGCAGATCACCAACCGCTTGTTAGCCATAACACCATTATATACGTCAGTCATGATGTCTAACAGATCTGCAGAGGGGCTGTTAGTAAATAAACTGCTTCAAGACCCTAGCGACGGATCCGAAACTCTTGGTCTCTTAGGTTTGTGGATTGGTTTATTTACGGCAAAGATAACATAGCTCATGTTGAGGTTGCAAGGCACAGACACCAAGCAACGGAAAAATTTGTTGTCTGACAGTAAAATAGCAAGACTGAGAACCAATCTGCCACACGGACTAAGGTTGTTAGTTGTCTTTCAACATAAGCTTCGGCAGTAGACTGGTCTATAGAGCAGCGAAGTGCCACAACTTCCTGTCAAATAGCGAAGCATACTAAGGTGCAGCCTATTATTTCAAAATTCACGTAACGATGAAAGCCAGAGATATCCCAACGACAGTAGCAAAGACGGTGGCAACAACAGTTAGCAGATAACATGTATGTGCAGATGCTTCAATTTGTGGGCGAAAATTGTAAGTAGATCGTAGCCAGGTTACTAAAATGCAAAAGCGTGAGGAAAATGCAAAGGAAGTAACCTGTGCTTTGAACATTTATAGCCTCACTGGCCAAAGATAGCTCACTCTTACGATCTGAGGAAACAATAAGTATTCTTCCCTCTTCTAGTGTCACAGTTTACAGCACCATGGAAGCACTCCACCAGGAGGAGCTGCTGTGGTGCGCCGAAGTTGGCGTCGAAGGAAGTTAACCCAAACGACGGTAGTTTTTGCATGAAGTTGAGGTATGTTAAGAATGGGACATCTGTTGAAATGTGCGGCAATATAAAAGGAGTATATTCTCCGTCTTTCCTGTCTAAAAGTGAGCTCAAACGACACCATGAACGGGTGAACAACAAGCACCAAAAATATTGGCGCGTTATGAAAGCATGATGCGAGTTCAGCAAGTTCTTGTCTCGTCAACAGCTTACCCAACTATTAGAGATGTCGCACTGCAGGTCTCCAACAATCTCAGGTGCAGTAAAGCCAAGTTATGACAGTCGTCCCCATTACAACTGTGGTTCGTAAAGGGCTGCGTCGAGTCCGCTGTCACCCCCTCTCGGAGGCTTTTGCAGACGGGATTGGGTTCGTGGTGTAGATGCAGGTACATTTTGCAACTCGTCTATGTAGAGCAAGGGTGTTAAAGGTACTGTGATTTGACCACTCCGGATTATCAGTAGGCGTTGGGGTTCTGACAGGCTGGATGCAGAATACTAACTAAAATTTTTCGGGCTGCTTTCAGTTTTCTCACCCGCAGTTCTAGCCACCAACGCTTAGTGAGTGATCATTGGCTGTGGTGAAGATACATTAGGGAGTCTTGCAGGCGGGACTGCACCGAATGCAGCGCGCTGTTACTAGGACTGTTAACAAACATGTAATGAACAAGGGGAGCTAAGGTGAAGGCAAAATAAGTACGGCTGTAGAAAGTGGATATTTTAAGCCATAGGTAGTCAGCCTTCGTTTGTTTATCTGGTTTTGTGACTGAGGAATTCCAACAGCTTCCCGCAAGTCTATTTCGCATTTTGAGTGAGAAATACAGGGCTACATATGCATCGATATGAGGTATAGCAGTTTACTAAGACAGTTAGACCTGACAAACAGTTGTTTCCTCGGAAAGAGATAGCGGTGGCCATGTAGGAGTTACGTGCTTTGTTGGTTAATTGTTGCAGCATCACCGGACCGTAAGAGAAAATTTCGACTAAATGATTTTAACTGCTGGGTTTCACTGAGTTGGATAGAGACGAAATTGAGCAAGCCAGTAAACAACGGGCCGGCATTTTTCCGAGGTTAAAAAAACTATCTCTTGCATGTGGTTAAGGATTGTTCCCTGAGTTCTACACCTGCATCCCTGATAAAAAGCCGTTACTGAATGGTTACGACTTTTATAACAGTTATAGAAAAACCGAAAGAATTTCAGTTCCTTTAGGAATTGCAGCAACAAAAGAAGTTACTTGTAAAAAAAGTATCATGGACACAAAATAATGCCAATCAAGTACAATACTCCTCAGAACTCACATAGACAAATAAATAAATATTTTTATTCTCAGGCTATGAAGCTAACATGAGGGAAGCCGGTTTACAGGCATCATCAAACTGGCAATTGCGGAGAAACCCAAAGGGTTTGAGTAGTGTTGAATGGTGCAGAAGGGGACATTAAACTCTAACGTGATGTCAAGTGTCTAAAAGTTATGAAAGGAGCAAGAAAATATCACTTTACAGTACATACACATCGTTGTGAGTTCATATCACTCCTACTCACAATTCTTTTTTCACACTAAATTGACATCAAATCGGCACAATATTCGGTGATTGCGCTTTGGGTAGTCGACATGATTGACCCGTCTTCAAAACCCTATTTTTCGTCACTTAAGCGTCTATCTTAACAGCAATTCTTATGTTCCGTAGCTTTATTCACCAAAAATAACCCCCCTCAGTGATTTCAGGAATAAGTAAGTATCCATCCATTCATTTAATCCAGGTGAATATCCAAGTTTAGGCATTTCCCACCCTCCAAGTGTTATCTTTCCAAACAGCTCAGATTGATAATGCTGAAAGTATTTGTTGTGGTGCGAATAATTAAAGACTGGAAGAATCATCGTTCAACAGTGGTGAATTTTACTTGTGTAAAACTTCGTAGACTTTACATAAAAGTATGCAACATTCTCAAGGAGATGCATTCACCGCTAGTCGACTCCTATTAGATGGATTCATACAAGGCAATGTACTGGAGAAATCTGTTGCACAACATTATCATGGATGTGTAAAGTGATCTCCTGGATATGGTTGGTTATCCAGGTTTCCGCCACATTTGTGACGGACCAGAAATCGGAGACCATTTATTGTGCTTGAGGTTTCGTATGTGATAGCATTTAGGCTACTGGTACGGAAGTTAATTGATTGTGAAGCCGTTCAAGAAACAAGAAATCGGGGGTAAGCCAGTTGGATGATTCTAACATCAGTTTGCAATATTACGTACAAAGTAGGGTTTTCAGTAAGTTGATACCCTTTGGTCAAGTTAATGCTTGGGGTTTTCTCGTCAGGTTGATACCGAAAAGAGAAGAGAAAAGAATGCGTAAGGAGAAACTGAACAATGAAATACCACGTAAACAGACTGGGAAGAGCGTTCTTGTCGTTTTAGAGTCATTCGAACTGTGTGCAAGCTTCAATTTATGCACATAGGAATGACTATTCCTTTTTTCTTACATGAAGTTCACGCGGGTTATTGGATAGGCAGTTTTTGTTGGCAAACTTGAGTGAAACACTGGTTATGCATTTGTACTGCACAATCCAACCGGATGAACTGGCAATCCCCCACCCCCCCCCCATTGTGAGTCCTTTGAGGCAAAAGGCACTTGAGATTAATGATAACCTTACTCTATACGTTTAGAGGTCCTGGTATGTTTCCACTAGCCCAGAACGTATAGATAGTGCCTGGGCGAGCGATAGACTCATCATGTCAGGAGCTTATTAAGTGAGGAACGAAAGACAGATGATGGGCCTGCAGTGCGTATTTCCTCATTAAGGCTACTCCAGGTGTGAGAGAACTTATTGGGGAAGAGAGTTTCTCGCAATTCGGTCCTACAACACTCATTTTCAGCAAATAGACTGTGGTTACGTAAATAGTGGATGGATGTTACAACTACTCGAATTTCCGGGCCACATAAGTGCATTTGCTCGCGAAGCAATTTACTGTAATTTTTCCGCGGGAGCTGTGATTATGGAGCTCTCTATTTGACCGCATGTAGGCTGAATACCTACCATCCACCCTGTTCCCACAAACTGAGCTAGGTAAATTATTGCAGCAGCTATGGTAGAGTTGACGAATACGTTTCACAAAATAATGGCCGACAAATTATTCATTCAAAAATTTCAGCCAGCATAACACAGTAAGAAGACCTTGAATCCCAAACGCAACTGTAGCAGAAGTTGGACTTTTCAGTGCTGAAGAGATTTTTGTGTGGCACACCGATCAGCCATTTTCAAAATTTTTGACAGATTTTGTGGCAGCAGTAATATATCCCAAATCTTCTGGATTACTATGCTGTGAAGGCTACACAAGTGAAAATTGCTACGACTTTTGTTTTTGTGCTGTTCTTCCACTTACGAATTATATCTGTAACCAAGTGTATAGTGATATGGCACGGCCGCATAGTATATTAACGCCTGAATTACCTGACCTCTCCCAAAGCAACAAGTATTCAGGAATCACCGGCATGGTAGTTAAACTGAACACCTGACAAACCTACTGCTTTCACACTTTCCCCCTCAAACAGAGTTTTCAGCAAGTAAATATATTATGCTTGGATAATCACGTTTAAGTGCATTCTACTGACATTGTGATTCTTGAAGTGACCAACACTTTGGAAAAATGGCCAGCAAGAAGTGAGAACTGCAGGCGTTTTCCTTTGTTTCCTTCGCAGATACAAAATAAAATCTCATCCGATGAGAATGAATGCATTATGCACAACCGCACACTCAGCGAACAAAAACGTACTGAAAACAGTCTTCGCTGGCTAACAGCTACTACTAACTTGCCGAAATCTTCACCAGCAGTAATAAGCATAAGTGAAGTGGTAATAGAGGTATGATATCAACTGCTTTTTGTTGCATATACTCGGGTGATTTGGTTCTCAAGTGTGATTTATTTAATTCAGCTCGGAAATTTAAGCCGATATGCTCCACGGGATTTAAATAATTAGAGGAGTGTTTGAGCCCAAAATATAATGAAAAGATACGCTGAAAACCGATTAACAGAAGTCGAAAATTCTGCGCAGCATGACGTTTGCCAAGAACACTGCCCACTAATAACTTCAGAAGGTAGGGAATATAAGGCATGAATGAAGGAGTAGCTGATATGACAATAGTTTGCTTAGTGAACAGAAATAGGCGTACAGCTTAATAACTCAGTACAGAGTGTGGTGTCAGATGTGTACTCTAGAATAACGCGAGTGCAGTTTGGCATGTATCAGAGCCCCAAATAATCGGAAATGTTACTCAAAACTTTCGCTATGTATCGCACATCGTTAAGGGCCAAATGACCAACAAGTGAAGAACATTCGTTAATGTTGAAGATTACAGTTTTTCAGGTAGAATTCTGCAAAACGAAAAAGTACGTAGCTGAAAAAAAAATGTGTTGGCACTCAAATCTAAAGACATTAAATGTCTAAGGGAGACGTGATATACAGTAAATGACAATTTTACAAATCGAAAGGCGCATGAGAGAAATAATTCCTCTTGAGAAACTCACTGAAGGGATGAGACGTTAGCATGAATTATGTGATGTATGATTGTAATAAAGTTCACTTATCATGCTAAATATTAAATAGTAGAAAATCCTCGGACTGAAGAGATGGAAACGAGGAGTAAGTTTGCATGGCACATCACAGTCAAAAGCTGACTCCTAGTGTTAAAAGACCTTTCAAAAGAATCCCAATAAGAAGTTGGTGCGATGGTGTACCGCTAAGGGGCACTGTGAGCATTCTCTGAGGTTGCCATCACAACCAACCACTAATCTGACATCTGAACCGGGTAATGAGGGTGGAAAATAAAATAACAGGCATTATTACACTACAGCTGATCAAAGTTCTGACCGTAGTTATCCAAAACTGTTGTAGCACAAAAATATCCTGGTCAGACTACCTTCTCGGCAAGGCTTCAATCCCGAAAGATGTGGGTTTATATCTACAGCAGTCAAGTTTCTTCATGGAATCCTAGAAAATATGAATGAGTTAGTAGGCTGTGATTCCCTTGCTTTGTACGGGACGCTTTTACGTTTGCTGCAGAGTTTGGACATGACTATTCTATCACTGGATATGCAGAAAAGCTGAGTTATTAAGGCCTACATAAATGTGCGATGTGCACTAGATACTAGAGCACAGACATGTAGCAAAGCCCGATGCTAGCCGTAATTATCGACCTAGAGGTACCGTTCTACGACGACAATGAAGAGGTCTTATGATAGTGTCTCGCAAAAAGTGTTGCCATATAAGCGCAGCAATTATTGAAGGCTCTATACTTAAAAATGCGTGAGGGTACTAGGGGCTATGGTGAGTAATGTACGTTAAGTGGTATCTGCCAAGGATACTCACTCTCTCCATGCTCATCTCACTTTTTCATAGGCATACTTATAGAGGTCTCTTTCGTCGTCTGACGTCACGGAGATCGGTCTTGTCACAGGAGAACCCTTGGTATATCTAGGGCACACAAATGACGGTCCTGTCAGCTGGAGACGCTGATAAAATGATAAGTCTTCTGGACACATTGAGTGGAAATTTGAGAATGTTTAGGATGCGTTTCCTGAGACTCAAATGTACTTTGGTGCTCAAGGACTGCTCTTCATCTGTGTCTTGTTTAACAGCAGAGAGTGAGACTGTTTAGGATGCTGACCACTTTACTGAGATGGATCGTTCAACGTTTTGGCGTTGGATGAGCAGAGTTCCGCCAATTTTTTCTGCAGCTTGAAAGCTGCATCTAACTTCTGGATGCTACAGGTTGTACAGTGACACATCTAGTTGTGATCCCGGGGAATATCACTTTTAATGCGGTTACGAAACGTGGTTGTTCTCTCAGGGTTTCTGAGCCGACTTGTAGTTTTTAAAGTATTACTTCACTATCATGTGCGATTACTCTCATGTGTCATGGATAGCTAGGTAGGATGGTGGGTTCTGACTATGAATTTATCACTGACGCCATTTGAGGAGACTTGTAGTCTTTGACATGTCACTTCCGAGTCTTGAGGCTGGGTTCTTTTCGCTTGGTTATACTCCCTCGGTAGTCATCTAAGTCTTTACAGCCTACTTCCCTACAGTTTGGAGGTAGTGATTGTCTCTTAAGTTTTCTTTCTCAAACTGTTATTTTATTTATTTGGGAGAGCAGTGAAAATGTTGACAAGATTGATTAGCTTCTCGCAGTTCCTAGTTTTGTGGGCACTTGCAAGTAAATATCAGGAGTTAATTGAAAATTAGTGTGCGAAATAGGGTAAATGGGGAGTGAGGGAATAGGAGTGAAAAGTACTTACGAAAAATAAGCGTTACTAGTAATAGTGCGGAGAAGTAAAGAGTTTTATTGTAGACAGTGGGGTTGGGTAATACAAGGATAGATTAGCATACCTGCAACTGCCATAGGCGTATGTTGGTGTAAAGCCGTTTGCATCCATGTACTTGTTGGGCATACTTTTGAAGAAATCAAGTGACTCAGCTGTGGCAAAGTCGTTCGATCTAGTCTCCCACACGACAGAAACGCTTCATCTGAAGGAGTTATACATCGCTGCCGTCTTTGCCCTCTGGTGGGGTGTGCAAGTGGGATTCACGAGACTGTCAGTAGTGGACCGATAATATTGCCATTTATAAGGTAATCTGCTTGATGGATGATCTAGTGAACTGTTATCATGAAAGCCTGTGCTTGTTAGTTTCGAAACGAGGCAATACCTGTCAGAAAACTAATTCCCGAAGTCCTCGTCCATTTGAAACTGTTTTACTATGTTCTTGAAATCCATCAGTATTGGCTTTGTGAACATAAGGCGGGGTTTTAAAAGTTGTGTGTACGTTCAGTTGTTGTTTTCTAATTCCTTTTGCTTTTCATTTGAAAACTATCTACGATAGCCTAAACTTTTAAGAATCTCGCAGACAGGAGAAAATAATGTCTCACGTATGTAAGAAATTAATGTTAAAGGGCAGCTATCTGATCAGAGAAATGTTACTTCGCACCCCTAGTAACTCATAGAGGGTTAACAGGCAGAAACGAAAACTTATGCGAGTCCGAACGCATATTTAGTAGTTTAGGATAGTCAAATGGCTTTTGGAGGCGGTTTCTTATTATTTTCCGCCGGCTAGTTATCCACTGCACCCACGAATAACTTGATTGGTATTTGTAACGTAGTACTGAGTGACAGTTTTCTGCTGTACAATGACATAAATTAAGGGAACCCTAAAGTGACTGTACGGTTTGGAATACCAAATCTCAGGTAATATGGCAGATGAGATTGCTCCATTCATACATCTTACCACATCTGCTTTCGAAGGGTTGTTCTGACTTGTGTTGGAAATGATAATGAAGAGCTTTCACACCAATCCATCAAGATATTACTGGTAAGTAATTTCTTCTGACAGATTATCGTTATGTAGTGAGTATTTTGGCTACTTGTATAGAGGATATATATGTACGGATTCTGCCTAAATAGTTCCACTAACACTGTTCTGGTATGTTAGTTGGTTGGAGACACTTAGCAGGTAGCCCTGGACCTACGTTTCGTGTTCATTGGTACTCTTAAGCAAGGTGGGTCCGCAACCCCAGGGGACCGGTGTCACTTCTGAGATTCGAACCCGTTTCATCCGGTGTTGCAGTTAGTGACGTTGCCACGGAGCTAGTCGAGCTGACTCCAGTAGGACTGGATTACATACATTGATCGACCCTTTTAAAGCAACCAGCCTCACGTTGTCTAGTCTTGATTGCTGACCAGATTCTGTCGCCCATCTTGCGACGTAGTCATGAAGCTAGGAGGCTCATCATGGTGGTAACGTCACTGCCTGCAACTGGGTGATGTGGGTTTGAACTTCGAACCCCTTGAGGTTGCACATACGTCCTGCTGACGAGTGCCAATAGGCACTTTTTAAAATGACCGTTAGAATTCGATCGGTACTCAGCACTACATAACATGAGATTGGTTGCTCTCCTGTGACTAGTCAATGTACTGTACAAGTATAAAACGTGGGTTCTCAAAAACCTATATGCATCTTAGCGAAGATCACTTTTGTGCCTATTAGTTGTTCTGTAGGATACAATTTCTTACAGTCCTCCTATCAAATGATAAGTAGACCATTCTACCCACAAGACATTGGTCAGTAGATTACATTAACGTACTCTAACTAAATGTAAATTATTAGCACTTTGTTGATGATTACTAGCAGTCATCAGCTTCTTGTCCAATGTGAATTTAGGTAGTTTGTCCGAGGACAGTGCTTCCTGAAATATCAAGCCATCTAGTCTTCATCCTGACTATTCCCATCAGATTGACGCTTATATTGGAACTCTGATTCCTACGTTGTTTCAGATATGTCTGACTACATGAAGGACTTTCTTTACTCATATCAGTATAGGGGTGGTGGTGTGTATCTAAATTCTACGTTGGTAGTTGTCTTGGAGAATTCACGAGGACATGATCATAAATAGCCATTATGAATGTCTGAGTTCGATTTCATTTGTCTGATGGGATTTATTAATGCGTTTGAAATGAAACATGAACCCATTATCATCAGAATTATGCCGGACGGAAAATATCAACACAGGACCTGGTGGTCCAAGCAGCTGCATCTCATATCAGCACATCAAGCGACAATACACTAAGACGAAAGAAAAGAAGTAAAGAAAGCAGTCGAGAGGAGTAGGAGGCCGTCAGAATAGAGCAAGGGGAAATCCGACAATGGGAGTCAGGATGAAAATAATGTATGGATACGCCTGAGCCTTTAGATTGACTCTAAGCCATATCACGTAGAGTCTAGAAGAACTGGTTTCTTTTGTCAGGCGGACCCCAGAGGGGAGGTCTACATCTCCCCACATGGCTCAAAATAACAGTCAGACTTCATGGACTGATACCCTGTTTCAATTCCACCACCTCTAAGCTTTCTACAGCCTAAACGTACTACAGTTAACATTGAGCGAAGAGGCAAATGGTGACTAAGCTTGCGTAACACGTCCCAGCTATCTAAGTCAATGAAGGTTCACAACCTCCCAGTTTAGTGATGGAGAGTAAAGCAGTGGAATGTATCAACTATTACACTTACTTGGGGAGTTGCGTCAACGAACGGGCTGGTTGCTGACGAAATCTCAGCTCGGATACAGAAGGCGCGTTCGGCATTTGCCAACATCCATCATCTGTGGCACCGACTAGCGAGATATCCAAGCATCTATCGAAGGATGAATATATTGCGATACAGTCCGTTCGGACTTGTACAGCTGTGGGACAAGGACGTTAAAAGTAGAAGATATGTAGTAATTATAAAGTTCTGGTGACAAGTGTCTTCGTAGCACTGCTTGCTTTTGGTGGAATCACTATGGGGGCAATGTTGAGTCAAGGGAAGGGTACTAGGCAAGATAGGCAAGCCAGTTGGTGAGGTTAACCTTCATCGGTTAAGTTGTCTTGGACATGTATTGCACATACCGAGTCACTCTCTACCTTGACGTGCCATGCTAGGGGAAGTTAGATTTAATTGGAAGAGGGTTTGGGGTGGCCAGACTAAGACGTGGCACCAGTCAATGAAATTTCTTACTGTTTGTCTAAGTTGTGTAGGGCGATGCAGACTACCTGGTTGGAGTCTCTGAGACAAAAGGAATGAGTGGTTAAGTACTCCTGGTGACATGGACGGGAATCGGTGACAGTGTCGCAGGTGTATTCACTCCTTGACATTTTCTAAAGCTTGAATACTTGCACTAACCGTCATCTTCTAATTGTTGGTTGTCTCACACAACTTTGTTTACTTTGATATATCTCTTTGTCTATCCGTCTTTTCTTTGTGTACTACTGTGAAGTGTGGCAACTTGAACATTGCAGTTGTGTGCGAGGTTCTACTTTGATTTTGTCAGTCAGTCTCCCTAAGACTCCATGCTTGCCTTTTACATTAGTGACGTGGTGACACCACGAAAGCAACTGTGGTTGGACACCTGAATCCCTCTCATATCCTCTTCCTTAATCACCATGTTTTGCAGTCACGTGGAGAGTAGACTGAACTGCATCGCAGTACACTCAGTCATTAATAATTAATCGAATGTCGGGCTGGCACTACACATGACGTAAGTTGACCAAAGCCAATCGAGCTTTTTGTATTCGTGCGGAGATTTCGTCGGTAACTTAACCTCTAGAGCTGATTCGACCTTCTTGGTAAGTGAAATGACCAACACGCTTAACCGCCACACTCTCTGCTGCTAAACAAGACACAGATGAAGAGCAGTCCTTGAGCACCAAAGTACATTTGAGTCTCAGGAAACGCATCCTAAACATTCTCAAATTTCCACTCAATGTGTCCAGAAGACTTATCATTTTATCAGCGTCTCCAGCTGACAGGACCGTCATTTGTGTGCCCTAGATATACCAAGGGTTCTCCTGTGACAAGACCGATCTCCGTGACGTCAGACGACGAAAGAGACCTCTATAAGTATGCCTATGAAAAAGTGAGATGAGCATGGAGAGAGTGAGTATCCTCGGCAGATACCACTTAACGTACATTACTCACCATAAGCTTTAACACGTCCATGCTAGTTCGAGTGGGTAGCCCTTTCAATTCTGATCAACGTTCTACCTGTCTGTCTTGGGAGGTTACCAGCGTCCTATCCTTCTTGGTCATGGTTTCACTAACCTTCGTCTTTTTCTAACTGGTATCCTTAGTAAGCCTAAACAGTTACGAGCGTTGCCCAACTTTAATGCATTTTTCCATCTCTGTCGCTCTCGTCACCCATCACTTCTCGCAATCGTCACGATTTCTTTGCTAGGTTATGTTTGAGTTGCTTTCTCTCTTCATTATTGTTAGAGTTTCCTGGAATCGGTGTTCTCGAATCAATCATTTCGGATGACTTTGCAGGAATTCAGTGACTTTTGCTAACCTTTGGGTGTAGGTTACCATCTGTCTGCCGCTGTTTCTACAGTAAACTTAGTATCATGCTAGTTTCCTTCAGCATCAGCATTGCTGTTATGTTCAGACCAATGCTTAGCTTACTTCTCTCTAAGTGGGTACTTGACCTCCTCATTTTCCGATTGAGTATAGACAAGCTTTACTGTCCCGTTTCCTGCAAACAGGGTGCAGACATTTAACTGCAGGTACCAACGCGTAGTCGGGATCGAAACAGTTACTCCAGAAAAAGCGACAACTTTCCACTGATCCTCTTCAACTATGGCTTATAGAAATGTGATATATCTGTGTTCGCCATTGTTTTGAAGCCGGTGGGCGTCATCTGAGACAGTGTTTCTCCATATGCTTAGAGTTAGTGCTGGCCAGAAACAAGTGGTTGTCGGAGTGAAATTGCAACAGGCGATCACCATTGTTGGTCTTTTGGCATGGGATCCCGTAAGAACTTCCAAGATGCCTTTCTAATTGGCTCAACTTCCCTACTTAAGTGTTAATGTCACTTGCCATTATGACTACACTTGAGAGTTTTGCTTTCTGCAGCAAACGTGGTAGCTTCTCATAAAATTTATCTCTTGCACCATCCGAACTGAAGTCTGTGAACGCGTAGGCGGAGTTTACGAATAGACATCGCTTAGTCTTGCGACCCTTCCTAGTTCTTATAGATCTATTCAGTCGAATAGCACACAGACGACTTGAGTGGTTGGTGGCCGAGAAGTGCACTTCCTGCCGTTTAACTCACTGCTACGCCTACACCAAGTGAACTAACTACTGGACCTCCGGATACTGGTAAGGTGAATTTCGAAGATTCACTACTATTATCAAGTGAAGTCAATTTAATAATCACACTCGGGTCCTGTTTACGTCTCTCAGAGACATAGCATACATCCATAGCTGGAGATTCCAAAGTTCTGGCAGGCAATGCTTGCTGTCCGATTTGGCTTATAGTTCTGACGTTGAGAGCTCCTACATGAAATCGATGACAGGGTCTTAGGAAATTAAGAATGAGCTTTCGATGGCTTTGATCGTTGGCAATGGATGCAGAGTGAGGAGTTTGGGGAAGATGTGAGAAGCTTAATGTCAGTATCAGGAGGTTTTGAAGATATGTTCTCTGAGCTGGATGGTTTAGTCGTGAAGCTTTCTCTGTCATTCTAGACATCATCAGAATCAAGCTCCAGAAAAACGTGGGCTTTGGGGTTTTCTCCACAGGTGACTTGGTGGCTTGTTCTGACGGCCTTGTATGCGATTGGTTGTTTCCACCAAAGTCTTATCATTGTTTCCATATTTCTTGTCCTGTTGACATGGACTCCGACATTCTTGTTCTTTTTTATTGGATGACACCAGCCACTGAAGAAATGACAAGAAGGTTCTTACCCCGGCACCATGAGACAGGGAGTGTGGTATTTTTAGGGTCAGTTTTTCCTTCTTTCCCTTTCCCACAGGGAAGCCATCATCAACGTGGCACTACTGGTCATCCAAAGGAAACAGCTTACTGCTGTCACATGCCATTCAGCCATCAGTACGACTTCAACCTCGAACCCTCATCATAGTCTAGCAATTTGTACTACAATGATAACTACTTTTCGTCCTACCACTATCCAACAGACCTTTCTGGGTTGGTAGGACCTCGATCGAACAAGTGTTCCAACCAGTGTTGCACGTTATTATTGTGATATGCAAGTCCATCCACCATCATCAAAGTAGCAGCTGTCGTCCGTATCCTGAAGCTTCGATACATAGGTATGCAACACTTACTGTGTTTCTTTAACTGCAGGTTACCCTTAACTCACTTGTCCTAGGGCCCACGTAACGATCTCTCACTTAAAATGGTCCCCAGCAAATATGGTATGTAAGCGTAGGCTATTTACATGGGAATTTGTGGTTAAGGTGTAGAGTGTTATCCTCAAGTGATATCAATTCTCCATTCCTATTACAGATATTTAAGAAGTCCATACTTTCTTGTGATATTATAGAAGCTGACATCACTCTTAGTTATTATTAGTAGGCTTGATGTACTCAAGCAAGTCTTAGTGTTGTAAACTTAAATGGGCTGCTTACTGGGGTAGGATTAGTTTGGGAAAAGGCCAAAGGTGACTAGGTCAAGACAGCATCAACCCGCAGTTACTATTGATCTGAACCATATAGGAAACTGAAGGCTTCCTGTTTGAAATCGACTAGTCAACGGGAATTAATTTCAAAAAACTCCAGGTGATATGGCTCAAAACCGATCGCATTTACGCAAGTTCATTTGTGGATTACTCTTATCGTAATGTTGCGTATGTTTGTTCTCTCTGTATCCTTTCTTTTTCTGGCTTCCTGCCAGTTTATTTATCTTATTTAATGATGACCTCTCGCTGGATTAATGTGACGTATGGTGGTATTGACCAATTCACAACTGTTCCAAGACTTATGTTATTTCTGTCCCATCTAGTAAATCTACTCAGCATGTCTGGCCGAAATTAACTACTTTTTTTCCTACAACTGATTTTACTCTACTTTTCATATCTGATTAAGCCTTTGATCGCTTAGCAGACTGCATCAGTTTCATCTTATCAATTAGCATACTTAACATTGAATTCCTACCTTGCTTTACAACTTGTATTTTACCTCTTATTTGTTACATAGGAAGACGAGACTCGCTGGTTCTGCATTGGTATCTTCACTTATTACTATTGCGTAGCATCATGGTTAATAATCTCAGACGACTTAACCCTTTTAGTAACTCAATACTTCTCTGTGCATTTCCTTGATGACCGTTTTTTGAGTTTTAAGCTCATGGTCGTAGAATTTTCTGTAGAAGTTCGTAGGTCTAAATTGTCACACTTTACAACGCATCAAAAAAAATCCACAGAAACAATCACAGGAAAAGGATTTTAATTAGCAAGATAATTGAAAACTTGAGGAAGATAATGTGTGATCGATTTTGAGCCACGCTACCTAGATTCTGCAACCATAGGTTTTTCAGCGTTAGGTGACCTGTAAGGATCATACCAGTAGTTGGTGAGTCAATAAATCGGTTCACTTCATAGTTTAACTTGTACTTGCCTTTTTGTAACAATCTTACTCCAAATATCCTTGTGCACCAGAGTAGGCAGTAGGTCGTTATGTGTAAAATATGTGACCACGTAATTTTTGCAGATTTACTACCTCATCAACTGGCTTGTCTGAGACCACACTCCCAACCTGAGTATCAATTGCTTCATTACAATCAAGTTATGCATTTTTGCATATGCACAAAACTCGTGATCTATCTACAATGACCATACTTCGAAGCAGTATAGTAAACCAAGTCAAAATGATGCATAGCATACGTACCCTTTGATACGCGGTTGAACATCTCACGATCACTGTTGATGGTGCAGACTGATAAATGCCAAACTAACCTTTCGTAGAGTTTTACCTCATTCCCTGACAAAGTTGACTTTTAACTAAGTGAGTTGTTTCGAAGTCAACCTCCAGACAGCCTCATTACATGTTTTTGCAACTCATTTCATTTTCTAGAGAAGTGAGCAAAGTTGTTCTCATCCAACTACATAACGTAATGCAAAGAGGAAAAATGCCTCCAGTCAATTTCCAATGCACTATTTTGTTCAACGAGTGGTTTGGACTGATTGACCGGGCATTAAATTTTACCTATTAGAGGTTACTTGGATTAATGTTACTTTTTAGTGTAGTGAAAAAGAATTTAGATATCACTAACAACAAATTTTTGTTTTCCGCTAGCATGATATGTTTCTTGATTGCTTTTTATGTATCAGGTTATGAGTACAAACTGATAGATGGACACAAAATCAAAGTAGAACCTTGCACACAAGTGTATTGGTTCGAACTGCCACACTTCACTGCAATATACGAAGAAAAAGTGAGTCGGAAAGATTGATATCAAAGTAGAGAAAGGTGTATAGGGGGAAAGAAAACTTAAAAATCATGGTTAGTTGAAACATTCAAGCTTTAGAAGTCAGAGAGTGACTACACCTATACCATTGTGACCGATTTCCAGCCATTTCATCAAGAGCTCTCAACCGCTAATTCCTATCGCCTTGGGGACTCCACCCACGTAGTCTACTCCTCTCCACTCGCTCCAGACCAAAATTAAGGGACTTCATGGACTTGTTACGTATTAGCCTGACCATCCTGAAGCTTCTTCCAAACTAATCTAACTTCTGCTAGTATTTCACACCGAGATAAGCGGTTTCTGGGAATGCTCAGTACATGTCCAACCCATTTCAGTCGCTGAAAGTTCACATCCTCATCGACTGAATTGTCTTTCTTCTCTAGAATCCTTTGCCTTACCTCAACGTTGCCCACATGGTGATTCCACAAAACGCGAAGGCTTTTGTATTCAAAACCTGTATTCTCTTCATTTCTACGAACATGTTTCAGCCGCACAACGAAAGAGAACAAACTGCAGCGCAACATAGTAATCCTTCAATAGATAGTCGGATATCTTACCAGCCGGCTCCAGAGATGATGCAAGTTGAGCTGAGGTCCAGCCACCAACCAGTCTACTTGGACTGATGCAACTCCCCAAGTAATGGTTGAAACATTCCACTTCATACCCTATCATGAAACTGGACAATATCGTCTGCATACTCAAAGTCAACGAGATGCCCCTCTGGAAGTAGATCGGTCTCTGTGAAGTCGGATAAACCTAAGGTTATGTCCATTAGTACATCTACAACGAAGTTAAATAGGAACGGTGACACTCGGTATCTCTCGTCGACGCCACTAGTTGTCAATTCAGACTACAACTCTGCATAAACCCTTACACGGTTGTGTGAGTTTTGAGTTGAAACCTTTGATTAAAGTTACATACTTTATCGGTACTTCTTTGACAATCATATGATGCTATAACATTTCTTGACTGACAGGGGTGAATTCCGCCTTCAGGTCAAAAAATATGACAGGTGTTGGCTGCCGGTAAGTATACTTGTGTCCCATAACGTGTCGAGGGGTAAGTATCTGATCGATGCAGTCTCATTCATTTCTGAAACGTGCCTGGTTTTCTCGAGTTCGTTGTTCTTGAGCTGCAGTTAGGCATTGCATAACTATGGACTCGAGAATCTTGGACACGATGTTATATATATATATATATATATATATATATAATGCACGCAGGAAAAGTTGGTTGTAGAGGCGCAATCAAAAACCAGCTACCATAAGGATAAAATTTCATTGTAAATTTTGAAGATTTGTGAGATAAATGAGTATTCCTGTGGAGATGAGATTCAAAGAGACTAATGCGTTTAATATAAATATCTATTTCTGGTAGTCATTTCACTACATCTTAAGTGAAGCGCTAGAAAAGGTTTTTTGATGAGGACGTATTTCTTGACTCCAGTAAGGGTTCTTTAGTGAATGAAAAAACTCATACAAATCGCAATTTCCATTGAAAATATTTTGCTGGATTTAATTTAAATCTTTCAACTTTGAAATTAATGAAAATTTAGTTCGTACTTTGTTCTCTCTCATTGAAAAAAAGACTTACAACTTACCAGTAAACAAGGTGAACTAGTGTGTTTTATGGTTATACAGATAAAGTTTGAAAATACGGTATCTTTTAAAAAGCAATGTTCTTTACATTAGGTTATGTCATGCCGTTAATAGACAATTACGCGGTGGTGTATGTGCTTTTTGTATTATGTTCCAGCAAATTAAGTCACTGTCGCCTAATCATTGTCTAGTAAAGTTAAGCATTACTCCAAATAGGAAGCAATTTAGAAAAAAAGTAATAAGCGGATAAATAATTAGTAGAAATATTTTTAATTATATCTCAGTAAATAACAAAGAAGTTTACCTGGATTACATAGTTATGAGTGTTGTGTGTTTACTCCTCTTTATCGTTTTAAACTGAGGTAATTTTAACATAAACTATTATTGGGTGACTCTAAAGGGCTACATTAGCAACGGTTAGGACAGTCAGCTAGATTTCTTTATTGTAATACAATGCTACATGTCCATCCGATATAAAGAAACCTAAATAGTGTTATGCCCGCCGTTGCTAAGGTGGTGACTTTTAGTTACTCCTTTTATTCAGAGTTGTAAACCGTTTTACTTGTCTCCCTCTCTAAATCGCCGAAATATCTATAGTTTTTGTCTTTTCTTTAATTAGGTATCTGCACTCTGAAATATATGAGTTCGAAGGTAGAAAAACAAGATGTTACACAATGGATTCAGGATATTGCAAAGAAACGTCTGAATATTGCAACATCTGTTGCCGAGTTTAAATATTCTAAATGTCGTGTACGCCAGTTAAATGGACCAAACCATTTCCCTTCACTGGATGACAATTTTGACGAACAAACTCATGACTCACTGTTAAAGTCGGGAAATAAACTGGGAGTACTGTATTGGATGATACGTGATCAAAGAGTACAAGGTGAGTTAGGTGTTCTTATTCCGATAAAATATCTGTTCATTATTTGAGTAAACTATACATCAGTTTATTGACTAGTCAAAATTTCGACTTAATTAATGACTAAACTGTTAAAAAGTGGTTAATTGGTTAGTAGTGCAAATAACATCTTAAGGTAGTTTATGATTGGCCTCCAAAAAATGCCTGTCATACCGCTATATCATCTAACTATAACAATCGCATTTGTACCAACTCAACTTCTTCTATAGGTGGTACATCTAGAAAATGCAGTCTTGACATTCGGAAAGTATTTGGCCATGTAAACCTCAGGAACATGAGTTCTTCATGGCAATCTGTTGCCCTTTTTCTCTTCTTCCTTATGCCTGTCTCTTAATTACTGCCAAATAGTTATTATCATGTTAAGCTCCTCTTTCCTATGACATCAGGACCCACGGTTCCATACTACTCAAAAAGTAGTCCTGGGTTTCCTGAAACAACTGGATTGCGAACTGCATATCATCAAGCGTAATGAAAAATAACTTCCATCGAAAGCTATCTTCCATACTACACAAAGCTGGGAATACATATGTAGAATTACTAACAAGGTGACTTTAGTTTGCAAGTTAAGGTTTCATTAGCTAGATCACCTGCTTATTGCTTTCAGAATCCTAAATTAGTAGTTCAATGAGGTAAACCATTTGTTACAACTATCTGTTCCCAGGAAACAATAACAATTTTCAGCCTATAAATATGTCGTTTTCACCTTTTATGGTGACATGAAAACAATTTACATTGCAAGAAAGCCAAACGTCGTGTTTATTCTTCTGTTCTTTATGTTGTCTGTGCGAAGGTTTAAACCACGCCTTGGTTCAAACACGCATGTATTTGCACCTGGATGATTGCAGAAAAATTGTACTTAAAAGAACTTTCTCAACTTTTGTTTTGAGGTAAAATGTCAACTGTGAAATTACTGATCGACTGGTTGGTAATTGTAACAGCATGACAGTAATTCATGTCCAAAAACAACCTAGTACCGTTTGTATATTATAAGTAAGATTAAGGACGATTAGTAACCAGGCTAATCTATGTCAATAACTTTATTTTTGTCATAAATGCACTAAAATCCGTCCGAATTCGTTCTGGATGTTATGCTATGGAGAGTAGTTTCAGTATAGATGAGAAAAGTCATCATGATAATTTGCAGCAGTAAAGTCTTAAGGTAATGGCTATGAATGAAAGTATACTGTTGTAGATTTGTAGGTTTATTAAGTACAGGTTTATCTACTGGACCTTTGATTTCCACAGAATCCTTGAAACCAGCCCCATCCTAGTCATATTTGATTACCGGAAGGTTGCCTTTGACTCCGACCAAGATTTCTTAAGGTAGTTCTCCTCTATGAAAAAGATTTTGGATAGACTCGTCACTTTGTTAAAGCATTTTTTGCTTGAAAAGAGAATATAATGAAGTATCTTCTGGAGAAGGTTTCAACTGGTGAAGTCCCGAATTCAAACTACCCCGATGCCTAGTTCAACCTCTGAAAGTAAAGTGAGATCATTTAAAAGATCACAGCCACCTACAGTAGTGCTCCTGTGTTTATTGCATAGTGTTATGGAGTGCAACAATATCTCCTAGATTTCCTCAAAGAAGCCTCGGAATCCCTCAAAAGCCTTTACAGCCAATCATAGCATGCCGAACGTTCGAGAAAAACCACATGAAACTCAGATTAGTTAAAGGGCTCTCTAGAAAAGTGTAGGACTTTCCAAGGCCATCAACAAATGTGTATAAACCGTTAATTTTTGTGCATATTTGACAGGACAATAAACCTTTGCCGTTTTTGACACTTCGTTTCTGTTTGAGAGGAACTGAGCGATCATCAGGAGTCCTACTCCTATATATATACACTTGAAGTACAAAAATATATCACAGCATAAGTCGAATGTTAAAAGCAAGTAGTTGATGGACTTATAATCTAACTTGATACCTATCACAACTGTGCGAAATGTACCCAATAATGGTATCCCTTTTTATGCTTAACATCTTTTTACGTTAAAATCAGATAATTATTATTGGTTAGCCACCATTCATGTTCATCTTTCGGATGCCAAATAATCGCCTGCCTGTATACTGTTGACCACTGTGCTAATTTTAGTTGTTGCACTTGTTTGCAATGTTTCACACCATTGTTTATCTACCCAATAACAAGTAGCCGCTACTTATGAGTAGAACATTGTCGCCGCGTTTTAGTCACCTTGGTAATATTTTCGTTTAGTCACCTACCGTACTCATGAGTAGTGCACGTTTACCTGAGAAAATTGTCTAAAACCTTCAAAATTGATAGGTGTTTTATTTTACTGAATATTTATGTTTCTTTTCTCAAAAAAAGTTGGTTCTGTGCTACCTAAAATGGATGTAACTAGTTTAAACTAGCATACACGATGATTGTCTGGCGATGTATGAATGCACAGATGAGTGTTTTGTTTTAATTTGACGAAATTCTCACCAGTAAGGAAGAAAAAATTTATAAAACTCGAAATTTGTAAAACTGAGAATGTGATTTTTTGGAGAGCAACCAAAGAAATAGTAAAAAAACATTAACACTTTCTACAGAAATGAGGAATTAGTCCATCTTTGCCATTGTCACTTATTTTGAACAGTTCTGAGAAAGTACAGAATCTGCATAACTGGTTTAGTTTGAAATTTCACTGTTTTTTATGCAGTAGCACAATACACCTTTTTCTTTTCAGACCCGGTTGTCTAAAATCGTATTGTCTGAACACTTTAGAGAAGCTTCACTTGAGGATTTTTGACAGCCTTCGCATGTAGTAACAAGGTTAGAGTTAGACAAACTTGGTAAACGGATTGTGGACTCATGACTTACTACTTGGTTGGTGAATACTTGACTCAATACACCTTGTGTTTACCTGTATATTCCCTCTAGCTTCTTAAAGAAGGATTAGTAGTTATGCTACAAAGTAGCAATCTAGTATCAGTTTATTAACAGTATATCTTTTATTCGTGGGTACAAATGATTAGTTCGTCGATAGAAAGTGAATTCACGTGGTACTGTACTTATGATATAAGGTGTGATCGTTTGCTATTTATTCACCTCTGAAGAATGTAGCTATTGATTTGCGTGCAAATGGTTTTTTTTCTACAAGTCTGAGATATATATGTTATTTAAAATACATGTGAAGCATATCTGTATGTATCGTATCGTTAGTGCTACTGATAATGAGAAAAATTGTCTCTTGAATGCGTTACTGTTCTATGTCCGTGACGTATTTTGAATGCTCAAATCATTCGAAAACTCAGTTTGATTATTTACTTTTGTAACACTAGATCTCAATGTTAAAGACCTTATCCTAACATACTTAGTATGCACGTAAATTGATCAACAAAAGTATTTGTTTGCTTTTGTATTGCTTGATATGAAGCTTTAAGTATTGCAACTGTTGTTGTTGTCGGCTTTCAACTAATGAATTATGAATTCAAATCTTACTCATTGGTGTAAGAATTCAACTTCCAGCCAATGGGGCCCAGGTTCGAATCCCGCTCCATCTGCTTTGGCTCCGTCTAATTAGTAGTATTATCAACCTTGATTCGATAAATATAGTTCATAGCCTATTACGTATTTATCGGTCTCATGGCATCTCTAGTTCATTACACATCCTTGGGTATTTTTAAAGAAATCGTATTTCGTACTTTCTTTCCTTGAAATCGTCTATCTGTCCGAACAATGAGTAGTTTTTATGTTGTTGCTTGCATTATCCTGTCATTGATTCGACCGAATTGATCGGTCTCTACTGGCATACGGGCTCCTGCGTGGATGCCTCGATATAGCCTGTTTCAATTTTATGTTGATGACAGATAGTGGCTAGCAGTGGAATCCAGAACGTGAGTTTCATGCCATTTGGAACTCATCAGCTGGGTAGACTTGCTTAATGGGTAACGCTCTGGCATTTGAAGCGATCCGTCCTGGGTTCAAGTCTTTGAGGGAACAATACTCACTGAAAGGCAGATATATCCAGCTGACGAGTCTCAAATAGGACGAAACACGCGTTCCGGATAGTACTGCTAACCATTATCCATCATTAATGTAAATGAGTGGGTTTTTCAGACTGAATTAATAATTAATAGCACATGTCTCCTTTCCTTATTCATATTTTGTGCATTTAGACATCTGTTGTCTAATTGTTTAGCGCGTCAGTTCCAGTTATAATATACCGCAAAAAAAAGACAAAGGTTGACAAAGTGAACTGTTTTTCTGATACTGTTTTTTATCCGTTTGTGTTTATTTTTTACTTTTGAAAGGTGTATTAAATCTACTTATGTTTTTGACGTTTTAAAATACGGAATTTTTTGTCGGTGTCTTTGTCTACCATTTGTGTTTTGCTTGTACTGATTCTGAGTTTTTTTTTGTTGAAAAAATAATGAGTTCACTTTGTCTGATTAATGAGTGTCATCATGGGACCTGAAGTTACTGAGCACCGTCTAAGTTACCGTTCTGGTAGCATGAAAACCTGTAAAACCTCGCTACATGGCAAGATTATTACAGCAAGTGTTTAGAAGGAATTCTCAAGAAAGTACTGACATCTTTTAGTCAGAGTCCTGTGATCTGCGTAGTAATAGGAGGTATGGTTCTCGTTTGTTAACTGAAGTATCACTATGACCCTAAAAGTATGGAGTATGATACATATCTATGAAATTGTTGATAGTAGACTTCTGTTTCATATCTTCTGATGAAATAGCTAACGTTAACTATACTGTTGCGAATTCATCTATCTTCTGTCCTCGAGTAAGTGGTTGGTAATGTTATTCTGTTGCTCTTTCACTTGTTTGAAAATCTCTTGACCAGTCGCTTGTTATTATTGCCGGTAATTTTACTATCGCCTTTCTGTACTTACCTTTGCTGTTGTTCCTAAATGGGACGACCCTTTGGGTTCTCTATTTTGTCAGTCCCTATTTCGTTTCTTCTATCTTGAATGTAGGAAATCCTCCCGGTTATATTATGTTTCCTTCTGTTTACTCATGGACACGAATGATGAAATAGGTGTGTTTGAGGTTGATCGTCTTGGTTTATCTGCACGACTAGGTTCAACCGTAACCGTTGCACACTAGAAATTTCTCTTAACCTTCTGGCTAACAGTTCGGTTGACACTTCGTGGCTGCACCCACCGTTGGAAGTTATTTCTGTTTGACGTGCCTCAAAAAGAAGTTGGTTTAGTAATAGTGGTACGTAACCGCAGAGCTTCTGGGATATCTACATGAGGTCTGTTATGTTTAGCCTTTTTGGAAGTTTTATATTTTAGTTTCTTTTCTACTTTTAATCCGGGTATAAACCCATACCGATGGCACTGGAATACTACAGGGTAGGGGAGCCTACCTTTTCTAACCCCCCCCCATTCTTATATGGAGAGCAGCACCAACACGGCACTGCTGGTCATCCGAGGGGTGCACCTTATTGCTGTCACGCTCCATCCAACTAGCAGTATAACTTCGCCCTTGAATCCTATCATAGTATACTACTTTGGTAACTGCCTGTTGTCTTACCACTATCCAACCAATCTTTCTGGCATGGTATGACCTCAAGCGAAAACGTTTTCTGTCAGCATAGCTCTTTGGGCCATTGTGGTATACAAGCTTGACCACCAGTTGTCGGTTGAAACGTAACCTAGGGATCAAACATGTTTAATGTCACTGATTTTCATTTTCGTTGGTCATAGTTTGTGCTCTCCCATAATAAAGTTTTCTAAACACGACTGTTATGTGTATTACATATTGCTACTTCACTGTTCGAAAAACCAATTCCCTCTTGTACGATACAATATTTTCGTTTGCACACTCAATTAACTACATCATCACTATGTCATACCATGTAAAGTAAGCTTGATAACGCTTGGTAGTTGGCAAACTGCAGTTACTGTAGAAAAGGTATCAAGTTCAGCAGTGAACTTTGTTGTAGCCTATCCGAAATACTATTATGAAACGGAATTATGCTTTTGTAGTATAATCGTCGAATGTTGTATTCGATATTACATTCTTGTCACCAATCGTTATTATTGTACGTTTAATAAATATATGTCAGTGTATTATAGTGATTTTATAATTATTTGTCAGTGATGCTCTAGTTAATTGCAAACGAACCATTCATATATAAAACTACAATCTATTTATTTTTCTTTACTTAAAACGATTTCCTTGCATATCCACTTTTTTGGATTTTGTTTTGTAGTGAACAGTTCATTTAACTGTATGATTAACCTCACTTATGTCTTATGTTATAAGCCATCGAAATAACCTCTTAGCCATTACGTTTTCATTATAGAAACAATTTTTGATGGCCTTATATTATAGTCACTGGTGTACATATCTCCTCGTAACTATGAATACAAATGTACAGCTGCTGAATATGAATCTACTAAAAGCGGAATTTCTTGACTGAATTGTATTTTGTCAATTACTCATTCAGTTTATTCACTCGGTTTTTAATCCCAAGTTTGAAACATCTCTTATCCTGAAGAAGCGTCGTGGGATATTCAGTCTACTTTAGAAACAGTAGTAAAAAGAAAGCTGGTAACCAACATCTAAAAGTTAGCAAACGTCAATGGATTTTTGCAACCCAATGCAAATTGATTGGTGCCAAAAGTTTCATTCTAGTTGGGTGCCACCTCGACGAGGAGTGAAAGTAGCTCAAGTTTTCGCAATGACCCCGAGCAGCGGTGGGTGGCGAAAACGAGAGAGATGGAGTAAAAAGGCATAGGCACTCGGTAATGCTCGGCAATTATTTAGGGTGATTAAAACTAGTGGCAATTCGAAGACACTGATGAGTGGAAACGCCACCGAAAAGCACGGCAACTTGATAACCCTTCAGGACAGACGACTAGAACGTTAGGCAGAACTCTTCAAAGTCCGGTTACACTGACCCACAATAACGCTCCAGTTGACCAGCATCCGACCCGAACCTGAATAGGATGTGGATGTCTGTCCGTCCTCCAGCTCTCTTTAAAGTTGAGAAAGCTGTTCCTAACATGTAACAGTGCAAGTAAGCAGTACTTGATGGTTTGCCACCAGAATTTCCAAAGGATGGTGGTAAGAAATTGCTGATTAGAGTGACGGAGGTACTAAGTAGTGTATGCGAATCAGAGGTAGTCCCGTCAAACTGGTTTAGGTCGCTAATCATCAGTTTATAAAAAAGTACGAAGTATTCTTGTGACAACCTCGAAAGAACCAGTTTGACTAACATCATCTCCAAGATCCTAGGTTACATATCTATATGACGTCTAACTGGAGCTGGGCATCTCGTTGACTTTGAGTATGCAGACGATATTGTCCAGTTAGGTGGGAGCGCTGACAAATACAGGGTCTTCTGAACGTTTTGAACAGAAACCTGAGCATGTTTGGTATGTGTTTCTCTTAGACGTGTCAAGTGTAGGATGATGCTTCAGGACTGGTCCACAAGAACTTCCAGTTTAGAGATAGGGTGTGAAGGTTGAATGTGTTGATCACTGCACTTGAGGAGCTGCATCAGATTGAACGGACTGGTTGTTGGTGAAATATCAGGTCGGATACAAAATGCCCGTTTGACATTTGGGAACTTATATCATCTTCGCCTCTGGTGAGAAACCTGACTGCCTCACTACCTTTTTACTTGATGTGCTGATATGAGGTGTGGCAACCCGGACCGTTACGCAGTAATGCCTGGTCCTATGTTGATAATGATGATGATGTTGAAGAACGAGTATACTGCACTCCGTCCTGTTCAGTTAGACGGCTGTGAGACATGGCCGTTGAGTGTAGAGGATATGAAGCGGTTACAAGTTTTTGATCACAGGTGTCTTCGTGGCATTGGGCAGGTATAGTGAAATCACCATGTGAGCAATATTGAGGTCAGGCGAAGGGTTCTAAAGAAGAAAGTCAAATCAGTCAATGATATTGTGAACCTTCAGCGACTAGGATGCCTTGGACATATGTTGTTCATTTTGAGACGTCATCTATCTCAACATACAGTGCTAGCTGAAGTAGACTTGTGTTGGAAGGAGGTTCAAAATGGTGAGATCAAGAAGTAGTGTTAGTATAATGAATTCCCTGACTGTTAGTCTGAACCATGCACGGTGTTGACTACTTGGTTGGGATCCTCGAGAAGACAGGAATTATTGGTTGGGGAATCAGTCACAGTGGTGTAGATGTATTCACCCTTCACAGTCTAGTAATGTTTGAACGTTTTCGGTAACCTTGATTTTCAAATTGCGTCTTCTCTCATGCACCCTTTATTCAATTCAATATGACCTTCTTCTAAGTATTTTTTTTGTTAAATGATGTTGTGAAGTCCTACATTGATTTTTTCTGACCATCTGTTCATATGCAAATGTGTAGGCTGATTTTAGCTGCCGTTATTAGGTGTAGCCAATAATCTATGAAATAAATCTCCATGTAGTTTTTGGAAGTCTCATTGCTATGTGACTACATTAATTACTCTAGAAAATCATCTTAAATTAAACCATTTTGTTTCGTGATAAGATTTCATCAAGGTTTGCATATCTTTAATCATTTCACCACATAATTGTCACAATTCGCTTTTAAAGATAGTTTTCTTTGAAAACCAGCTGCTCCGACCTTTAGTTAGACTAACTGGTTTTTAGAAATCTTCACGCATGATTGGTTTGAAGCAATATATATCTAAGCTTGAAATCAGGGGTTTAGTGCCAGTTATATGCCACAGTGAACATTGTTTACAATATTTTACGGAGATATATGCTTACCTATTTTCTGTTTTAATAGTAAAGCACTTCTTTTTGATGAATAAAACAAAAATTTAATCATCTTGTCGGCTGCATTCTGTGATGCTAACGATTCTCGTCACCTGACCATATCAAATAGTTGACACAGAGTCTTGTCCATATCGGGTTTACTTCATACTTCACAGAAATAAAATACTAAAACAACCAAATTCAACAGAATCTGAAGGAAAGAAAAAAGCATTACTAGACTGGCGATGTTCTTGTATACCTTACTATCTCTTTGTATATTTTAATTGAGTGAACCGATGTTGTTAATTGTGGTGAGAGATATCATAGTATTTACAATTCGCACATTTCATTGATGGAGAAAAGCATCAAAAGAGTTATCTTCTGTGTTACCTTATCGATTCTATCTATCAGCGTACTGGTTAGTATTTTGGATAATAATTTTTGCAACTCGTCCAGAAATACCACCAGCAACCCCAGAACTACCAGTGAACACAAGCCCTACGACAAAAGTAGTAGTCCGGAACCCCATAAAGTTACTGAAAGCCAGAAAAGCAACAGGACCAGGTAGAATTCCTCCAGAAGCACTGAGAGCAGACTCAGAGACATCAGCCGATATGCTCACACCACAACTTCAGAAGGTTTGCAAGGAAAGAAGGAAGGAAAGGTAGGTAGGTACCTGTTGATTGATTGGAAGAAGGGCTACCTTGTCAAATTTCGAAAGAAGGGAGACCTAAGTGTTTGCAGGAACTGGCGAGGAATGGTGTTGCTGTCCACCTCAAGCAAAATATGAAGTTGCATCATCCTGGAGAGACTAGAAGATGCGGTGGATTCAAAATTACGACCGGAACAGGCTGGCTGACTGGGTTGAGGAAGTACGAATCATGTTGGGATGGAATTGCAACGGTACTCTGTGCATCATCATAGAACAGAGTATAGAATAGTCGAATGGCAACTGTCTACCTCAAATTTATCGACTTTGAGAAGGCTTTCCATCGAGGCATCGACTGAGAAGTAATTTGGCAGGTAGCAGCTTCAACACTACAGTTTTAGTGCCACAAACGTTCATGAATCTCATTCAACAGCTATGTGATGATGAGGCTACGTGCGAAGTGATTGACAATGGGAAGCTCAGTGATGCGTTATAAGTGAAGACAGGAGTAAGTAAGACTAAGACGAGGCTGTCGCCTAGTATCACCGATGATCTTCCTGATTGTGGTCGACTGGACAGGAGTGGATGATCACGCAGCAAAGCGTGAGGAGCTGTGAGAAGATGAGGATACACTGTTTGACTGATGAAAAGACTCTATAAGATTTGGATTTCGCCGATGATGACTTGTGTCTAGTGTCTTTTGTCGCACAAAGTCGAAGATCTACAGGTAGAAAGCAACAAGTTGAAAGAAGAGTCAGGGCAGCGAGGAAAGACGAGACTTCAAGTGAATGTAGGGAAGACGGAGGTGATGAAGATACCCAACCAAGAACAAGCATCAATCAGCATTAAGTGGAGAAACCTAAAGGAAGTAGTCTCTTCCACCTACCTACCTACCTACCTACCTACCTACCTACCTACCTACCTACCTACCTACCTACCTACCTACCTACCTACCTACCTACCTACCTACCTACCTACCTACCTACCTACCTACCTACCTACCTACCTACCTACCTACCTACCTACCTACCTACCTACCTACCTAGGTAGCATCGTTTCAACTACAGGCGGCGGCGGTGGCGGCACAGATGAGGATGTCAAAGCAGTTAGGATCGGAAAGACAGCAAGACAGGCTTTGCTGCATTAATTTGAAAGCAGTGTGGAGATATACTGCACTCAGCATAAAGCGTGAACAAGATCCAGATTTTGAACACTAATGTCAGTCAAGTAAGTCAGTGCTTCTATGTGATGGTTGAGATGCTTGGTGCGTTACGAAAAATATTTCCAACAAACTGAGACATTCATCAACAGCCGCCGCCTACCCTCACTCTATAGTGAAGACCAGATGACCAGAAAGAATAAGCAAAAAGCTATCGCCTAACAAATATCCAGAGGGAAAAAGTGCAGATGGATTGGGCATAGACTGGGAATACCATTCGGAGACATCATGAGACAGGCCCTTGAGTGGAATCGAAAAGGGAAACGACGAGTTGAGTGTCCGAGGCAAGGGTAACATGAAAGAGATCATGTGAGGAATAAATGAAAGGTTGTAGGCAGTCGTGGAGGCGGGTTGAAAAGATTGCAGGGAAGAGAGTGCAATGGAGGCGTGCTACTGAAGCCCTATGTTCCGCTAGGAACCCAAGGGACAAATAATAATTTTTCTAGTTATTTTTGAATTTTTTTAAATTTCTGCTACATTAAGATATATATTTTTTATATTTTAAGGAAAATTATCACTAATAAACATAATGTTTCACCCTACTTTATCTAAATTTTTCTACAGATAACTGGGCCTTCTTATTTGCTCAACGCTTGGCATTGAAATTTAAAGTCCCATTACATGTTGGCTTTTGCTTAGTTCCAAAATTTCAAGCTAAAACACTACGACACTATACATTTATGATTGGTGGATTGAAAGAAGTGGAAAAAGTAAGCATCATTGTCTATGAATAAAGTATGAATACAATAAGCACCACTGTGTCTGCAACTATTATTGTTAAGTACATCCTGGATATCTGTCAACAGTCTCTTACTATTCCTGTCAGTAGTATATTTTGTCTTAGTTTTTGGCTTAGCATACACCCTACAAGAAATGCTGTTGGGGAAACTAAGCGTCCAATACTTTTAGTCTCTATATGTCATTCACTCTTTAGTAAATGTAAAAAGGAGGAGAAAAGGTAACTCCTGTTGCAGATACATTTATCTTTCGCTAAGCATTCACTTTCCCCAATTCCGTTAGTGGTATAGGTTATCATCTGTTCAAGAAGCTTTTTGTGTCTTTAGATCATTAACTCATCAAAATTGATACAGCCACTTTACTTCTTATTGCCAAACTATGCTTCACTGCTATCCAGCCTTATAACTCAAGACGTTTAGGCGACTTTATACTGTATCACAATTTGTTTTAGCATGCCTAATCCATACATATACTCTTAGTTGTTTAGTTTCTGTCCTCACAGATTATCAATCATTTAGGTGTTAAAAGTAAGGAAACTCTTGTATCGTTTTGATTGTTCACAAAAATGGTAATGTTTCCTTTCAATACTGATAATAACTTTTCACAACTTCCGTTGCATCCATCTTAGATATAAAAACAAAAATTCTTGTTCAGAGTTACATTTCTAATTCATGTCAGGAAAAGTATTGCTGATCGTATCTCAAAAGCCATACCCTTTTCCAGAGACTGATGGAGTTAAGAGATCCGGTCAGTACTCATACCACTATACTCTGGAACATATGCCTTCTTCTGTTTCTTTTTACAAAGTTACAGTTTACCTTTGGTTGGTCATGTATGTGTTCAGAAGTCCTTAGAACTGTATTCTATAATATATCCTTCATGATTTCTCTTCTTTCTTCTAAGCATGTATAGTATTCGTTTAAAACCATTTAGGGAAGAATTATGTCTGACTCTTGTCCCAAAATTATTCTTCAGTTGTCCCAACCTTCAGAAAATACCATTTCAGAGCTTATCCATTATCTGCTTCTACTGTTCATCTCTTCTGAAAGGTTACAACTTTCTAAACGTAGTTTGCAATTGGATGTCATTTACTCCATTCAAACTTGTTGGATACTATGTGACTGGAAAGCACCAAGATACTTGTTGAACCTCCTTTTGTAAGAGTTCATCACTGATCTGTACTTAAGTGTGATGTTATTAAGCGTTGCCTGTTTCATGTTGGCTTCTTCAAAAAGTCTTGACAGTAGTTGCTGGCTGTCACCCCCTACACCAACGCCCTTTATCTTTGTTTTTATTACGCACCATTGCTCGCAGTCTTATGCTTGGCATGCTTAAAAGTTTCACCATGCATTTTTGTTATACAACCGCAGAACATATTAACTTATTTTACAACAAGTTTAGCACAATTTGTTTTTCTGAATTGCAATCAAGACTTAGTGGATTTTCTCATGTGCAAGATTCTAAATATGCACATTATGTCAATCACTTAAAGACTATCCGGTTTTTACAATTGGTTCACAACAGTGCACTTTCTAGATGTGATGTCCGTGTGCATCGAATAAGCTGCTGTTCCTGTTTGGTTGACACTTTAGTCAGGGAACTAAAAGCACCACAAACCAACAGTGTTCCGTCACTGTAATAAGGTTAATAATATCAAGGATGTCTTTATTATATGATCACATGCCGCATATGAAAAGAATCAAAATGTTGTACTCTTGGATAAAATATTGTCTTTTTTCATAATAAGGATATTTTGCAAAATATGTGAGAAACTGTCATGTTAGTACAGAATTCGGGTGGTGTGGCGGCGTATAATTATGTACTAGGTTAGTCTATCTGATATAGTAAATAATAGAATGACGGTGTCTTCAGCACTAGCAGAAATCAGGAATTGTAGCTCCATCTTCTTATCCGTTAACTTTATGCGGGTGACAGCAATGCTCACTGACTCAAATACTGACAGACACTAGCAGGCTTTATTTTTCAACTTTCAACGATACCGGGTTATATTAATTTTTAACGTAGCTCTACGCGCAGTTTTGTCACCACTACTGGCTCTACTTTTGGAGCACTTCTACGGCCATCTGTGCCACTGTAAAGCCGTCAGTTGTCGTATTATCACGTCAGTCTTCCTCTCTAAGGCAACTACTCAGTCATTTCGTGTTGGATCAGTGATATATTGTACCTGTTTTGACATCCTTTCATACATTTGATCGGTAGTATCGGCTCATCTGTAGTTGTCACTATCAGCATCCCCAAAATCTAGCACTTATTGAGCACTCGAAAGAAGTCACTTCAATCACCAAGGGTTTTGACCGACTACCATGTGAATTCGTGATGTGTTACTACCGCTTGACCGTATTCACACTGGCTGCCTAGTCATGACTTCTCATCCCAATCCAAATCTAACTGAATCAAAGAGGGGCAGCATCATACTGATTATCATTTGACTGTCTGGGATAGCCGTAGTTTGTCAGACTAGTATGTATACTGGGTGATGATTGAAGGTGAAATAAAAATTCGGACCGCAGCCGGATTTGAACCAGGGACCACCGGGTTACTGGCCCGGGGCTCTACCAACTAAGAGCTCAGAGGTCCGAGTGCTGACCAGATTTTTATTTTACTTCACCTTTAAGTAATACCGTATCACTCTGTACTACTTATCAAGCTAATTTATCTAATATATGTAAAACTATACTGTAAGCAGAGAAAATATCTTGACTATGCATTCATCTTATATTAGTGGCCTGGACACCACAATTTTTATTGAAGGTTTAGCAGTCTTATTGTTTCTTGAAAACTTCTCTACATCTTATTTATCTACAGAAGTATTTGTCTAAGACTAATATTGTAATAGAAAGGTAGTTTTATTGTCTTCGGTAAGAAGTTATTAGCTGCTTAGTGACGTTTGTCTTCTCTTTAGATATATGTTTTTTTTACTAGAGTGGTAACTGGTTTCATCCTTTGTGTGTGATTATCCGTTTTATTTCATTAAATGTATAATGCGATGACAAGTTATCTGTCTGTTTATCAATCTTAACGGTTACTTCAGTTTTTCAGGATAGTCGTAATTCTTGAGCAGTCAGTCATCAATTCTGGTCATATGATCTATGATTACTGAGCTATATCAAGTCTAATCCTAATATCATCATATCAGAATGTCGTGTTAACCTTAAAGGTGATCTCGTTATCTTCTTAACCCAGTTATCACAGTTCACATCCATTCACAACAAGATAAACTGCATAGTGGTCACAAAAATAAATCATATCTGTACTGGAACAAAGATTTTGCATTTTATTGCCCCTTGTAAACGTGGTACATTGTTTATTTTGTAAAAATAGGGTATTTCCGACCATCCAAACTTAAAGTTCTCAGTTAAAAAAAGTCATTCAAGTGAACTTTATGATGGATGTCATTCTTCGCCAACTAATAGCATATTTGACTACTCACAAAAGGTGAATTTGTTCAACTTTACTAATTTGTCAGGCTTTTCTCATATCCCAAAAGCAATACAATATCTGTTATCACCATCGTTCCGAATAAGAACTATCGTCAGTGATAATTATATCCAGAAATCTGATCATATTGCCCTTGGTAGGACTGTCAATTCTATCGTTGGAATTAAATCTGAACGAGGAACGTTCTTTTTAATGAATTCTCATCGTGTTCTACAGTTATAACTTGAAATTGTACATCTTTTCATAGAACATAAAAGCCAGGTATAGATTCGCCTCTTAAGCCTGTTATTGGAGATCTTAATTGAGACCTAAGGTATGAAGAGGACTACAGTTGAGTAATGTTCGTTAGTCGGCATCAAATTCAAACTAAAATAGCTTCTAGGTTTCGAGATTTCGAATTTGACAACATGAAAGTGGAGAAGCTTTTTAGGTTTGGAAAGCTGTTAAAAGTGAACTGTGCTTTGTATAGTCTCAGAGTTGTGAGTTCTTGTTCACTGGAAATGAAAATACTTTCAAGCTTAACAGTTTTGTTTCATTCACATCCTTTTTTCGTCGACTCTTTCTTTCTAAGTGACAAACAAATTCTTTTCTGAGACTACTTTGAACGGCAGTTTGTGTTTACCTCATAAATTTCACTGGAATTCAGATGTGAAACAACATTTTATGTGGTGCAGTCTTTTTGAATATCCAGAATAAATTTGTTGTTTACTAGCATTTCCCAAGCAACCCAGACAGTCAAATAGTAGCTAATTTATTGAATCTAAACGTCTATAAATGTAAGATATGACTGTCTTGTTATTGGACAGTAATGACTAACTAGGTAAGGCAAAATTTTACTGTAAATTGTGCACATGATAGAAGTAGTAATGGTAGTAGTAAGAGAAGAAACTAATGTAAACTGCTTGGGATTATTCATCTTGTTATCGGATTAATTTGGAATCACAACCGCGCGCAGTAGGTCTTTATGAGAGGTGTGAAAATAATACTCCCGGCTTTATAGGGGATGGTTTCTACTTCACTAAACAGTGTTTAGTGTGATGTGTATGTGTCAGTTACTCCGATAATTGTTTCTTGTATTATGTTGATCGGTAGTCCCATTGTTTAAACACTCGACTTTCAGACAATAAGTCTTTATATTGTTATTATTTATTTAAGATATATTGTCTCATCTTCAAATATTCGTCCTTCCAAACTAGTAATCTATTCTTCCTCACCTTGATGTCTCACAACCCCACTGTACTTTCCATAGACGAACTAGAAAATTTCCCCACCCTATTTTTGTTCCACCCTACTCGCACAACGGAAATACCTCTCTGACCGAGTTGCTTATTCACTCACCTGTATTACATTGATCTTTGCTCCATATCACTATGTAATTGGATGATTGTAAAGGTCACCACTTTCTGTACCAAAACTTGAATATTAACCTGAAAACTTAGTGTCAGATTCATACTCTTGAAAAGGATCTTCCTAGCAAGATCGAAACATTGAGGAATAATACAAAATATTTGTTTATTTTGTTATTTGTTCTAATATACTACGCAGGGATTATACAAGTAAAAATACATCCTCTACAATGAATAAGTCTTTGGTTCAGATTCCATTCCGCCTATTTTGGCTTGGGTACTCAGGTATTTTAAGCCGCCACACAACGTGTGACTTATAACCTAGCACATAAAACATGTACCAGCCTGAGTTGCATATTATCATTATTATATGTTGTGCCGCTCAGGCCTTAAATTATAATTTCACGTTGACGACCGATTTTGTAGGTTGTCCTGGACAAGTCATCTACCATACTTCGGATAATTGGTTTGAATTTTGTTAATTCCAAAAGTCTGGTTAACGAATTCATCATGATCATCTTTCTAATGTTCAAGTAGAGTTTGCAAAATTGATCAACGAAGAGAATAAACACAACTAACTCTAAACGTTTAGTGAAATAGTCACCCTTTCGTTTGTTTTTTCAACAGAAATCTTTCAGGACGAGTGTCTCTAAGACCTACCAAAACAACAAGTGAAATAACCAATTAGACTTCTTTATTTTATGAAAACCTGCCTTTCCGACAAAAATGGCGAAGCCTGATTGTCTGTTTCATTTATTACTAGGGTGGCATTTGATTTATTCTGTTCAGATGACTAATTACAGTTTATTGGCGATTTCACTTGAAAGGTGTTTAATAACACCACACTTATGTTGCAGTATTTTTTAACACCAAGGCAAGAAACAAGGCCAAAATAGTATGAAGTTGATAGGATGACTTTCGAAGATATCTGACATTTTTATGGGTGTTTTCGAAATCCATCCTAACCATTAAAATAGCCAATTAAGTTTTCCTTGTTTAGAGTAAAAAAACACCTCCCTGGGCTAAACATAAAAACCTGATTGGTCAACTATATGATTACCACCACAGTCACTCATTTTTATTTGATTTCATCTGTAAGTCGTGAGCCTGTGCTCATATAGGAAGAAAAAGTAGTGTAACTCTAGTGCTGTATGTTAAGACATCAACCCAAACTGGATGTGTCTAAAGGGCACCTTGGCAACATTCCTGACAACCAATTAGGTCTCGCTATTTACTTAAAATCCACCTTTTGGGTGAGATGAAGAGACGTAATTGGTTGTTTAAGTTGCTGCTAGGGTGGTGGCCTTTAAAGTTTCTCACCAAACCAAGCATGGATCATAAGTGTGTTACACTATTATCATTATTATTATTTGTCCTTTGGGTTCCTAGTAGAACATAGGGCTTCAGTAGTAGCACGTCTCTATTGCACTCTGTTCTCTGCAGTCTTTAGAACCTGGTTCCACGACTGCCCAGAACCTTTCATTTCTTCCTCACGTGATCTCCTTCATATCACCCTCGGACTCCCAGTGGTTGTCTTTTGGGTGACAATATCCGAGTAGATTATTGACTCTCCAGTTGACAGTTGGGAAAGTCCACTTCCATTCCGTCTGCTTTCGCAGATTCCTAGCCTAGCACTTCTATGCTATACCTTCTTATCTCTTTTGCAATCTGGGCTACCTTGCTAGGTTCATACATGGTGTGGACACTTCAAGTCCCCATTCTTACTTTCGCTTTCACCGAGAGAAGAGAAGATACATCGGCCAATTGGCTTCCGGAAGGCTTTCACCAACCGGTGTCATTTCGTCTCTCCGATTCCAGAGAGGAATAAGTTTGTTTTTATTTTTATATTTTGTTTGTGCTTTGATGTTTCTTTAGCGGTTGGATTGGTTTTCCGGGGTAGGGTTGGTAGTCCTATGTCCAACCTTTCCTCTTTATCCGGGTTTAGTGACCAGCTAGTGACTAGTGCACTAGTTAACCAGGCCAGGTTGTCATAAATACATACACATGCTGATTTTTTAACTGCTATAACCAATATAATCATGATGATTCATTCTGGTGTGTACCTTCTGTCTGAATAGCATGTGCTCACCATTGTGTATTTGGGTGACTATTACGACCACCCTAGCAACTGATGAGGTAGCCAATTACAGTCCTTTATTTTATGGGAAGGTACTTTTCCAGACAAATTACCAAAGCCTGATTAGTCATTTCAGTGGTTGCCAGGGTGGTTTTTAAAGTCACTCGACTGTGGTGGTAGGTTTTCCATAAAACTCCGAAATCTAATTAGTTGTTTCGGCAGTTGCTGTTATGACCTTTAGAATCAGTGGTCACACAAGCATTAGATTATTTCGTCATTGAATTCTGTCTCGTTCCGAGAAACATAACTCATCACGCCAATGGTCTACCATGAATATGATGATGGAATCTGAGGTGTGACTTTAAGGGGTCTCCCTACAACTATTGAGCTGATAAATTAGATATCTATTTTTTTCCTCTTGAAGGTTAGTTTTTCACAAAATACAGAAACCTAATTGTCTATTTCAGGAGTTCTGTCTGGAGGTTTGTGGAGATCCATTCATTGATTTAAGGTTGGAACTCATCATGGACTGGCATTAGTTGTTAAAACATTGGAAACCTAATGGCACCGAGCAGCTCTTTCATCCTAGTATGGGACTCCTCAGTAGTGCGCATACACGGCTTTTCCCCACCAGGGATCGAACCCACGACCTTCAGATTCCGTGGCCAACGCGTTACCATTGAACCTACTGGGTTGGAATCCGATGGTCCATATTCCCTACTTCTGTCAGTCCATGATATAGCGCGGTCTTTATCCAATGTCGTCGTTAAGTAACTGTCCTTATGTTCGATTTGCTTGACTTCACTGGTGACGACTTCTCATTTGAACTTCGGGAATCACCTCTCGAAGCTAGTCACCAATGAGTACTAGATTAATTCAATCTGGAGGTTTATGGAGATTTATTAATTGATTTTAGGTTGGAATTCATCATAGACTGTCATCAGTTGGAGGAACATTAGAGTTATTAAAGTGAACTTTAATGGGTTACACTGATTAGCATCTATCTTTTTAATCAGTTTGCTGTTTTAAGGAGTTGTTCATTTGGCTTCTTTTTCCATGACGCTGTTTATTTGATTGTTCATAAAAGCGATGTTTGTTTTAATCTTAGTGTTTATAAACAGTTGAGTTTGAATCACACTTTCAAAATGTTTCTTATACTTCCCACTGATGGAATTACATTATATTATTGATTTGTACATAGAAACTATGTCTTAGCACACAGGTTTGTACACTTTTATGAGATGTAATTTGTTACAATCATTCATCACCTTTTTTAAAATTTTTATTCAGGAATGTCGTGAACTTTGGATACCATTTCACCTTACCTCTGCTGCGAGTATATCGAATCAACAGTCAGTGAGGACAGGTGTAAAGCGTAAATTGAGTGAAACAGATATTATTGACACTGAATGTTATTCCGACGCTGTTGCACACTCTTTGTTGAATATAATACAGAGTGCTAATATTGGGTGTATTGTGACAGATTTTTCACCCTTACGTGAACCTTCATCATGGATAAAACAATTAGCTGAACTGTTGCCGGAAAATATTCCATTTTGTCAGGTAAGAATTGTTAAGAAAATTACTAATCATACGGTTTATTAATTCTGTGATTATGAGCTTGTTTAAATTTCATGCTTATCTGTTCCCATTACACAAATTTTCAGCCTTAGGGAAAGGTATATGTGAATAGAGAGATAAACTAGCGTCATCTGGTACTTAAGTTATAAATGCTATCAGTGATCTGCTCCGTTGATAACCACCAGTTGTAAATCGGGGATATGAGGACGCCAATCAATAACACGTTTATAATCGATAGTTTGCCGTAAAATTTGTAATGGTTACCAATTCCTGTCAATCTTGTTTACAACAAAAAACTCCGTAACTTCAAATATGTTTGCACGTTAATCTGTAGCGCACACTTGATACATACCAAATTATGTTACAGCCCCGGTGATTGAGGCTTAAATAAGTCCAAGTGACTTTAACAGTCACCCTAGTCACTGCTAAGATTACGTTCCTTTATTTTATGATGAAAAATTACCTCTCTGGTAAGAATGCTGAAACCCGATTGGTTATTTCACAAGTTACCTTTAAAAGTCACTCATTAAGTCGAGTGGCAGTGAATAACAATAAATAGGCCATATTTGATGTTGGATAACATATGGCACAGTGTGGGATGACTTTAAAGGCTACCCCGGCAACTATTGGAACAACCAATCAGGTTTAAGCATTCCGGTTGGAAAGGCAGTTTTTCATGAAACAAAAGAATGTAATTGGTTATTTCAGCAGTTGCTAGAGTGGCCTTTAAAGCCACTCCGTAGTCTGTGACCACCCTACTGATTATTGAAATCACCAAATAGTTTCTTTATTTTGGCTGAACAAACTGGTTTTTCGTAAAATACTCTTATTGACTATTTCAGTAATTGTTAAGGTGGTCTGTAAAGCCCGTCATCGAAAATACGAGTATTCCATTTGATCACGTGTTCATAATTGGTTGTGTTTAAAAGTGGTTGTTTGTCTTGATCCGGACAAAAAGTGCAAATGTTCTTATCAATAGATAAATTTTTTCATCATTTCCACTGTGCATACTTTTGGATTCAAAACTTTGAAACGGAGTGGCTTCAAAGGCCACCCTACTAGCTGCTGAAATAGTCAATTAGACTTCCCTACTTTATGAAAATCTGCATTTCCAGCCGATATGAAGAAACCTGATTGTTATTTCGATCGTTGCTAGGGTGGCCTTTAAAGCCGCCCCTGAAAGGTAATCAAGGGAGGTGATGCAACGCAGTAAGAAGAAAAGTATCGGAAACATGCAGTATATTGTCACCATACATTTCGAATAGTTTGATCACATGACAATCCAAATAAGGTGTATTAAGGAAATAGCAGTCATGAAAATAGAAATGCAGAGCCAAAACAGCATGTCTGTATGGTAGACCTCTTGGCAAGTAAACCAAAATCAACGTAGGCTTAAAGTGGACTTGAGAGGTTTTTGCATAGAATAGGAAGCGGGTGAGGTGGGTAGATTCAAAGACTGACAAGCTTTCGTCATATTTAAGCTCTCGTTCTTGAATGCTTTCACGCAATACTTTAAAACGTAACGCTAGTTCCTAGCACTGTATTTGTATTTAAGACCACCATAATAACAACTAGAATAACCGATTAGACTTCTCCACTTTATGAAAATCTACTATCGTATGCAATATGTCGACACGCGACTGGTCATTTCAACAGTTGCCAGAGTGGCCTTTAAAGTCGCATTATGTCTGTTGATAGATAAAGATGCACTTTTGTCGTCTGCACTAATAGGATCGTCGAGGTCATTTGTTTGTTAAACCATATAAGTACATGTACATACATGTGACACTGTTTAAATTTATCAAGCATGCCACCGTCATTGAAATGTAAGTCCATATCTTGAAATGAACCGAGACAATGATATTTGCTAACGCTTACTTTTTGCATACATTGACATAACAAGGTTGAATTCGCCACATACTTTATAACTGTTGAAAAGAATGAAATAAACGGAAGTAAGAAAATAGCAAAATAGGTGGGAAGAATACAAGAGAACAAAGAACAAATACGTAAAGATCAGTAGGATATTCAAAATTTTGTGAGCCTTCAAGAGAGTGACTTCGAAGGCCCACCTAGCAACAACTGAAATAACCAATCAGACTTCTCTGTTTTATGAAAATTTCCCTTCCTAACCGAAATGAAGAAACCTAACTGGTCGCTTCGATCGTTGCTAGAGTGACCTTTAAAGACGCCTCATTAAGAGGACTGACTCTAAAGACCACCTTAGCAACAGCTTAAAAAAAACCAATCAGATTTCTATATTTTATTAAAATCGGCTTTTCCAAGCGAAATACAAAAACCTAGTTGGTCATTCCAATCATTGCTAGGGCGACCTTTAAAGTCGCCTGTTTAAGCGGTCTTGGTTTATACATATATATATATATATATATATATATATATATATATATATATATATATATATATATATATAGCCCACACAAGGCACATGGATATTGTATTTATTGAAATTTATAAAAAATGCACGAGATGTCTTAGAGGCATGCATCCAATCGAGGTGTCAGCGGATGAGAATCAAAGGAGTGACTCTAAACTCCCACCTTAAGGCTGACTTTAAGGGCGACTTTAAAGGCCACCCTAGCAACAATCCAAATGACCAATTAGGTTTCTCCATTTCGGCTGGAAAGGCAGATTTTTTCAAAATAGAGAAGTCTAGTTGGTTATTTCAGTAGTTGCTAGTGTGGCCTTCCGAGTCACTCAAGCAAAAGATGAACTTTGAGGGACATTCATTATTGGTTGGTTGTTGCTCTCATCCATTTTGTGTACGGATATAACAACTTCTTTATAAGTACTTCGATAAGTTAACATCTAGCAGGCCGTTTGTTCAACAAGTATTTCCAACACTCTCCTTTCTGTATAAACACCTTAGTATTATATCAAGCGTATAACTTTCACATTTTATGATAGTGACTAACAGAAAAATGTTATTTTATCAGCTTCAGGACCAAAATCTGACCTGATGGAGTTGAATAAGTTGAGCTTTAGGTAAATGGATTAGGAATATATTAAAAATGTATTTTATTTGTAAGAAACTGTCACCTTATTGAGGTTACTCTTTGTACATCGTAAAGGAAGCTTTTTGAGAGCTTCCGTATCACAGACAAATCAGCACTACTCAATAAACTGACGTCACATTGTGATCTCAATTTAAAATAATAATACAGTTTGGTAGATGCACACATCAGGTTAGTATTCATCATTGACTGACATTAGTTGGAGGAACATTGGGAACCTAAGAGCACTGGATGGCTGTTTCATCCTAGTGTGAGACTCCTGAGCAGTGCACACCCATGACTCCACCTGGGATCGAGCCCAGGACCTTCAGGTTCCACGGCTAGCACGTTCTCATTGAGCCACTGGGTCGGAATCCGATAGTCCATATTTCCTACTTGTGTCAATTCAGTTGGTAGGGCCAACCAAGTGGAACATGAAGATAGTCACTCAACGACGGCATGCGGCGCTATATCGTGAATTGACAGAAGGAGGAAATATGTACCATTGAATTCTAGCCCAGTTGCTCATTGGTAACATGCTGGCCACGAGACCTGAAGGTCGTGGGTTCGACCTCTGATAGGGCTGGGTCATGGTTGTGTACTTCTGAGGAGTTTCATTGTTCCTCCAACTGGTACCGGTCGATGATAAATACCAACCGAAAACCAATAAATCGCCACAAACCTCCAAATTGAAATGCACATCTATTTTTGTACTAGACTGTATGCCACATCTATTGTATGAGAGTTGGTGAACATACTTTTCTGTCCAGAGCTAAGCATTTGGAAAGTGTTGAATCTGTGAACAACTATTGAGAGCTCAGGTAACTAGACCAGCCAGAAGCCAAAGTATGATTATATGACTTAACAAGCACAAGATTATTTTCCGCACCTTCACTGAATGGAGACTGACAGTTCGACCTGACCGCCAGGATTTAGATAGTGTAAGTTGAAACTAATGACTAAGTGGTTACAATTTAAAAATAATTTTTAATAGCCTAGGTAGCTCAACAGATGATGTTTTGAAACTCAAATGAGTAATTGGATATTCCAGTGAATACAATCACCCCTCCTATAGTGGGCTACAAATACGTTCATCTGTTACTTTAATCAATTAGGTATATTTTTCTTCCAATCCCACAAAACCAATAACTCAAAAATCAATGAAAACATGTATTTAGAAGCAAGAATGGATTATTGACTAAATCTATTAGCAGCAGTATATGAGATTTATTTACTCATGTGTAAAGAGACTATACCTTGCTGATAAAACAGTGAAAAGTTATTAGTTCCTTTCTTGAATCAAAGTAAGAAGGAAAAGATCGTCTTAAGTGTTGAAATACTTTTTTCTGAGTAGTAGTAGACTTTGGTTTTCATTTTTATTTAGATTTTATACCTTGATCTCACTAGCAAAACTGAGATCAAAGTTTGTTGCATAGAAACACAATCACACACACACACAGAAAGACCGTTGGACTGAATAACTAAATATTCTTTTCCTCATCTATTGATTATTTTTTTAATGTTTATTTGTTTACACAGTTGTTTCATAGACATATTAGTATCAAGTGATTATCAACAATATTTAATTGGGATTTTTTTCCCCAGATGGTAATAAAAGAAATGTGCTATGTAGAGTTGTATTATTAGGCGGTGACATATATTCGTCGACTAGTTCGTGTCATCGATAATGTCCCAGTGTGATTTAATGATGATAGTAGGAAGGCAGTTACAAACAATAATGGCTTAACTTTCCAACATTATGTTACGAAGGAATACAAAAAGTTTGATTGACTTACGATAATTCAGGCCACTTGTGGTACCGGTCAAATATTGGATTGTTTACAAAAGGTCGAGTGTATGGCACAGCAGTTTACTAGGTCGATCACAATTGGTCTTTAAGATAACATAGGAAGTGAAGTTTACCTCCATAACATCATCTGCTTGTAGTGGAACAACTACCTGGTGTTTAGCAGTAGTCTTATGTCAAAAAGGTAAGTCAGTTGATAGAATTAAATATCTTCATCAACTGAAATGGCTAGGGCATCCGTTATGCATTCTTAGTCACTATCGACCCCGACATATATTGTTAGCTCAAGTAGTGTGAGATTAGTCAAAGATTAAAGATAGCTAGGTTGAGATGCTGCATCAGTTCACAAATATTCTAGCTATTGAGAAATTTATGCTTCTTGTTTGGAGCCAATGTGATGACTGTAGACGATTGTTGGGGTCTCTAAATGATGTGGCTCAGAATAAATCGTAGCAGTAGAGATGCATTTACATTCTATCTTCATCTTAGAAGTTAAACCTTTTTTTTCGTCTGCTTTACTCCATCTACTTCTCTTCCCATGATATTCTACGACATTATTTTCATTATGATGTCTTTCATTTTATCGCCTTGCATACTGATGCAATAATGTGAACTCCATCATGCGGTTCCCTTATTGATAATAAAATAACTAAGATGCAAGGTAGGTTAAGGTATTTACTACTCAAATTACCATCACTTTCTGTATTGACAGGATATTCATTCCTCATATTCTGAGTTGTAAATAGCATGTATATCAGTGGATTCTGTTCAAACACTTAGGTAAACTTCAAAGCAGTCGATAATGAGTGAAATCAGTAGATCTTAGTCTTTTCACTTCAATTTACGCTTATTTGCTCATTTGTGGTAAACCCACTTTCTGTAAAAAATTATTATTGTTATCAGCTGTAGAATTTCAAGCAATCGGGATAAATTACTTCAGATTGAATGTCATTCTTTCGGTGTTAAGGATTATCAAATATCCGTTTCTTTATTATTTGTTGTTAGTTCATGTGAAAACAGACTTGAAGAAACCTAAGTATGGTATTTATCTGAAGCATAGGTTGTTGACAAGAGATAAACAAAAATGAAACCAATGAAAGATAGCGAAGGAAATTTGGTTACCAAAGAAGAGAAACAAAGCTAACAATGGGCTGACCACTTCAAAAAAAACACTTGAATTGACCACCAACTGCAACTCATCCAGAAATGCCACCAGCAACCCCAGAACTACCAGTGAACACAAGCCCTACGACAAAAGTAGTAGTCCGGAACCCCATAAAGTTACTGAAAGCCAGAAAAGCAACAGGACCAGGTAGAATTCCTCCAGAAGCACTGAGAGCAGACTCAGAGACATCAGCCGATATGCTCACACCACAACTTCAGAAGGTTTGCAAGGAAAGAAGGAAGGAAAGGTAGGTAGGTACCTGTTGATTGATTGGAAGAAGGGCTACCTTGTCAAATTTCGAAAGAAGGGAGACCTAAGTGTTTGCAGGAACTGGCGAGGAATGGTGTTGCTGTCCACCTCAAGCAAAATATGAAGTTGCATCATCCTGGAGAGACTAGAAGATGCGGTGGATTCAAAATTACGACCGGAACAGGCTGGCTGACTGGGTTGAGGAAGTACGAATCATGTTGGGATGGAATTGCAACGGTACTCTGTGCATCATCGTAGAACAGAGTATAGAATAGTCGAATGGCAACTGTCTACCTCAAATTTATCGACTTTGAGAAGGCTTTCCATCGAGGCATCGACTGAGAAGTAATTTGGCAGGTAGCAGCTTCAACACTACAGTTTTAGTGCCACAAACGTTCATGAATCTCATTCAACAGCTATGTGATGATGAGGCTACGTGCGAAGTGATTGACAATGGGAAGCTCAGTGATGCGTTATAAGTGAAGACAGGAGTAAGTAAGACTAAGACGAGGCTGTCGCCTAGTATCACCGATGATCTTCCTGATTGTGGTCGACTGGACAGGAGTGGATGATCACGCAGCAAAGCGTGAGGAGCTGTGAGAAGATGAGGATACACTGTTTGACTGATGAAAAGACTCTATAAGATTTGGATTTCGCCGATGATGACTTGTGTCTAGTGTCTTTTGTCGCACAAAGTCGAAGATCTACAGGTAGAAAGCAACAAGTTGAAAGAAGAGTCAGGGCAGCGAGGAAAGACGAGACTTCAAGTGAATGTAGGGAAGACGGAGGTGATGAAGATACCCAACCAAGAACACGCATCAATCAGCATTAAGTGGAGAAACCTAAAGGAAGTAGTCTCTTTCACCTACCTACCTACCCACCTAGATAGCATCGTTTCATCTACAGGCGGCGGCGGTGGCGGCACAGATTAGGATGTCAAAGCAGCTAGGATCGGAAAGACAGCAAGACAGGCTTTGCTGCATTAATTTGAAAGCAGTGTGGAGATCTACTGCACTCAGCATAGAGCATGAACAAGATCCTAATTTTCAACACTAATGTCAGTCAAGTAAGTCATTGCTTCTATGTGATGGTTGAGATGCTTGGTGCGTTACGAAAAATATTTCCAACAAACTGAATACATTCATCAACAGCTGCCGCCTACACTCACTCGATTCTGAAGGTCTGAAAGAATAAGCAACAAGGAACTCTGGTTTGGCAACGAGCAACCAAGAACCTGTCACCCAATAAGTATGCAGAAAGTGAAGAAAGATAGGATTGAATATAGATTGAGAAGACCGTTTGGGGACATCACGCCCATGCAAGGCCCTCGAGTGGGACCCGTATGGGAAACGACGAGTTAGGTGTCCGAAGGTGACATGGAGGAGATGGTGTGAGGAAGAAATGGAAGCTTGTGGGTAGTCGTGGAGGCAGGTTGAAAAGACTGCAGGGAAGAGAGTGAGATGGTGACGTGCTACTGAAGCCCTATGTTCCACTAGGAACCCAAGGGACTAATAATAATAATAGCTTGTTGACTGTTACTTTTAACCAGTGTAAACAAATTTCGACCTGTTATTCAAGAGTTTCAGAACTCAGCTTTCATTCAGTTGGTCATGTGTTCATATCTCACTAAAAGTACAAATTTTTAACCGAGTAGGTTAGTGAATGAGTCTTCACACGGTTATGCAATCTCGTAGTAATTTGAAATATATAAAACTGTTGGTTGAAAAGCTGTCGAGTCACTTGACTCAACCATTCTATCCTATATTCATATCCATTCGTTCATATTATACAGCAGCTTATAGCAAATATTGTTATCCTAGCATATTTGATCACCAATTGCTACCATTACTAAGAATTGGAAAACTTCGATTTACTTGGTTACTTACTAGTGAAGCGGAGAAAGAAGTGAAGATATGAAGTCTTCGTTTCAGAGTTTAGTTTATGTAATGCAACCCATTATCTGTTTGTTATTTCAGGACTACTACTAAAAGTTCTAGAATTTACACAAAATTTAGTAACCATTTCATACAATGGTCTAATCAACTATTAAGAAAGAAACAGTGCATGCAATAATTGGCTTTAAATATTTTTTAAAAGATTTTAACTGTTATTTTTAAAGGTATATAGGATGGAATATTTACATTAGTGAAAGGTTATCTTCTACACAATATTTTTGACCTTATGACTATCTACTTAAAGCATATAAGATTGGATAGCTAGAAATTGATCTTAACGATACACCTGGACTGATTGTCCACCTTATATCTTACGCTTATTACTGAAAGCATTAATATTATCCACCACTTATTTAACCTCTATTTTTCTGTCTTTATTCAGTACTCTTTTAATAAACTTATTTTCTTTATTTTATTGTATTTTATTGACCAAAATTCTGACCCATATTGATTTTGCACAAAATATTTACAAAGAATGCGCATAGTTGTTCATTTGTTGGTGTGTGCGTGTGTGTAACCTCATGACAATATCAAAACCGTGTGGTTACAAGTCTTCTGGATCGAAATCTAGAGATATCAATCATGCCCATTTCTTCAAAGAAGTATACAACAGATAGAAAACATTACAACTATCCTTTTGTTTTTAGAGAAAATACCGATTTCTAAAATGCCATTCTGTATAATTAAAAGAGATAACTAAACTTTTTCAGAGACCACAGGATTTCCATGTACTAGACAGTGAACCACGTCTATGGCGTGAAGACTGGTGATAACCACCTAGCAGCCCACGCTTCTGTTGGTAGGACGGTGTTCAAACCAAAGAACCACTGGTTTAAAGTCAACTGCCTAGATTAAGGATCATCGCGTAAATAATATATGCTATGCTTGGTTTCTGAGACAGATGGTAAGGTTATATCCTTTGGAAGGTCAGAAGTCTTACTGTATCATTTTTTCATTGTACGGAGGATGGGTTTCAACATGTTGGTCCGTAAATCTGTACAATCATCTTTACTCTGCGGATTGCCGTTGATGTTAGAAAACTTTCTTGAGTACCGATGCAAATCTACCAATTTCAACATCCTTAAAAGCACTGTTTGTGACTGACTTCAAGCAGATGTTGGTTGTGCTAGTGAGATCAGATAAGAGTATTTACTTTCGCTTTCCGGTGCGTCACAAAGATATCAACTTCCAGGGTGTGTGCAATTAGGAAGTAACAATTAGTTGTACACTCCCAGTGGCACACAACAGCCTATTCTCCTTAATATGTGTAGATATTTCAGTACCTTAACGGATACAGAAAACAAAATGTACTAGGGCCTCTCTATGTTAAGCTGTAAATATCAATTTCTTACTTTGGAAGAAAATGGTTAAAAAATTATCGGAGCTCTTTCGTCCGGCTATTCTAGATTGTTGAATATTCCACTTTATAAGAATGATGGAAATCTTCTGGTGACAACCACAGACGAAATTAGTTTAGTTTGCATCATGTGTAAGATCATAGGATATAGAATCATTCGAGCACTAAGCACTTCCTACATTTATCGATGCTAATGCGCCGGTTGAGAGTTGTTTTGATAGTGTGTTACTGTAAAACGACTAGTGATCAAGTGTTATTCTTAATCAAACCTCTACTGAAACTCATGCATTAGTTTTAGGGTTTACAAGGAGTCGTCACTTGAAGTAATTACAACCAGTGATGTCCATTATCATCAGTCCTAGCTAACTATTGTAGATATATTGATAAATTTAACTATAACCACCTGATTGATGACATAGCCCTGTTAGATGGAGATGCACACAAAATGCACAGTATTGTGAACATACGTTCAACACAAATCTTGGTGTGTTTAACGTACATTCACCAGCAGTCAAATGTTGATGGATGATTCAGGGATTGGTCTGTACCGATTCCCTGCTTAGGAATAGTGTGTTAAGTGATGGGAAGTTGTATCAAGTATCTGATATGTCACAGGGTTAATTTAAGGTTCAGCAGTCCTCGGCATTATTCTTCGGTTATGAAACATAGTTGTTGTTATGGGAAAACATTTGGGTGATAGAAGCACTACATGGTCAGTACTGAATTTATGTATAATGTACCAGTCAAAAAGGGAAGTTATTCTATGAGGTAGCGAACCCTCACAAACTGAAATAGCTTGGTCATGTGTTGCATTTTCCAAACCACTGCCTATTTCGATGCACCATAGTAGCCAAGATAAGATTAAGTTGCAAGCAAACTCAACGATATCTAGAGTACGACATGGCATCCGTCCGTGAAGTCACTGAATGTTTGTTGGTTTCGCCATATATGGACGAGGTGTAGGCTGATAAGAACCCTTGAAATTACAGGAACAAGTGGCTAGAGAATTGATGGTTTGGCTCAAAAGTCATCAAAATGACAAAAATATGTACACATTTTATTAACCCTAATTATTTATTCCCTCTGCTTTCTACACACTTTGTTTACTTCAATATCGTTATTTGTCGACTCTTGTTCTCTTTGTGTGTTGTTATGACGTGTGGTAACTCGATCTGATACACTTTTTTTCAGCGATCTGCATTGATTTGTAATTGTGTATGTAGTGAAAAACGATTGTGAAATGGTCACTTTGATAGGTTATTATGATTTTTAACTTGATCATGCATATTATATAGAGGGCGAAAGTTGAATATTTATCTTTGTTATGATTCTACTTTCAAAGCTGTACGATTCTGTTTATAGGAATAAAAGACATTTAGCAATTGATTTGTTCGTTGATACTTGTTTATTCAGCGAAATATTGTTATTAACAATATAAGCTAGGTAAGTGAATCATTAGATCGATTCAATTTACAAACTTAAAGGTCAAAAATAAAATCGTTAAATTAATACACAATTGTTCTAATGATGTAGAATAAAGTTTATGCCCCATAAGAGGGATAAGAATAGTGTTGCGAATGCTGTTACTTGATGAAATAAGGGGGAAGAAAACAGTTTCTGTATAATGCAATCGATAGGGTTAACCTAAGGTCAAGGTAATTAAATGGGCTATAAAAATTGTTTTGGTTTCAAATGGTGTTCATATGAGCCTTAGTTAATCAGTTTATGACTCGGTTAACATACATCGAAAAATGATATTTCTGATTTTCTCCTTTATATCTACTAAATATATCATACGTTATACTTGAATGTGTCGAAAGTGTTTCCTAAGCGTGACTTTAAAGGCCACCCTAGTAACGAACGTAATAACCAACTAGGTTTCTTCATTTTGGCTAGAAAGGCAGATTTTTACAAAACAGAGTATAACTAGTATTTTGATTGGTTATTACAGTTGTTGCTAGGGTGGCCTTTAAAGTCAGAGGTTTTCGAATATCACATGTATTGTGAATTTGTGATTCAATTTCATCACGTGATGTCTTATAGAACTTCACCGTACCAATAGCTGGTCCCAGCCTACTTTTCGTGTTGTAAGTCGACTGGTTTGTAATTAAAGTGATCTCACCTAGTTACTCATAGACCCAGCTTTTGTACACAGTTGATATTCAGGTATTATGGCGATAATGATCAACAGCAAATACGAAATAAATTATAACTATAGTTAGGAGTGCTATTTCATAAATAAGGTTGGTAAATGAGGGTAAAAATAACGGAATTAAGTTATATACTTCCCTAACATGATCAACAAAAGTTTCTAATTAGTAAATCATACGGTTAACAACTTGGAACCAATGACCTTTTTTGCAAAGGCATAAAACAGATACGTTTACATTTTAAAAAATACCGCTTACATTGCTGACGTTTTTTGAATGTATGTACATTTCATAAATTTGACTAAGTATCCTAGTTAATGTGTCAATATGACTCTTTCTACATATTCTTCTGTTAAATCTTATGTTTTTTAGTTGCTATCCCCTTCTTATCTTTCTCTAGATAAGCGTTTTCGTAATGGTCATTGTTTGATCATTGAGTAGTCGGGGTTAGACAAAGGGTACAAGGCAACTCGATTGATGAGGTTATGAACCTTAATCGACTGAGATGCCTTGGACTTATACTTTGCATGCGGAGTCATTGCCTATTTCCATGTACAATGCCTGCAGAAATTGGGTTGGGTTAGAAGAGGGTTCAGTATGATCAGATTAAGACCTGGCACCAATCCATGAAGTCCCTGACTGTTAGCCTATGCCGTGTAGACTACCTAGCTGGGTTCCGCAAAACGATAGGAATCAATGATTGAGGACTCTTGGTGAAGTGGCACAGATCAATTCACTGTTTGATGTCTCCTAAAGCTGAGATGTATTTACTAAACTTAATTTCTATCTTCTCTCAATACATGCTTCTCTACTTTAATACTAGTTTTCCCTGTCAACTTGTCTTTTGTTATACTACTGTGAATTGCAGCAACTTGAACCGACTTGTATTGATTCTATCTGTCATTGAAATAGTTCCCAGTCTATCTCTTAATGTAGGAAATTTGCCATTGAATTGGTTTCATATTTTCTCGAACAGTTTTCACCTAAATTCCACAAAATAAAGAGCCATATACATTCATTTAGCATCATATGGAATACTTTATGTAATATACTGCTGGTATAGTCATCGTGAAACTTCCTTGTTTCTAAAATTCCTACATTTATGATGTACTGGTTAGTTGGAATCCATGTTTTTCTTCATTTTTAAAATGTCTACTTGTTTATAAGCGTCCATTTTCATGTTTCCAACAATAAAGGATGCTAGATAAATTTGTTTCCACTTACGTATGTATGATTTTATTTAGAATTATTAGGGAGGTATAAGTGTTACGCTTTCGATCGCTAATGGTTATATATTCCGAACGAGTATAATACGCACGCTTAGCTGACAGCTAACTTAGTATGCAAGAGCCACTGACTGCAAACCCGGGGCGAATAGAAAGAAGACCGAAGCTGGATGATCTGAGAGTTTACTCCGAGAATATAATAATAATTCAATCCAAAACACGTGGAATAAGTATACACATGAAAAATGATCTTGTCCTCAATTTGAGGCATTTGCATAGTAAGAGTAAAGATTAACCAATTAGCGATTTACATTACAATGGGGGCAGAAAGTAGACTACAGTCATACCGTAAAAATGATATGGGAATGACACGTTAAAATGTTCAGATCAATAACAATGTTTTACACAAAACTGGGGCATAAGTATACGCTAGATTATATACTAAATATAGTGAGTCACTCACCAACCCATCGTTACACTTTTGTTAATAGATATTTCATTTTGAAATGAATGATGAGTTTTCTTTTAAAAAGGTTTGGTAGTATTTCGAGCAAAATTATCATCTGTGATTACTTCGAAAATTACATAACGTATTATGAGATTAGCCTTATGATTTTAAGAAAAAATCTGTTATCATTGCTTACTATCTGTGAGTTACAAAATAATGTATATTTTCTCCCCGTTTGCTTCTTGTTTCTACGGTTATATACATTCAGACTTAAATAATCAGACCATGGTGACTAGCAAAGGATCCCATGATACGCGTTTCGTCCTACTTGGGACTCGTCAGCCGCATGTGCCTTCACCTCAGTGAGTGATGTTGTTCCCACTGAGGCCCGAACCCCAGTGCCCTTCACTTCAAACGCCAGCGCGTTATCTACTAAGCCACTGGGGTGCATGTACATCCAGCTGACGAGGCCCAAATAGGACGAAACGCGCGTCATGGATTCCTCTGCTAGTCACCTAGATCAATATAACATCATGAATATCCAGGCATTCGCATAGGAGCCCAACTACCAAGCAATTAGACCCGGTATAGCAACAGAAAATTACAAGCATCATTACAACTACTACAAAGTGAAGAGTAGTCAGTAAACCGATTGTAATTCCTGCTTTAAAAGAAAGTGATTGAGCTAAATTATTCTACGCAAACAACAGTTGACTTGACTGTTGTCAGCGATAGATTCTGATTTTGAGTATTGTCAAATTTGTAATTTATTAGTTCGTCTAGTTTGACTCATATCTTTCTTTGTCGGAGTAGAATTTTCAATCTTGAAGGTAATTAAAGTGAAATAAAAATCTGGTCAGCAGTCGAACCTCATAGCTCAGTTGGTAGAGTATCGAACTGGAAACCCGGCGGTCGCTTGTTCGAATCCTACCGCGGTCCAAATTTTCATTTCACCTTCAATCATCACCCAGTATAAAATGAATATAGCGAACAATGTAAGCGTAAAAGAAACGCTAGGTAGAACGTTTATTCATTTAAATCATCACATGTATACACAGAGTATCACGAGGAATACTAGAAATGCCAGGAAGTGATTTATCTTCACTTACACGGTCCCAAGAAGTTAAATTTCCAGCAAAGTTTTAAATTTGTTCCCAGTGGTTCGCCCCTCGAGTAGTTAGTCCATGAAGCCATCTAACTAAAGCCAGCAAATATACACAGATTTTTGCTCTGATTATCAATTCGAATCATAAATAAACATATCCATTTTTTTTATCCTGTTCCTCCTTGCTTGTTGGTGAAGTTGTGCATACGATTAAAGTGTTAGCTGGGTGGGAGCAATCGACAAGAAGCCCTGGACCTGGGTTTCGTATTTTTCTAGCACTCGCCAGCAAGGCGCATCTGCAACCTTGACGGAACTGATTTCCCGCCTGAGATTCTAACTCGCGTAACCCAGTGTTACAGTCGGAGACATTACCACTGAGCTATTCGGGCTGCAACTGACCTCATGTGGGACTGGGTTAGGTGTATCGATTGGTTACTGGAGAGTAATCAAACAACAACATAAAGTTGGTTACCTCCCACTAACCAATCAATAAGAGATTGAAGTGTCTTGTGAAGGTAATGTCATATGTATCTGTCTGAGTGTTCCGTTTCACTTTCTCGAATGTAAATCACCAACAATAACATGCACTAGTTTTTAAATCTGTTCGACTTAGACTATTCTTGTGTCATTTCACTCAATTTCCAACCATTGATTCCTGGCTTTTTAGAAACTGCTCAACCAATGAGTTGACTGTTACCTACACAGGTCATACGTTATTTCCATATTTTCTCTCAGCTAAATTATCTTTAGAAAACAGGATGCAGTAAATGCATGTTTACTCTAGTCAGCAGTCCAGAGGCTGATGTTTCTTTGTCATTTCTTCCGACACTGTTTTGCTGAGTTTGTTATTGAAGAAAATTGTAAAGGGGAACTGATATATACTTGCTGCGAAATGTTAGTCACACACGCCGTCTCTAAAACTGATAAGTAGAGCGGAGCTTCCATTTAAGTGCATGAATCTACATAACTGAGATGTGTTACTTACTTTAAGCAAAGTTTAATGTGTAAATAATAATGCGTGTATATATCTGCATTCATATTCACTGTTGTTTGTGTGTAAAGTTCAATGCTACTGTAATCCTAGCCTTATTAAGAATCTTACGTGATGTCTCTGAGGTGCCTTTCCTGTATGTTTTAAATTCTCTTTCCAAAGTATTACCACTACTGTTGTTGTGATGAACATCTGTTGCCATTATTAGTCATATTTATTCTTACAACTACTAATGAATTCAATAATCAACTTAAGAGGCTAGTTGATAATTATGATATTTTTTTGAGGGGGTTGTGGAGATTTGGAAATATTTCAAGTTGTTATTCATCGAAGACTGACATCAGTTGGAGGAACATACTAGGACGAAACAGCTGTCCAGTGCTCCCAGGTTTCCTTTGTTCCTCCAACTGATGTCAGTCTTCGATGAATAACAACTTGAAATATGATATTTTTATTATACGACAAACTAACTTAGAAACAAGCTTTGGAGGTTAAAAGATCCTATTGTTTCAATTAGGCAAAATAATTTAGCTTAGCGCATCCCTTGCAATGATTACGAGCTCAAAGTAGTCGACCAGGATCGGTTAAGCTGTCTGGGTGCAACAACCAAGCTGCATGAAGATAAGGGGTCTAGGAAAAGCTTGGTAATAGCTATGCATGCGAGTGCGCACTACCAAATGATAGGATGGGGGGTGGCAGAGTGTTTGATAATCAAATTTTTGTTCATTAAATCAACATCAACTACATGCAACAGGAAGGAGTTAACACATGTTCGGTATATATATATATATATATATATATATATATATATATATATATATTCTTTAAATGAATCGGTTCCACCTACTTCTAATCATTTTATTCAATTACTTCAGGTGTTGATTGTATTCTATTGATTCACGTTTGTCGCTTATGAATATATTTCTATTTTATTGCCGGCAAACCCCATCTAGTTACAATTTTGTCTCCTTAAATATGTTTATGTTCAGTGAAAGATTAGGGCTTAAGATTTCGATTATTTTGTCCAAATATAGTCAGACTAAAAGTATCCTTCATAATTATCGTTTTCCACTCAATGAAGTTGAGAGCTAGCAGTTCCGTCATTTCATAAGAATGACTGGAACAAAGTTGGAAAGCATTTCAATAAACTTTTAACAAACATGCTTTACATGTCACTTTTTTAGTTGTATTGATTCAGAATTGTTTTTTTCAAAATTCCATCAGGTGGATGCACATAACGTAGTTCCTGTATGGCATGCCTCAGATCATTTGGAATACGCTGCTCGTACAATACGACCTAAATTACATCAGAAAGCTACTGACTTAATGACTGATTTCCCACCGTTAGTCCAACACCCACATTGTCATCAACTAGATCTTGATTCATCAGTAAGTCCATTGGCATTTTTCTTCATCTAAGTAATTTAGTTTGCAATGGTTTAGATAAAATATTTTCTCGTGAATACATTTTTTTCCGTTATCACTATGGATGTAGAACTGAAGACACTTGTCTTAGTGATTTTTTCGGGAACTGATCAATCTCAAGTTTCATCACAAGCTAACATCACTTGAAGAACGTGGTGTGAAGTAATAGCTGATTGTACAAGGTAATAATAATCGGTTGGATGCACTACTGCGTAGCGTGGTCAAATGATTGCACTTGATTGCTGATTATCCAAAAAAAACTCAGTAAATAATCAATCTCATATCAACTGTTAATATGTACAATAGATGGAACGCAAAATAATATGAACGGAAATTTTCCTGTTGGATCATGGGTAAGAGAAGTCACTGAACAGTCAATAACTTCTTACACTATCTATCATATCACTTATCTTAATAAAGTGTAGTATTCTTTCGAGATAACAGCGGAGAAAATTCGATGCTCTGAACTTTTTTCGGGATTATATTCGTTTTCATAAAAATCATGTTTTACGGGTAAACAGATATTCAATTAAAAATAAGATGAAGAGGTTTAATATCCAAATTAGTTTATCTACGCATATTTTCTTTGCTATGTGCGATTTTATTTCGATGGTTGTTTTCTAAACTCACCTCACCATCTTTGAACTTAAATAGCAGTCTATTGAACACGTTCTTCGTTCGCGCAGTTGTTTCAATCAATTTTTCATTTTTAGTACTCATTAATGAGCCTTTTGGAATATCTATTACCCACTAAAACATTTTGAATTTTCTGTGAACTCTTTGACAAATATTGTGATTGCCTTCAGAAACAAAATCGCTACTGGATCAAAAAAAATACTGAATGGCAAGTAATGACCGGTCTTCATTTTCTTTAGTACTCAATTTCAAAAAAGTTTCATTTAACGTAACATGTTCATGGGAAATATGACAGAATTCATTCAATGACTTTCATTCTAATATATGACAAAAATTACCATTTAATATATCTCCGGCCCGTTTTTTTCATGTTTTATGGATTCACTTAGTTTTGGTATTCACAAGTAAAGTAGAAATATGTCCTCAGATATTAGACAAAGGAGGCTTCTCAGAACCACATCTCTGTCTATAGTATGTACAATTTTATCGCACATATCTTGTGTACAGCGACAGTGAACCTTTCAGTTTAAGTGATGTACATGTTATATCAGCATAACCGCATATAATACCAATCATTTCTTCACATGGCACCTCCGTTGATAAAGATTCCCTGTCAAAAAAACGTATTACCCTTGCTTATAATCGATATCATCAATCCTTGAAGTTTTTTATCCTTATATAGACGTCTCTTCACGATGAATACTATGTTCAGATTAATTACTTACACAGAAATTATTATTATTTGTCTCTTAGGTTCCTAGTGAAACATAGGGCTTCAGTAGCACGTCACCATCTCACTCCCTTCTCCACAGTTTTTTCAACCTGGCTCCACGACTGCCTACAAGCTTCCATTTCTTCCTCACACCATCTCCTCCATGTCACCCTCGGACACCTAACTCGTCGTTTCCCATGCGGGTCCCAATCGAGGGCCTGGCATGGGCGTGATGTCCCCAAACGGTCTTCTCAATCTATATTCAATCCAATCTTTCTTCACTTTCTGCATACTTATTGGGTGATAGGTTCTTGGTTGCTCGTTGCCAAACCAGAGTTCCTTGTTGCTTATTCTTTCTAGCCTTTTAATCTGATCCACAGTATCGAGTGAGTGTAGGCGGCAGCTGTTCATGTTGATGGTGATTAGTGTTTGTTGTTGGTTGGGTATCTTCACCACCTCTGTCTTCTCTACGTTCACCTTAAGCAAGTCCCGTCTTCCTTCGCTACCTTTCCCCGCCTCTTCAGCTACCCGCTAAATTACTTCTCGTTCAACGTTGTCGACGGCCTTTTCAAAGTCGACGAAGTTGGGGTCGAGAGCTGACTGCCATTCTACGCTCTGTTCTATTTCACGATGACGTGTAGCGTAGCGTTGCAATTTCGTTCCCACATGGTTCGTACTTCCTCAAGCCAGTCAGCCAGCCTGTTCCGGTCGTACTTTTGAATCCACCGCATCTTCTAGTCTCTCCAGGATGATGCAACTTCATATTTTGCTTGAGGTGGACAGCAACAAATTCCTCGCCAGTTCCTGCAAACACTTAGGTCTCCCTTCTTTGTGAGTTTGACAGGTAGCCCTTCTTCCAATCAATCAACAGGTACCTACCTACCTTTCCTTCCTTCTTTCCTTGCAAACCTTCTGCAGTTGTGGTGTGAGCATATCGGCTGATGTCTCTGAGTCTGCTCTCAGTGCTTCTGGAGGAATTCTATCTGGTCCTGTTGCTTTTCCGGCTTTCAGTAACTTTATGGGGTTTCATTTGAGTTGATCTCTTCCCTCCCAGACAGTGACCTGGTTATTTGATGTGATGTTGTCAGGCCTCTCCTACCTGCAGCCTGTTCTGCTTCACTTGTCAATACGTCGTAAAAGTTGCTTTTGTCTTCCCGCGCACTCTCCTTCACTGCCCTGTTCAGTGTTTTACACGTTGTGTCCAGTTCCTCTTTTCGTTGTTCATCCTTGCACTGGACTGGTTTATCTTCTGCTTCACCTGCAGCCTGTTCTGCTTCACTTGTCAATACGTCGTAAAAGTTGCTTTTGTCTTCCCGCGCACTCTCCTTCACTGCCCTGTTCAGTGTTTTACACGTTGTGTCCAGTTCCTCTTTTCGTTGTTCATCCTTGCACTGGACTGGTTTATCTTCTGCTTCACCATCACCATTCTCCTCTCGCTGCTCTATCAGTTTCCATGAGTCCGTCGAGATCCAATCCTTGTCTTCTTTCTTCCTAATACGGTTATGCAGGTTTCTTTCCACATCCCTTTCAAAGAGTTCCAGTGTTCTTCCACGCAGGTTCCTTCAGGGATATTGCTCAATGTTTCCCATTTTGTCCTGATGACTTATGTGCTTCAGTTTATATTATGGGTGTTGAACTTGAACTGTGGTCTATCACCAGCTTTTTTGAAGACTTTGGACTTGATTTGGAAGGTTTCTTGTACTGGATATTGAGTGGTGTGAACTTACATCTGTTCCCCTTCGCGATCTTGTGTCCAGTAGGCTGACTGCGTCTCCACTTTCTTCATATTGAGATAAAGTCGATCTGATTTTTAGTGTCCATCTGGTAAAGTCCATGTCGCTTTGTGAATATCCTCGTGCTTGAACACAGTGCCTCCAATCACCAAATCGTTGAGTGCGCAAACTTCTGCAAACAATTCTCTTTCATTTCACCGAGTGCTCCTCGACCCGTGATAGGTTCTCTTCCTGTGTTATCCGCTCCCAGTTTGGCATTCATGTCTCCCATTCGAATTTTGATGTCGCCAACTGAGGTCTTGTCCAGTGTTGATTGTAGTTGTCTGTAGAATTCCTCCTTCTTCTCTTGCTCTGCATTATTTGTAGGTGCGTAGCGTAGCATTGTATGATTGTGGCTCTTTCCTTTTGAGTTGGACCTTGCAGTTATGATCCTGGAGGAGATTGGTTTCCACTGTATGAGAGCCTTCGATACTGTTGGGGACATCATGATAGCCACTCCGAAACTCAGTGTGCTGATGGCTGTCATCTGAGTGACAATATCGGAGTAGATTAGTGACTTTCCAGTTGACAGTTTGGAGAGTCCACTTCCATTCCATCTGCTTTCTCAGATTCCTAGCCTAGCACTTCTATGCTATACCTTCTTATCTCTTTTGCAATCTGGGCTACCTTGCTAGGTTCATACATGGTGCGGACATTCTATATCCCCATGTTTACTTTCGTTTTCATCGAGAGAAGAGAAGACACATCGGCCAATTGGCTTCCGGAAGGCTCTCACCAACTGGCGTCATTTCGATCCCAGCGAAGAATAAGTTTATTTTTTATATTTTGTTTGCACTTTGAAGTTTCTTTAGCGGTTGGATTGTTTTTAGGGGTTAGGGTTGGTAGTTCTATGCCCAACCTTAACTCTTTATCCGGGTTTAGGACCGGCTAGTAGCTAGATGATGTTATACAGAAATAATACTACTGCAAATAAAGTAATTTACATTCAATATTATTAACAAATGTGAAGAAGCAGGATTCAATGGAATCAGTAGGACTCAACTAAATTGCTATACATGCCATGATGCAGTACAGGAATATAAACATGCATAACACCAAACACAATAATAAAAAACCCATAAATTTCATCGATCGAGTAGAAACAAAAGATATGTATGTATGTTACCTGCGTTATAGTTGTAGATCTAAGCTGACAACCATTTCTTTCTGTACAGAGAAGTTTGATTTGACAACTCGAATGGCACAGGATTCTGCAATAGCAATCAATTTTTTGTTCCACTGACCCGGAATCCTATTATTTCTTTCCCTCACATTGTCGAATTTCCTAGCTGATCCTCTTCTCTGTTCAAATTGACGTGATTTATCCATACTTTGTGTGGCTTTCATCATTACCCAGCCTTTTGCCTTCGCGCTTGATCGGTGAGGTATTTTTTATTACTAAGCCCTAATTAGTCTCGCAGTGGTTTTTATGCATCCTTGTATTGCATTGTGGTAAATATGATCAAGTAGGTAGAATATTCTAAGATTCTGCTGAAATTCATGATTTCATTAGATCATGCCTTTCCACATTCCTTACTGATTAAGAAGTATCGGTAAAATATCCCCAACATCACATTTTTTTTATTTCGTGATTCAGATGAGTAGTTTGTAGACTGTTAGAACTAGGAGACGGTGAAATTCTTAGATGTTACCCTTCCTGGGGAAGGCCTTTGACAGCGTCGACCGAGAGGTAATTTGGAAACTGCTTCACTACTACGGAGTACCGCAAACCTTTATCAGCCTCATTCAACAACTATATGAAGATGCCACATGCCAGACAAGTAATTCACAATGGGAAGCTCAGTGATGCTTTTGAAGTGAAGACAGGAGTGAAACAAGGTTGCCTACTATCACCCATGATATTCCTGATTGTGGTCGACTGGACTGGATCATGCAGCAAACAGTGGGCAGCGAGAAGAGGGGGATACACTGGACGACGGAAAAGAACCTAGAAGACTTGGATTTCGCCAACGATAACTTGTGCCTGATGTCACATAAACTTGAAGATCTACAGGCAAAAACTAACAAGCTGGAAGAAGAGGCGGCGAAGACGGGACTTCAGGTGAATATAGAGAAGACAAAGGTGATGAAGATACCGCACCACCACCAACAACAAAAAACTCCAATCACCGTCAACGGGAGAAACTTAAAGGAAGTAACCTCCTTCACTTATCTAGGAAAGCACTGTTTCAACTACAGGCGGGACGGACGAGGACGTCAAAGTCAGAATCGGAAAAGCAAGACAGGCGTTCATCAGCCTGAAACCAGTGTGGAGATCTTCTGCACTCAGCATGCGGAACAAGATACGGATTTTCAACACCAACGTCAAGTCAGTGCTTCTGTATGGTTCAGAGACTTGGCGCGTTACGAAAGGGATTTCCAACAAACTACAGACATTCATCAACAACTGCTTACGCTCGCTGCTGAAGATCAGATGGCCAGAAAGAATAAGCAACAAGGAGCTCTGGGAACGAACCAACCAAGAACCTATCACGCAACAAATATGCAGGAGGAAGTGGAGATGGATTGGGCTGTGGATACATTGAGAAGGCCGACTGGGGACATCACGCGTCAGGCCAGTTGCTCGAGTGGAATCCCCATGGGAAGCGACGAGTTGGGCGTCCGAGGTGAGGGTGACATGGAGGAGGAAATGAGAGGTTGTGGGCTGTCGTGGAACCAGGTTCAAAAGATCTCAGAGAACAGAGGTCACTGGAGACGTGCTACTGAAGCCCTATGTTCCACTAGGAACCCAAGGGACTAATAATAAAAAAAATAATCATAAATACCCTCCCTGGGATACATACCAGATCAGAAATTCAAAAGTGAACCTCATTTTAAACGACTCCAAGACTATTATTAGCCACGTTAAAATTTGGAATCCTGTTCATTGTTTATTTGAACTGTTTAACCTTTTTTCGCATAGGCAGTCGACTGGGAATATTGGATGTCAGAATTTTCTGGAGATATGTTGGTTAAACCTGTCGATTGGGCTACTCCCGGTACTGAAGCCGGTTTCAATACCTTACACACATTCATACACGAAAGACTGTCCAAATATGCCGATGGCCGCAACGATCCAACTAAAAATTGTCTGAGCGATCTGTCGCCTTGGTTTCATTTCGGTAAAAGTTGTTTATATTGTTGTATTGACCTGTTGCGATTTTCTAAAATGATATTGCCCCGGCTAAGATGTCAGTTAAACCCACGGTCACTGGTAGTTTCACTTCTGAATTTTTATTTACTTCAACGAGATTATTCACCCTGTTTGCATCCCCTGTTGTTTAAACCTGGCTTATACTTGAAGAATTTTACATTAAATCTAATAATAACTTGCTGTCATTTCATAAAAGTCACTTGTTTGATTTCTGCTGTTCCCGGGTTTTTTTTCCAGGTCTATCTTGTGATTTAGAGGCCGGTGCATTCGGTCCAATTAACGACGAGTAATCACAAGCGTAACACCAATACGCTATACGCGTCATACAAGAAGTGGCTATGATGACGCAGCTGCCTAATACATAACGTTCTAGCATTTGAAGCGATTGGTGCTGGGTTCAAGTTCCATTGAGGACACTATTACCTACTGAGATGCAAATACAACCAACTTACGAAACTCCAATAGGACGAAACGCGCGTCCTGAATATCACTGCAAACCAATACCTTGTCTTATTCTTTAACAGAACTCATGAAGCTTATACCTATCTCCAGCAAACTAAATAACAAGATTAAACAACCCAACTCAGAGAACACAATACAACCAAAACTAAATAACTTCCTGAGTAAATTTCTGGAATCAGTAGTAAGAGAACTGAGTCTGTAAATAATGAATGTTCTGACCTAATTTCTCCGAAACAAATTTGGTTTAGACCAAACTGGTTCTATCATATGCTATCAGTACTCTAATTTTTTTATGCAATCTAAATACGAACGTCACTACTTGCAGTCAAACAATGAATATCAATGAAACCGCAAGAAGTGATCAGCGCATGACATCCCTTCACTCACTTTTTTTTTATAACTGGGAGTCAATGTAAACCAATCCTCAAGCATTACCTTACACTTGACAGGTGCAAGCCGAACATACTCAGATTTTCACTCAGTGTTCAAGAAGACTCGGCATTTTGTTGTCTAACACGGACACATCATGTGTGATCCAAGCCAGCCAGGTTTCATCTGAGGAGAAATAAGCCGTAAGGTGTCGGAGTTACATAGCGTTATATCCATCAGCACGTCTGAAACAAACTTAAATGGGAATGGTAACCTGGCATTCTTGGCAGGTTGCTCTTACTTCTGACAAATCTCCGTTAGTCCTTACGTGGTTGCGTGAGTCCCAGAGGAGAAGCTTGATTATCATGATATACTTGCCCGACACCTTCAGTTACATACCGACATAACACCGCCTAGTCAGTCGATCCAGACTTGAAACAGATGCCACATGTCGGGTATTTGAAAATTTGTCCGCCTATCCAAACATGAAGACAACTACAAATGTGATTAATGCACCCTCACCCAAATCCACAAGCTGTATGGTTTTTTCAAGTTGGTTTTTCGGTTTCACTCAGACTTCGTATACCCTACTATCTTGGGCACGGTACTCGCTAAAATTGTTCCACTTGTGGTTGCTGTTGCTAAAATAATCGATAGTGTAGATCAGTGCAACGAAAACTAAATTTGTACATAGGCAATTAGTTGAATTGTTCTCAAGGATATGCAGTAAGACTATTTTTCGAAGCGTCCCGACGTAACTGATCCACAAAACCGATATCGAACTCGTCCATTTCTTAATCTTAAGTTACCTATCTCGATATGTGCAAAAGAATGTTTTTTGTTTTAAGTGTTCCCGATATGCAAATACGTACTTTTCGACTGACAAACTATCACATAAGTTTATGCAGGACGGTAGTAATTGCTTTCAAAAAGGTGACTGAACAGGTAGATATCTTCAATGACGTTTTATTTCCAGTCTGTTTACTATCATAGGACTGGTGTATGTCCTTTACTATGAACTCACTATCCATTCAATTCCTTCTCACTTATTATACTCGCCACATTAGGAGGCCGCTCCTCCCACAAGTACCACAGTTCACGTAGTCATGTAAATTTCTACTTATTATGACGACTGGTACTTCCTACTGAGTAGATTGATATTGTTCAAAATAAAATAATAACTTAGTTAACTGCAGTAGCGTGAAGATTAAAAATACCTTTATTCTTTCTTAATGAACTGCAAGTGATTGGGATTGTGCAGTGACAGACTTGTGTTTCTTTTCCGTCTAACTAAATAACAAGCTTATTCAAAAATTATAATTGGAGTTTCTTCTTTACATATCCTTTAAACAGGTCAAGTTGCACCACAAAGGGCGCTTTTAGAAGTGAAACTTATGAGAGATAAGTATAAAAGTTCAGTGGATTCATTCGTAGAAGAAGCGTTTATCCGCAGAGAGCTGTCAGACAATTTTTGTTATTACAACCCGAAATATGATTCATTTGAAGGTAATTACCGTACATTTCATTTTTTAAAATATACTTGTTAAAGGTCAGTTGACGAGAAGACCTGGACCCTAGGTCCGTGCTTTTCGGAAACCAGCTGTTAAGTATCCCTGCAACCACGCGGACATTTTCAACCTGCAACACATTGCCAGAGGCATAGGCTTACCACCGATCTCCACAGGTCACGTTTGACCCTCTGTAGAATGGGTCACCACTAGGTAGTTGTTTTATGCCTCGACCTTACGCACACCATCACACTGTAGTTTTAATCTACAGGTCGCTTTTGTGTTCCGAGATAAGTATGCACCAAGGTGTTTACAAACTGACTTATTACCTGTTGGGAGTGCAGTTCCTGATGAATGTTTTAATATTATCATGAATTCCCTACGGATAGGTCCTTTGTTAAGCGATAATGTAAGGTTTTTTTGAAATAACCTCTAGGAAAAAGGGACTGACCACACTAACCGCTCCAATCCCTTAAAACAACGAAGACAGATGTTAACACCCCTTATTCCGACGAGTTGTGCTTGTTCTTGTATTCTATCTCATTTACATTTTATTTATTTTTGCTAGTGATATTCTGAAAGCATTTCATTTGCCAAAATTCTAAACGTTTGAGTTGTTTCTTAAATACTAGGAGCATGGAAATGGGCTCAGAACACCCTAGTTCAACATGCAAATGATAAGCGCAACCCATCATATGGAGAAGAAACTATGACCAATGCTGAAACCAAGGATGATCTGTGGAACGCGGCCCAGCGACAGCTTGTACGATCAGGAAAGCTTCACGGGTTTTTGCGAATGTACTGGGCGAAGAAAATTCTTGAGTGGCATGAAGGTGGTCCGATAGCTGCCCTCAAGCTAGCGTTCTATCTCAACGACCACTTCGCCTTGGATGGAGCAGATCCCAATGGATATGTTGGCGTCATGTGGTCAATATGCGGGGTACATGACCAAGGTTGGGCAGAGAGGCCAGTTTTTGGAAAAATCAGATGTATGACCTATAAAGGGTGTCAAGGAAAATTTTCTATACCTTCATTTGTAGCACGATACCCAAAATAATTGTCTATACAAATAAAAATTCAAACTTCAAGATCTAATTTTTTAATCAACACAAGCTTAATGCAAATACCAAAAAGCGGTTAAACTTGTCTGAGGTCTCTGGGAAATCACACCTCAACGGAAATAAATGCAGATTTAGGAAAAATAAAGGGCAGCAAATCAGAAGTGATATCCGTGAAGGAATAGCTGCCACTATTATGCCCACAAAAGTGCAAAACATTACATTTGCTGATTGCTACGAACCGTAGCAACCTGGTTCAGAGAGAAGCAATAACTGCAATTATTCAGTGGCGTGAAATTCAAAGTAAACTATGAAAACAAGTTTCCGCTCATGTAAAAATTGTCAAAAAATGAGTCCGATTATAAAAACGAAAGAATTATTACATATCGCATGTTGTGTTATGACTGCAACCGTTAGTTGCCCCACCAGTCCGTAGAACCTTGTGCCATGGGGTTAGGTTGAGAGTCGTAATAGCCACCATCTCGGAGTAATCCATAGTCTCTAGATGTAGGTCCAGAGGGGCGAATAGAACCATTTCCACCACGTGAATTAGATTGTCGATAGTCACGAGCTCCGAAACCGCCCCTAAAAAGAAATTTGCGAAACACAATAAGTTAACTATTGGTATTACAGTTGAGAATTCAAGATAGCAATGTGGTTTATTGCTCACTCTGCCGCAACCAACTTTACTGGGAGTGGTAACAGGGCAGTTTAACAAAGAACTAAAAATGAATAAGCATGATCAAAGACTCAACTGCAGTTTCTCAGTCATAAAGCGGAGTTAGCTGTATAAAGCTTGATCAATCAAGAAAATAAGCATGGCGAGTGATTTTCAAAACCAAATTCCAGCATGGTTTCATACGATGACATGCACAATTTTAGGGGCAACTAATGCTCCACTTACTCTGGGCAAAAAAGTGGGTACAGTTAGATTGCTCACAAATGAAATTGTACAAGATTAACTGGTGTTACTGCAAAACTAAATTATGAAAAAGATGAGCATGCACCAAGTACAGAGATTGAAGATCACCCAACCTGATAAACTTACCGGCGATTGTTCCTAGGGCGTTGGAGGTTTGCCGGTCTACCATCATTAGTGAACGCTTTCAGCCATGGTGGGACAGCCTGATTAGCTTCTTCAAGCAACTCAACCAAGCCACGAGCCAAATTACGATTTTTATCGTTGAAGAACGAAGTGGCAAGTCCAAGATTACCAACACGACCAGTTCGACCAATACGATGCACATACTCTTCAATATCTGATGGCAAGTCATAATTGATGACGTGCTGTGTTGCATGTTTAATAAGGAAAGAAAAGAGAATTAAAATCCGATAGCAATTGGACATCGTGTGAAGCCTCGATTTTTCGAGATTTCGATGCCAGAACAGCGAAAGAATAATCATAATAACTGTCATGCAGCGATTGCCGAGTACCGATAACCAGATTTACCAGCAAAAACCCAACCATCTGCAAACATAGCCTTAAGAAAATAGTTTGTTCATGTAAAGAACAATTATGTGAATGAACTTGGGAACGATCCCAGAACTGCAGTCTTGTCATTTCCAATAATTTCTTACCAACACAAAAATGATACCATGGGAACTTAAATAACAATGAGTTTATAAATTAGGTCGGATTGGCGCCACTTATGGTGCAGGCGAGACATTTGACTATGTGCTACATGGTCGATAATGCTGCGCAGCAAACCATTTTGAATCCAGACAATATTGTTTTTGTTTGGGCGAAGGATGTCAAGCCAAGGAAATAAAGTCGCTAGGTTGTGTTACGCACGTTCAACCACCATCTTCAGCGCGCAATGTTGACTCAAGTAGTTGTGACCTGGAAAAAGGTTGAATGTGACCAAACTAAGTAGTGGTTTCGGTCCATGAAGCCTCTGACTATTGGTTTGAGCCATACGAGTTTCCAGATCAGGGTCAACGAGGCAGCCGATACCTAGTGACTGTATAAGACATAGATCAATTAGATGGCAGTGCCGCAGATGCATTCAAGCCTTACCTTCACCCTAACTAGAATATCACTCCCTTAATTACTTTACCCTCTATATTCTTATGGATTTCTAATGAGACTATACCCATTTTATTATTTTTTGTCTTGTTTCTTGATATACTAATGCTGAGGTATGGAAACTGGTATGCAGTAATGTCTGGCCCCTGATCAGCTTTTGTGTTATTAATTTGTTTTGGTTACCTTCCTAATGAGCTATCATGAGATGCGGTACATGGTGCCTTACATTGCTACACATACTTTATCTTAGTTTACCCACCTTGAAAGTTTCAGTGGTTGAATGTTTATAATGTTTCAGCAAGCGATGCAATGTTGTAGTAACGTATGCTACATTTCTCTTGGGATGAAAGTTCAGATTTGAGGTTCGATTTTTTTTCCTTGGCCTAAATTCATGGACAAACAGAACTGAGCTACTCATTTAAGGTGAAACTTGTAGAGATAAGTAGCCCTGTGTAGCCAAACTTTTCATGAAAGTAAATGAAACTTAAATAAACTGAATTGTGAAGGTACATGACGAGTAACGAATATCTTGGAATTTACCCCGAGTACCAGGTTGTTTCAGTAACGTCTGTAATAAATAAATGAGAGCGCTCAAGTAAATTTCTCAGGATCCATCTAGTTCGCACGAATGTCTGCGTGTTAAAATTGTCACCAACACTACATGTTCCCCAAAGAAAATTTTCATTACACCATCAAGTTCATAACGTTTTACTCAAGTGATACTTTTTTCGATCTTGCCTAGTAACACATACATTGGACTTGGGGCAGTTGCGCTCAGGGAAAACCAGTCTTTCGATATATTACTTCTTGTAAAGTTCTATATCTTGCTTAATGGAGTTATGCCTACTGAACAGTGATATATTAAGAAAATATCCTATCATCAAGTTTTCATGTGGTTCATACCTTATTATTGTACGACTAAAACTATTTCAAAGCTCAGGTGCATATGTTAATGACTGAATATTTATTTAATTCCTTTAGTCCCACTAGATGGGACTAAAAGTACAACCCAACCCGGTAGACGTTTGTGCATTAAGCTACGAGTCACACCTGCGTACGGGCTCAAGATACTACCTGTCTGCCCATGTAGAATTTGGACTCTACTGCTCTGAAATTAAATGCCCTAGTCGATGATTCATACTCCATAGTACTGTTAGCCGTTCAGATAGGATTTGCTGATTCTTTCACTTTCCTTTTGTTTTGTAATAAAATTCTCACATTAGTGCCCACTGACTGCTTCTTTGGTAGTTTTTAATGGAAAGTACTTTTTACTGAAGGGCACACGATAAAACAAAGAAAATCTTGTGGATGTGGTACACTTATTTTAATCACAAGTGTGATATTTAAATTCGTTAAACTGGCATAATTAAATCATGTTGGTTTCTGGAATTATGGATTCCATTAAACAGCGGCAAAAAATCTGTTATTAGTAACTGTACAGAAAAACATGTATGTGTCTGACCAAGTTACGAATTATGCCTGCATGCGTGACGGTACTCTCTGGTCATTCCTGTCCTTTGCTACTATGACTAGTACCACATTATAACTAATTCTTTGCAATCGGAGTCTATGTAGCTCTGATTACATTCCGTAAATATAGGTACTTAATATTGTGATCGGGCTGTTTGATGGAACTGTTTGAGATTTGTTGATACTTCTAATTCCCCGTTATTATACTAAAACGAATTGGTCGACCTCTGCTGGTATATAGGCTCCTATGCAGATGCCTTGATATTGTTTGAATACTTATTGCTATGAGTGACTTGGTGGCGGCTAGCAGTGGAAACCAGGACGCATGTTTCGTCCTGGATTCCACTGCTAGTTAACAACACAAAACGCTCGAGTGCAGCAAATGAATACAACAATCTAAGTGCATTTTTGGAAACGTGAATGAACACGAATAGCAGTTCAGTGAGTTTAATAGAAATTTACAAAGCAAGATGTTAAAAATTCCTAAATTATCGTATAATGAATGCAATTGGTATAGACTCACCTTCACATTTGGGATATCCAAACCACGTGCTGCAACCGCCGTCGCAACAAGTACCGGTGTCCGGCCCGTACGAAAGCAGGACAGCGCTAATTCTCTGTCTTCTTGGGTCCGATCGCCGTGTATACTAGCAACCTGAAACTTCTGGGAGTACAAATAGTTTTCGAGAGCATCCGCACCCCGTTTAGTCTCGACGAAGACCAATGTCAATGTGCCTGTATCTAAACAATCAAAAATATAAGGAAGGTGTTATTAAAAACCTGAGTTGGCAAGCAGGTCAATTAGAGCGTCTCGTTTGGCATTTTCCTCAACCCAAAGTATTGTCTGAGTTATATTTTCGCTGGTACTTCCAACACGTCCAACAGTCAGGAAAATGTAGCTGTTCAAGAAATCTTTAGCCAAAGCCTAGGAGAACGTCACGGAATGTTATAAGTACCTGGATTTCATTGGGGAAAGTTGCCGAAAACATGAGTGTCTGCCGCTCACCAGCAGGCGGAAGTGCATCTTGTTCAACAATGCGACGAATCTGTGGCTCAAATCCCATATCCAGCATACGATCAGCCTCATCTAAAACAAGGAATCTACGGGGAACTAGTCATTATTTCACGAACTTACCGGCAGTAGTCTAGGCCGATCCGGCCTCGCTCTAAAACATCACTTAGTCGACCAGGAGTAGCAACCAACAAATTGCAACCTTTTGATAGTTCCATCAACTGCGTTCTCATATCAGCACCACCGTACAGAACACACGGTCTGATTGAGGATCTGTACGCGAACTTTCGAGCATCATCAAAAATTTGTGAAGCCAACTCGCGTGTTGGCGCTAGAATAAGCGCTACAGGAAACTGTTTTCTCCGGTTGCTATCAATCTACCAAAATCAATCATGAAACAAAAAACTTACAGTGGCACAAATAGAATCACCAGGACCCTGCTTTATCATATTATTTAAAATTGGAATAAGGAACGCCGCAGTCTTTCCCGAACCAGTTTGTGCGCACGCCATTAAATCTCGACCTGATGCAATGATTGGTATGGCATGCTTTTGCACTGGTGTGGGACGTTCATAATGGGCCATGTCAACGTTGTCTCGAATTATTTGATGCAGGGAAAGCTCGGTAAACGAAGATATAGTCGAGGCAGTATCGTCATAATTTGGACCTGTTGCAGTCACAGGAATGTTGTCATATTGGTTAAAATTTATGCCTGCGCTCACATTCTTAAACAACTCCTGTTCCGTTCGTTCATTTCGTGGCAACTGTTGAGACCAATCCTCACTTGGTGAGTTCCAATTACGTCTAGGAACATTTGAGCCGAAGTTTGGAATACCACCCCGTGGCTGATAACTAAAAGCGAAGCTAATAAAAAAGCTCATCATACTTTCCGTTGAAGCTCTGCCAGCGTGAGTCTGGTTGTTGCCAATCATTTCCGGTTTTTGACCCTCTGTTACTATAAGAACCGCGACCAGTTCGTCCGCGAAAGGTATCACCACTTGCACCCCGAGGAGGACGAGTAAATTGGCTGTAGCCATTTGCAGAATCTACAATGCCGTTCGATGCTCCCTGATTTCGCAAATGAGGAGGTACATAGAGTTTTGAACCACCACCTGACTCCTGAGAATGGATACCCATGGACGAAAACTGAAATAATGAAAAAATGGGATTAAGAAAATACAGTTAACTATCACAAAAGCAAAATAATTTCATCAGAGTCATTTACTTGCAGTAACCAACAAAATTACCGGATGGAATCCCGCCAGAAGCACTGAGAGCAGACGCAGAGACATCAGCGGACATGCTCAAACCACTACTGCAGAAAGTCTGGAAGGAAGGGAAGGTACCTGTTGATTGATTGGAAGAAGGGCTACCTTGTCAAACTCCCAAAGAAAGGTGACGTAAGTGTTTGCAAGAACTGGCGAGGAATTATGCTCCTGTCCACCTCAAGCAAAATATGAAGTTGCATCATCCTGGAGAGACTAGAAGATGCGGTGGATTCAAAAGTACGACCGGAACAGGCTGGCTGACTGGCTTGAGGAAGTACGAATCATGTGGGGATCAAATTGCAACGCTACACTACGCATTTCCATAGAATAGAACAGAGCGTAGAATGGTGATCAACTCTCTACCTCAACTTCACCGACTTTGAAAAGGCCTTTGACAGCGCCAACCGAGAAGTAATTTGGAAACTGCTTCAACACCACGGAATACCACAGACCTTTATCAATCTCATTCAACAACTATATGAAGACTCCATATGCCAATTAATTCACAATGGGAAGCTCAGTCATGCTTTTGAAGTGAAGATAGGAGTGAAATAAGGCTGCCTGCTATCACCCATGATATTCCTCATTGTAGTGAACTGGATCATGCAACAAACTGAGGAGCGAGAAGAGTGGGATACGCTGGACCGCAGAAAAGAACCTAGAAGATTTGGATTTCGCTGATGATGTCACACAAACTTGAAGATCTACAGGCGAAAACTAACAAGTTGATAGAAGAGGCAGCGAAGACGGGACTTTCTTCAGGTGAACGTGGAGAAGACAGAGGTGATGAAGATACCCAACCAACAACAACAAACACCAATCACGATGAACGGGAGAAACTGAAAGGAAGTAGCCTCTTTCACCTATCTAGGCAGCATCGTTTCAACTACAGGCGGCACGGACGAGGAAGTCAAAGCCAGAACCGGAAAAGCAAGGCAGGCGTTCATTAGCCTGAAACCAGTGTGGAGATCTTCTGCACTCAGCAGAAAGAACAAGATCCGCATTTTCAACGCCAACGTCAAGTCAGTGCTTCCGTGTGGCTCAGAGACTTGGCGCGTTACGAAAGGCATTTCCAACAAACTACAGACATTCATCAACAACTGCCTACGCTGGCTTGTTACTGAAGCTCAGATGGCCAGAATAGTAAGATTAAGCAACAAGGAACTCTGGCAACGAACTGACCAAGAACCTATCACCCAACAAATATGCAGAAGGAAGTGGAGATAGATTGGGCATGCACTGAGAAGACCATTCGGGGATATCTCGCGCCAGGCCCTCGAGTGGAATCCAGATGGGAAGCGACAAGTTGGGCGTCCGAGACGAGGGTGAAATGGAGGAGACCATGCGAGGAAGAAATGAGAGCTTCTGGGCTGTCGTGGAACCAGGTTCAAAAGTTTGCAGAAAACAGAGTGCACTGGAGACGTGCTACTGAAGTTTATGCTCCACTAGGAACCCAAGGGACAAATAAATAATGTAATAATAATCAACAAAATTAAAACGATTTCCACAGACGCACTAAATCAGTACTAAATGAGTGCAAATCGTTGTTTGTAACGGAATTTGCACAAAATACAAGTTATAAGTACGGATACTGGCGTTAAGTCGAATAGCTTATTACATGCTAATTCTACTCCGATAAAAACATCAGGAAGATAACATTAGTAATAAGGAAGTTCCCGAACTACTTTAGTCGGACAAAATAAGAATTCACTTCACCTGTGCAACAATTAAAATTAATCTTTGACAGTGTATTATGACTCAGACTGGTGCAGGCTAATGTAATAGGTTATGAGCAACAATAATGGTGCTAGTTTACTAAACTAACCGGTTCGGCAGGATGAAGTGGAATGAGTTTGAGCCTGAGACACATACCTTGAAAACCTTGCCCGTAAGCCAACGAGCCGCATCAGCATGAAAACCGTTATGGAATACAAAAATTTCCCAGAGTATGTCTGCTTGATACAAGCAACGTGGTCATAACAAAGATCGCAGCAGCTCTTCAGGTAGAACTCTGAATACGCAGTCGCGTTTGCATGTTACAATGACCCAGAAAACTACTGACTGGAATCTTTTCCTTGTTCTTTAAGGCCCCACCATGACAGAATCGTCTAATGGAGTGTGGTAAGACAAAAGAATTTACCAGCATAATATGAATATTTACATTACGATGGGAGTTCGAGGTTGAAGTCGTACTGCTGGCTGGATGTTGCAAGACAGCAGGGAGATGTCTCCAACAGATGAACAGCAGCACCATGCTGGTGCTGTCCTCTCAGTCGGAAGCGACGTTAGGAAAGATCGGTCCCGAAATCGGCACACCTGTTGTTTGTCGGTACAGATATAATGGGTTTTTTGGTGGAACTCAAGACAAGAAAACTTATGTACCAAACTCTTAAAAATGTCGCGTTAGGCGTCAGACAGATGTCTCTTGAGCTCTGCAGTCTAGCACCAGTATTGCTGACCCAACTTCATTATCATGTATCTCAACAAGAAACTGACTACCAGGGGTGTGGGCAGCCAGGAAGTCAACTTTTGACGACGATTCGAGGTGAGAACAGCTTATCTAGTCTTCTGAAACAGCGCTCCAAACTACACTTTGGGGCTCCCAATGTCTGCACCACCCATCAAATCGGCCAACAAGATTCGCCGGTCAAAACTTGGGCGCTTCGAGCTATAAATGTGTGCTGTGCTTCTGAGACACAAGAAAGACCCGGATGTGGTTATTTAACTTCACCCGGTCATTATGGTGAGTTCACTAAGTTCACCTTTCGAGTTTCTGGAAAGTCAATGGCTAGTTCTCAAGGACTTGGGGATGTAGCATTGAGCCTCTAGGCAGAAAACCCAGCATTCGCCCGGACCCTAGCTTACAATCACTTACGCTCTGTTCGAATGAATGGCACAGTGAGGAATTAAAACGATAGAAAAAACTCCCCGTCGTTCCTTTGTAATTTCTGCTTACTCAGTAACAGTTGTTACATGAAGTGATGGATGAGTTTTACCAAAAGCTACCCACCCCTCTATTGAGAGCCAAACGTTCATATGTGGCTGCTGTAGTAGGTGATTTCAATGTGCAAGTAGGTAGCTGACGCTGACTGACAAAATCAACGTAGAACCTCGCACAAAGTGGATCAGCTCAAGTTGCCACACTTCACAGTAGTATATAAAGAACAGTTAGATTAAAAAAAGTGATATTAGTGTTAGATAAAGAGCAATCTGAAGATATTGGTTAGTTTAAGTATTCAAGCTTTAGAATGTCAAGAGGTGAATACACCTATGTCACTGTCACCGGTTTCCGGCCATGTCACCAAGAGTACTTAACCACTCATTCCCTTCGTCTCGAGGACTCCAACCAGACAGTCTGCACCGCCCTACGTAACTCAGACCAACGGTAGGAGACTTCATCGACTGGTGTCACGTCTTGGTCTGGACACCCCAAACCCTCTCCCAACCAAATCTAACTTCTCCAAGCATGGCACGTCGAAGTTGGGAGTGACTCGTTATGTGTAACATGTCCAAGCCATCTTAACCAATGAAGGTTAACAACCTCACCAATTGGCTTGCCTAGTACCCTTCCTGACTCAACATTACCCCCATAGTGATTCCATCAAACGCATGCCTTCTCCATCTTTCTCCCCTTCGCTACCTACCACTCCTCGCGATCGACACGAATTCTTGGTCAACTTACGTTTGAGTTGCTCTCGCTCTCTGTCGTTGTCAGAAGCTGCTGGAATCAGTCTTCTTGCATCAATCAGTTCGGATGACGTCGCTGGAATCCAATGATATTTGCTAACCTTCAAGTTTCGGTTACCAATTGCGTATTTCGCTGTTCCTGCAGCAGTCTTAATATCACTCCAGATTTCCTAAGAACGAGCACTTCTCACGTTACGATAAATGCTTAGCTCTCAAAATGCGTACTTATCTACCAGTTAAGGAAAGATGGGCTCCACCTCCTGTAACCAGTAAAATGCAGACATACACGACCGCGTACTAGCGCGTGATTGAAGTTCAAACTGGAACTCCAGGAAGAGCAGCAATCCTCCACCGATCCTCTCCAGCTGTGGCTTATAGGTCCATCATTGTGAGACATCATGTGAGACAGTGTTTATCTTTATGCCAAAAGTTAGTGTTGGTCAGAAACAAGTAATTGTCAGAACGAAATTGCAACAAACAATCACCGTTGCCGGTTCGTAGGCGTGGAATTCTGTAAATACCTTCAAGATACATTTTCGATTACCTGTTTTCCTACTTGGGTTCTTACTTAAATTCGCCTGCCATTAAGACTACATTTGGACGTTCCGCTTTCCGTAGTAAAATTGACAGCTACCCATAAAATCCATCCTTTGCATCATTCTAATTGCAGTCAGTGGGTGCGTAGGCAAAGATCACGAATAAGCATCGTCTACTCTCCCGATAGTGTCTAGTCCTTACATATCCATTTAGTCGAACAGTACACAAACGGGTTCATTGGTATGTTGGCGGAGGTCAATGAAGCCTTGAGTCACTGAGCCATCACAACTCAACAGGTGAGTGAAGTGATCAACGCGTTCAACCACTCCATCCACCAAAGTTAGACAGGGCATCGATGTAAGCTAATACTAGAACGACAACTTACACTTTGATGGTAAGTGCACCCAAAACGTTCCGAAATCGTCATTTCATATTTACTGATTGTAACTGAACCTTAAACACCTATATTAGCCTTGGTTTCACTTCCAATTTGACGACATAACCCAACTCAGCTATCGCATAAGAACTTCCCCTATCTTTTAGAACCTGACCCTTCTGTCCAGTGATTCTGAAACTGTTAAAAGCAGTTGTGAAGTCGATTTTAATTTGCCAATCTTTGGCCTAACCCGGTCAGGAACTGCCGGTAATGCTGGCCAAAGTGGGGTGTGAAAATAAGTTACGGCCTTATCAGGCGGTTAGTGATTACTTAGTGATGAAGAAAAAGGAATCACTGAGTAAAAGTTGCTAGTTTTGCTGAATAACGGTATATCGGAGAAAACCAGAAGGGGACTCGAGAGTTCGTGAGCGCTGGATACACTGGTGGAATAGATTGCCCAAATTGTCTAGCCTACGGGTTGTAACTCACTAGTAGTTAAGTGGTAATACCATTTTCCAAGAATACGTTAAGGAAAGGCGGTGAAGATAATGGTTTACAGGGAGCTGATACCTCAAATGGCGAAGAACGTAAACGTTAAACATTGTTCAACATGTACTGCTTATCACTACTTCAGGCATTAATTTGATGCAAGTAGTGCATTTTATTTGACACAAATAAACCTATGCTGACAGACTGAAAAATGTGACCTTTGAACACCACAAGTGAAGTAGTTTCATACCCTTGACACTGTTGATAAGTTAGATTTACATCAGTGCACTAGCTGCTGAGGTCGTTTGGCAATGGCTTCTTATGGTAGCTATTTGCCTACCCTTCAAAGGGTGAGTCCCAAGACAGCGAATTTGCAGTGACAGTCATCTGGGAAATGATGTGAGTACCGAGTCGCCACCGACCCTTATAAGTGGTCAGGAGTTATATGAGATCAAACCAAATAACACCAAGGCGAGGTCTCTTACTGGTGATCTACGGCATGTCCTTTCCTAGACTACAGAAAGCATGTGGGCAGTTGGTACTTCCCAGTTGCCCATACCCTCGAAGTCTGCAAGGTACGCGAAGTGTTTTGCTGGCCACATTCAACAGGACACTTGCTTGAGGCCTGTCGCATACGGCTTTTGTGGGAAATCGACCTCAAAGTTTGCGCTGAATTCAGCTCAAAGACTCATACGACAATTACCGGAAGCCAAATGATAGGGGTGTGCAACTTTTGGGATCGATACTCCCTATATAAAAGGTAGGATTAGAAGTGACTGTTCGTCAACCATGGGAAACACTTCACTGCTGTCACGCGCCGTACAACCAGGAGTAGCACTTAACCTATCAAAGCATATCAATTTACATAACGGTAACTTTACCAATTTTACCAATTCCCAACAGACATCTATGGCAGGATAGGGCATCGAAGAAACAAATGTTACCGCCATGTAAGTTCGCCAAGCTAGTGATCTCCAAACCCAACAATCATATTAAGGTAACAGATATGAACCGTATGAAGTGCAAGCCTTTTATCGAAGATTCTACTACATTAATGACTGAAGTTTATATTACTGAAAAGCACTGGATCCGTAGAGTTTATTTTGTTGGTTCTCTCTGCTGTCTTCCTTGGTTATTTCGACACTAAGATCATTTAGATCCCTTCATTCTGGTATGGAGTTCTGCACTAGTCCATTACCCTTGCTTACGTCCATGGACATTTACCAAGCATGAAGTGTGGTGTTAAGATCACTACTTGCCGTCTTTCTTAATCAGAAGTATCTGGCTTCAAGTTGTCTGTCTTAAATATGGCAACTACATACAGACTGAAAACTCCTCGAGTTGAAACTAGCTTCACAAGTAGTAATTTTTAATATGAGTTACTTCAACTGACTATAGAGGTCTTCGCAAGCTGTGATTCCGAATAATAAATTCTATGGGATCAAATCTTCGAACGGATGACATGCTTTATGAAAAAAAATGGAATTCAGATGTTCTTTTAATTGACAACTCAGTTTTAGACCGACAATAACACACAACAAGCTACCATTGCCAACAGAGATAGTGTTTAGATATGAAAACCAGGCAACCTTCTTGAACAATACAAATAAATTGAATGCAACCCATACTGAGTCAGATACCCAATATCCCAAGTAGTTCTTAAAAAGCTTAGGGCAAACTAATAATTTGATACAGAACTGTCACACTACACAAAGTACAGAAATCCAGGACTTTAAATGTTTGTAAGATAAATAACAACAAGGGGAAGGTCATGTGATCATGTAATCTTTACACTAGCGTCCAACATATATCCTAATTAGTTGTTTTAGGGGCTGTGTAAGAAGGCAGAATACTTGCAATTTCCTCACATTCTCCTGTAGTTGAAAATGTCAACAGGCAGGATTTTACAAAAGGTTCTTTGGGTTGGGTTTACTTACTCTGTTTACTACATCATTCTCACTATAGTCATAAGACATAATTCACAACAATCGATTCACGCGATAATAATGAGAATAGTGTCGCAATTCACTCCACCCCAACTAAAACAAACTTTTGTGCAATGTTCCAATACCAAAACGTTTGGGGAAGAAAAGTAAATAAGGTCAGATATGCGAACAAAATTACAGTGGTTTGCAACTTCTTTACATAATTTTACTACTAATCTTTGAATTTTCATGCCCAGGAAGAGGAAATATTTCATGCAATCTTATCATTGGTGGAAATGAACTTTAGGAAGGTGGGCCTCTCTGTGCTGGTACCTCACATAGAATCTTGGCACTTTCAACTACAGTCGAGATACAAAATGTTCCGATTTAAACTGAAATCCTTCGCACCAATGCTTCAAGCTTTCTGAATAAGTTAACTGGGTTAAGTAAGATGTTAAATGGATTGAGGCAACTAGTTGGAAGTCCTGTAGCCAGGTTGATGCTTGTTGGCACTCATCAGTGAGGTGTGTTCATAAACCCAATGGAAATGATTTCTTGCCCGGGACTCGAATCCGCGCCATCCAGTGCAGCACTCAGAGATGTTACGACCGAGCTATTCGGGCACCGATTAACAAAGTGATGGTCGGAATTTGATCAGCCTATTAGGCTAGGTATTACGAAGTTTTTATCATTCTAGTGACCAATCAGTGTAACTAATAAGGAACAATCAGTGGGTCGGAGATTCTGGGCATCTTAGAAGCATGGGATGCTTATGATCCTGGTGAAAAGGAAATGCACCCATTTTTTTCACTGCATTACCGTAGAGTTAGTTCTCAGAAGCAGAAGCTTGATCCTTGGCACTGGTGACAGCATTAATGCAGCCTATGCACAAAGGAATTTGGGGCAGTTTAACATGGGGGCTGCCAAGCCGTCAACTGAAATGGGGGTTCTGAATGCGACGTGTTTATGTAGTTGTATAGGTCGGCTCTGGTTTTGAAGTTGAAGGCTCCACTACGAGCAGCTTGTACCTTTGAATTTACAGGTGTGGAAATTGAGGGGTTCATTGAATTAATTTTGCAGTAGATTCATTGCGTTCAACTGAGTCTGTTTGCATACGAAATACGTGGGCTTCACAGAGTATCTCCTTCCACTGGGTGAGTTGGTCGCCCAGTATTTATTTAGCATCTACCTTTTCTTCTCGAAACTTTAGCTTGTCTAAGCCAGTGCAAGGACAGCATAGCAGTAACCTTTTTGTAGTTCAAAAAAATCAACTTATAGAATTCAGGCAAAGCTGAGTTGCGCTTTCCTGTATGGCTATATGCACAAGTGACGCAGTCGCTACCCCAAAGGAAATCAAAGAAACAATTTTCTTGAGTAAACTGTATGAATTTAATGTCAAAGCGGTAAACGTGTGATTTTGCTCCAGACTCCGATGCTTCTCAAGTTAAAGACCAATATAAATATTTTCTAGAAACAAAATATAATTCAATGATCCGTAGGTATCCAGTACCATTTATGTTCGCCCTCATCAGTCACAACGGAACACCGAGCATCTGTTACCCACAGGGATCATCAGGTGAAACATACAGTTCTGTAATTACGTGCACTGGTAAATTCGAACTATGCAAACTAAAGTTTTACAACAGAGGCTTAGAAGAGGCGGTAAGGAAATAATTCAGCATTCTTTTAAATGCAATGGTCAAAGCAGCTATGTATCTATGAATGCAACATGATAAGCTCACTTTCACAGAAACGGATATAGATAATGTATATCACGGCTCATAAGTCTTAAATATTTCCCAATTTGATTCTGTAATTTAACCTTGAAAATAAGGAAGTTTACCAAAACACCAGGGAACAGTATCTCTTCATCCATTCTCAGGGTGCATTGACGGTGTTGCTAGAACTAAAATTAGAATTAAAAAATTGGAATAGAGTCGAAATACTGAATATGATGAACAGGGTTTATTTCATGGCTTCTTCATGAAGCCCGAGCAACTAGGAAATCTCGGGCTTTGGCCAATAAGCACCTATGGCGTGAAAACGATGCAACTTTTAGGGTGAATACTACTTCTGAAAGTCTGAAACCTTGAATGAATCGAAACGTCGTCAGCACCTAACAAAGTAAAATGACCGCCAAACTAAAAGAATGTCAAGTGAATTAGATGCAGCACACCTAAAGGGATCAAAAGAGCTGACAGCCCAAGAAACTGGCCTTTTGAGCACCGTATCAAGACGGTCTCCGGAGCCGTGTACCCTTCTATGTCGTACGCTTCCTTGGGACCGAAATACCACTGGGTTTGAAGTAAATAAGTATTCAAAACATCTCGATACATCTATCTAATCTGGTGGCGTGTCAGTAGGTGCTGTAATCTTCGTGACCTTTTCAGGGCGCTGGTGCCAATTAGCTGACCACCGCGATTTCACGATGGGCTTGTGCTTACTGCAATTTACATCTCCAAGATTAATAACAAAAATAAATAGAGTCAGGAAAACGAAACATGTTTTCATACTTGCCCTGACTCGTAAGAAAAAACAGATCGCTTCCCTGTAGGATAGAAAAATATCCAAACATGTGTCTTGACATGCCCTCTGACTTGAGTTCTTACACACGGGTAAGCTGCAGATTTGAGTGGCACATGCGTGTAAAGTGGCAAACGGTCTTCTCAAAATGGGCTATGGTCCAACGAGACTTGACATCGATGTTGATCATGATAGCCTTGATGAACTGTCCCGACCAAAAACGCGCAGCCGAGTATCCCTGGCATTGGGCACGCTGTGTCGCACGTACGCAACCCTCTAACCAGATGGCCGGGGCATATCGGTATTCTGATGCGGCCTATCAAGTGTACAACTCCCGCCTGGCTACCGCTTTGTCCACACTCTCGGTCCCACATTCCTAAGTACTTCGTGAATACAAGAAATAGTGATTGACCTCTGTGTCTGTCAGATTCGCACGAAGACAACCCCTTCCCTTTTGCACTTGTGCACTCTTGCTTTCACATTGATGAACTTTGTTTGTTTTTATTGTAAACCTGCCCACCTGCCTGACACCAGACTCCTAGACTTATCCGCACTAGTTCGACTGCTCATGCGGTCCGCATCATGTCGTTCTAACCATACGGGGCAGAAATGTGGTTTCTGTAGGCTAAAGCTCGTTTTTGAAGACGAAGCGCCACACATCCTCCTTCCCAAGTTCTCTTGGTCTTGAGATCGCCGCCATGGAAATTCGAAAATTACGTTACAGGACTTAGGCACAACCCTAAAACAATTGATTTTCATACACTGTTCTGTGCGGCGCTTCAGATGATGGTCGACTCCTTCCATGCATAACAACCTCGCCGTGTGTATCTATGCCGATTCAAAACGCATGTAGCAGCGTTGGTGCTCGGAACTATTTTCTCACCGCGGCTTCTTGCGCGCACACGACCACCCGTAAGTGATAGGCTGAATTCATGACCGGATTTTCACCAATGTCTCAGTTATTAATTTCACATTGATAAGACCGAATCCCTGAACCTGAACACAGACACAGGGAATGTGTTGCTCGTATACGGATCCTTGAGGCTGTGATCGGAAGTGGGACAAAGTGGGTCTAGGGAAATTCAAGGAACACGGTAATGTGTGGAGGCAAACAATCCTTGTTTCAATCGTGGCCAAAAAATTTCAAAGTAACAAAACATTCTCATTTGCTGTTGTACAAACGGGGAAGGGTAGGGGGTTTAGGCACTCAGCATCCAGATTTTTGAGTTCACCGGAGTGGAATATCTCTCCTCTTGGGTCAGTGGATAAGTCCATCCGATGAATTAGACCACCTTGCCGAAGGCACCAGATTCGAAAAACCGGGCTTTATGTAACGGTATTTTGTGGATTATCAAGTAAGCTGCCGGTGTCAGAGGCTAGCGGATAAACTTCTTCTTACCCTCCATGCTAACCTAGTTTCGGTGTTCTAGGATTGAACTGCAACAGTGTCCTGTCTAAAAGTAATGGGCGGAGTGGTTGAACGCGTCAATCACTTCACTCACCTAGAGAGTTGCATGAGTTTTGATACCTCAGGGACTGACAAGATTTGTGCTCATACGAGAAAGGCTTCGTTGATCACCGTCAGCACACGACATTTTTCGCCTCGTCACAACCGGATTTCCTCTACTCTGTTATTTGACTGTCAAACGTGAGCACGGAAGAATACAATGTGAAGAGGTTTCAGAAGTTCGGCCAAAATTGACCTGGCAGCGGGGAATGTGTGTCGTGATATCACCATCTTGGTAGCGCTGACTAATGCATAAAGTTTCAGGGAGAAGTGTTAAGTCAGTTGAACAGGTACGAACATGAAAACACAGTCTGGAGTGTGCAATGTGCGTCCCTAGTGTCTGTCTATCACATCATAAAATGTCAGCAAAAGCAGCGTAGAACGCAAGGCAACAGTCTATGAAACAAAAAAGTCAAAACAGTACCTGGAGTCTGAGTGAACATCAAAGGCAATCAGGAAGCTCTAGGGAAATAAACGGAAGGAAAAAAAAAAGAAAATTCAGCAGACTCATTCAAAAACCATTGAAAGCAGACGCACCGAAAAATTCACCTGAAGTTCTTTGTTAACTACTTCTAACTTTAACGTGTCCAGCAAGTTTAGACTTCGCAGTCCTGAGAAATTCATGTAAAAACAGTCTTCTTTCACAGCCCGTTAGAAAGTAGTCACTTCGTCAAGTTAATAGTCTCATAGAATTGCTTATCAAAATTTTGTCACATGTCACGCGTAAGTGTACTATTCGGTCTCTCGAACAGCATACTTAGTGGTTTTAAACTCATCACCCACCTGTTGAAGTTCTAGTGCCGAGATTGATAAGCGATAGCTTCGCAATACTTAGTGCTGGAGATAGGAGTCTTCTATCTGAAGCAAACAATTCAGTAGTCATGAATACAGAAACAGTGGTTCAGTCGCGGGGAGTATTAGAAATGAATATCTCTTGAACATTGTGTTCCTCTTTTCATGTATGGTAACCAGACATGGTGCAAACGTGTTCACAAATGTAGCTCTTAGGTAAGAGTGGTTTTGCATTTCGCGCGAATTTACAGTGACTTGCATGGAGATAAATAAGGTGGAATCAACCCAACGTGATCTCACACTTCTCCTACAGAGGAGTTAAGAGGCGAAAGCTCCTACCTGAGAAGGTAGAGTCAGACAATTTGGGAAGTGAGTTCAAGGCAAAAGAGGTCCAGGAATTGTCCTCGTGTGAACTCGCAGACGCAGAAGCCAATTGCTAGTTATTCGTACCTGTAATACACCCACGAACACGAGACCAAGGAAGAACATAAACAGATGGAGCAGTATATCTGAGAGGTCTTGCCAAAATACCGGTGCCTTCTCAGTAGCTGGCTAGAGGATAGATTGTGAGCAATGCAAAGTAACACGACGGTGTGCAAAGTGGCATGGATGTTTGACCCTGTACCTTCAGCCTAACATGTCGGACAAAACTATGAGGGTTAGCATCAATACTGAATTTCGTCGAACCCTGGGCTGTTGATTCTGGGGAAGTACGTGATGCCACATTAGGTATTGACAGGGAAAAACACCACACGGACCTACAGTAGAGTACGTTGCTTGCAACAACTATCAAACAAGACAGATATAATGGCAGTACGTAAATGAGTTGTTCTAGACTAAAAGGTAACATGCAGAAACAGAGTCCTCCAGGTAATCACTAGAAATGAGTATGAAGGATATGTCAGATAATATCATGGAGCTCGAAAAAGGCTAGATCCATAGCCACGTTGTACTTGATTTTTGGATGGAAGTGCAGAAGGCTTTCATAGGAAATCGTGACGTAAACCCAATACTTCTATGAGCATTGTGTTAAACATGTTTAACAGAAAACAAAAGCGGTTTCATTGTCTACTGAATATTTGATATTCAGCGGGATTTTCAGTCGTCTTATGTGTGCGCTTTATTTGTTTTAACCTTGGATTGTTTCCCATTTTTTATCAGTTTTTTGATAGTAGACGGTAATTAATGAACTGCTGAACGGTTTTCTGGAGGCACTGCGTCGCTTGTGAGTTCCACTGTTTAGTTTTCCAAATTATTTTATCTTATATTTGTAAACACCGAAGAGTTGAGGTAGTTCATTAGCGTTTCTGAATGAGATTTCTAGTCTTTAATATGAGCCAGCGCATTTAAAGTATAGTTACTTACTTTGTTTGTGAGTCTTTACTATAGATCCACCGCAAAACGGCACGTGGTTTTTAAATTTCTATAGGTTTTTTAGGTTCAAACCTTCGGATAGTGCCTAAAATCCATGCACTCGCTCAACAAACCAAGCTAAACGAAGTGTCTCTCACCTTTTTCGATTATAATGTGATGTAGATACTACTTCCTATCTCATGTGCCAGATCTTTTGTGGGTCTTTATCTGATATCAAAATTTCAAAAATCCTCAATTGACATTCGCGTCATGTGGACATCAGGAACTTAAGGCGAAAACCTGAATCTTTCAAAAGGTACTCAAGAACTCATCAGGTTCTAGGTGAACCTAAATTTTTCGAATTTCCTGGCACTTCAGAAAAGATATTTGTATTTGTTGCTGGAATTATTGTGCCACAATGAGGTCCTTTCTTCGGCCTTAGCTTCAAATTTCCAAAGTGCATTCAAAGTACTTCCCAGCTGAGTTACTGGTTTTATCACTGTCAAATGAGAAAAAGTTTTACGGTAGTTTGTTAGGCGATATCATGTTGATTAACTTTCACTCATCCGAAGAGCAGTAGTGACATGCCTATTATAAAGTACCTTGGTTAACAGGACATTAAAACTCGAAGACTGTGGTATTGTATAGGCACACATAATGTTAACGTATTTTTTAGGTAGTGACAGTATTATTTATCCAGTGACATTCTAAGCATGATTTATTGCTTATAATCATGTCCAGGTAGTGACACAACTTTCTGATCACTTTTGTATTGTTTGAGGTTTAAAAAGATTTATTTCAAGCTAGTGTTCATCACCGGCTTCTTTGTTGTCTATCATTGGTGCTAGTAAAATTATTGAAGTACCTGTGGTAGATGATTCACTTAAAAAATACTTATGTTAACAGTTACCACAATATAAATAAGGGTGAATCCAGTACCTCTGTGATGATGTCATATAAAGAAATTTCGTCGAAAAGTCTGCTTGGGATTCCTAAGAATTCTAGACTTAAGATGTCAGTTAAACTCACAAACGGTAAGAAATTCAGTAGAATAATCGATCTCATTGTCAAAATTAAGCAAAAATTAATGTAATATACCAACTGAAATTAATGGGTGTAAGATAAAAACATCCGTCAAAGTAGTCGATATGGGACCATCAGGAACAAAGGATCTGAGCTGAACACCGGGTGTTAGACCCCGTCAAGGTAAGTCAAAAAATCCCAGTCATTGACGTTCATGTACTGACCCATGACCACATTGTAGAATCAGTCAGGTACATGGAGAGACTGATTACTGAATCTTTGTTCATCGCACTCATGTAGCATATTCAACCGAGATAATCCACACATTGCAGATATTTAAGAGCTGTTCAAATAATAATGATATTAACAGTAATAACAAGGAATGAATAAAGGGCCATTGGAATATGTAGATGTAATTCGAAAGTTTTGTGATTACCTTGAAATGATTATGATTAATAAATTTCGCTTTAAATAGTATTACGCAAATATTACTGTACCTCTGTGTAGTGTATCAAACAAGCTGATCCAACCGATTTCAGTGTCTGATGAATACTACATTCATCATCATTATCATCCAAATCAACATGGAACCAGGCATTCAGATTAATGATACCACATTAGTCTGAATTGTGACATGAATGCCTAAAGTTTTCCAGTTTACTGATAGATAAAACCACTCGTTATGGGACTATTCACCTGCACCACCATTCTGCAAATCTTAGTTTGATTTTGGAGTTGTTAGTAGTGGTCAGGTCTACCCCTTGTTTATTTTCTTGACACGATGTTTTACGAGAAAAAGTGGCAGCTGTTGAGAGAGTCATGTGACATTCCACCGAAGTTTGCATAATGGATATTTTGGAAAGTAAGGAGAAACCACACAACATCGTTATTGTGCTGAAGTAGTTGCTTTATTGTTCACAAGCTGAACCACAGCATACCTGTACACATTCCAACTCCCCTGAGCAATGCATATTGGGCACAATACTTCGCGTTCTGATTGTTTTGGCTCAAGATCCCTTGGAAGTGCCTCGGGATGACTTTTCAGCCCCATCGAATATATAACACCACTTGACTTGCGGTTACTTGTTGGTGTACTGAACATCTGAAGTTATTCACAACTTAACCATCTCCAACGCAACTGACAAATGAGGTGTATGGCAAATTATTTTCCTAGGGTTGGACTACTACTTTGATGAATCTTGTCAAAAGCGTAAACTTCAACTGAAGTTCTTTGTTAACTACTTCTAACTTTAACGTGTCCAGCAAGTTTAGACTTCGCAGTCCTGAGAAATTCATGTAAAAACAGTCTTCTTTCACAGCCCGTTAGAAAGTAGTCACTTCGTCAAGTTAATAGTCTCATAGAATTGCTTATCAAAATTTTGTCACATGTCACGCGTAAGTGTACTATTCGGTCTCTCGAACAGCATACTTAGTGGTTTTAAACTCATCACCCACCTGTTGAAGTTCTAGTGCCGAGATTGATAAGCGATAGCTTCGCAATACTTAGTGCTGGAGATAGGAGTCTTCTATCTGAAGCAAACAATTCAGTAGTCATGAATACAGAAACAGTGGTTCAGTCGCGGGGAGTATTAGAAATGAATATCTCTTGAACATTGTGTTCCTCTTTTCATGTATGGTAACCAGACATGGTGCAAACGTGTTCACAAATGTAGCTCTTAGGTAAGAGTGGTTTTGCATTGTGTTGCATTTCGTGCAAATTTGCAATCTTGTGGTATCAGAATCTTATTGGAACTTGAGGAATATGATACTTGGTGGAGGACTGTAGTCCGGCACACCTTACAGTTTAGTGTGTGGTTCAGGGTAAGGGTAACAGGACCGCTGTGTTCGATAATCAGTTTCTCTATACGGTTACTACATTCTGTGATGCCAGTTAGTTTCTCGTTTGCGTTTATCGGCATTACTGTCGGAAAGGCAACGCCATCTTGAGGCGCTGACTTTTTTTACGTTGAGACTTCGCTTAATCCATGGCATGGATTTAAACATGTTATCTCATATGAGCACTGAAACTTCATGAAATAGACGGAAAACTTCTTGACTCCTTTAAAATGGCACGCGTGGATATGGGATGTGCGGACAGATACACCAATGTTCGAATTCGCTCAGAATTACAAGAGTTCAAGTTGTCACGTTTCGCAGTAGCACCCGAAGAAGAATTCAGGGAACAAAGAATGTTACTGATAGTTTCTTTCAAAGCTAAGAGTAGGTTATGTTGTAGGAAGCGTGCGCGTGGCTTCTACTTCCCATACCACACTGTAGAAGGTGTTTCTTCAAGGTACCTGAGGTATAACATGGCTTCCGACCCCAAGGAAAATGTGTTTGAAACCTATTGTACACTGTCTTTTCAGAAGTGTTATATAAGTTGTGTTAGTTTGAATCCAACTGAGGGAAACCCGGTTTCACCGGCAGTGGGAAACCACATAGCCTGGAATGTGCTTTTTTCAGTTTTTTTTGCGCTGCTTCTCACTGTAAATACAGCATCAGCATGGTAGTACCGATCATCCGTGGAAAACATGCGCCGTTCAGCCAGCATTACGACTGCCTTCTGACCCCCATCGTAACTTAGGGATCTACATTATAATGGTAACTGCTTTTGTTTTACCACATTCCAGTAGACGTTTCTGTTGTGGTTGGACCTCAAAAGAACTAGTATTCCAGTCAGAGTAGTTCTTTGGGTCATTGTGATTGCCAGTCCGACAACGACACCAAGGTGGAAGTTTTAGCTGGTACCAGTTTTGCTCCTGTTCTCATTCTTATCTCGTACTCTACAGGTAATAATGATTAATCTGATATGTCTCCCTTTTTCTAAATTTCCCATCGTTGTGCATATCTTCACCTTTTTGTTTTTCTGAAACAAAATAAAAAGATCATAGATAGGGAGTAGCCTGAAATTTCTCAGTAGTTTAACCAAACTAATAACTGAATTCCGTTCTGATAAACTGATAACGGTAATCTCTACAATTTCGCTCTGATAATCAGTTTTTTATGATCAGCACTAACTTCAAGTATGAAAAGAGAAATCATCTCACATGGTGTTTGGCGACATCAAATCAACGGTGGATGCAGATGAGTTACATCGCTGAAAGACGTCGGATAGGATTGGTGAAGGATTACTGCTCTTTTTGGAGTATCTGCTTGTAGTCTAATTACGCATTAGTATGTGCCTATGTACGTTTGCACCTTACGAAATTCAGGCAACAGCTATAAGCCTCTGTGTGCCAGATTGGAAGATGAGAAAGTCAAGTGTATACTAAGGGACCAGCCGGTTAACCATTCATCTAAACACAGCCGAGGTTTTTATAGATGACCGTAGGAAATTACTGAGTAGGGTAACGGAGGCACTAGACAGCGTATGGGAATCAGAGATAATCATGTTAAACTGATCTAGGTCACTGATCATCACATTTTATTAAGAAGGTGAAAAAACTAGAGAAAACCTATGCAAATTTTAGTTCTGACTGCGGGAGCATCGATCGCACTTGCGGTTGTCTTCATGTTTGGATAGGCGGACAAATTTTCAAATACCCGACATGTGGCATCTGTTTCAAGTCTGGATCGACTGACTAGGCGGTGTTATGTCGGTATGTAACTGAAGGTGTCGGGCAAGTATATCATGATAATCAAGCTTCTCCTCTGGGACTCACGCAACCACGTAAGGACTAACGGAGATTTGTCAGAAGTAAGAGCAACCTGCCAAGAATGCCAGGTTACCATTCCCATTTAAGTTTGTTTCAGACGTGCTGATGGATATAACGCTATGTAACTCCGACACCTTACGGCTTATTTCTCCTCAGATGAAACCTGGCTGGCTTGGATCACACATGATGTGTCCGTGTTAGACAACAAAATGCCGAGTCTTCTTGAACACTGAGTGAAAATCTGAGTATGTTCGGCTTGCACCTGTCAAGTGTAAGATAATGCTTGAAGATTAATCTACATTGACTATGCTTAAGAAAGTTAGTGCAATGATGGAATATGTAGTCTATTTCATTACCTTGGTAAATTGCACCAACCCTGCCAGGCTGGTTGGTGATGGATCCCAGTTTGGTTACAAAACGTCAGTTTGGCAGTTCCCAACTTACGTCAACCTTAGCTGTAGCCGGATCTGTGATTACTTACCTATCGAAGGACGGGTATGCTCTAGCGGAATCTGTCCTGTCTCCCTGTACAGCTTTGAAACAGCCATCTAAAGCAAGAGAACCTGGGGGGTCTAATGTTTTTACGATAAATGTCTTATCCGTATTGCTCGCATGTGGTGGAATTATTGTCTATGCAGTGTTCAGGTTAGACGTAGAACACTATGTAGGATATGTTACACCTTAGAGATTATGAACCCAGAGGAACTAAAGTCGTCTTGAAATATGTTACGCACGTAGAGGGACTGCCTAGTTCAACATGTAGTGCTAACTGAATTCGGATTAGTTTGGTAGGAAACCAGAGGTAGTCTGATAAAGACATGACATCAATTCCAACAAAATTCTGGACACTGCTATTAATCTTCAAGTATTTATTCTCCCTTCTCTTATACACTCTGAAGTGTGTGGAATGCGTTTAGGATGGTAACTTGATGCCTCGTACTAAGTACACATGTTGTGAATAATTAATTCATCTAAGGGAAAATATATTTAGATGGCTATTCTGGAAATTTCCTCCATTTGCATCACAGGCTTGTTGCAAGGTGTCGTAGATCACGATAGCAGTTTTTCATGAAAGAGTTTCTTATTTTTACATAAAAAATTTATGCGTGTATTTTAATGTATCGTTGTTTTATGTTTTGCTTAAAATAGTGTTATTAATGAACAGCTTATTGGATTTTTTTTCCAGCCTATTATGAACAGTGCTCGATCAGTCTCTTTTACGGCCGCAAAATTGCTATGGGATCCAGAACTAAACCCTTCCTGCCGGACTCTGTTATATCGGGTTGACGGTATTGTCGAAGGAGTAAGATGTACTCATTTCATTATTTCATTTTCAAGCGAAATGAACCAGACCCTGACCCGGTCGTGGACCCAAGACGTCCTTTACACTTCAGAAATCTATGCAAGAAATCAGTGATTGATTTGCCGATCCCAAGTTTCAAGGTTGTTTCAATCTCTTTTAAAGAATAACTTTTGGTAGGTTGACGTATATTACGTCGGTGAGAAACCGGAAAAAGAAGTCACATTTTCAAACTTGAACGACAACATCACATTTAAGAACTTGGAAGATATGTGTCGTCATTTCGGCACAATTATAGAGGCAAAAATCTATTATCACCCGAAGACACAACGTCACCTCGGTATCGGAACCGTATGTTAAAACATACTTTAAAGTCTTACCCTTCAGGTTGTCTTTACGTCTTCAAAAAGTGCAAGAGTTTGTGTAGAACACCTTAATCAGACGTCAAAGATGGGAAATATTATGACCGTACAGGTGGACCCTTTCGGTAAAAAATTATTTGGCCTTATTCTAATTTTTTAGGAAAAATTAGAGTTCGTTTGATTGCTGAGCAAATGTCTGATCTCCTTCCCAAACAGAATGACCAAATCCACCTTTCAGACAAGTCTTTTGTCAATTCAACATACACTAATATGCCTCCTAATTTTCCGCCACATGTTTCTTCGAATTGTGATCATGCTTCATACGATCCTACTCTGCGTCAGTCACATTCGAATTCAAATTTTGGTAGTCATCACAAAGCGTTTGAAAGCTTACCACAATCGCATTGCATGACAACTTTTAGATCTCATCTTTTTCCTAGGTTCTCTGATAAACAACATTCAGATTTGAGAAGTTGTTTACATCCGGACAAATCAGCATGTGTCCTGGATACTGATGATGTGTCAGATTTATCTCATGTTACCACCCAACGGTATCGGAAATCATCAAGTGATCTAAACATCCATGAGAAAGGTATGACTCACTCAGCAGCAGACCATGACGCACCCTCATCTGAAGTGGCTGCAAGTGTATCGAAAAGGTGTTGTAATAGTGAAGATGTAAAACTTCAGGAGTCTCAGTATTATGAAGAGTCTCTTGAAGCTCGCATACAGAAACTGCTTAAACTGAACTCTGTAAAACCGGCTTCCGAATTAAGCGATGCTCACCATAGTCCAGTTGTCGTAGATCATAATTCCAATGTCTGTAACGCTCTTCCAATCACTTCAGAAACATATTTGCCAACTTGTGTGCATAATAAACCTGATGATCCTGTACATTCAGAGAAACCTTCCAAAACAATAGCTCAAAAAGGAAATTCGCATTTTGATTCATCAAAAAATACACGGGTAGTGACAAGTCCTTCAAATCGCCGCACACTTTTGCCTACTCCTGAAGGATCAAATGAAACTGTCAAAGGACCTTTGTTTAATCCTCACCGTCCACCTCTTTTAAAAACTCCTTATAAGTCGGTGGACATTCAAGAAGTTCTTAAAATAATTGATGATGTGCATATGGTTTTTGTAGATGAATTACGAGGGATAATACAACGCGATGTAACCCGAAAGCTTGTTGAAGGTCAAGCGTTCAAACTATTTTCAGATTGGTGGGATTCTAAAGAACGGGAATGTAGAGTAAGTCTATATGTATACATATATTTAGGTCAATTATTCATGTGTGAAATTGCTACGTACCTAAGAAATCATTAATAATGACACTATATGGCTTTACAAATATAGGAAAAATGTTTAGAGCTTTGAAAATTACATCTTAAAGGATAACGATTGGGGTGCATATTCCGAATAAAAAGTGGGTACTTCAGTGTATAGTGGAGTACACTGAATGAATGATTCGAGTTTCTAGTTATCTTAATGTATGATAATCAAGATCTAATCCCATCGATTGCAAAGCCTTGTTGAAGTGTCTCAATGTGAATGAGGTACTGAATTAGATTACGAATTTTCTACTGGTTTTATAACTTTTCACTTAAATAGCTACTTTAGTTGGATTTTAAATTCTTGTACTTGCTAAAGGAAATTTTTTGAGGATGTGCTCTTTTAATACACTTACAATGTGGGTTGCACAACTAGAATAATCGTCTATCCGTCAATTTATGCACTTGAGAAATGTATTTATTATTAGTTGACGCTTGTTATTTCTAATTAGTATGACATGAGTGTTAGCAGTAAGATCGATTAACTTCATATAGGATTCAGTGTTTCGTTACGGTAGTGAAACATGGTGTAGTGTACTGAAATGGTGATATTTTTTCGCTTTTCCATCATTAGTGAACAAAATAATTCTTATGTTATCCAGGTTTGACAAGCAATTGACTTACTTTATTTAACTATTTTGGTAGCTCAATCATGCCAAACCACTATCTACCAACAGCCTGTACCAAACTAATCATCCGACCACTAAGGATGATATGTGTACTAATTCCCTGGAAAAGTCAAATACATCTCATGAATTCACTGTATTATCGCGCACTGACCAGAATGCCAGTACTAACCTATCCAATTCTTCGTCTATCCCTAGTACAATTTCATCTAATAATCCTGTATCAAGTATGTCTGAAAATAACACCTTGTCTTCCAGTTTCAAACTTTTCGGTCTTGGTATGTTCACCGGCTTGCGATCTGCCTTGCCGAAAATCAGACGTAAACCTCGTCCACCTAGTCCATTGCCACCGTGTTCAAGTGCTACTACTTCGACATCGAAAAATGAGTCTCTTACTGTTTGTCAAGATGAACGAAATACAAATTCTCTTCATGAATGTGAGTTAAAGCTGAAAACGTCTCCTGTTTGGAAATCTCATCATTCCCGAACGCAAAAGGATAGTGATACTTCATGTTCAGATATGGAAAATGATAATGTAAACAATGTTTGCCGAGAAGTTTCAGAGTCTTCAGGTTTGTTCACTTATGGTTTCATCTAGTTAATAAGGTGTTTTTAGAAATCCCCGTAACCAATGTATAGCGTGACAATGCGGTTATTTAATGTGATTTAATTATTTATCACCTCTTCAGTTCTTTGTTCTGTTTTTATTGTACTTATGATTGTACAACAAAATACTCAACGTAAACAATTAGGACGGAGTTTTAAAGAGTAAATAAGCAATCGAGAGGGCAGGGAAGTTTATTGAAACTGTTGTATGTAGGTATACACAAAGTAAGTCAATTGTTTCTGTTGGCTGGCTGTAGAATGTCTGCTCAAATCACTTCCAACTCAAAGTTTAATTCTGATTGGGTATTGCCAAACTTTTTAGTTGGGATCGTTGCACGCATTTTGTATAGTCAGTTGTATTTCTCAGTCGTTACTAGCCTATTTCAAGGATTTTCTTACTTTTTTTGTTCCAGTCTTGTTACTATCTGTTAATCCCGAGTGATATTTACCTGATAATAAATTCATGTGTGCATAATTTGTCAAGTTGTCAAGGGGAGCAAATTTGAAAGGGTTAGCAATTCATCGCATATAATAATTACTTGTTTACTCAGCTATTTGTACTCGTTTCAGTTGTTTCATCTGCACAATTGACAATCTATGGTAGATTGGTAGACATGCTATTATCGTTCAGTTGTATTGGGATCTTGGAGGTATCACTCATTCGTTATAGCACTGAATTATCAAGTAGTCTTATTTCTAAACATCTTTCTATTTACTGAAGCTTGTGAGAGGTGAATAGTTCAGGGAGAAATTTTACCACTAATTGCTGGGTATTTTATTCTCCTTAGGTGCATCTGTCTAGGTGTCTGTCTAGCCGATTTTGCTTTACCATTTATAAAAAAAGTAGTTTCCAGCATTTTTGGTTGCCATTTGATAGTGGAAGTAAATTTCTTGATGGAATTTGTTTATACTTTAATCAAACGGTATTTTCTGGTTCCTCTATAGACAATGAAAGTTCCACAGAGAGATCGAATCAAACAACCAATGGTCGTGTAAAAAATCTGAAGAAATCCAATGAATGTCAAAGCAGACGACGTTCTGAACGTTCTGACAAAGATGATAAATGTGATCGGAAACGGTCACAGTCTAAACTGTTACTAAAACCAAGTCCTTCTCCTGAAAACATTTGTACAAGTGACTACGCATCGTCGAATGATAGTGAAAGTATTGTGCCGTCGAAACCACGTCGTCCTATCAAGTTTCATAGAGGACACTCACGAGTTTCAGATGTATTTGCGCAAAGGTACAATGTTTTCAAAAGTTTATACATTTTATTGTGTTTTACACAATATTAAGGGATATGCTTGTTTTTGTCATGATATAGAAGTTACTACACTTCTCTTGAAGAGATATCTTTTTTGGCAAGTTACCAGTCATAGTATATACGGCACTGAATAATCACAATGGTTTTTTAAATCATAGTACACTTTTCTGTGGTTGTATGTTTTTTTGCAGTCAAAATGGACTAATCCTATTCCCTATAAAAAGATATACTTCACTCTTAGGCTAAAAGCTATGTTTAGCTAGGATACTACATTTTTTCTAACTATTTCACTTGATTTAGTTTTGAAATCTTGATGATTTCTTTCTGTTACTGAAACAGATAGCGTTTTTAATTTTGTGGCTGTGTGTGGTTACTAAACAACCTATTGTTGACAGGTTGGCGGTTTTCATTGACTGAAATATTAGTGGTCACTTATGTAAGCATATAAACGTAAGTAAAAATAATGTCAATCAGCATGCGTGTGCAGTTTTGTATATTTGGTAATGAGCCACATCAACTGGGTTAATGGTTCTATCTGGTCGTTCAAACCTCAGTAGGTGAAGCGGGTTCAAACCAGTGAATCATTGAGCAAAAGTTGTCTGCTTAGGTCGAATAACTGCAGCTGAGATACTCAATCGTCCTGACTTCAGGGAATATATGTTTAAATAAGCAACACTACTATACGGTTATTGATGGACACTGGCTAGTAGTGGAATCAGCTGGCTGTACCTGCAAGAATCATTGTACTACTATACTGTGTTTATGGAGCTCTGGCTCAGTGGTTTGGAAGATGACTATCAACCGCTGGGTCGCGGGTTCGAAACCCGCTCCACCTACCATGATTTGAGCAGCAAGGTAGTATCATTAGCCTCCACACAATGTGTGTGGCTTATCGCCTACTGTACGGATGTTCAAAAGGTGACTGAATGCGTTTCGTTCATACTGCGTTTGACGTGATTTCATGTGAAAGAGCAGAATGAAACTGAATACCATAACGTCTTAGAATTATTGTTACAGTGTTATTTCACCCCATATGCTTTATTATCGCACCTCGAGTCAAAACAATGCTAAAGTCGCCTAGCCTGGTTCTGAAACATCCAGGGACTAACCTCAAAGCTCAGAGAACATCAGACAATTATCATCCTCGTCCTCTCTACTATCTCAGACAGCTTATTCCAGATTAACCTATAACTGTCAAATTCTGCATCCCTGGCATGGGGATTCTACCTTCAACCAGTGGATCACTGATTTGAACATGACTTCATCTATCAAGGTTTTGCCAACCAGGTAGTATCATTAATCCTCAGACAATTGGTGTGGCTTATTGCCTAATTCACAAACGTGCATGTGGTTACTGAGTGGATTTCAACTTTGACATCATTTTTGCCTATTTAAAAATGATTTAAAAAGTTTAGTAGTAAAGTTGTTGGTTGATTTCACCATTTCTCAACAAATTAATTGAATATCTTCAGTTCACGTGAAATATTGCCGAGTGAAAATTCAAGCTACTGACAAAATGCTAACCGTATAAATTATTCAGTTAGAAGTTTGACCACAGCTGTCAGCAACGGTTACGGTATCCACTGTCGTAAAGGTTCCTTCTCATGTTATACTATTTATGCAATGGTGAAGAATATTTTTAGTTCAGGTGGATGATCTTGGTTGTATTGAGTGACAAGATAAAAGTAAGTGTTAGTACTAGCATCAAATCGATGCATTCTTAGTATCCAAACTATCAAATGAATCACATTTCATAGATTTGCGGTGTATGTAAACAGTAAAAACCTTAGTTTAAACTGATCATTTGATGTGAATTCTAATATGGGTAACTATAAAAATTATATGATGTAATTAATGAGGCATCAATAAGGTAGTAGTATACCATGATTAGGTAGTGTTGTGACCGAGTGGTGGGGTTGCGCGCGTGGGTATAGTGATACTGGGACTCAATAGACACCTCAACCGAATACCTTTACTACTGACCTCCCTCAGTAATTTCTGCTTCACTGAGCCGTGGAAAAATCAGAAGACAAAGACGGGCTGTGACTGCAAGAACAGCGACACCAACTTTTTATTAAGCAAATACATGACATATGTGTATTTACAAAACTCTCAGCAAGTGAAGCCGTTAATGAACCAATCCGATTTCTCGTATGAGGTCGAACTTCTCCAATCAGGTTCTCACGTCAGTGCATGCATAAATCACGATCTGAACATGATCTGATCATGACTTGAAAACAACTGCCCCATTGGCTGCCTTTTGTCGTCGTGATAGGTAGGAAGTCGTCAGCTAAAAAAGCCAGTGAAAGTATGCTTAGTGAATTAAAGAAGTGGAGCAACCTCTACTTTGAGATATGTTGTACATATTCAAAATCACTGCAATTTTTCCTGAATGAAAGCATCAAATCATCTCATTAATATTTGAGAGAGAAAAAACGTGTAAGTCTATGTAAAAATAAGTAAGATGAATGAATCTGTATTGCTCAGCTGACTGATAAGAGAAACATGAATTGTAGATGTTAAGTATCTGAAAAATTTTCATCACTTTTGCTCAGATGTTATTCAAGTAATATCGAATGTTAAAGCAGGGAAACTATACGCGTTATTTGACCAAGCATATGTAAGAATGGTGCATGTATTGAGAACATCTTTTTAGATTAAACTAAAACTAGGAAAAGTGCTTGTTCATCATTCCTCCTTGCTGATATGATTTTGAACATGATGAAACATTATACACTCTGAGGATTAAGCGTGAAGTTTAGGAGCTTATCATGGACTGTGTGGATGGTCGTTGTGGAACATGTTACCTCGCTCAATTGGATTAAACTTAGTAAACACCTTCCTAATTACATTTACGAAGTATTTCACATGAAATGATTTTTTTTATCTGTTCAGATCTTCGATTAAAAATAATCTTCTGAAAGTGAAATGAACAGAATTGATTAGGACTTGATTGGTTGTGAATCAGGATCTGTACATCTGGTCACTCGTAAATATTTTTTTAAACTCTAAGATGTTTGTCACTTGGTACACTAAAAAGATTTGAGGGCATCCAAGTTATACATACGGTAAGTGTTGTTTATCACAATGAAGCATACTCCTTGGTGTGTTTGCATTTCAATAATGCTATGGATTCAAAATTTCGACCTGAACAGGCTGGCTGGCATCAAGAAAAGCAAATCATGTGCGGATCAAATTGCAAAGCTATGCGTCGTCACAAAACAGAGCATAGAATGGCAGTCAAATCTTTACCTGAACTTCATCGACTTTGAAAAGCCCTTCCATCGAGGCGTCGACCGAAAAGTAATTTAGCAGGTAGCTGCTTCAACACTACGGTTTTAGTGCCACAAACCTTTACCAATCTCATTCAACAGCTATGTGATGATGAGGCTACATGCGAAGTGATTGACAATGGGAGGCTCAGTGATGCGTTATAAGTGAAGACAGTAGTAAGTAAGACTAAGACGAGGCTGTCGCCTAGTATCACCGATGATCTTCCTGATTGTGGTCGACTGGACAGGAGTGGATGATCACGCAGCAAAGCGTGAGGAGCTATGAGAAGATGAGGATACACTGTTTGACTGATGAAAAGACTCTATAAGATTTGGATTTCGCCGATGATGACTTGTGTCTAGTGTCTTTTGTCTCACAAATTCAAAGATCTACAGACGGAAACTAACAATTTGGTAGAAGAGGCGGGTAAGGGCAGCGAAGAAAGACAGGACTTGCTTCAGATGAACGTAGAGAAGACAGAGGTGATGAAGACACCCAACCAACAATAGCATGGACAACAAGCACCAATCACCATTAACAGGAGAAACCTAGAGGAAGTAGTCTCTTTCACCTACCTACCTGCCTACCTACCTACCTACCTACCCACCTACCTACCTAGGTAGCATCGTTTCAACTACAGGCGGCGGCGTCGGCGGCACAGACTAGGATGTCAAAGTAGCTAGGATCGGAAAGACAGCAAGACAGACCTTCCTGCATTAGTTTGAAACCAGTGTGGAGATATACTGCACTCGACATAAAGCGTGAACAATATCCGAATTTTTAACACTAATGTCAGTCAAGTAAGTCAGTGCTTCTATGTGATGGTTGGGATACTTGGTGCGTTACGAAAAGCATTTCCAACAAACTGAGACATTCATCAACAGCTGTCGCCTACCTTCACTCGATACTGAAGGTCTGGAAGAATAAGCAAGAAGGAACTCACTGTGGCTGGCAACTAACCATCCAAGAAGCTATCGTCCAACAAATATGCAGAAGAAGAAAGTGTAGACGAATTGTATTGGACACACACTGAGAAGAATGTTTGGGGGACATCATGCCGCATGCCAGTCCCTCGAGTGGAACCCGGATGGGAAATAAGGAGTTGGGCGTCCCAGGTGAGGGTGACATGGAAGAGATGGTGTGAGGAAGAAATGTAAGCTTGTTTGCAATCGTGGAGCTAGGTTCAAAAGACTGGAGAGAAGAGAGTGCAATGGGGCCGTGCTAGTGAAGCCCTATGTTCCACTAGGAACCCAAGGGACAAATAATAAAAAATGGTTTTTATTGCTACTCGCTACTGTTGATTGAGTATATGCGGTAAGTTTTATGACGCCGATTTTGTATGTCATTGGCGCCCATCGTCATCAGTATGACTGTATATTTATTTTGGCGATTATTGTAAAATCACAATACAGTGTAAATAGCTTCACGCATTGGTTGTTATTATTATATAACAGCTTATTTAAGTGTAATATGGCAGATACATAAAGTTAGGCATAGTACACATGTATCAGGTCAAGTGGAAGGATGTCAGCAAAAGAGAAGGCGAAATTTCAAAAACTTTATCTTGCATGACTAACATATCAGTAAAGAACTGAAGGGAAGTGGCTAAGGAAATTATCTTACATCAGAATAGACATTTCAGATTTGTATTTAGATGGAGAGACACTACCTGTGTAACAACTTGTCAAGTATTCCGTTCTAGTAACAGATATTGCCTAAGACTCTTTTACCGGTGGTGTTAAATACTTCTGGACTTGGATCAGTCTCCTTAAGGGATCAAAATAACTACTAGCTTCATCGTTTCTGCTTTTATCACGTCTTTTTGTTATTGCTAAACCTTTGGCCATAAGAGTTTCAGCTTCTTTCACGCTTTATTTTGTTTGAACCAATGAATTCCAACACTTGTTTTAGAAATAGGGGACAACCTTCAATTCATTTGTTAGCGAAACAACGTATGCCTATTCACTATCAACGTGGTGCGAACTGGTAAGCTAGTTAGAACTTGTTATGACCAGGAGATTATCAAAGCGTAGTTAAAAAAAAGCGATTACCACGGTAGATTACTTTGAAACAGAGTTTTGAAAGTATCACCTAGACAGTTAAAGGTCCGTTGTGCGCGTTGAATTCAGTCGTTCAAACGATATTCTATGTACATTTTATATCTTTCGGAAGGTTAGTTTTCTGTGGCGTTTTTCACAACCTATTATATGCTTTAGGCAGTGATTAATTAAGCTAATGATACGAGTAACCTCTGTTGTCCATTTCAGTTTTGTAGCTTATAGTTTTGACACGAATGTGAAGTAAACGTATATTGTTGAATTGAGGCAATCCGATAACTAAGTGCAGGTACGCGTTGAAACTTTAAATCACCTATACTGCATACAAATCAAGAGACTAGTGTGAACAGCTCAGTAGGAGGAGTGTAATTGGAATCTCTTTTATCAAACTAAATCATTGCTACATAAAATTACACTATTGAAGACACATTCATATTGTGGTTGTATTTAGAATATTGATATCAACATTTGAAATATCTTATGAGCTAGATGTTTTGTTGATAGAATGAAATGTTTTTCCACTACCTGACTAATGATTTTAGTGACAATATCATCATTCACTGTACATCAAAATCAGACATCTCAACCACATTTTAATCTAATCTAAATTGTAATCTGAATAGGGAAAGAGGATTCATCGATCCTGAGCCATACCATCTTTGTACGAAACTCAGTAATGATCATCAACGTATCCTCTCCAACGTTTTGGATGTTTAATGCAAATATATATGTTATCTTCAATTAGAATTTATCAATCAAATATGTATACACTATGTTGTATTCTGCTTGGTGGCTAGCAGTGGAATCCAAGATGCGTATTTCGTCCTACTTGGGGCTCTTCAACTGACCGTATCTACACCCAAGCGAGCTATGTTGTTCCCACTGAGACTCGAACGCAGAACCCACCACTTCAAATATGCGTGTACTAGTTAGTTAGCGTATAAACCTACTATAGAGGAATGGAATACAGATTGTAACCTAAGATTTGTTTGTGTACCACTTTGTTACCGATAATAGCGCGTGTTCATTTTTGGCATATGCGTTAGAAAGACGAGGTGAACAAGACATTGATGAATGTAAGTTTATCATATGAATCATAAAAATAAAGTTAACCAAATCTTAGTACATTACTTTGACGCGTTTTTCATTCTTTTAAATGGCTAATAGATTCTACATATTTCAATTTAATCAAATATACGTTATATTTGAACATATAAGAGTATGAATTTACTGTTCTCATATTTGTAAATAATCTTATTGTTCAAAAAAATATTTTTATGATAGCAGCTCTACTAGCTCTACTGGATCAAATTCACCATCTGATAATGAAAGTTCAGATCCATCAACTGAACCACAAAATGATCCCGAAGAAGCGAACAGATATAAAAAGCCTTCATCTGATGAACACTCTGAGGATTCAGTTTCTGAATCAAGGTCTCATAATCATGCATGTTTATCACCTGTTGAAACTTCTCATTGTGAACCTATACAGAATGGGAACTCTGTTAATTCAAACTCTTCACCAATTTCTTCACAATCAGAGGTAGGTAATCATTATGTACAAACTAGACTTGATTCATTACTGACTTATACCATAGAAGAATTTGTTTAAAATTTCGAGTTTTTGGTTACCACTAATAAATTCGTTAGCGTAGTTGATATGTTGCATAAAAATCACTCATTTTTTTTGAGAACTAGTGTAACTGTTTTTGTTTTGTTTTTACAATTTTCGTGTGTAGCTACAGCTCAGTGTATTCGAAGCCTTGAACTATTTAATGTTCCCGACCTAGTCGGGGACTAATCATTCATTCTAACTTATGATCTAGCATTCAACATTTCTGTATGGCTATTAATTTAAGAATTACTTTGTTGCTTTAAAAATCCAAGTAATTTTCAACAGTGTTAACTTTTTTTTGATGATGATAAGCCTGTGTAGAAAAATTATACTACCAAGGTAGGTTCTACGTGAGTACAAATTTTTCTTTTATACACATAAAGAGCGTAGAAGATTTGGATTTCGCCGATGATGACTTGTGTCTAGTGTCTTTTGTCTCACAAATTCAAAGATCTACAGACGGAAACTAACAATTTGGTAGAAGAGGCGGGTAAGGGCAGCGAAGAAAGACAGGACTTGCTTCAGATGAACGTAGAGAAGACAGAGGTGATGAAGACACCCAACCAACAATAGCATGGACAACAAGCACCAATCACCATTAACAGGAGAAACCTAGAGGAAGTAGTCTCTTTCACCTACCTACCCACCTACCTACCTAGGTAGCATCGTTTCAACTACAGGCGGCGGCGTCGGCGGCACAGACTAGGATGTCAAAGCAGCTAGGATCGGAAAGACAGCAAGACAGACCTTCCTGCATTAGTTTGAAACCAGTGTGGAGATATACTGCACTCGACATAAAGCGTGAACAATATCCGAATTTTTAACACTAATGTCAGTCAAGTAAGTCAGTGCTTCTATGTGATGGTTGGGATACTTGGTGCGTTACGAAAAGCATTTCCAACAAACTGAGACATTCATCAACAGCTGTCGCCTACCTTCACTCGATACTGAAGGTCTGGAAGAATAAGCAAGAAGGAACTCACTGTGGCTGGCAACTAACCATCCAAGAAGCTATCGTCCAACAAATATGCAGAAGAAGAAAGTGTAGACGAATTGTATTGGACACACACTGAGAAGAATGTTTGGGGGACATCATGCCGCATGCCAGTCCCTCGAGTGGAACCCGGATGGGAAATAAGGAGTTGGGCGTCCCAGGTGAGGGTGACATGGAAGAGATGGTGTGAGGAAGAAATGTAAGCTTGTTTGCAATCGTGGAGCTAGGTTCAAAAGACTGGAGAGAAGAGAGTGCAATGGGGCCGTGCTAGTGAAGCCCTATGTTCCACTAGGAACCCAAGGGACAAATAATAGTGATAATAATGTGTGATCAGATTGTTCGAAATGTATAGCCCTAATACACCATATGTTTCAGATAATCGTCGTCTTCTTAATATGCTTTTGAGATTTATGATAGGGGACTAGGGACTGCTTTGAAATTTGTATTAATAACATTTAAGATAGTTGAGCGCACCCTTATAGTACAGAGAATATAAGAGCGAATTCCATAAACAAAGTGATAAATTTTTAAGCAGAAAAATATAATAACTAATATTTTATTCTGATAAAGAAAAGAAAGCAAGTTAGGATTTACAATCAATGTCTGTATCGCCACTCAAATTATTAATGAGATGAACAGGAATTGAATTATGCAATGGGGGACATCTGGAAATCGGGTAAACCTGATTTGTATTATCAGAGCATGAGAAAGGAAATAATGTATTATTATTATTATTATTATTCTATGATTTTTCTGGTGAAGGCATGGGATTTCTTTCCATTTTTCTATTAACCTTCGAGTATAAAAGTTGAAAGGTGACTTCGTCTGCACTATTATCGTGGTTTTTCCAGAAACTGTGTTGCTTCAAACCCACATGTACTCTCTTAGTAAAATTCGGTTACTACTGGTTATTTCCCCGCTGTCATGTTTTCTATACTGTATAGGTAATGGGTTCATTTTTCCTTCATTGGTTTAAAATTTTGTTTACAGTAAAGTGTTATCTTTGATTTATTATTATTATTTATTTTGTTCCAGAGTACTTTGGATTCTGAAGGGAATGAAGAAAAATCACCTGAAACTGCAGGTGAAATTCAGAAATATCAAGCTAATACCATCTTTCAACGGTCACCCGTACGTAAGCCTATACACTCTCCTCCAAGTGAAGTTCAACGTAAACGAGGTCGACCTCGAAAGAATGACCAGCAATCTACTAAAAGTTTATCTCGTTTGAGCCCACAGAAAGATACACGTAGTTTTACAGGTTCTTTGGATTCTACGAACTCTAGTTCCGAAGATGATGTGCTACAAATGAATAACAATAATTCCATTGTAAGTATATGCTAATAAATTTAAACTTTGTTGACAAGATCTGTTGATTACTTTTCAGTAGTAGACATTATAAGTTGACAGACTTACTATAAAAATGAGAAATTGTTTCTGAACGTTTCAGAACTATACGGAACTTACATAGGATATATACATTCATATGCAAAGACCTACTGGTGGGTGTTTATTCCAGTAACCTGTATTTCGTTGAGCTTCACATATTTTCGAGTTTTGTTTAGTGTTAACACTACTTTTCAGCTCTTGGTGTATATGAAATTGATTTTACTTTTTGCGCCCTTAATCTTAAAATTCTTATCGGAAAGCTGTTCAACTTAAAAATTGATTTCACCAATAATTTTATACACTCAACTATCTTCGAAAATGAGTATTTTACCAGTGTTTGCATTACTTTATAGTGTTCACTTCTTAAGGATATCCCTCCCCACAATGGAACACCTACCCTAGTTAATCCAGTAAACCGTCAACCAAATTCTGATTGGTCTATACTGCGTGCTTCTTTGGAACTTCAGCCTTCAGATTATGCAGTTCCGTCAACGTATAACTGTCAACTGTCTGGGGGCTCACGTAGAAAACAGAATCTTGTTAGTCTGCGTAGGAACGATAATGAATACATATCAGCCGCTGACCAAAGGAATAAACTAATATCATTTACTGAGCCTGATGTTCCTCATAAGATTAGTTTAACTTCTGATCAAAAACTTCACAGATATCCTCCATATCATCCACCGAGAATTCCTGTATCGGTAAGTTTATGCTGGTTACTTTAATATTTCTTCTTGATACTGTTTTAGCGTTGGTTTTCTGTGCGATTTTCAATATTTTGTACACCATATATCTTTTTTTTTCGTGTGTACACCGTTTTCTTCACCTGTTAATACTTTTTTAGCTGTAAACCTCAGTCATTTATTTCATTCTTTCTGTTTACCCAAGAAATATATTTAGTGTAAGTTATTTTCTCATTTAATTAGCAGTTTAGTTTAATATTCAACTGTTTTCTATACATAATAGCTTCTGATACTTGTTAGCTGTGATAACGAACTGCATTACATAAGCCTTACAAATAATATACCATATAGAAATAACCTAAGCACATGCATAAACGTTGAGTTCACTAACTACATTACACTCTTGAGTCATTCCTAAGGAGAAACTTTGGTTTAGGTTAAATGAGGTTCTTAAAGTTCATTGTTTGATCGCACTAATATGAACAAAACAAGCTCTTACGTATTACTTTCCTATGATAATCTTAAGCAAAACATCACGATTCAGTGAAATGAATTAGAAGTGTCTTCAATGATCACATGTTAAGAAAAGTTTGTTAGTTTTACTAAATGTCAGAAAACTAGCCAGGTTTCAAGGATATTTCTTCTTCACTGGATCGTAGAATACAGAGACACTTACCAGCGTCTCACATAGCTGTATTTTATGATGCAAAGGCACCAATCAACTCCGTCGGCCGAGAGGTCTAGTCGCAGCGTTTTTCACTGTAAAGGGTGTCAAGTAAGTACGTGACACTAACGAAGACTTGGTCGTGTTAAGGCTTACGGTGAATTATCAAGTAAGTTGTACACGTTAAGTGTTATCCATCAAGCATGTTAACTTTCTTCATTCTTATCTAACTTTATCAAAAACTGGTGCTCTCCCTCTCTCTGTTTGACTTTACAGATATGTATGTCACATGAGACTTCTTAGTAGAGTACGCAGACGCCATAGCTCTTGGAAGGAAAAGGCACTGACACGACGCGAATCCTAGCGATTATGTTGATAAACAATTTGAGAATGTTTAAGGGGTGTTTGTCACCATTCATACGTAAATTTTGCTTCAGGACTGATCTTCGTTGATAACTCATCTGGTGATAAGGAATGAAGGCATTGTGCACGTCGATTACTTCATTTACTTGTTATAAGTCAGACCAACCCTGATTAGCCAATGACAGATAGTATGTTTGCTGTTATACAAAGAACTTGACTGACTCTTTTTAGCTTATACCATTTATGATACCGAAGAGGTACCGATTGTGTACTCAGGGTCAAGTGTACTGTGTGGCAGTACATTCTATTCTAATACATGTATGTGAAAATCGGTCATTCAAGTTGAAGGACGTAAAGGAGTTTTATGTAATTCGTTACTATTGTCTTTGTAGCACTGGCTAAGTTTTCTGGAATTATAACGTCAGTAATGTAAGGGGCAGGCGTATAGTCGTAGATGTTTTTATATATCTGCTTTGTGTGATGAATCATTTTTGTTGTACATGTTAGATGCTGATTCGATGAATGAACTTTAGAAGTATCAAACTATCTCACTCGACAGTGTAGTTGTGAGGCAGTATATGCATTTCTGTTCAAAGTTACATTCTAGCCGTAAATTCAAAAAACACTTATCAAAACTTTTTTAAATTTCTGAAACTACTGAATCTAGCTTTCTCCATTAGGCTTAATCTAGTCTGTTGAGGTTATAGAAATTATTTATAGCTTAGCAGTATAACTTTAGAGGTGGCTGGCTTAATCGTGAAGCTTTTATTGTCAAACACTGTTATTAACAAAAACCTCACAGGTGAGCTGCGAGAAATTTTCCACTAGTGGGTTAGTAACTCATCCTGATAGTCTTGAGTGTATGATTCATTAACTCAGCTATGATGTTATCATTTGCTGCATATGTATTTCGATTAACTGTTGCAGTGACTTAAACTCTAACCTTGTTATTCCTCTTGTTACTTACTAGCTTAGGTTAATATGTCTATTGATTGCTGAATTACTTGGGTACCAAGCTTCTATAAGTTCCTTGTTATTTATATATTTTCTATCTCATGATTTTCTCATTTTCTCCATCGAATTCATTTCCGAAATTATCTACATTGATGGACATGTATGGAGATATGTTGTTACGTAACATTTCACTGCTAGTTGGTGTTCATATATAAAAACAGGAAGAGAGTGACCTTTCTGTCCGATACAATGTTTTTCGCAGTTACTGTAGTTTATTTTATGGATTGCATTCGGGTTGGCTTCTTTTGTGATTGTGTCTTTTGACTTGCATAGCTTAGAGTGAAGACAATTTATAGGTTTGCGAGCTACGGTGATTTGCAAAGGCTTCAGTATTGTAGTTACGATCTCTCAGATATTCTTCATTTAATGGTACAGCAAACCCGTCCAGAGTTGACATTTTGGTTGACGATGAGTGTAACTTACATCTGATGAGGTTGCTTAGATACCTGTTCTTCCGGAAATCAATCATCAAGTAGTTTTCTTGTTACCCCATTCATGTTCCTTCCGTCTGTTTGTACAGTTACTGCAGACTTGTAAATATATTGTAAGGTATAGATTAATTATTTCTATCAAACCTGAACATTATAACTATGTACGCTCCGAGAGATGCGTATCATTAGTGAGAAAAGTCAGTGTGTCCCTAGCTATTTTCTGTTCATCTTTTTCAGTATAAATATTCTAAATCTTTTTCAAAAGTCGTTCCAGAGAGTTGATTCAGGACTGTCATGATCCTGCGAGGTAATTTTGTTTTCTGAAGAGTTGTTTCGATAGATTATCGACTGAAGTACCCGGAGGTTACAAAATTAGTCATGGACGGATGTTTGGTTTGTGTATTTTCAGTTTACTATCGAAATTCATAAGAATCCGTTCAGTGGATTTCATTTACCATTGGCATTGTTTTCTAACTTCTCCTGTTTTAAGAAGCCTATCTTAGGTATTGGTGATTTGAGTGTTGAACTTTTGAATAAGGTTTGTTTCGACTAGTTGATGTATATATCTCAGTCTATGAGGAATTCTTTCCCCTTCTTGATGTAATCATATTTGTCCATGCCAACTGTAGTGTACATTTTGTGAGCTGAAACTACTACGGTCTCTTTTATTTTTCTGATTCTTAAGAGAGTTGTTTGCTCCTCCTTGTATCTGTTCAGAGGTATGATAATTTGTCGTATTTTTTGTTGGATCTCATTATTTTTTTTCTGAATTCTTCAGTGATGACTCCAATGAGGCGAGAAATTTTTCTCCAGAAGGATCTCATTTATTGTGATTGAGTCCTTTCTGAAGAAAAAACTCGACTTCACATCACCTGCCTTTTCCTCTTGTGTTTCTCAAGGTTTTGAGGTGTTGTCTAGCTTATCTCATAGACTATTTGTTCTGTGTTCTTTAGGTTATCTACTTGATGTTTTGATCAAATTAGATCATTATCTTCAATTTGGTCCCTGTTTGAAAATGATACCCAATTTGTTTGTTTTCTTGATTACATACGTATTCCTGACATTACCGAACTATTGAATAGTATTACTGTAGTCTCATGCATAAGTCTTCATTATATGTACTGTCTTCGTAATTTTAGTCAGAAGAACATGAAGACTTGAAACTACCTGTGAAGTGTATGAATACAGCTAATAACTACTTCTATAATCAGAGGAAGTCGGAGAATCTACATGACGAAAATGCCGATAGTGATTCGACTGAATCTGTAGAAATCGAAGAAGTAAGCAAAAATTGTTTATCATTCACATTAAACTTTCTTTAGATTGTAGAAGACAAATACATGTGGCCTGAATGTTTGCTTGCTGATCATAATTACTTTCGTATTCCTGAAATTGGATCTGTTATTCACTATCGATCTACTAAACGTGTCAATAAGTACAAATCGAAAATGAATTCTAAGGAAATCCTCACTGATAGTCATTTGAATACAGTAGAGAATTTACGAAAACGTTCTTGGGACACTGATCATCTGGACAACGGGGGTGATATCAGTGGTGACGATTCTTGTGATTTTTCTTCCGAATGGTTTAAACTGTCAAAAAGGTCTAGTATGTCAGGATCTCTTCTGAAGAATGAAGAGCATCTTGAAAGTTGTAAACCCGAACTCAAAACAAGTAAACTTCTTAGAGAAAATAAAACTCAAAGGTTTACTGAAACAAAGTCTAAACCTACAAAAGTCCGTGGTTCACGTGAACTTGCTAGTCTTCTAACACCACTAGCTAAGTCAGAAATCGGTCGTGTTCTGGCAGACTCTTATAGAGTACAAAAAGAAGGTATCGAACGTGGTTCTTCGAAGTCACAATTACATTTTGAACCAAGATCAGCATCTGAAGAAGATTATGTAAGTATTTTTTAATGTTAACTAATTCATTTCACCAAATTATCACTGGTATATTAGTTTTTTCTTGCTTTAAAAAAAGTTTTATATTAGATTTTATTTATATTTTATTTATGATATAGTATTATTTACTTGGTGACATTTCGAGTATAAATTATTGCTCATAATCATATCATTGGAATTACACTCCTTTCAATATCTAATTTTGACAGTCCTGTCATCTCTTATTCTTTGTTTTCATTGGTAGTGAAAATTTCCATATCTCTGGTATAGGTGTTGCATTATTTCTATGACGTGTCAGGTTGGGTGTAAATTCGCAGAGCAAAATAATCAATTTCTTCTAACTAAGTACAGTGATTTTATCCTACTGTATTGTCTGCTTGTGTGTTAATGCATGCATTGCGATAGCTGACTTTTCAAAGAATATTGATCATATTCAGGTCTTTCAGTCTACATTTGGCTAAATTCCTATGTCGCACTAATCTAAATGATTCCGACCGGCTAGTTTGACCTATGTACTTGACCTCGCAGTCATTACATGGAATTTGATAGATTAGATTATTTTGCTGAATTGGTTCTGTCGGATTATTAAGCCAACCGACAAATTTTATCTCTGAATGAGTTTGTAGGTAGGTTTAAATGCCACCCTAGTTCCAGCCTTCTTGAGAATCCTGTGTAAAGTTTATGATGTTCCTTCCTTTTAGGGTAACACAATGGAGGGTGTGAAACCCTTTCTACTCGTGTTAGTGTTATTATTTCGTTTATTATGTATTTGTACGAATTTCTTAATAAATTATAGAGGATAACTTAATTATTAGTGCTTCTTTTATGTGCTTCAGTTCTTTGTTTAGGCTATTGCACTGACAAGTCACTTTCTAGCTCTATCATTTAGACATTTGACTAAACCTGTCTTAACTGACACTGGTTGAGATGACTTGAAGTCTAGATACCTGTTAGAATAATAAAGGGGTTTACAGCCTCCATTGCGTTACCCTATAAGAAAGGTACATCAAAAACCTGACATAGGATTCTCAACCAGGCTGGAATTAGAATGGCATTTAAACCTACAAGCTCACTCAGAGATAAGCTTTGTCGGCTAGCTTGAGGATCCGATAGAAGCAATTAAGCAAAATAATCTAATCTATCAAATTCCATGTTAATGAATGGAAGGTCAAGTAAGATATATATATATATATATATATATATATATATATATATATATATATAAAGTGAAGAGAGAGAAATTGATTACTGAATAGTCTTTGTCCATCCGATGAACATCCAACATATGCAGCAGGAATGACGTGACACCTACACCAGAGATATGGAAAATTTTACTGCCAAGGAAAACAAATAATATGAGATGACAGGAGTATAAAAATCAAATGTCGAAAGTGGTGTACTTACATTGATATGATCATAAGCAATGGTAATTTATGCTTGAAATACCATCAAGTAACTAATACTGTATCACTGTGCGCTATATGTGTCAAATAAACAGATCTAATATATATTCTACGACAGTGCCCATGTCTTAAACTTATTTGAAAGAAAGTTGTCATTTTAAAGTCTGTTATACTACTGACTAGTCATCAAGATATATTTATGAAAGTCTATCCAGGATATTTGTTACTAGCATTGAGTCCCTTGAATAACATCTCATTTTTAAAGCGTATCCAAATGATTCAGCTGCATCTAAAATTTACCTTTTCTCTAACAAGTGGAAATAATACCATTTTTTTGTCTTGTCCCATTTAAGTTTATGTAATGACGTTACTAAACTACTCAACACCAGAAGAAGAAAGACAATATTTAAAACAAAAGCTTGAAAGATTGAAATATTATCTATGAATATCTAAAAAATCACAATCCAACACGTCTAATCATTTAATTACAGTAAAAACCCAGGTGTGGATATAGATGATCTTATTGTATATATTATATCTAAGATGTTGTTCATCATACAGAGCTAAGTTCTTTGTCTTCGCTCAACAAGTGTATTTCATTGATTGATCACTAGACGGTAACCGATTTCATGTTGTCTAGTCCTGAATATAATATGACCGCTAAACTAGGAGGCTCAGTATTGCGCTGCACTTGAATAGATACGTTACCAATTCTAAACATCCCACTTCTTTTCGAAGCAATGAAACTATGCTCCCACGTAAATTACTGTCCAATAAGCAAGAATTATCAATACCATTCACTCATTTGACCCTCTCACCATATGAACATATATCAATCCTCGAATTACTCAAATTTCTGGACGGTCATAATGGCATCGAAAATCTGGACAGGCAGTAAAATCCAGAAGATCAACTCACCTGTTAAATTTAAAGTGAACATATTCACAATAATGCTATGAAACAGACTTCTCTAGTACTTCATCTAACAGTGAATATACGTCCTTGACAACGCTGCATACTTTAACGTGAACAGTATGGAAAACTCAGTGCCGTTGGTCCGCAGATTTTTTTTCAAATGTTTATTCCTTTGCACCACAATATCTAATTCTGATGGCATAAATCTATGTTGTTGTGAATGATAACACTTGAATAGATATTCACTTGGATTAAGTGATTATGTGAAAACCTACATGTTTTCAACATCGTCAGTGTGGGTTCTTCTGGTACTCGAAGCTATAAGCATAAGAATTTATGGTAAAATAGGCGTTTATCTAGCGTGACGGGCATCGCGAAGACGAATCAAACAAGTCGACTGCTTGTAACGGAAATTTAGAATTTCGCGCAGCCTTGGTGCCACTGATGGCGAGAAAAGAAAGTACGACTGAAAACGACTCAAACTTTAACACCGTATACGCTGAAAAGTTGTATTTTCTTGTTCATTTCATGACTTGTGTTATCTTCTGATGTTTTTAATCTAATTTAATGATCTCGATTCCGTACCATTTAGATCCCGTAAAATCTTGTATATTTTCCAACATATATCAATGTGGTGATGCCTGTAAACTGGCTTCTCTCATGTTAAATTACTAATATGAGAATTTACTTATTTACTTATAGATGTTAGTTAGTTAGTGACAACTAACAGAAAGGCTTGATATAAGTGTAAAACTTGGGCACTGTGGTAGAATGTAATTCCATATTAGATTTGTTTATTTGATATATAGCACACAGTAAATAATACTGTATCACTGTGCACTATATATCAAATAAACAAATCTAATATGGAACAGAAAGGCTTGTGTATATTTCATCATAACGTAAAAATCCTCAAGTTAGCTTACACTGTTAGACGTTAGCAAATATATTCAAGTGTGATTAATGTGTTGAGTAGAATTTGATGAAAACCATAACCATATTTTCTTTATCCGTTACTATTCTTCCAGGAATCTGGCTAACCGATACTTGCTAGTTGAATATGATGGTTCTTTGATCACTCTTTCTAACAATATTTATTGCATTGGATAATTTTAAGACTGAAATTAGTTAATAACATTGTGATGTAAATTGTAACAGAGATTTAAAGTTGAAATTATTCTGTTGTTTGCACAAGAATGTGAAGGTGAGCGATAGGTTGATTCCTTCAGTTAATCGCAACCTCTAGCAAAAAGCTTCTACAAATTACCTGAAAAATATGCACAAAAGTACTGTCTTCCATATTTTAAAGTGTTTTAAAAATAGGATAAAAACGAGTGAAATATCTGTGAATTACGAAAACACCCAACATATCTATCAAACAATAGTTCTAAAGAGTCACATAAATCTCATTGCACTGATTCACTCTTTCCTGTTACAAAAAGCAGATTAGTTTCTATGCTTGTTGTAAAATCTTCGTTATATGCAGCGAATAAGTAACTTCGTTTTATGTTTTCCTTTCATAGATATTAAAGAGCATTTTATTTCACGGTATGGATACAGAAGATCTTGGTTTCCTTTGTGAAGCTTACCAGTTTTTGCTAAACAAATGCCACTCACCACTAAATGCCACTTTATATCGTGATTCCGAAAAAGATGATTGTCATATAAGTACTGAACATACCAATCCTTATGTTGCCACACTTGTAAGTCTTTCACATTGGGTAGAGCATCCACCTACCCTTGTTGCTGATCCTTGTACTGTAAAAAGTTATATTGATGATCATGGTCGACTTGTTAGCTCACGTAATTTGTCATCACGACGGAGAAAATCAGCATCACGGCGGCACTACAATAAAACATCCCGTTCAAAACATTCTGTATCTAACATTTCTTCTGTTCACCATAGATCTTTCACACGATCATCTGACTCTGATGATCTCTATTCCCCCTTGTCTGATCAGTCCACTGATCATTCTTCTGATGAAAATAACATGAATAATTCTGACAAAAATTCAGTTTGTAAAAAGGAATCCTCTCCAAGTTACTCACTTCCTATACATTCATTATATGGACGCAAAACGAGACGATGTTGGCCGAAGCTTGATGATCAAATTGTTACAGTAGCTAACTATGCTGCCTCTTTAATTGAAAACATTGAAACAATTGTGGATAATGTTGATGTTCATCTTGGCCCCGCATCTTGTCTACCACCAATTCATTTATCCGGTAATTTTTGTTTACTGCTTTCACCTTGTAATATCTTTTTATTGCCTTTAGAATTTAAAATGTTAAGATAATGTGTGTATATATAGCATACTTCATATTAGGGTCAATTTCAAAACACCATCGATTCTAAATCTTGCAAGAATACTGAAAAATCTCCTTTTCGACGAAGTCATTCACTAGGCCGTACATTCTTGAATATATGTTACAGTGGGTAGAACATCCCAGAGTTATTTCCGGTCACAGATCAAAATGTATTGAATAACGGAAGGGAGTTGCGCAATACACATGAGAGTTTATAATAAGTAAATAAACAAGGGATTGTGAGAATAGGAAGTATGGTTACGTAACACAGGATTAATTTATGATAGTCAAGGCCTTCTGAAAAGCCATGACAAAGACCAAAAGTTGAACTTACCTTTTTTAGACACATAGTGCTGGTTTGAACTCCTGAATGCCTAGTGCTTCATCTATACCCAAATGCCTTGATCTCATTCCCTTTGAGTGACTTGATCTAACACTGGAGAGGATTTTGAATGAGCTCTCGAAAGGAGCTGAGTTCGCATGCTATTCTATTGCTGAGTTGTAGATGGATTTTCGTTCTCCAGGTTGGCCAGTGTTCACGAGCACGTCTTACAAAGCCAATGGGCTTCGTATCCACGATGATGCCTCAATACCTCAAGATCTTTAAATAGAACATACTCCGCCACCGACGTTCGAGTCATTTTCTCCTGCAATAAACATTTTAGTCAGTGCGTAAAAGACAAACTGAAGCGTTGGGTCACATTAACATGTGCACACCGGTTTAACTGGTCCTGTGGAGTTGAGTATATCGGTTTCACTATGCATTCCGCTTGTAAAACGTGCTCGTGAACACTGGCCAACCTGGAGAACGAAAATCCATCTACAACTCAGCAATAGAATAGCATGCGAACTCAGCTCCTTTCGAGAGCTCATTCAAAATCCTCTCCAGTGTTAGATCAAGTCACTCAAAGGGAATGAGATCAAGGCATTTGGGTATAGATGAAGCACTAGGCATTCAGGAGTTCAAACCAGCACTATGTGTCTAAAAAAGGTAAGTTCAACTTTTGGTCTTTGTCATGGCTTTTCAGAAGGCCTTGACTATCATAAATTAATCCTGTGTTACGTAACCATACTTCCTATTCTCACAATCCCTTGTTTATTTACTTATTATAAACTCTCATGTGTATTGCGCAACTCCCTTCCGTTATTCAATACATTTTGATCTGTGACCGGAAATAACTCTGGGATGTTCTACCCACTGTAACATATATTCAAGAATGTACGGCCTAGTGAATGACTTCATCGAAGAGAGTCTCTCCCTAGAAGATACTCATTTTAAAGCAGAGGATATTTTCACAGTATAAAATTGGTGCTGTTCGCATTACTTAGTAAACTGGCGCTTACTCATATTGGGTATTGTAGATGACTAACACTTTATAATTTAGCGCTTCTTAGTTCAGATTGTTCACAATTAGAAATATTTTACACCTGAATCATTTTCTGGTAGTAGAAAGTGACGTCTTTATATAGGACTAGCTGTTTTAAAGTCAATATGTTGTTTAGTGTTGTACGTTACGATTTTACGCACTCATATTTTGCTCAAGACTTTCATCATCCTGAATTTAAACAGCGGAGTACACCCATTTGCTCATAGGAGAAGACAAGACGTGGTTTCAGTGAAGGAAAATTTTCTTTTCGACGAAGTTATTTACTAAGCTGTACATTCGTGAATATATGTTACAGTGGGCAGAACGTTCCAGAATTATTTCCGGTTAGGGGGCAAAATATATCGAGTAACAAAAGGAAGTTAATGAATGCACATTTGCGTTTAGATTGAGAAAATAGACAAGGGATTATGAAATTAAATGTAATTACGTAATACAGGATGAATGTATGGCAAATTTGGAAACTGAACGAAGGGTTATGAAAATAAAATTGCGATTATGTAATACCGGATAAACCTATGACAGTATGAAAATAAACAGAGGATCATGAAAATAAGATTGTAATTACGTAGTGCAGGTCAAATCTATGATAGAGTAGGAAAATGAATAAGGTATGAAGGAAATACATGTGTAGTTACCTGATACAAAATGAATCTGTCAGACAAGGCTTTATGATGGCCATGGCAAAGATAAAAGTTGGACATACCTTTATTGGACGCATAAAGCTGGTTTGAACTTCTGGATGGCTAATGCTTCAGCTGTAGATAGATGCCTTGGTCTTACTCCCTTTGAGTCGTTTGATCGAACCCTGTAGATAATTTTGAATGAGCTCTCGAAAGGAGCTAAGTGGCCTGAGTTCACGAGGTGTTCTGTTATTGAATTGAAGATATATTTCTGTTCTCCCTTTGCCATCCAGGCTGGGTAGTGTTCACAGACACGTTTTACGAGCGGACGCATGGTACAATCGATGTAATCAGCTCTACAAGAGCAAATAAACTGGTATACACACATTGATATGGCCCAATGGGTCGGCTTGTCTTTCACACATTGACCGGAAATAATTCTAGGATGTTCTGCCCACTGTAACATATATTCACGAATGGACAGCTTAGTAAATGACTTCATCGAAAATAAAATTTCTCTTCTCTGAAACCATCATGAATTTACTCCAAATTTCTATGGAACTAACAATTTTTTTTATTTACCTTAGTTGGATCGACCTACATACAAATTAGATTGTCTTTTATGTATGTCATAATCATTTTTAAAACTACTTGTCGCTTCATAAAATTTTAATAATCCTTCAAGCATTCTCAGCGCTGTAATGAATTCTTCGTTTAGGTATTTTGTTCTGTACCTTAGAATCATTTGTAAATGATTTCGGTTATCATGTACGCTAATGTGAATGAATTTATTTTTATGAAGTTGAATTTCACCACTTCATGTTGGATATGCTTTACCAGGTTATTTGATATGAATTAGGTGAATTTCAGTTTTCATAAAGTTTAACTTATTAAGGCGACTTAGATTTCGATCATATTGGAAAAAAAATAATAAAAAAGTTTTATCTAAAATACCTTTAAATAACCTAAAGTGTAAAATTCAGACATGACACTGTATCAGCGTGCTTTTTTGAATATGACACGCATCACTTTTGCTAAGATTTGTCGTTTAAAATCATCTGATACCAGTTAATTATTGATGTTATTTCCTCATCATCTACACCTGATATTTTTAGTGATTTTTCTTATCCTCGTTCATATTCATATTTCAGTAATTCATTCTATGTTACTTTATCCCACTCTCATATGTATTTTTAATAACCTCAGGGTTTTAAAATTTCCTTTTTGTTTACATTAGGTTCTGCTCGAACACAAGGTTATTATCGAATGCCTTCGGAAGAAAGGTTTAGACGCCCTTGGTCTGTTGGCCGAAGTTTGATTGGAGAAGATGGCCGTCGTCGACCGATTCCTTTAATGCCTGCAACAGTACAAGCACAACTTGGAGGTGATGTAGCTTTACAAGGTAGGAACTTCATTTCTTTACTAGGTTACAGTTTATTGACACAAAGAGAAATATCTCCAGAATTATTGAGTCTAGCAGTAATTCTATAGCCTACATTCTAATTACAACTTCGTTAAGTGCATCGAGTTGTTATTTACAATACGCTACCCAGCACATTGCTGAGAGTGAATAATCTTAAAGGCATCACAGATACAAGTTTACACTATAATAGAGATTGAAATTACGTTTTTGATGCATCAAATAACTGATAATAATATACTTCAGTGTAATACCTCATCCATTCTGCTTCATGAATCTTGGTTAAAAGGAAAAAAATACTAATCTTCAATGGAGTCAAGGAAGATGAATTTCAATCACAAGATCGAAGCCTACTCTACCTACTCAGTTTTAGACAGCCAGGTGGTATCATTAACCTTCACTCAATCTATCTACCTCATTGCGTACTGTACGAATAAGCACAAGGTTATTGAATGCATTTCAACTTCTTTGAAATTATGAATTTATTTGAATGTTGTTTTCCTTTACCAGTTAGTCCCTACTTTAAGTAGATTGTACACAATAAGAATCAAAAATTTGAAACTATGAATGAATATTGTTACGTGTTATTCAGTTCCAACTTATTAATTATTGCTGTAAATGCAATTTTTAGACACAAGTATATGATGCCTTTCATATTTTAAAACATTACCACTCATGTGAATCCCGGTGCTAATAGGTGTCTTTCATAGAAGTCTTCATTAGGATGTCATACTTCTGATATCTATTTCACTACTTCAAGTGATAATTAAAACAATTGTATTGTTTAAAAGTCTACACAGACATGGTTGGTTGGTCCAGTTTTTTGTCTACCGACCATTAAATCATAGGTTCAAACTGTGCACCTCTAGCTTTTGGCAGCTGATTAATATCATAGACCTTCACGCATTAGATGTTCTCCATGGTGCTATAGTATGCAAACGCATACCAGTTTTTTTGTGGGGCTGTGACTCAGTGATCCTTTAGAGAGATGACTGTCTGCCATTGGGTCATGGGTTCGAGCCCCAGTCCACCTCCTGAGGTGTAGGCAGTCAGGTAGTATCACTAGCCATCACATAATAGGTATGGCTCATTGCCTATTGCATGGATGTGCACAAGGTGGCTGAGGGCACTTCGTTTACAAGTTTTTCTTATGATATCTGCATTACTTATTATGCAAACATGTTTTAAGTGTGCAACAATTTAAGAATAACATGATGATAAAGTATGTAAATGACTAAACTACTCTGCATTCTTTCATCTTTATATTTTCATGTGTTTCAAAGTCTATCTGAAATGAAAGTTAACCAAATATCTTTTTTGCTAATTCTTAGCTTACTTATCAAGTCAGGTTTTCTATTTTTTTAAAAAGTACATATGAGCTCACATACTTTTCAGTTGCTGTATTACTCTCCATTTAATCTTCATTCCAATGTGAAGAATGAACATATACACCTTAAAAAGAATATCGTTAAGCAAATTTATTACAACTCAGAATAGACATAAGTTAGTTGCCTAGTAGATGTACTCAGCAGTCATCTGTTTTGAGAAATAAGAGGGAAGTAAAAATAAAGTCTTGAAGGTATCATGGTGGAATATTATACCAATCTATAGAATTACTGACTGATTTCTATCATGTGATGAAATACAGGTAGTAATGGAGGGAACGTTGTTATCTAGTAGCCGTAAAATACACACATACACACATGCCAGCAACTGACTACAATAACATATTTGTCTGTGTTTCTCTCCGAATTAAGACTGTATCTACATTTTCTAACTAAACATAATGCCCTTCTATTACGTAAGCAGTTTTGGTTTCTGGGATGTCAAGTACACATAATGAATTGGTGTTGATTAAACCTGATGACAAGTTGAAGATAGTTGAGAAACTATATGTTTGGATTTTAAGATGTCAACTGTTATGCGTAAAATATACGTAAGACAAAAAGTCCACACTACCATTCTACCACTTACCTAGCATTTACTACACGTTACATACAGTTTTTGCATACGATCTGTTGGTAGTGTTATTGAACTTTTTTCATTTATCGATCTTTGGGTTGTTTAAATCACTGGTGTAACGAGTTAATAACACTGCTTTTATGTGTAGTTTCATCCTCCAAGACTATTTGTAAGACTAAGTATACTTATTTATTAGGCATTTTTAAAAGTATATATATATATGACTGATTATAACTGTCTGCGATACGCACCATACTCCATATATGTTTGATCGCTTCCTGTTGTGTGTAGTCACATCGTACGTATGAACTGTGGTAATGCACAAAGAATATATATAATAAACACAAAATTTCCCTGGAAATGTAATTAGTAATATCCGCTGTTACATACTCGATGTCACCAAATATGCATTCAGGCGGGATAACAGTCACAATTAAAAAACAGCTCAACGCTTTGATCAACAAATACTATTTATACTACTTATTTAATGTAATAATTCTTCACCTTGTTCCTCTATGCCATTTGCTTGCTGTCCATCTTGTTATCATACACAGCATTAATATACCATGCCTTCTAAGGGTTTTTCTGGAATGACACTTTCAAAGTAAAATATTTTTAGGGTGTGTCTGTATTTTAACACTGGTGTTTAAACTGTAAGTCTGATATTATTGAATAAATAATAAGCCAATCAAACGATATGACCTTGTGTAACCTGTGATTGTTGCATTGGTTTTAATATGTCCTTAATAGACAACCAATCAAACTGTACTTTTGTTACGGGTGCGTAGGCGGGCAAGTTGTAGATCCGTATCGATTCCGTGATGCGTACAGAAAGATTTACTGTCTACTACTACTACTATCGATTTTATGAAAATCAATGTACAGCCAATGTCTTAAGTCACATTTAACTGACTGAATTTTCATTTTTCTCAGCGAATCGGGTCGATAGCATGTTTGGTAGCGATTTTGTAGTTGTATCCGCTTGGTGGTTTGATGTTTTCCTTTTCAGTCCTCGCTTCACTAAAAGTGATTCTTGGGAAACTAACTATAGTATCACTAAAATGGATAACTTGAGTCAGCAACGAAGGCGGGTTCTTGTTAACAAGTTTAATATTCTTGACTATCAGGAAGAAACATTTTCCAACAAATAGTCCATAGCTGATAGTCCAGTCATTTGTGTTTTATAGGTAACATAATCAATATTTTTTCTGGCTACCTAATGTTAGAACACTTTCACTTTGTTTAGTATAGTTCCCATATTTGTTTCATTGCATTGCGCCTATATATAGTAGGTAATAAGCAAGATAGTGTTGCATGACTACATCCTGGATTTGGTTCTATTCTCGATTAAAGAGAGTTGTTGTGTGAAGTAGTTGATTCAAAACAGAATTTTCTTTGAATTCTTAACTGTTTTGTCTAACAAGACGTTCATCTTTTTGATCAAAGTTACAACTCACTAACTGAAGTGTAAGGTTTAGACTCTTCTTTATTCCACTTGGTTATGATGTATGCCTTAAACGGGATAGTATGTGACCCAATGCAGTAATTAATTACCTGAAGTTGCTAAACGAAATAGGGGAATTCGAGATGTAAGCGAAGTTATTGTGATATGCTGTTTAGTGTTTATTATAAGATTATGTACGATTTGATATATAATACTGGCAACGATTTCGAACCATATATTCCTATCAATTGGTTTTCTATGTCTCATAAACTCACAGGTAATCAAGTGTGCAATCCCTTAGATAACTTACGGCAACATTCGATCGGTTCATTGGTTGATACTAGATAACCTTTTATTATGAGCATATCGAGTAGTTAACAGTTATTTGAGTGGGATTTTATACTTCCTTTGCTTTTTTTTCCAATACTAATATTTACGATTTAGCTCTTGGTGAAAATATTGAAGAACGCCTAACTGAACAGGCATCAGAAGCCAAGAAAAAGCAATTAACACAGTTTCGAGAAGCTCGTTCTGTTCAACGTCGACTTCTAGCTGAATTTCAGGATATAGAAACAGGCGATTTACTTAAATTTAACCAGTTGAAGGTAATGTTATTTTGTATATCCTTTAGTTCCTAAAATAAAATACTCATATTATACGTATTTCAGTTAAACCGTGTTTTTCGTCGGGTATATATATATGGCCTATCGGGTTTCCATATCTTTATCGATTATTTTATGTTGCTGGTAAAATGTATTAGTAACAAAACAATTTATTACCATTTATTGATATACTTGTAATTCTCCGTTGTTTTATTGGATCGAATTGTTCGACTTCTTTATTGGCATATGGGCTCCTATGCGGATACCTCGATATTGCCTGAATGTTAATTATGGTAATTTGGTTGGTTGAAGAATCCAGGGTGCGCGTTTCGTCCTGTTCGGGACTCACTCGTCAGCTGGATGTACCTACACCCCTGTGCGGAGTGTTGTTCCCACTGAGACTCGAACCTCGTACACATCACTTCAAACGCCGAGGGGTTATCCACTATGCCACCAACCAAATCACCATAATTAACACCCAGACGATATCGAGGCATTCGAACAGGAGCCCACATGCCAATAGAGGTCAAACAAGCGATTCTGTAAAACAACAAAGAATTACTAGTATATCGATAAATAGTAATAACTCCTACCCGTTGTACTAGGAGATGCTATCGTTCCTCCGTGCCATAGTGGGAAAATACCTTGGCGTTTGAGGTGATGGGTCAGAGGTTCGAGTCTCATTGGGAACAACACTCACTGAGGTGGAGGTACATCTGGCTGACGAGTCTCGACTAAGACGAAACACTCGTCCTGGATTCTTCTGCTAGCCGTAACTAACCAAATTACTATGAAACAATTTACTATGCTTTATTGATCTTCTATGAGACTTATTAAGTACAAGTAAATTCAGACACTAAGGTGAAGTAATTATATTTGTTCGCAATATTTATACTGTGAGTTTAAATACTTATCAGTAGGTAATTAGGAATAATTGATCTGCTCATTGTTATCTCTAAGGTAGTGAAAAATGTTTCATTTCATATGTTTTGTTAGTTTTTTTTCTCCCTTGCAAAAATTGGTCGGTTCTATCGTTAGATCCACCTATTAGTGTCCTTTTCTTTTTGAATTTTAGTTATCGGAATTGAAAATAATAAAATTTATCTTAGTGTCATCAGACTTGAAAATCTGTACGAGTACTTAAGTTGCGGAATCGCAACAATGACAAGCATAGTAACGAAATAACCCAGCGTTATGCTGAGTATTTTGCTTATCACTGGTAACTGACGGGAACTAAAACTATCTTTTTTTATCATACGCCAATTTATTTTGCCTTTACAGCATACTTTCTTCAGCTAACTAGTGAAATATACAATATAATGATATTATTATTGTACTGATCAGTCGATGCACTACTACTTAGCAGTAAATCATCTGAGTTATCTGCTAAAACAATTGATCGAACATAATTACACTGGATTGTAGGCTTGCTCAAATGTTATCTTGTTTAGAGCAGTTGTCCATTATGCCAACCAATAGTGTTACTACAAAACTCACTTTATACGGGTGCTATTCACAGTGTTTTATTTTTCAATATGAATAGAGAAGAAACAACGGCTGGTACCATTTTATTTTCATGGTTCCTCATCAGCTGCGTACAACCTAAAGACATTTAAACATCATATTACAAAAGAATTGGGACATAGTTTCTTCTCAGTTACATGAAGTTAGTCAGTGGGAAACAGCATGGTCTGACAAAGAATACAAACATCCAAATAAAGTTAACACGACATGCTAAGAATTTGAAGTTATATATTTGCCTGTCAACAGACAGTTCGAAGAAAAGAACGTGAACATTAATAGAGGATTACGTAAGGAGGTTAACAAGTCGGCTAGTGATGACAAAGAACAGACAAATTATCTAATCATAAAAGGAGTTGAACTTAGTTGGTTGAACAATCGTTAGAACTGGGCAAAACACAGAAAAGGTTCAGTCGAAAGGTGATGTCATCAAATAAGAGGAAGAGTAAAATATTAAGTTACTAGGGAAAAGAAAGACTTATCACGGCTTCTTTTGAACACGCACTTTAGGTGTTTCCGTCGTTTGATCGCTACAGCCTCAGCAAACGTCAGAAGTTCTAAATTACGTTGTTCGTTGATTACTTTTAAGGTTTTTGGGGTATGCCCTGTGTCGATGAAATACCGATTAAGTGCACTACTGAGAGCGCTTGTTTCCCTGAGACGCAGGTCTTTTGGTACGTGTTAAAAGAATCTAAGGTATGCCATGTTCTGTGTCCTCCCGATGTAACTGCTACCGCAGATATACATAAACTTGTTTACACAACCGGAGGTAACATGGGTTGTACGAAGGAGCATGTTGTTCTGTAGAAAGGGATCAGCTTTACTGCTGGATATGCTCTGTTCAATGCGCCTTTCAGCTTTCTTCCAGTGACATCATCCATTTTAAAGTTGGGTTCAGTATTGCGGCGAACTATAATCACAGCAAATCGATCAGTTTCTAACAGCATAAAATCTCTTCCTGTTATAACGTGTTAGTGGCATCCTACATAGTAATTTATTCAACCTATCTCTCTAATAACTAACACCTATAACTTTAAAATGCAGCATTTAGAAGGTAAATATTATAGCCTTTGTCTTCCGAATGCAGGGGAAAACTTAAAACTGATTTGAAGAATTGTTTATAAATTATGCGAACAGATTATAATTGAAACATGCTAATTGTGTTGTATTTAACCTAGAAATAATGTCATAGGTGTAAACCATTTTACATTTAGAATGAATGATAACTTTTCAGTGTGAATCCTTGATATTTGTATATCTGACAGCCTTGATGTTTCATGTCATACTCTTTATCTATGTTGTTTATCTTGGGAGTGTTTTAAGCAGTAAAATACTAAATGACAAGTTAATAACGAAACACTTGTAAACATAAGTCAAGATGATTTACTCATTTGTTGTTTCAATGTGTTACAAATATTTTCATTGTAAGGGAATTCAATGGATTCAATTGTTTTCATCTTAGTGATTACCAGGGGGGGGAATTCAGGACACGTGTTTCGTCTTATTTCGGACTCATCAGTTGGATGTATCTGCACCCCTGTCAGTGAGTGTTGTTCCCACTCAGATTCAAACTTAGCACCCATCGCTTCAAGCACCTAAGCGTTCTTCGTTGGGGCATGGGAACCACTTCTTGTGCAACAGCTATCAACTGTTGTTTATTGATACTTTTAATCTCCTGTTGTTGAACTGGGTCATTCTCTCTAGAGAATAATTCACAAAATTTCATACTTATTTTTATTGAATTCATCCTTTTTCACATTGACTCGACTACTTGCAAGTGTAGTTTGTATCTGCATTGGTCATAACCGCACTCATCTTTTTTCTCTGAAAGTTATTCTTAACTAAATCCTGTCATAGAAAACTTTTTGAATTCGCTGTTATTTTCAATCGAATATGCATAGGCATTTTGGCTTTCTGAGTTGAAGTATGTCAGTTTTGCGTTTCTCACTTTATATAGTAACTGAATTGGCTATGCAATATAAAATAGACTAGTATTTATTGTCTTTCAAATAAGTTATGGTTTGAATGAGATTTCAAACAAGCAGTCGACAGACTCAAGCGAAGCAGTCAATTAGGACAGGTAAGTTATAAGTACGAAAACTAAGATATAGGAGCAAAACTTGGGTACTGTGGTAGATTGTAATTCCACTTTAGTTTGTTTACTTGAAATGTCACACAGTGAAAAAACAGTATCATTTACTGGATAACATATCAAACACAATTTGTTGTCCATATTCATATCAGGTGACTTCACAACTCCGAGACAGACTTCATATATTCCTAGTTACCTCTCCTTCTTTGTAATGACAAGGGTAGTAGAATTTTCCATATATCTGGGACAGGTGCAGACTCATTTCTATTATATGTATTCAGTGTTGATTCGATAAACAAACATTCAGTCGGTTATCAACCAATCTCTACCTCCACCCAAATAAGTTAGTTTTCAATACTGTCACTCTATCTCACCCTACCGTGTGTTTGTGTTTAATTACGTGCAGAGATATAGCTGAGCTTTTCTCTAAATCCCTTATCTTATTAGGATCTACTAATCTTGATTTATCATTTGACTGAGATAGCCTTAGTTTAGTAGACTAGTATTTTATACTGGGTGATGATTGAAGGTGAGATGAAAATCCCGCCGCGGTCCAGATTTTCATCTCACCTTCAATCATCACCCAGTATAATCTTGATTTAGCTGAGTTTTTGTGCTGTGTTAATCTAATTGCCCCTGGTCGACTACTTTGACCACACAATCAGTGGAAGTAATTTGGTAAACAAAATTATTTTGCTCCATTATGTCAACAGAATCTTTTAACCTAGAAAGCTTGTTTCTGAGCGAGTTTCTTCGTTTTAATGCTAATTTAATCCGAAATGTAATCCAGTGAGTGATACTGTTTCACTAAGTGACATTTTTAATAAACAGACTAAAATGGAAACTAAGATAATTGTAGAAATTCTATGTGATATGAGTGCAATAAGTTAAAAACAGTAAAATAGTTCATCAATACAACGAATAGTCAAGAAAACATGACTTAACCTACAGATTCGACTTACCAACCTATCTTGGTTTTATGATGCTTAAGTTAGTACAGAAGTATATTAGTTAAGGGTGTTGTACTTCATAGCAAGCTGCATAAAAGTACTAGATATGAAAGATTGACATTTAAGTGGACAAAAAGAATTGGAGGAGGTAGAATAAGTAGATAAAGGTTCATAAAAGTATTCGAAATTTTCCAGTGTGTCGAGGAATGTATAAATCTTAGCCGTTATGATCGATTTTGAGCCATATCACCTAGATTCTTAAACCATTGGTTAGTATGATCTCAAGGACATCCCTCAGACAGACATTCGATATTTTCCTAAGCCACTCAGACCAACGACTTCACAGGTTGGTACCATGTCTTATTCCGACTAATCTTCACCTCCTCCCAGATAAATCCTACTTCAGTTAAAATTACGTTTCAACGTAGGTGATGGTTCGATATATGCAACACTTCTAAATCTACCTCTATCCATGCAGGTTAATAACTTATCTTTCTTGAATGGTACTCTTCTCTTAACCTGGACACTGCCCAATTATTGATTCCACCATACTTTAGTAATGTCGTGAAGTTATCTACGGTTAAAAGCTTTCAGCCTCAGTCCTACTTTCTTAGCTATAACTGAAAATAGAGCAGTACTCTGGTGCCGTCGGTATGGGTTTATAACTGGATTCAGAGAAAACGAACCAAAATCAAACTTCCAAGAATGCCTTGCATAACAAGCTTCAAGCAGATATCCGATGGGCTCCACGGTCACGCACCACTATTACTAACCCCGATTTCCTTTTCAGGTGCCTAGAGGAAACGTAACCTTCCATATTACGGACAGCGGGAAAGTGTTGACCACCCTTACAACTCTGTCAGCACTCACCATAGAATTTAGGCATAGAGTTTTGGGCAAAAGAGGAATGTTAAATGATGATGTGAATCTTCATCGACTGAGGTGGCTGGGACATGTCTTACGCTTATGTAGTCATCATCTTCTCCGTCGCATACTGTTATTTTAGGTAGGTTCAGGCCTTCGAAAGGTCGCAGGAGATCATGTAAAAACCTGTCAGCAGTCTATAAAGTCGCTGACTTTTAGTCTGAGCCACGTAAGGGAATGTAAGCATCTTTTTTGGAGTTCACGTGACCACAGAAACTAGTGGTTGGAGGTCGTAGGTGATATGCCTCAAAATCGATCTCAATCGTAAAGATGTATCTACACATTATCCTAATTGTCATACTGAATCTACGTTCTCTCATTCTTACTTGCTCTCTTTTGGTGACTTTTTGACTGCTGCTCTCTTTATTTCTTTGTATTTCATCTTCGTGCATTCCCCCTTGATGTGTTGATATGTTCTGGCAACGTGGGCCGTTACGTAGTAATGTTTATTGTGACTGGCTAACCGTAGGACAAAACGAATTTGAGCCAACTACATGCTTTTAAACGGTTGCCTACCTCTTGATTACGCCTTGAAATCTCCATTGAGAATATTGGACATAGAATATCGACATATATATATATATATATATATATATATATATATATATATATATATATATATAACAGCTCTAAGGAAAATCTTTTGATCATATTTCAACATGGTTTCTGAACTGACATCATAAAAATAAACACTAAACACAAGCGCTATTTCCTTTCTTCGCTCGTTTATTTTCTTCCAATTGAGATTGAGCTTTTTTCGAACAAAGAGTCTCTTGTCTTTTGAAATATATTTCACCTTTGGAACTTCTTTATAGTATACCTATTTTGGTTCAGTTTTTGATATGTACATTTTCAAAGTTTTCTGCCAAGTGAAGAGCAATCCATACACTAAAAGCTAGATGAATGTGCTCGTTTTCCTAGTGTTTATTGGTTCAGAGTTGATCATATTTTTCTTGATTTGTATGTAATATAAACTGAATTTCTCAATTGATTTCGTTTCACATTTTAGTTCCGTAAAAAGCAACTTATATTTGCTAAATCACCTATTCATGCTTGGGGTCTTATCGCTTTGGAGCCTATAGCCGCTGAAGAAATGGTAATTGAATATGTTGGTCATGTGGTTCGTAAAGGTGTAGCCGAATTACGAGAGCATCAGTATGAAGATAAAGGTATCGGTGGTTCGTATCTCTTCCGAATTGACGATGATTTTGTGATTGATGCCACGATGTGCGGTAATAATGCTCGGTTTATCAACCATAGCTGTCAGGTATGTTTAGATTAATTGTAAATCTTTATTTAAATAGGTTTGAATGTCACTACAGCTCAAAATGTGGAGCTGTGGCTTAATGGTTTAGGTCACAGGTTTGAAACCGACTCCACTTACCGAAGTTTGGACAACTAGATGGTAGGCATCATTAATCCTCACACAATCGATGTGGCTCATTGCCGACTGCACAGATGTGCACAAGTTGGCTGAGTGCGTTCCATCTGGTTACAGTTCAAAATAGTATTAAGTTCACACATTATGTCTATTGCTTTAATACATCTATATAGTTCTTAACACTTTCAAGGATAACACAGTGTGCGTAGTTCTCTCTGTTTGCAAACAGCTTTGAAATAAGTCTTAGCATTTTAATATTTACAAAGTTAACAGTTCTATTGCTCTTAAATTCACGTTTTACGAAATTATGCAACGTTCAAAGTTATTTTCGTCTGAAAATTCTTATTTATTCAAACTATTCATGATAAATACTGATAAGGATAGGTGATCCAGTGTAAAGTGTGTAACATTTTGTACTGTTGGTGATAGAGCCAGGGAATGATATCAATTTAGTGACAAACCATTCACTGGACTCGTTATTGACGATACTAGAGCTTATATTTGTGAAAGGGATTGGTATAGTGTGTAGTATAAACCACTGTTTATTGCATTTGAAAGAAAAATACATGGTCTTTAGATTTCTATATCTTTCATATGGTTTATTGAGTGGTTTTATCCTATCATTAAAATTCATCTTGACATAAGTGAACATAACATGCCACTAGTTGATCTCTAATTTATTATTCTTTTTGGTTCACTTCAACACTCTGGATTTTAAGAATTAATTTTTCCCAAGTTTTATATCTTCCTGTTCTTTGAAGCGTTTAGCCGTTTAGCGAGTAATATGTTGATTTTTCTCAAGTGGATAATGAATGAATCGCAGTATTAGCTATTTCTTTATCGTCACCTTGTGGTGTGGTTAGAAATAGGTTTAAATAGCATAATTATAATAATTATTCAGTTCATATAAGCATTGTGACGGTGTAGTAAAGTTACTAGGCGCTCGAGAAAGCCGTCAAACAATGGAATTTAATAAAGATAGTAGTAATAATAGGCTTGTTTTATTCCCAACCCTAATTCAGTTCACAGTACAGAATTCTCAGCAGGTAATATTGTATCAGTTTACCCATTGTACAACATTTTTCAAATATATGTTAACAAAAGTGCTGGTTAACAACCTATAATAAGGTATAACAAGATTGTTGCCATCCATCCATCCAAATCAACATAGGACCAGGCATTACTACGTAACGGTCCGAGTTGCCACAGCTCATATCAGTGCATCAAGTAACAAGGCGGTGAGGCGCAAGATGAAGATAAGAAAATTCAGTCAAAAGAAATATAAATTACTAAAAGAGAGAAAGGAGGAATGAGAAAATGGTGAGACTCGGTATAGCGTCGTTAAGATGAGGATAATGTGTGTATACACCTGGACCACTGACATCTGTTCTGAGCCATACCATCACCTAGAGTCTCCAACCACTGGCTCCTCTTGTCCCGCGGACCCCAACCATTTAGTCTGCATCGCCCCACGTGGCTCAAACCAAGTCAAAGACTTCATACATTGGTGCCATGTTTTAGTCTGGCCACCTCAAACCTTTTTCCAGCCTGAACCTACTTCAGCCAAAATCGTATGACGAGGCAATCGGCGATTAGGCATACGTAATACGTGTCCCAACCATCTCAGCCGATGAAGGTTCATAACCTCGTCAACTGATTTACCTCTACTCCCTAAAACTCTACACCTGACTTCTGCATTACTCACTTAGTGACACCACGGGATACGGCCTATACTACTAAGGCAACGGTGGTCGAACACCTGAAGCCTTCTCATGTCTTCCATTTTCAATGGCTATGTTTCACAGCCATAGAGTAGAATAGAGCAGACTTCTATGCAGTACACGCGACCCTTAGTAGACAAACGGATATCATGGCGGCGCCACAGGTGGCGTAAGTTGGCAAAAGCCAGTTGAGCCTTTTGTATCCATGCAGAGATTTCACCGGCCACTGAGCCAAGAGGGCTAATCCTACTTTCCAGGTAAGTGAAGTGGTCGACACACTCGATGACTACACTCTCTACTGTTAGCCGCGGTGGGGCGCCGTTGAGGACCAATCCTGGAGCAACAATTTGCGTTTGGCTGGTGAGAAAGGCATTCCAAACATTCTCAAATTCCCACTCAAAGTGTTCAGAAGACTCTGCATCTTGTCAGCGGCTTCACCTAACAGGACTGTGTCATCTGCATATTCTAGGTCTAACAAAAATTCTCCTGTGATTAGATCAATCTCTCTGTAGTCAGGTTACGAGAGGGAGATCTCCATAAAAATATCTATGATAAAATTGGATAAGAATGGAGACAGTGGGCACCCTTGATGGTTATCACTAGATGAGTACAGCTCACTGGACATCTCTATAGGCTCTAACATGCCCACAAGTGTTCGAGTAGAGAGCCTTCAATAAAGTGATGTACTTACTAGGCACGCCTTTCAATGAGAGACATTGCCACAAGACTTCTCGATCAGTCGAATCGAATTCGCCTTCAGGTCGGCAAATACAGCTATTGTCGGGCGTCTGTAAGCGTGCCTATGTTCCAGGACCTGCGGCAGTGTGAATATTTGGTCGATACACCCGCGGCCGGGTCTAAAGCCTGCCTGCCTAGTTTTCTCAGGCTTGCTATTGCAATGTCCAATGACTTCAAAGTCACGTTAACTGTTCACTGTTGCAAAGTTGATTGATAAGACTAATTCTAACATGACTTTCTTCATATAATACATGAGCTTAATAAGGTATAATTGCATTTTTGCGTGTAGTTGTGCGTGCACAAAGTTTAATATATTTGATACTGGGTGATGATTGAAAGTGAAATGAAAATTTGACCTGAATACTACTGGTCTGACAAACCACAGCTATCTCAGATAGTCAATATGATAATCAATATGATGCTTCTCCTCTCTAATTCCAATAGATTTGAATTGTGATGAGAAGTTCTGACTAGGCAGCCAGTGTGGGTTCGATCGATCGGTGATAACGCGTCACAAATTCACATGGTAGTCAAACAAAACCCTTTTGGCATTGAAGTGAAATAAAAATGTGGTCAGCAGTCGGGTCTCGTAGCTCAGTTCGTAGAGCACCGGGCCGGTAACCCGGTGATCTCTGGTTCTAATCTTACTGCGACCTAAGTTTTTTTTTAACCTTCAATCATCACCTAGTATCAGTACTAATCTGTAAAACCACGGCTATCTCTGATAGTCAAAAAGATAATTTAATATATTTATTTATTGTCTTCTCTGAGGATTGACATATAGAGAGGTGCGGATGCAGATGATGCTTGTCATTGGGTGAAATACTTTTATGCAGCTATCTACAAGAGTTCAAATACCTATCCATAACCGCATTTATCAATACTGTTATTGGTGTGTCACTTGCTTTACTACCAGCCTTAAAAATTCTACGCATTACAGCGTAGTCTATTTTCTGGAGATCAGGAAAGAATAAGGGGGAACCTATAAGTAAGTATGGGCAAAGCACAAAAATTAACTAGATGTTAGAGTAGAGAATGAGTTATGCCAGACAGCCTGAGTTTCCTTATATAAAACAGTCAAGCGAAGGATTTTCATGAAAATTATTAGAATATGAGGGGGCTGGGCATGAGTCAAAACCGATTTTAACAAAGTGCTGGGCTAATACCATCGAAGAATGACAGATAATTCTTCTCGCATCCACAGCTGTTCAGTGTTGTATTTTGAATGGGTGCATTATTGCATCAAGTTGTTGATAAGTTTGCTTAATTTACTTAGCTTTCCTTTTTACTACTGGGGTGATGTATAGCATGGAAATGCTGTTTATTGCATTACACAGTTTCCAAATATGGCGATGAAATACTGAACACATCAATCCTTCTTATTCGTCAGCTGCGTTGGCTGAATTTCTCTTGAATCTAAGAAAGAGTATCTATAGAACTTAGATGGTTGGGTGTTATTGTGATCTTTGTAACAATCGGACTCCTATGTTGAAAAATGTTTTTTACGGATGGCTAACTATAAGGTGAGAATCGAGCTTACTGACACCTCGGTAGCTTTCTCCTAACTTTTTTTCTTATTCACTGTATTGTATTACGACCGTAGACATTAGGGTATTGATTTTCACTTTGGTTACCCACCACACCTTTTCAGTCTATCAATAAACCATGGGGTATGGACTCATAAATTCACTACTATTACAATTCATCCATCTTTACCGCTGCTGCATCGTATGGAATGGGTATCTAGTATTTTAATAAATTGATAACTTTAATTTGGGGGTTTGTGGGGATTCAGTTATTTTTCAAGTTGGTATTTACCATGGACTGACATCAGTTGGAGGGACATTGAAAACCCAGGAGCACTGGACAGCTGTTTCGTCCTAGTATGGGACTACTCCTCAGTGGTGTGCACTCTTGACCCCACCACGCCAGGGATCGAACCCATGACCCTCAAGTTCCCTGGCCTGCATGTTATCATCAAGCCACCGGGTTGAAATCCAGTGGTAACATGCAGGCCACGGAACCTGGAGGTCTTGGGTTCGATCCCTGGCGTGGTAGGGTAAAAGGTGCACACTGCTGGGGAGTAGTCCCATACTAGTACGAAACAACTGTTCAGTGCTCCTAGGTTTCCAACGTTTCTCCAACTGATGTCAGTCCATGATGAATACCAACTTGAAAAATCACTAAATCCCCATAAACCCCCAAATTAAATTGATCTAGCGCTCATTGCTGACTAGCTTCGAGAGGTGATTCCTGAAATTCCAAAGAGAAGTTGTGACTGGTTGGACAAATTCGGTGACCGTGAGGACAAACACTCAACGATGACATTGGGCGATGGTCCTGCTATATCATTAACTGACAGAGGTTGGAAATATGGACCATTGGATTCTGACCCAGTGACTCAATGGTACCGTTCTGGCCACGGAACCTGAGGTTCCTGGTTCTATCCCTGGTTTGATAGGGTCAAGAGTGTGTCCCATACCAGGACGACATAGCTGTCCAGTGCTCCTAGATTTCCAATGTTCTTCCAATTGATGTCAGTCCATGATGAGTAACAACTTAAGGAATTAATAACTGCTGAATGTATGTATAATATCTTTTGCACTCCTTCCTTCTGCATATTTATACGCTTCAGAGATACATCTACTAATGGAGATGTATCTAGCCCCTACTGTTTAACTGGCTGATTTTGACAAACTAGTGAAACATCCATGACCACATAATACATCTTGTTTAATGATAGTGTTTATTCATGATATTATGTTATGCTACTTCAAGATTGAATTTTATACAGTTAAAAATTGAGAGATTGATTCATTTGTCTAGTCAGGCTTTAATTACTCTCCAAGTGAACATGAATCAAGTTAGTTTCATTCGACTGTTTACTTTCCAATTTCTAAGTAATTTAAAGGTATTCTCATTTTTTTTTGGTACTGGCACTGGATTGTTTCCTCAGTATCACTTGATCACAGTGCTTTTTTCATGCTTAACTTGAAAAAAATTGGTTATCTTTATGCGCCTTTCATTTTCAATCTCAGTTGTTCAATACATTGTGAGGCATGCATTATGACCTGGTAGTTCACAATGAGCCATTTGGAAATCACACCGATTCTTCTGATGGAAGGGATTGTGCATTACTTATTTTGGAGTAATTTGTAAAGTGACACTGGGAATCTATCTCCTATATTGAGTAATATCTTATTATAAATAAATCCTATTAATTCAATTCGATAGGATGATTAGTATCGTTTTGCAAAATATTTGAAAAAATATCTTTGGATAAGATAATTCAATGACCTAGAGTTTTTACTGATGTCTAAAGGTAGGGAACATTTGACACTTAGCAACTAATATATTATTATTATCTTTCCCTTGGGTTCCTAGTGGAACATAGGGCTTCAGTAGCACGGCTGCATTGCACTCTCTTCTCTGCAGTCTTTTCAACCTGGCGCCACGACTGCCCACAAGCTTTCATTTCTTCCTCACATGATCCCCTTCATGTCACCCTCACCTCGGACGCCCAATTCGTCGTTTTTCCTTTGGATTCCACTTGAGGGCCTGTCGCGTGATGTCCCCAGTCAGCCTTCTCAGTGTATATCCAATCCAATCCACCTCCACTTTCTTCTTCTGCCCATTCGTTAGGCAATTAATATATACACATTAAATTATGTTAATCGTTTTCTGTTTTACTAAAGTTTTTTCGGGATTCATGACATTTCCTTGTATAATTAGTATTCAGTTAGGTTATGTTATCTTTGATTACATGTATTTACATTATCTTCATTGTAGCCTAACTGTTATGCAAAAATAATAATGGTTGAAAGTAAGAAGAAGATTGTCATCTATTCAAAGAGAGATATTAACGTTATGGAGGAGATTACATATGATTATAAATTTCCTTATGAGGAAGAGAAAATTCCATGCCAATGTGGATCATCTTCATGCCGTGGAACACTTAATTAACTGGTCTTTTATCAGAATTATAATATGTATATACTTCTATATATAGTTCTGTAAGTAATTGATTCATTCTTTCCAAAACTTTTGTGTTTCTTGAAAAGTAGTAGGTTTAATTTTCCAAAAAGATGTTTGTTTTTCCTGTATATACTTTGTTTCTTTACTTTTCAGGGTGTTTGCTTTATGATTGAACTATTTTCTTTTCCAAATGCTTTTAATTCCTTATTTCAATAAATTTATGTACCAGATTTGTTTGTAAAAGATCACTTTTATTCCCAACACTTCAGGCAGACTTATGTGCCTTTGTTAACTTCTTTATTTATTCCTCATAAGGCTGTGTTTGTTTGTTTATCCTGCTCTGTACATCATGTCATTTTCTGTGTTCTAACGAAACGGTTCACTCGAAGAAGATGTAAGAATAAGTGTGTTTCGATTTTTCACAAGTTGCCGATCGTAAAATTTATTTCAAACGAAAGCACTTACTAGGCGAGGTTACTTACTAGGTAATTGGAGTATTTTTTTCTCATAGAAACTCGTTTTTGATCCACTCAGTTGTTTATGAACTTCATAAACACTTCTTGTTTTAGAGTGCACACTTCTCACAGTTGTCTAATTAACTGGGTCACCTACTCTCCACCTATTGGTTATCTGATGTAACCGTACTCAATTCGGTTGCGTTTGCAAAGCAATTACAAAACACTTGATGGTGTACAAAGTGTGGTGATGATGGGAACAGTTGTTATTCCTTCCACGAGTTTTTATTCCCAACATCTTTATCAACTAGCTTTGTCCATTCTTTTGGTAAAATAATCGACAGAAGTGTGTATATTTCCTGTTTGTGTATGCATCCGGAATAAGCAGGATTTTATGGTTCATTTTCATGTTGAACAAATCCCCATTTACTTTTGTTCTCCTAAGTACCCCATAATAAAGGACTACCGCTGGGAAGGTTTGCTAATTGCTGTACATCTGACACCAATTTAATTTAGTTTTCAGAATTAAGGATAATAGGTCAATGACCTATATTAATCTATACTGTTGGTTCTACTGTGTAGATCCACTCTCATTTTGCAAGTATGAACAGAAGGTGAAGACACTGTTCTTCCTACTAAAAAGTTTCATTAGCTTACAACTTTGTGTAAGAAATGTATTTTCACATGTGGACGATTTCACTGTTTTATGGATATCAACAGTTACAAAAGAGAGGGATAAATGAGATAACAGAGAAAGTTCTTCATCATTCAAGTTATGTGTTAAGATGAGATCAGCTCTCATTCTACGGTAAAGCAATGGGAAAAGACCTTATTGATCCAGTTTTTCTTCGGAAGAGAGGTTGGTTTGCGTTGTGATCACCTTAGTTACTGTTTTCTAGACTTTCTCTGTTATGTCAGTTTCATATTTGTTACACGGACTCGGTGTTCTAATCCTATGCTGCAAATAAGGTCGTGCCTAAGACCTGCAATATATTCTCATCAAAGTTCCGAAAGACCTTTCTTGATGACAGAGATTCGAAAGTATTTGGTAGGTACCATTCTGCAGCTTGCTGATACTTAGGGATCATGTATAACTATGATACCAAAGTCCCTGTATTCAGCTACTTTGGGTGATAGCATGTCGTTAATCAAGCAGTCATACGAACGGATAATGATGATCTACATGACTTCGCTGTTAGTCGTTGACCAATCTACTAGAGCACTTCAGTTGTACTGCAGAAGCAGCTTGTCCTCGTCACCGTGAATAATCTCCAGAGTTAAACATCGTCTGTAAACGTGGAGATGGAAGATCTAGTTGTCTTGGTTATGTCGTTCCCTTAGAGTAGGAAGAGAAGTGAACCTTAAGGCACAGCTGCTTAATCCATTTACCCTTAATCTCTGTCGTCTATTGCGAATAAAATTCTTGACCCAGTTCCTAATGATATGACTTCCAGCTTCGTATTTAGGCCTAGGTGAGAGACCCTGTTGAAAGCTCTGCTGAAGTATGTGAGTATTATATCTATTGGGAAGTTCATATCGTTGTCGACAACCTAACCCTCTCTTGCAGTGATGATATTTGTTGAGCACGAATGGCTGTTTCCAAGCCCATGCTGTTCCATAGCTAAAAGTCTGTTTTCCTTGATACTTAGTAGATCGGTACTGAGGATGGTCTTTTTGAAAAGCTCAGCTGGTAAGTAGATGAGAGTTAGCCACTAGATGTCAATGGGTTTTTTTTAGACTGGTCTGATGGCGATATCCTTCCCATCCTCGGGTGGTTTTGATTGATTTATGAAGTAGGTGTTTGATGATGATATTTGCTAGTGCTGATAACATGCATAAGTGTTACTCATCTGGAAGACAGGACTTGGGCGTATTGAGTGTCTGGAGTAGTTTTAAGGTGACCACCTTTTCATTGAGCATTGGTTTTATTCATCGGATTTCGGCAGTGCGAGCGTTTTATTGGCACTGAGAGAATAATCCCCGAAGTGATGTGATACAGCCTCTTTTTAATCATATTATTATCAGCTACGTGAGTTAAATCTTCACCCAGCTCGAGGGTTGTGATGCTTTTGTTCCTCTTACTTCTCCTAATGTTAGTGTCTAACCTTTTATGTTAGTATTTGGAGTCCTGGAAGATTTCCATCTCGTGTGTTACCTAGATTTCCTAATTCGTTTTTTACAAGAATTTCTGACTGCACAATACTTTAGTCTAAACTGATAAAGAAATCCCAGTCGTTTTTTCCTACGGAGTGATTTTTCAGCGTGCCTAGTTATCCACGGAAAACTGTTAGTGGATCCATACTGAACTGACCAAATTATGTGACAGCATAACGAATTCCAGTGTTGTTAAACTTTCTCAACGCATCGTCAATAGACATTACACCAGTTGACCAGTCTACCAATAAAGTATGTTCACTTACAGCCGTTTTGTTCGCCTGCAAACTTTCGTATATCCTAGTGACTGAATTGGCATTTATTTGGTTGAATTTATTCCCACCTGGAACCAAACTAGGAGAGTACTGCAGTTTGTTCACCGTTCCATGTGTTATCTCATGGTTTTTTTGACCTTTCAATGCTGAACATAAAAATTTTTGGCTTACGTTTCGACTGATGACGATAACACATCTTCACTAGCGAGATAGTTATACTATGGTTTTTATGCGAAGACGTGCATTTTAAGAATAAAGTTCTGTGGGTTTGTGTTTAGAATATAGAAGTACCAGCTGAGTATTACTGGATTTCACTGCAAGATGAATCGAGTATGTAGAATTGGACAGGTTATGTGGTATCGAAACACTGTCAGAGCTGGAGGGAAAATAGTAACTTATTTTACTTCAGTAAGTCACCGATGCAACAATTCGTAGTTACGTGTTAGTTACTGTACTTTGGACAACTGCTTTCACACAGCCTAATAAAAGAGGTATCAGCAGAATTGTTATAGGGGATTTTGGATTCAGTGATTTCGTAGCGGTGAAAAGATAATAATATGAACGTCTTCATGATAATCTGACCAGGCTTAATGATTGTGTTTCTTTAGAAAAAAGTAAAATCATATTGCCTTTACCACAATATTTGTCGTTAGTGAACTGATTCCAGTGGTAATCCACTCGGACTTGTCTTCTGATTGTACTTAATCTTTGGATAATTCATCATCAGTCAACTTCCACGATTTAAAGACAGGAACTCAGAGTTGAGGTACAGTTCATCTAATTGCTTTCGGGTGATTTAAAGAGTAGTATTGATCTGTCTTCGGAGTTATCTTAAAGGGATTGCATCATATAAAAGATTTTTAGGCTTCTGCATTGCTGTCACCAGCGAACTAATCGCATTGCATTTTTGGGTATTATTTGTGGTCAGGGTGTGAACTTGATAGATCACCGGCACAGAAATATACAGATTATTGAAGAAATGATGGACATGTAACTAATCAATTTGAGCATTTTATTTTAGGTGTTGGATCTTACTTCAGCTCTGGCCTGGGTAGTATCAGGTGTCCTCACACAAGTGCTGCTCACAGCCTACCATGTATATATTTGTCCTGGGTTGATTTGTATCAATTATCTAAAATGGTGCATATTACCTGACTGCTATACTCTAAGGTCAGAAAGTAGTGTTTCTGTCCTTCAACATTATTCAGCTTCTGTGCAAGTTCTTAATCTTGACCACTGGAACAAAACAAGAATTAAGAAGCAGGTGTGCGAAACAGTTAACAGCTAGTAATGAAACCCATTTTCAGATATTGTGATAGAATCATGTCAGTATGTTGAGTTGAGTGAAGATACAGTTTTATGCGACATATTCGTAAGGCAAACATGTCCGGTAGTTCCGAGAAGACATTGACGCAACGTCTTCAGCACGCTAAAACCTATCTCATTCAGGTCTGCAGGCCAACACCAAACTTATCTCATAACGTTTCTGCCTTTCTGGGGGTGAAGAAAGACGTTAAGGAGTGGGATAGATCGTACTTAGCCTATCAAAAGTGTAAAATCACGTCGGACTTACTACTTTAAGAGCTCGTCTTACTTGAATTCGACAGATGTAAAGATCAGACGATAATTTTTCGTACTTGTAATCTACCCATGAGTGGGAGAACAAGGATGGGCACACTGAAGTTGCCAGGTGGGATAGTCTATTTAGTAAATCGTGTAAAGTATTAATGTGTTCCGTCTAATTGACTAGAGGATCGTTAATAAGCAGTGCAACGAAATGCTACAACATACTAAATGGCGTGGATGTTTGGATATGTGCCTTCAGACCGACTATTCCGGAAAGCCATGAAAGTCACAATCAGTGTTACAGAAGAAAATAACATCCCCTGGATTCCTTACAGACGCCTTGAAAAGCTTTCAAAACCAATCACATTACACTGAACATTTGTGGAAAAACATGTAATCATACGTGTGGGTTTTGTAATAGACTATGTCAATAGCAGTGAAGAAAGATATGGTTTTATCTTTCGCTGTCCTACTTTCAACAAAAAGACATCCTTAGGAACCTGATCATTCTTCAGAGGGTCTCATTTAGTTCCCCAACAAACAGTGATTTTAGAACTACATTGAGTTCTTGAAACCCCGTACATCAACAGAATCCCTAATAGATGCCAGTGAAGTTTCTTCAGTGCAGTGGCATCAGCGGGAAAGAACTATTTGCCTTGTAGTGCACCTTCCTGGCACCAAAATATAACTAGGGCTAAAATAAATAGTTTAAATTAAATTAATTAAATAAATCTCTAGCTTGCCTCCGGATGCTTAGGGTGTTTTAAGTTTTGTTTTAACGAGCATGCATCCGAGCAGGCTTGGACGCCATTTTTGCGCTCCATTGTGCTGATCACCACGCACGTACTCCGAGTCCCTAGTTCAGCCTTACAAGCCAGATAAGTTGATTAAACTTTTCCCCCATTCATTATTATAACATTTACCTTAGCTCCTTTAAATACATTGCGTATCAGTTCTTTTGATTTGTGTTTTGTTACCAGTACTTACACGTTAGGTAAAGTACTGGTTAAGCAGGTACTAGAACACATCAAATTAAGTAGGGTTGATCAAACGTTACGGAATTGTAACACGCATCCCTACAGCCTCAAAATAATGTGCGGGTTGGATGTGAAATTGTAGTGTCACACATTTCTCTAGAATCAATAGCCTAGGGTTAGACGAGATCCAACATTGATGCTGACCTCCACAGTTTAACTGGATTTGCTGAGCTGAAGGCAGCCGGTCAAGCATCCTCACCATTTGGCACGCTGTCGTGTTACGTTACACTGCTCGTAACCGACTCCCTAGCCAGTTAGTTGGAACGCACCGGCATCTTGGCACCACTTCGCAAATATACTGTTCCATCCGACTACGCTATTGTGTTCCTTCTTGTTCTCGTATTCGTGGGTATATAACAAGTTCGAATGATTAGTGATTGGCTTTTGCGTCTGTCAAGTTCGCACCGCTACAGTTCCTAGATCGATGAGCCCGATGTGATGAAAAATCACGACTAATAACAAATCTTAAATTGTTGAGCCTGTTCCATTTTATACCCGTATAATGTTTTCATTTTTGTAACCTTCATACATCCGTATATGCCAACATACTTCGAAGCTTATTCGTATTAGGCCGACTACGAACACCATCCAACTCGTGCCATGTTGGCCAGAAAATGTAGGAATATGGTTTCTGTATGCCGAGGCAAATTGTCAAGTTCGCACCGGGACAATTCTTAAAGTGTCAGTGCTTGAATGTCATAAAAGAATCAGGCGTTGATGGGTTAAACCTACCTGGGTTGTCAGTCAAGATCGTTAACATTTCAGACTTCCGTCAATGACAGAAGACCAACTTAGGTATCTTATTTTTGTCTGCAGCATATCATCTTCATTAGATACTTACACACATATCCATGTTTTACTTGGGATCGAATAGTGCGTGAACATAACAGTCCAAGGAATTACAGATAACTGTTAAAGATTGACTCATTTGGAGCACGATTCTGAAATGGTCAGAAGTCATTCAGTGAGTTATAATAAAGCCAGTCAGCAAGGTGAAGTAAGTACTGAACGTGTAAGTGGCGATCTTATGAAGTCGAAACCACCTTCACCGAGTTGGCATTTTATAGGCTGGCAGTTTGTGAAATGTAGTCTTGTTTAAGCATGATTAATGCTTGAATGGTTCTTGACGCGGTCACACAGAGGATCGTTGCAGTGTTAAACACCGAAATTGGTCAAAGCTGTGCTCACAGAGGCATCAGCATGATAACCTCAAATTAAATGCTGTAGTAGCACCACAAATAAGCTGATCGGCGTGAAGAAAATATACATTCATAAAAATCAAAGGACAGCAGATTCGTTTCATCTTGTTCCAGCCTTAGGCATGATGCTTATCAGAAAGCTAAAATGGCTGCGAATAGGCCAACACCCAACTTCTAAGGTCGCCTGCAGTGCATTAGGCTTTCTGGTGGATGTTGTTGGTGAGGTTCATTATACCTTGTGCATGGTAATGTGACATCTAATGGAATACTGTGCCTGACGGACCGACTACCTTTAGACCTCCTTAGTTTGGAATGAATAGAGAAACCGAAGCTGCTTTATAAATTACTAAACCTTATATGCATCCGAGCCGAAGTCACGACTCAGCTGATACCTGTTATTTCGTCACATACTCAACTGAAACTAACAGATGAGTTTCGACTAAGACACCACCGTGTCCTCCGACGGCCTGGGGGAATACACAAAATTCAGAGCTGCTTTTTGCACCGTGTCTAAAATTTAGGCCTGTGTTTCGACCATGAAGGCAGCGCCATACACAGCCTCACTTACCGTGAAGCGAAGACTCAAGCGTCCTATGTCGTTAAAAGTAATTGGGTCAGTAGATTTTTCGTCACCATACGCTTGTATGGAGGTCGCTGTGCAGGGTTTGGCACCGCTCTTTAAAATCTTCAGTATCCAGTCCCAGCACCTACAAATCTATACAGGAAGCAAGGTGGTGGCAAGTATTTTGCAGGGCTGGACTTTTCCGAGGCATATTTACAAAGTCCGATAGCAGAGGGACGCAACGAACTTCTGCCGTCAGTGCTCGCAAGGAGGTATTTAGATTCGATCGTCTCTCCCTGTGTAAGAAAACGGCTCCAGCGTTGTTCCAACAAGTAATGGATACGATGGCGTATGATATGTCTGCCTTAAGGGTTCACTTGGATGAGGTGATTACAATGGGGAAGAGGAAAGAGGATCCAATGCGCAAATTCGACCCAATTTTTCGGCGCATTCCAGAATATGGGTTACGACTTCGCTGAGACTAATGTGATTTTGTGCAAAAACGTTTGCCGTATTGGTTTTATTGTGAATAAAAGCGGAGGAAGCTGGGATCCAGACAAAATTAATGCGATAAAACGTGTGCCGTATCCGGAGGATGTCATGGCTTAACGTTCATTTCTGGGTCTAGTAGATCATCACAGCACGTTCCCGGATGGTCTCCATCGCAGTCTCAGCCCTTTGAATGTACCATTAACGAGGGAGTCCAAGAAAAATTACTCAGATGGCTGCTATCAGGCATTCGATAAAATTAAGAGTTTAATTACCCTGGGGTTGCACCCCACTTATCACGACCCATCACTGCCCATTGTAGTTGCCTCTGTGGTTTCAAATTTTTGCTTTTTTTAGTGTCCTGTGGAGTCTACCGCTCACGCTTCCTACTTACTTACGCCTACATAATGCAACCTGCTTGAGGTTGAGGAAGAAGCTACATCTATCTTCCTCGTGGTCAGAAGGTTCCACCAATTAATGATATACGGACAAAAGGTTACTCTACTGACCGATCATGAACCTGAATTAACAGTGTTTGGTTCAAAAAAGGTATTCCAACTTACAACACAAATCGCCTTCAGTGGTGGATTACCACGGTGATGGATTGTGTTTTAGCATGTATTGACAACCTAAAAATGGTTTTGGTCAGAAGAACACTCTCACAACTTATCAGTCGTCATCCCCTATGTAGAGAATACACTTCGATTGCAGCCGTGGAAGTTGAAGGTGAAGTTGGAAAAGAGGTGGATCACCCGGCTTACCAGCGGCTTGAAAGCATCAAAGCTCCTACTGAAAAAGACGGAGCCCTTAAGGCTGTTTGAAGTTTCTCTGGACCAAGCGGTCTATGTCTCAGTGCGCTGGGGGCCTTGAACAATAACATCACTGCCATGACCCACTGTCGGCTATGGAATCATGGGTCATGTTTGGCAACAAAATAGTAGCACCAAGGAGCCTTCGACTAAAACTGCTGGACCAAATCTACAGTGACCGTCCATGTGTAACTGGAATGAAATCCTTGGGGCGTGCATACGTGTATTGGACTAATATGGATCAGGATATGGGAAACATGTCAAAATTATCTTAATTGCACCCTGACGGCGAAAACCTAATTATTCCCTCTTACACCCTTCGGCGATGATCACAACACCATGGAGAAGGATTCGTGCTAACTTTGCAGGGCCAATAAAAGGTAAAATGTATCTTATTACCGTCAACGCGCATGGTAAATAGCCCGAAGTTTTCTACATGCCACAGCGTACAACTGAAATTACTATCGCTAAAATGACCGTGTTGTTTAACCGCTTCGGTGTCCTTAAAACCTCGGTAACCGATGCCAGTACCTAGTTTACTTCAGCGGCTTTTTCAGCCTTGTGCAGGCGAAATGCATTCCAGTGACCGTTTTTCACACCTTATCACCCGCAACCGAATGACCAGGGGAACTGTTCCTGGATGCTTTTAAAGGCTTCCCTTTGAGGAGGGAAGGAAAAAGACTGGTAGTCGCCATTAATAGTGATAATAATAAATATTTTATCCTCATATTAGTAATTTAACATGAAAGAAGCCAGTTTTCAGGCATCACCACATTGATATATGTTGGAAAATGCACAAGATTTTGCTGGATCTAAATGGTGCGGAATGGAGGTCACTAAATTGGATCGAAAACATCAGAAGATTACACAAGTCATTACTTGGGTCTGGTAGAAAATGGGCAACGAAGGAAGGTTAATTGGGAAGAGTTGGCAATGATGGGAAAGCTTTATACGAAAAGCCGAATATGAGCTCAAAATGGAAAAGTTGATTTTCACTAGATGATGAGGGAGGAAAGGGCAAGCCGTTAGAATGTGTGGAGCAGCTACTGTAACCAATACGACAACTGTGTCACAACTCAGATAAAAGCATGATAACTGTCCGGTCGCATCCTTCTCACTTTCACACGTATTTCTGCATCGAACTGTGTAAAGCTGTCAGCAACAAGATGCTTGTCCAAGTGCATCTGAAGTATTTTCATTCCTTCATCCCATGTGATCCACTTTTTTAACGTCCACCGTGCAGGTGATTGCTCTGTATTTGTAAGAATACTGTGGTTTCATTTTACTTTTTATTCTGTAGTGGAATTGTCAGGGCTTTCCTTTTCCTAAAGCCTGATTTCTTTATCGGCCCACGTCGTCATTTCCCTGGGTTTTCACTGTATATGATGTAGCCACTGGGACAAGTGATGTGGATCTCTTAAAGCCCCACCAGCCGCTGGTAAATGCTGGTAAACATAACTCACTAGATTCTACCACCAGATCCCCTACCTCTGGCACTGCCGCACAGACCCCATCCTCACAGCCCAGTATACTTCACTACTGACATTTCCGGTCGTTGCGCGTCTATTAGTCCATCCTTTCTGGAGATCTTCAAGCCAAGTCGTGATGTACCTTCCTTGACCTCCAATGTTTCTCGTCACACAACGGCGACTGGCGCACCACTGTTCACTAGACGACGACAGTCATCCTCGGAGGGATTGCGTGCAGTCAAGGCCGAGTATGAAGATTTTACATCATATAAAAATGATGAGCTTTAAGTCACATGTTGAACTCTTTTGATGCTTCTTTGTTTCCTAGTAGAAAGTAAAATTGTGTTTACTGAATGCGTGGGGGCCCTATGCGAAGAGATTTGGCAGGTTCATTCTCAGAGAAGTGATGCCGGGTTGGTTACCGAAGAGTTTTCATCAGAAAAACCACAGGCGGAGGGAAGTACCAGTGGAGATTCTATGTATCGATAAAATGATTTGCACCTCAGGTTCTCTGAAGTGTCATAATATAATGTACAGGCAGCAACAAAGAGTAATAATTTAAGTATAACGCCTCCCGGCGAAACGTTCTATTTTTGTCTGCCCATCGTAAATTGAACATGTGTCCACCAAGTGTGCCATAGGGTTTTGCATCGCGCTGGTGAATAACCGTCAAACCACGTTCAATTTCAAGGTTGACTCACGGATTGTCCACATGTAGAAAGCGTTGTGGGTATTTTCCTTCATTTTTGCATGCTGTTTGAGGTCGCGGTGGGTGGGATGGACCCAGTCAACCATTTGAAAGTGAGATATAGCGGTAAATGCACCATTCTTTGTAACACTGGATACGTTTAAGAGGCTTTATGGAAGGGGCTTCATGTGATGCCATAAGGACGTTCACCACGCATCGCACGGTTGTGGAGGGGTTTCTTGGAGACTGTGGTATTGGTATTTGAGAAAAGTACTGATAAGACAATATGATTACAGTCCGATTGCAGGTTTCTAAGATTCCATTTAAAACGAGAATAAATAAAACAGAGAACGAGCCACCAAGGTGCGGGTAGATGTTTTGAACGCATACGTTCACAAATATACTTGGAGAGTCATGCCTACTGTTACATGGGTGGCCCTAAGTTTCATGTATACGCTCTTATTAAAAATATGGTATTCATTGCACCCTTGTGATGATTTTTCGAGGGGATGTATCTGAGGACATCTACATTGGTGATGATAACAAGTGTCTAAATCAATCCAACACAGCAAACTCCGAGCAGAATTAATCTATATTACCTTTTAACGTTATGTGGTGACCTGGAAATGCACTGATATAGCCATACACGTTGGTTACTTAGCTATGGGTACTTTATTGATACTCCAGACTGTATAAATAGGTCCTTTGTGGTTAGCAAAGCTGAAAACTGCAGATCACTCTAAGTAATAAACTTTTGTATCATTAATTAGCAAACTGTGCGAATGAACTAACTGCGTCGGTTGCTTATAACGCAAACTTTGAACACTGCGCGCTTTTGATATTGATAGCGGAACCAATCTGTGAGATGGAAGATGAAAATCCATCTCCGTCTCATGAATTTCAGCAAAATTTAATTACATTATGCACACCAATGACTTGGTGTGTAAACTATTTAATGCCGAGCACCAGTTTGTAAACTTTCAAAAATTTTGAATATGACGGTGCCTGTAAACTGGTATCCCTGATATCAAACCCATTATACGAGGATAATATTTATTACCTCCACTTGAACACTCTGTATACGTTGAGAAGTGATACTTCCTTGTTTGTTTCACAACTAGCAGGATTTCAGGCCATTTTTAAGAGAGTTTAATGACATTCCCTCTGTATCATTTCTAACTCATAAAGTCTTGTAGATATTTTGAGATATATCAGCGTTATAATACCCGTAATCTGGCTTCTCTCATGTTACGTTTTTAATGTGAGGAGAAAAGATTTATTTCTCTATTTAAGTGGTCCTAATTGTTGTAATCGCATCCATGGCATGTATAAGAAAAGCATATGGACTCACCGGCAGGGGGTCGACACCCCATACATTAAGGGGACCTATCATCCCGAGAGTTGTGAGACAGTTGTGGTTCAGTAGGTATGTTCGGAAGTTTGTCGTGAAATGGAAATCTCTCCGGCACACGGCTTAACTTTGGTCTACACAACGCCGCGCAAACTTTCCGAAGCTTTGTTCCAATGTCTTGCGTGGGCTAGAACCTACCCAGCCTTATCTAGACGACATTCTGGTAGCTTGTCCAGAGGAAGATACCTATCATGGCTACATACAGCGGGTTCGCGCCAAACCATCGGATCATTCAATCTGGCAAGGTGTCAGAAGAGCGCTCGTTCACTGAGTTTCGGGAAACGTGATAGACGAAAATGGCATACGTCCCTTGCCTTTGCGATCAAAGACTGTCCTGTGCCAACGTCCCTCAAAGATCTGCGTACATTTCTTATTATGATAAGTTGTCACAGCTACTCAGCTTCTCAGGTTGCTCAAAACCTAGAATATGTAGATTATAAAAGCAACCAGGAAGGTCTAATACGTTCTGGCCACAAGGTTGTCACGACCCGTGAAAATGGCCGATGAGAAGTTCCAGAAAGCCACATTTCCCCAGGATCAATAGCCTAGGGTTAGACGAGATCCAACATTGATGCTGACCTCCACAGTTTAACTGGATTTGCTGAGCTGAAGGCAGCCGGTCAAGCATCCTCACCATTTGGCACGCTGTCGTGTTACGTTACACTGCTCGTAACCGACTCCCTAGCCAGTTAGTTGGAACGCACCGGCATCTTGGCACCACTTCGCAAATATACTGTTCCATCCGACTACGCTATTGTGTTCCTTCTTGTTCTCGTATTCGTGGGTATATAACAAGTTCGAATGATTAGTGATTGGCTTTTGCGTCTGTCAAGTTCGCACCGCTACAGTTCCTAGATCGATGAGCCCGATGTGATGAAAAATCACGACCAATAACAAATCTTAAATTGTTGAGCCTGTTCCATTTTATACCTGTATAATGTTTTCATTTTTGTAACCTTCATACATCCGTATATGCCAACATACTTCGAAGCTTATCCGTATTAGGCCGACTACGAACACCATCCAACTCGTGCCATGTTGGCCAGAAAATGTAGGAATATGGTTTCTGTATGCCGAGGCAAATTGTCGAGAGCAGGAAGTCGCAGATCCTCATTCTCGATTCCTTGCCGCCATACTTTCACTACCGCGGGAATTAAACAGGCATGTTACAGCACATATGTTTGGTCCCAAAGTAAGTGATCCTTATGCACCTCTCAAAGCTGCGCTCCTGAAGAGAGGTGATCTCGCAGATCGCCAGCGCCTAGACGAATTACTTCTTAACATCGAGCTAGGCAGCCACTCAGTTACTGAAGTCCTCGCACGTATGCGAAAAGTAATCGGCGCACGGACCAGAGAGCCGGGGTTCGGAGGTGACCAAGCTGTGCAACTCTTTAAACACTTGCTACGGCCTCGAAGTCCGAAGCATTTCACAGAAAAGCATCTTAGCGCATCGCAGCAACTCGTGTGGTCGTCCAGAAATTAAACCCAACAGGGTAGAAAACCCCAAATGGTACTGGTTTCACAACACTTACGGAGACGAAGCCAGAAAATGTCGGAAACCACGCAGTTTTAATCGGGACACAAACTCGGGAAACGGTCACGCCAGCACGTGCTCACGGCAACCGTAGCCGGCGGAAACAGCCATTTGCTCTGCGTCACGGATATTGAAGCGAAACCTAGTCGACACCGGCGCAGAAGTTAGCGTTCTTCCCGCACCGACAAAGGAGCGTCATGACTCATCCTCCAGTCTCCAAGCGGCCAACGGTAAGGCAATCGCGACATTCGGGAGACAGTATGCCTACTTCAACTTAGGTTTACATGGACCTATTCACTGGAATTTCCTCCTGGCTGACGTCCCTCTATGCCCATCATTAGCATAGATTTGCTAAGCCATTAAGATTTACTCGTAGATGCCGGCCGTCAACGTCTGATGGATAGCAACACAAAGTTGTACAATGGCGGCACCACCAACGTAGGTCTGAGTTCAGCCATCGTCAGAACCAAACAACCAGGCGACGCGTCGTACCACGCAGCTTTTGGAGAAATATCCAGGGTTGCAGCAACCAAAGCATACTACTCCGTGCATAGCCAGCAATGTTATACATCATGTCACAACCACAGGTACACCTGTGGCACCCAAAGCACGCCGTCTAGCCCCTGATAAGCTCAAAACGGCGTAAAGCGAATTCGACCACATGCTCGAAATGGGCATTATCAAACCGTCAAACAGTTTTTGGGCATCACCACTGCACATGGTTCCCAAAAAGGGATAGCAATGCCTGGCGTCCAGTCGGTGATTACCGAAGGCCTAACGCCAAACAACATCGGACTGCTACCCGGTACCTTACGTTTACGATTTGACTGTGGCGTTATGCGGACTGAACATTTTCTCCAAAATCGACTTGGTCAAAGTGTACAATCAGATACCTGTGGCAGCAGGAGATATCGCAAAAACGGACATTATAACTCCTTTTGGTTTGTTTGGTTTCTGCACATGCCATTTGGTCTTCGGAATGCAGCACAAACATTCCAACGCTTTATGGATGATTTCTTCCATGATTTAAATTTTGTCCACATCTACGTCGACGACTATCTCATTGCGAGTCTAGATAGGGAAACTCACCTCAAACATTTGGACCTCGTTTTCGAAAGAACGAAAAAACATGGCATCACAGTAAACTTGCAGAGGTACAAAATAGGAGTTGAATCACTCAACTTCCTTGAGCATACCATTTGGTAACAAAGGTATACGCCCATTGAGAGATAAAGTGGCGGCTATCATGAACTATCCGGAGCCGATCACTGTGAAGCACCTCTGTACTTTCAGTGGCCTGGCAAGTCAGTATCGAGGGTTTATTCCCAACTATGCCTCTGTCATGAGACCACGCACGGATCTACCTCCGGGGACTACGAAGTGCGTGACCCTGGACAACGTGGCCAGACTTGCTTTCTCTAAAGTCAAGGAAGCTATTTCAAACGCAATTATGCTCATGCATCATGGCCACAGTGCTCCTTTGAGTATTGCTGTTGATGCATCTGACTCAGCAGTTGAAGCAGTTTTGCAACAGCCGACTGACAACCGGTGGCAACCGTTAGCCTTTTTCTCGGGGCGACTGCAAGACGCGGAAACAAGATGCAGCACACTTGGTAGAGAACCCCTAGCTATGTACTGTTCTGTACGCCGTTTTCAGCATTCGGTGGAAGGTCGTGACTCCATTACTTTCACAGACCACAAACCGTTAACCTCTTCCCTCAGCTCGGCGTCTGACAAATACTTTCCTTGTGAGTCGCGACAGCTTGACTACATTTCCCAGTTCACGTCAGACATCCGCCGCGTTTCTGGAGCAAGTAACTCCGTAGACGATGCATTATCACGAATAGCTTTGATAAACCGAAATTCAGGGCGTTGATCTCGGTGGACTAGCTCGGTGTCAAAAAGAAGACACTGAGCTGTATCATGAGTTGTCGTCCAAAACTCTCAAGCTACAACTGTGTCCAGTGGGATCGGGCGAGGATACTACAATTTCGTGCGATGTCTCTGCAGTAAACTACGTCCAATAGTTCCGGAGAGATGTCGACGCAACGTCTTCAATACGTTGCACAGACTCTCCCATCCAGGTGTATGAGCCACTAACAGGCTTATCGCACAAAGTTTCTGCTGGACATGAATGAACAAAGACGTTAGGGTGTGGGCTTAGTCATGCTTCGCTTATCAGAAGCGCAAAGTCATGCGGCACGTGAAAGGCCTTTAGGTTCTTTTCTAGTCCCAGGCATGCGTTTCAACCACGTCCATGTAGACGTTGTAGGGCCCCTACCAGAATGTAATGGATGTGCCCACCTTTTAACTTCCGTGGAATGTTTCACACGATGGCCAGAAGCAGTACCTATTAAGGATGTTACTGCTGACGCTGTCGCTCATATTTTCGCCGAAAGATGGATGGTGAACTTCGGATGTCTATCTTACATAACAACCGACCGTGGGCGCCAATTAGGGTGTGCATTATTTCACGCTGCAACTGCACTCTCAGGTTGCATTCGGCTTCAAACGATAGACTACCATACACAAGCGAATGGCATGGTAGAACGTTTCCATCGACGGCTGAAAGTTTTACTTACAGTTGCAAATATACCTCAGTGGACCAAGGCTATGCCTCTAGTCCTACTGGGTATTCGTAACGCGGTGAAAGCTGATGCGGGACGCACCTCTGCAGAATTCGTCTATGGGACCGTTCTTCACCTACTAGATGAATTTGTTTCCCCTTCAACCTTGAAACATGTTTCCGACAGGGCACCTTACGTGACTTGGCTTACAAACGCAATGCTTTCAGTTAGACCTCAAACGACTGTTGTCTTCGTTCGCCCCAGTTCACAAAAGACATCACACGTCCTGATCCGCCAAGACGCTGTTTGCCGACCACTTGAACCACCTTACGATCGGCCATTCAAAGTGATCAAGCGACACGAGAAATTCTATATAACTGAGCGAAACGGACGTGAAGGCACTGTCAGAATCGACAGTTTGAAACCAGTTTATTTCGAAGGTAACCCCACTATGAGTGACGTCTCAGCTCGCCATAGCCGACAGATTGATAGCTCAATTACCGAAATTCTTGACCACGTGCATGGTTATGCACAGTCACAACAACCATCGGCCAGCAGAAAACACGATCAGGTCGAACCGTCAGGTTCCCGGAGCATTTGAAGTCGTATTCAACTTAGCAGTGTAAAATAAAATGTGCCGACCACTTTTTTATTCAAGGTTTTTTGGGGCACTATTTTTCTTATTTACCGGCAAGGCGAAAACCCCCGTACATTTGGATTTGTCCCAGTGCGAACTTGACAGACGCAAAAGCCAATCACTAATCATTCGAACTTGTTATATACCCACGAATACGAGAACAAGAAGGAACACAATAGCGTAGTCGGATGGAACAGTATATTTGCGAAGTGGTGCCAAGATGCCGGTGCGTTCCAACTAACTGGCTAGGGAGTCGGTTACGAGCAGTGTAACGTAACACGACAGCGTGCCAAATGGTGAGGATGCTTGACCGGCTGCCTTCAGCTCAGCAAATCCAGTTAAACTGTGGAGGTCAGCATCAATGTTGGATCTCGTCTAACCCTAGGCTATTTATTCTGGAGAAGTGGGTTGCGCTACACCACGTAATGAACCTTTTTCAAAAAGGTGAAAATAAGCGTGCACTTCATTTTCGATACATTTGCATATGAGTAATTCCCATTTTTACGAAACGTTTTCGTTTTAATAAAGACTTTTATTTATACTCCAGGTGCAAAGAGCACTGAACGAAACGTCAAAGCAAACTGAGGACAGCGATCGACGCACAATTCAATTTTTGTATTTCATTTTTCATTTGCCACGACACCCTAGAATAGGTCGAGACAACCAGGGGCCACTTCGCTCATTGAGCCCATCGGAGGAGTTTAACCATTAGAGAAACCACTGGGTTTCACTTCCTGCTGGTATCGTCCTAGGGTCCTCACGAACCTACTAGGGGGGCTTGATCTGCAGCTTCACACTTCCCCAAAATCAATGGCCCAGGGTTTGACGAGATCCAACATTGATGCTGACCTCCACAGTTTAACTGGATTTGCTGAGCTGAAGGCAGCCGGTCAAGCATCCTCACCATTTGGCACGCTGTCGTGTTACGTTACACTGCTCGTAACCGACTCCCTAGCCAGTTAGTTGGAACGCACCGGCATCTTGGCACCACTTCGCAAATATACTGTTCCATCCGACTACGCTATTGTGTTCCTTCTTGTTCTCGTATTCGTGGGTATATAACAAGTTCGAATGATTAGTGATTGGCTTTTGCGTCTGTCAAGTTCGCACTGGGACAAATCCAAATGTACGGGGGTTTTCGCCTTGCCGGTAAATAAGAAAAATAGTGCCCCAAAAAACCTTGAATAAAAAAGTGGTCGGCACATTTTATTTTACACTGCTAAGTTGAATACGACTTCAAATGCTCCGGGAACCTGACGGTTCGACCTGATCGTGTTTTCTGCTGGCCGATGGTTGTTGTGACTGTGCATAACCATGCACGTGGTCAAGAATTTCGGTAATTGAGCTATCAATCTGTCGGCTATGGCGAGCTGAGACGTCACTCATAGTGGGGTTACCTTCGAAATAAACTGGTTTCAAACTGTCGATTCTGACAGTGCCTTCACGTCCGTTTCGCTCAGTTATATAGAATTTCTCGTGTCGCTTGATCACTTTGAATGGCCGATCGTAAGGTGGTTCAAGTGGTCGGCAAACAGCGTCTTGGCGGATCAGGACGTGTGATGTCTTTTGTGAACTGGGGCGAACGAAGACAACAGTCGTTTGAGGTCTAACTGAAAGCATTGCGTTTGTAAGCCAAGTCACGTAAGGTGCCCTGTCGGAAACATGTTTCAAGGTTGAAGGGGAAACAAATTCATCTAGTAGGTGAAGAACGGTCCCATAGACGAATTCTGCAGAGGTGCGTCCCGCATCAGCTTTCACCGCGTTACGAATACCCAGTAGGACTAGAGGCATAGCCTTGGTCCACTGAGGTATATTTGCAACTGTAAGTAAAACTTTCAGCCGTCGATGGAAACGTTCTACCATGCCATTCGCTTGTGTATGGTAGTCTATCGTTTGAAGCCGAATGCAACCTGAGAGTGCAGTTGCAGCGTGAAATAATGCACACCCTAATTGGCGCCCACGGTCGGTTGTTATGTAAGATAGACATCCGAAGTTCACCATCCATCTTTCGGCGAAAATATGAGCGACAGCGTCAGCAGTAACATCCTTAATAGGTACTGCTTCTGGCCATCGTGTGAAACATTCCACGGAAGTTAAAAGGTGGGCACATCCATTACATTCTGGTAGGGGCCCTACAACGTCTACATGGACGTGGTTGAAACGCATGCCTGGGACTAGAAAAGAACCTAAAGGCCTTTCACGTGCCGCATGACTTTGCGCTTCTGATAAGCGAAGCATGACTAAGCCCACACCCTAACGTCTTTGTTCATTCATGTCCAGCAGAAACTTTGTGCGATAAGCCTGTTAGTGGCTCATACACCTGGATGGGAGAGTCTGTGCAACGTATTGAAGACGTTGCGTCGACATCTCTCCGGAACTATTGGACGTAGTTTACTGCAGAGACATCGCACGAAATTGTAGTATCCTCGCCCGATCCCACTGGACACAGTTGTAGCTTGAGAGTTTTGGACGACAACTCATGATACAGCTCAGTGTCTTCTTTTTGACACCGAGCTAGTCCACCGAGATCAACGCCCTGAATTTCGGTTTATCAAAGCTATTCGTGATAATGCATCGTCTACGGAGTTACTTGCTCCAGAAACGCGGCGGATGTCTGACGTGAACTGGGAAATGTAGTCAAGCTGTCGCGACTCACAAGGAAAGTATTTGTCAGACGCCGAGCTGAGGGAAGAGGTTAACGGTTTGTGGTCTGTGAAAGTAATGGAGTCACGACCTTCCACCGAATGCTGAAAACGGCGTACAGAACAGTACATAGCTAGGGGTTCTCTACCAAGTGTGCTGCATCTTGTTTCCGCGTCTTGCAGTCGCCCCGAGAAAAAGGCTAACGGTTGCCACCGGTTGTCAGTCGGCTGTTGCAAAACTGCTTCAACTGCTGAGTCAGATGCATCAACAGCAATACTCAAAGGAGCATTGCGGCCATGATGCATGAGCATAATTGCGTTTGAAATAGCTTCCTTGACTTTAGAGAAAGCAAGTCTGGCCACGTTGTCCAGGGTCACGCACTTCGTAGTCCCCGGAGGTAGATCCGTGCGTGGTCTCATGACAGAGGCATAGTTGGGAATAAACCCTCGATACTGACTTGCCAGGCCACTGAAAGTACAGAGGTGCTTCACAGTGATCGGCTCCGGATAGTTCATGATAGCCGCCACTTTATCTCTCAATGGGCGTATACCTTTGTTACCAAATGGTATGCTCAAGGAAGTTGAGTGATTCAACTCCTATTTTGTACCTCTGCAAGTTTACTGTGATGCCATGTTTTTTCGTTCTTTCGAAAACGAGGTCCAAATGTTTGAGGTGAGTTTCCCTATCTAGACTCGCAATGAGATAGTCGTCGACGTAGATGTGGACAAAATTTAAATCATGGAAGAAATCATCCATAAAGCGTTGGAATGTTTGTGCTGCATTCCGAAGACCAAATGGCATGTGCAGAAACCAAACAAACCAAAAGGAGTTATAATGTCCGTTTTTGCGATATCTCCTGCTGCCACAGGTATCTGATTGTACACTTTGACCAAGTCGATTTTGGAGAAAATGTTCAGTCCGCATAACGCCACAGTCAAATCGTAAACGTAAGGTACCGGGTAGCAGTCCGATGTTGTTTGGCGTTAGGCCTTCGGTAATCACCGACTGGACGCCAGGCATTGCTATCCCTTTTTGGGAACCATGTGCAGTGGTGATGCCCAAAAACTGTTTGACGGTTTGATAATGCCCATTTCGAGCATGTGGTCGAATTCGCTTTACGCCGTTTTGAGCTTATCAGGGGCTAGACGGCGTGCTTTGGGTGCCACAGGTGTACCTGTGGTTGTGACATGATGTATAACATTGCTGGCTATGCACGGAGTAGTATGCTTTGGTTGCTGCAACCCTGGATATTTCTCCAAAAGCTGCGTGGTACGACGCGTCGCCTGGTTGTTTGGTTCTGACGATGGCTGAACTCAGACCTACGTTGGTGGTGCCGCCATTGTACAACTTTGTGTTGCTATCCATCAGACGTTGACGGCCGGCATCTACGAGTAAATCTTAATGGCTTAGCAAATCTATGCTAATGATGGGCATAGAGGGACGTCAGCCAGGAGGAAATTCCAGTGAATAGGTCCATGTAAACCTAAGTTGAAGTAGGCATACTGTCTCCCGAATGTCGCGATTGCCTTACCGTTGGCCGCTTGGAGACTGGAGGATGAGTCATGACGCTCCTTTGTCGGTGCGGGAAGAACGCTAACTTCTGCGCCGGTGTCGACTAGGTTTCGCTTCAATATCCGTGACGCAGAGCAAATGGCTGTTTCCGCCGGCTACGGTTGCCGTGAGCACGTGCTGGCGTGACCGTTTCCCGAGTTTGTGTCCCGATTAAAACTGCGTGGTTTCCGACATTTTCTGGCTTCGTCTCCGTAAGTGTTGTGAAACCAGTACCATTTGGGGTTTTCTACCCTGTTGGGTTTAATTTCTGGACGACCACACGAGTTGCTGCGATGCGCTAAGATGCTTTTCTGTGAAATGCTTCGGACTTCGAGGCCGTAGCAAGTGTTTAAAGAGTTGCACAGCTTGGTCACCTCCGAACCCCGGCTCTCTGGTCCGTGCGCCGATTACTTTTCGCATACGTGCGAGGACTTCAGTAACTGAGTGGCTGCCTAGCTCGATGTTAAGAAGTAATTCGTCTAGGCGCTGGCGATCTGCGAGATCACCTCTCTTCAGGAGCGCAGCTTTGAGAGGTGCATAAGGATCACTTACTTTGGGACCAAACATATGTGCTGTAACATGCCTGTTTAATTCCCGCGGTAGTGAAAGTATGGCGGCAAGGAATCGAGAATGAGGATCTGCGACTTCCTGCTCTCGACAATTTGCCTCGGCATACAGAAACCATATTCCTACATTTTCTGGCCAACATGGCACGAGTTGGATGGTGTTCGTAGTCGGCCTAATACGGATAAGCTTCGAAGTATGTTGGCATATACGGATGTATGAAGGTTACAAAAATGAAAACATTATACAGGTATAAAATGGAACAGGCTCAACAATTTAAGATTTGTTATTGGTCGTGATTTTTCATCACATCGGGCTCATCGATCTAGGAACTGTAGCGGTGCGAACTTGACAGACGCAAAAGCCAATCACTAATCATTCGAACTTGTTATATACCCACGAATACGAGAACAAGAAGGAACACAATAGCGTAGTCGGATGGAACAGTATATTTGCGAAGTGGTGCCAAGATGCCGGTGCGTTCCAACTAACTGGCTAGGGAGTCGGTTACGAGCAGTGTAACGTAACACGACAGCGTGCCAAATGGTGAGGATGCTTGACCGGCTGCCTTCAGCTCAGCAAATCCAGTTAAACTGTGGAGGTCAGCATCAATGTTGGATCTCGTCTAACCCTAGGCTATTTATTCTGGAGAAGTGGGTTGCGCTACACCACGTAATGAACCTTTTTCAAAAGGTGAAAATAAGCGTGCACTTCATTTTCGATACATTTGCATATGAGTAATTCCCATTTTTACGAAACGTTTTCGTTTTAATAAAGACTTTTATTTATACTCCAGGTGCAAAGAGCACTGAACGAAACGTCAAAGCAAACTGAGGACAGCGATCGACGCACAATTCAATTTTTGTATTTCATTTTTCATTTGCCACGACACCCTAGAATAGGTCGAGACAACCAGGGGCCACTTCGCTCATTGAGCCCATCGGAGGAGTTTAACCATTAGAGAAACCACTGGGTTTCACTTCCTGCTGGTATCGTCCTAGGGTCCTCACGAACCTACTAGGGGGGCTTGATCTGCAGCTTCACACTTCCCCAAAATCAATGGCCCAGGGTTTGACGAGATCCAACATTGATGCTGACCTCCACAGTTTAACTGGATTTGCTGAGCTGAAGGCAGCCGGTCAAGCATCCTCACCATTTGGCACGCTGTCGTGTTACGTTACACTGCTCGTAACCGACTCCCTAGCCAGTTAGTTGGAACGCACCGGCATCTTGGCACCACTTCGCAAATATACTGTTCCATCCGACTACGCTATTGTGTTCCTTCTTGTTCTCGTATTCGTGGGTATATAACAAGTTCGAATGTCTAGTGATTAGCCTTTGCCTGTGTCAAGTTCGCATCACTGCAATTTCTAAAATCCCCTGAATACACCCTTCAATGTGTTTAACTTTAGTTGTTGCACCAATTTTAGAGGACGCACACATAATTTGGGACTGGAGCGTTGTTGGGTGTATATCGCTCACAAGTTCTAAGCTTGTGCTAGAACGCTATGAATTAAGAATTTTTCAGTGTTATATCACCCAAGTCCTTCAATCGCCCCACTGAAACTTACTTACGACATCGACAGTTCAATAACGACTAACTTGCTTTTCGTTTTCCAGGCGCCATCTTCTCTTCCCGTTTGTTAACGAAGAAAGAAAAATGTGGTGGGCTAGTTCTACACAGAGAAAACTACCCAGGCAAATATCGCATCTGACTAACATACTTTCATTGACTTTTGGACATTCACAAAAGTCAGCGGTTGGAAATCCCAACAGAAACAATACTATAGTTGCACATGGGATTCCAGAATTGCCAAATGACAGCTCGGTCAAAGATCGGTACTTTCACGACGTCCAACAATGGCAATGGCTCTCAACCAAAGCTGGTCTTGACAGTATACCGGCCAACAGCGTCAGTAGACTGCCAAGGCCAGTGCGCCTGAAGACCATACCCAATCCCAGACTACTCGCCGTCCAGTTCGACTCATATGCCTCCCTCACAGACGTTCTGCACGCGTGGTATAATGCGAAAGATCGCATGGGTGGCTCAATAGGTATATGTGAAAGTAATCCTAGACCCAGAAAGCAAGAGGAGAGACGGCAACCACCAAGACCTCTGGAGTCAGTGGTCGTCACACAGGCGCTGACCAGTGAGTTAGATACATCAAGTAAAGAAGCCACCACTGCTACAGCCCCCACCCAAGTTAAGAACAAAACACAAAAAAACTGAACAATGCCAGTCCTATGAGGACTGGCGAGGCTAAATTCAACCACGTAAGCGCTCATCCCTCGAAAATACACATCCAGACCTCCCCTCTCATCAGGCACACTCTAATATGTACGTACAGCAACGTTAGGGGGCTAAGAGGGAAGGTAGCAGAAATGAGGACGCTGCGTGAATATCAGCACTCCGACATCATATTCATCACTGAATCCTGGCTCTCATCGGACATCTCCGGCGAAGAGATGCGTGTTGCTGGCATGGAACTCTTCCGCAGGGACAGGGAACATAGAGCAGGAGGGGGAGTGGCTATCTACGTGAACTCCTGTTTAAAGGCAAGGATGGTTAGCGATACGGCCTTAACCCAGCTCCCAGAGTCTCTATGGTGCTACTTCACTCTCTTCTTTATTCTCTCTTCATTCCTTTACCACCACCTTACTATTCTCTTCCAGGTACCTACACAAACAGGAGTCATGGCAGTTCTCTAAACTTCCCAGCAACCCGTAGCTCCCTAATCACTCTACAAATTACAACCTACTAACCCACAAAACATCCACCTCACCGAAGCTAAAAGCAAGAAAGCAGAGGGTATTTCCTCGTCCACTACAGGAGTAAACCGAACAGCTGGAACCAAGCCCTAAGAACTAGACGCGAGAGATCAAAAACTACCAGTTTTCTACGCTCGCACTATCAATATTGGATATTGGAAAAAGATCAAGGCTACTGTGACGGCAGGAAATTAAAACTAGTCGTTGCGGCAGGTAAGGTGATGGTTTCACCATGGGAGTTCAAGTAGGAAGGCTTCAGAATCCCTGGATAATCTGTTATGATAAACACTCCCGTACTAATTCTAAAGCACCTTTGCTGTCGCAACATTATTCCTTTAAGCCAGGACAGGAGTTCCTGAAATTATAATTACCTGTGAACTGACGAGGAGTGACGCTGAAACCGTAAACGTCTTGGCCAGCTAATAATAACACAACTCGTCACCGACTACATTTCTGAATGCTTACAGGCATCCCACACAAACAGCAAGACTGTCAACCACTAGTCTAAGTCTCTATGAGGTGCATCATAAGCCTCCAATCTCTCTATAGGACGCATGTCCTAGCTCGAATAGAGTTCATGCTATTTACCTTCATGAAAGTGCCTCATTTCTCAGTGAACACCTCAGTAGATTTTTCATGCATACTTGTAGCCGGGAGCGTATTGTATGAACCTTAAGGGTTAGGTCATGTCACACGTATTTTCACGAGTGGTCAACGAAGAAACCCAGGGAAATATTTTCGTATGGGTTTTAAATCCACACACTTTTAAGTGTCAAAGTCTTTGATTTACGATGTATTACGTGACTACCTGATATCCATAGCTTCTTTCTGCACCTCCCGAGCATGGTTCTGGGAAAGGATATTGGTGCGTCACTAATCTACAGTGGGTAGCTGAACCAGCATTTCTGATCACCACAGTAGAATAGATGTCATTTTCGTTCATTTTTTCAAGACTTTCAATCGTGTCAACCACAACTGTGTTAACGAGTTGAAGGTAGTGGGAATCAGTTCGTTAATCGGCTGCCAGTCGCCATATTTATGTAACCACCCCTTTGAGGTCCAACTAAATTCTGCCATTTTCAACGAAACAAAGTGTGCTAGTGAAATTCAGGGTTCAGTCTAAGACCTCTCTTGTCCCTTATCTAAACAAGTGATTTTTGCAATTCTGCAATTCTTTTTGCTGATAAAAGGAAGTAGGAGACGTAAGCAACAGGTTCACTTTACAAGATCACTTAACTTGACTCCAGGATTGGGGAAACTACAGTGAACTAACCATTCTGAAAATGTAAGGTGATACACGTACGACATGACGCGTGTCATATTCAAACTAAACGGCATGGAGCTGAAGGTATCTTTGTCCAAAAAGTATCTTGGAGTCTTAGTCCCCTACGACCTTAGACCTTACGCTGTGATAAAATGCATTCCATGCAAGTCTGATACTCGTAACCCTGTTATGAGTCTTTAGACAGTTTGATTACCGGTATTTCCACCACCACGTCATACGGCGTCACCCATAATTTAGGACAATCTTCTTTCTTCCACTTCAAAAAGATAAGAAGCATTTATGATCTACCAAATGTGCTGCACTAAATCTGCAGCACGAAGAACTCATGGTAGTATTGAGTCTATATGGCTTGGAATATAGACTACTTAGAGGTAACGTGGTAGTGTCGTGTAACATTTCCAACACTTCAGGTCATCCTCTACACCGTTTGCTTAGCCTGAGGTCTACAAATCTTATGGCAAGCACCCAAGAGTTGTAGAGGCTTAGCATGCTCTCCCTGTAGTTGTTTGGGGTAGATCGTAATAGTCCTTACAACATAAACTTGATGCCCAAAGTCACAGAATAAGCTTGCAGACTAAGTCGTTTATAATCTAGTCATTTTTTTTCCCTTTTATCTCTATACCTAGGTTCTCAAACGTAATAATTAGTGTTTCACTGATTCTAGATGCGGAAGCTACTTAACAGAGTTCCTTCTATCCCGTCAATAATTATTTGAGACCATTTAAAAAACAGTACCTGCTTCCTGCTGAAAATTATTCTGTGGTTTACTTTAATGCATGAAATGCATAGCGTCATGACATAATGTATTAATATTTCTTGAGGTTTTCCAGCATAATTAGTTACCCACATCTATGGTTACTCACCTGAAATCATTTTGTAGTATTTAATGAGAAACATTTCACACTTGAGATATCGCGATCGTTATCTAAGGGACTGTATGGGGATGTAGCTCAAACTACTCCACTAACTACTTTTGATGTTTTCGTACAGAATTAGGTATAAATTACAACCTTCGTGTCTTAAGTGGTAAAATGGGAGTTTTGAAGTTTTGCCTTTGTTATTACTTTAATATAACATGATTCTATGGAATCAAAATTAATTATATGAATTTCAGGCAAACAACTAAGGCGATATCTTTTGTGCGCTAATTTATACAGATGTCTACAGATAGCACATGGATACTTTTCTGTGAGTTGTTTTGGTTTTGCCTCCGGTGCTGTGGAAGTCCATTCGACGAATTTCGATTCTTCGTCTTAAACTTCCAGCTTCACTTTCTTAGATTCTCTCGAGCGTATTTAGGTTAGGAGAAAATTTTCGGCAGTTTAGACAGGTCAAAATTATAGATGGAGACAATTATGTCAGCCAATCCACCTGAAACAATGGATACTGGAGTGCGAAGTTTGAGGACCACTTACTGTTTCTGTTCATCATCTTAGCATGGTCTAAGCCTTGCCTTAATACCTCAAGTATTGCGGGGGAAATGCTGTAGTCGCTAAGTAACAGTTGTAATGTGTAACTGGAAAACAGCTTTCTTTTTTCTCACAGATACGCTGAACCGTCGCTGTTGCAGTAGAATAACGACTATGGTAAGTAAGTTTGATATTAGAAGGGAAACGCACTCAGCTACCTTGTGCACATGCGTGCAGTAGGCAGTGCGCCACACCTATTGTGTGAAGGATAGTTATACTACCTGGCTGCCCAAACCTTGGTAGGTGCGGCAGGACTGTTGCACGCAGCCCGATGGTTGATAGTCATCTCTCTAAACCACTGAGCCGCAGGTCCGCTTGTTCGATATTGCAGACATACCGTACTAATCACTGGATAAACAACAAATAAGTAGTGGAAGTTGTGTGCTGCATCAAACAGACAAGTTAAGCATAAACTTCATTGTCACTCTCGAAGTGCTGATGAATGTGTGACGTATTCAAGGACAAGAAGCATTTTATCACTTAAATTTATGAAAGTGGGGGTATACATTCCGTAGGAAACTTGTCCTGTTAGTCCAACAGGTGTAGTTGTTAATACGCTGGTAAGGGCCTATGATACTACTGTCCAGGTCTGGGTAAGAGAGGCAACCATGAAACCTGTCACCGTATACTCGAAGTTCGACTATGTAAACCGACTAACTACCACGGGAGCTACTGCTTATTGCTCATTTGTTTCCATCCACATTTCGAAAAGCCTCATTTTTTGATTCTATAGAACTTTTATTCGTATAACAGTTGGTCATTTGCTTGAAGTAGATTGGTTCTTTGGTGGTCATTACCGACCTGCTAGATATAAAGAATGAAGTTTACTGTGCTGCAGAAAGGAAATGGAGAGACCAAGCATCGAAACCTGTAAATTAATCAGTCTTTTGAAGTTATAGGCCTTTTTAAAATCATCATCGTAGGTGAAATAATCTCACAGAAATGTATGCATATAATGATATTTAGTTCTAGGTATTGTTTTGAGATGTGCTGACTTATGGAATCAAATATTTCATTGAATCGTTTATAAATCTTGTTCTAATGGGGGAATAGGTCCTTCAATATCTACCATTCTTGGATGGCCTAGGAAATCGAATTAAATACAAGGTTTCACAAACCAATCGGTTACGTTTGGTTTTAATGGGATGTACACTCATGTTTCGTTTCTGAATTGTTAGATTTCGATCACAAGAGATATGCCAAATTACTTACCACTAGGTTCAGTAGATTCTAGTTTTTTTTGCCTTGTGGTATGCGAAGATAAATGATTGGAAATCACCATCAAATTAACCTTGTCCTTGTTGACAGAAGCACTCATTTTCACTTTAGTGTATAGTGTGGTGTTAATCAGTATCTGGAAAGTTTGGTTCCACTCCAATTCAAAGACCAAGAATATTCAATACCGCTTTCAACTTACTAACACTATTTGTAATTAGTTTTGATGTCGGTGGATTAGTTGTATATAGTTTTAAAGGTTGTTTGGGACAATCCTAACTCAGCTTTCACCCCATCAATTTTGTTAAAGTTATTTACAAACCTGCCTGGTCCACAAAACATTACATGCTGCCTTTCAAAATTGTTTGGTACAAAATGTACGTGACTCCTGTTTAGTTTTAAAATATCCTAAAACGGGATTATAAATAGAAGCAATCGAAAACACTTAAGTTCATGACTGTTCTTTCGCTCTAGAATTTTCATGCGCGAAAAGCTTATTGATCCTAATATGTCTGCTACTGAGTCAAAGGAGGTTTCAGGCCTACCGTCAGCTTTGGAACTACTATGTGCACCTAAGAAACTTGACCGTGAGAAAGGGGAAGAACACTTTAAAAACATGTCTTTGACCCTTGATGAGGTGAAGTTCGTATCATCCTGGATTGAAGAAAAGTTGGATGGTCTTTCTAACTGGGAAGATGTAAGCAATTATTATGCGTAATTTTTCGACCAGGTTTATGGCGGGATCGTTGCAGCTGTTATCTTACTTCGTAATATTGATTATAAATTACTTGTGGATATTGGCCTTGTGAATAAGCTAGAAAATCAGGTGATAGAATGTCACGAAAACTATGAGTTTCGTGTTCGAATAGCTGCCGGCCAACTTATGGGTTCGCTTGTGCAACACGCCGGGTTACCACTATTTCTTCGCTTCTTGCCTGCCGTTATTCAGGGTGTCACCACTAATTTGGAGAGAAATATTGAACCCACCGTCTCTGAAGCTGAATTTTCCCTTCGAGAACTTGATTTGGCAAAGGTAAATTTTCATCGCTGTTTTAATCTTATCGTCAATATTGCTTTGCAGGAACGTGATGTAAATCTGAGCAGGAGTTCCTTATCCATTTTCCATGACACAGCTGGTTGGAAAAACTTGGAAACTTGGATGAAGTGTTTACAGGAAATGGTGGGCACCATCTCCTCAGAAGATTTCGTTAAAGTGGATAGAGTCGAAATTCTAGAACTGATTTTCAAGGCTGTTCAGCATGTGAATCGCTTTGTTCGTGAAACAGGCTATGATGTGTTATCTACACTGATTTCACATCACCTATGTTATGCACAACCCGAAACAAAAGAATGTAACTATATCAACGTTGCGTCCCAATTGGTCCAGGGATTGTCAGATAACTGGAGTCAAGTATGTGGAAGATCTTAATATGTTCATTTCCGAATCGATATATTACTTGTTCACAAAATTTCATTCATATATTATGCTGTCTATAATTAAAAGCTATTACATCTTCCTTAATACTATCCAACCTTCAGTCATTACATGCTCATCGTTAAATTTGGATCTGTAATCTGGATACTGTATGTCGTAGTGATTACTCCGTCATTTGTTAATAGCAGTATGGATAAACTTGTAGAAAATGTATACCTCTTACAGACATCAGTTTTACTCTGAACTGATACTGAGCATCTGCGCTCATCTCAATTAATTAAGGTTCAACAGTGTATCTGGAGCTCCTGAAATCTACTTAGAGGATAATCATTACAATCTTTTGAGTGAGGATTCGCATATATGATGGTCTGTATGACTTGCATTTACTGGGTGCAAACTAGTGTTCTGAGATCAGTTTGCACTCTTATCTAAAGTGACTACGCGAAGTTAAGTTGGTTGACCAGTTTTCGTTTCTAAACAGATACACTCAAAGTGAACAGATTGTAAAGGAAGCCCCAACAGTTGTTTTATTTAGTTCTGAATAACTTGCTTTATTCTTGGTTCTGTTGAGATATGCATTTTTTCGTATCACTTCATGCATGGCGTATGGCACGATAATATATCTAGATACAGGAGTTGAACTTAGGCACTAATAAACTATAATTCCATTTTATTTGACTTGTTAGATGCATCACGCAGTAAAACAGTATGACTTGAAATGACGATGGACAACAAATTATCGGGAACGTAATCCACCAAATAATATCGTTCTGTTGTGTGACACATCTAAGAAACCAACGAAAATGTATGTCTTATGTGTCTTATTTCACCACGACAAGTTTAGTAAAAGTACATGACAAAAACCTGAAGGTTTCCGATGATTCTTGCCTTCACAGAATCACCTGGATTGTAGAGCTTCTTATTGACTGATTTTAAGGTCAGAAATAAGGTTTTAGGCGAGAGAATGTAATCCGGAACCATACAAGTAATAAAGAGTTTCCATATCGTAGTGATTTCGCTAGACATATAATATTGATGCAGAATTCAGATTTTCAGGATTCGTTGTCAAATTGAAATCTACCTTGACGTGGAATTTTGATTCCTATGAAATTAATTTAACGGAAACCGTAGAGTTATTAAGATATAAAATAATTTTATAAATTCATTGGCTGCTGGTTTTATCCACGTGAAGAGACTTCACTCAGACTGAATACGATCCTCAGGAATTGTGCAATTATTTGTTAAAGACATTATGTTATTTTTCTCACAGTAGACATTTTTGTCTTAGGTTAACTAATCCTTTGTCTTGCACTTGACTCGGTCGACCGTGAGGTGTTTTGGGAGTATCTGACTGTGAAAGGGGTACTAAGAAAGTTTATAACGCTAATCAAAGTGTTATAGTGTGCAGAACGATTCACAAAATTTTCGTAAGGAGCCGTATGTGCCTAAAGCGTTTTTCAACCAGTCATTTTGCTCCCAAGTTTCAGGGGGAGGGGTGGGGGGCAAAACACGTGAAAAAACGTGTGTCTCAGGTTGGTTGAAGAGATGCGAAAACAATAGGACTTAAATCTAGAAAGGCCTGGAAATAGCCAAGGACATTGTAATGTATATATGGACATTGTAATTTGTATATATTTGCAAATGTTGCAAATACACCTGCTATATTTCCACCTCTTTCCGTCTCGGAAGAACTGAGTGACCGTTAAGTGTGGAATCTGAAGGTTATTGCAAAAACGTCCACCTGTAAGTAACTGAGATTATCTAAAGTCACTTCAGTGATATAACTAGTGACAACAAGTGTCATAAAAGTAGCCACTGGAGTGTGTAAAACAAAGCGCTTTACTCTAACTTACGCAGATATGTAGAGAATTTTCATGAGAATTGACGACAGCTGGTGTCTGCCAGGGATGCCCTCTGTTCAACCTCGTTATAGATGATGTATAATCGGACATAACCTTGGGTAAGGTGCGTCTGACTTCACAGAGACTGATCTACTCCCTGGAGGTTATCTGGTTAACTTGGAGTATACAGATAACATTGTTCGGTTAAATAAAGACACTGAGAAGATCCAAGGTCTTCTGAATCTCATGAGGATGAATCTGTGTATGTTTGGTATGCCTTTTGCACCTTCCAAATTTGAGGTGATGCTTGAGGCTCGATCTGCACCATCTCCCAGTTTAAGGATAGGGAGTGAAGTGGTGGGATGTGTCGATCACTTGACTTACTTGTGGAGTTGAATCATGCTGAATGGTTTGGTTTTTGATGCCATGTCAGCACGGATAAAAGGGACTGTTTCACATTTACGAACTTGCGTCATCTGTGGTGCCAACTGGCGAGATATCCGATTATCTATCTAAGGACGAGTATAGTGCTCTGCAGTTCGTTCTGTCTTGTTATACGGCTGTGAGACATGGTCATTAAAAGTACGAGATATGAAGTGGTTACGATTTTTTGATCTGAGATATCTTCGTAGCATTGCTGGTGTTTTGTGGAATCAGCGTGTATGCAGTATTGATGTCAGGCGAAGGGTACTATGTGAGATAGGCAAGTCGATTGATGAGGTTGTGAACATTCATCGACTGAGGTGGGTTGGACATGTGTTGGGCCTGTCGACGCACCACCTAGTTGAGGTGTCATGCAAATGGAAGAGAGTTTTGTGTGGCCAAACGAAGAGATAGCACCAGTCGATGAAGTTTGTGATTGGTGGTCTGAGCCGTGTGGAGAAATGTAGACTGTCTGATTGATCTCCACAAGACGATGGCCATCAGTGGTTGAGAAGTGTTGATGACGTGGCTGGAAATGGATGACAGTGGCGCAGATGTGTTGATTCTTTGACTTGTTCTAAAGCTTGAACATTCGCACTAACCTTTATCTTCGAATTGTTTATTCTCTCAGTCTACTTTATGTACTTTGATATAACTCATGTTCTGTACACTTGTTCTTTGTATACTGCTGTGTGAATTGTGGCAACTTGAGCCGATGCATTTGTGTGCGAGGTTCTACCCTTCTCTGATTTCAGGTTGAACATTATACTTTGAGCATTTTTATCACTATCTGCTCTTGTACTGTTTTCTGTTCCTGTCTTATGCTTATTCTTAATTATGAAGTTGATTGTAGATGTTATTGCGAGACATTACTTGAAACCACTATAATCATGCTGCTGTTTCTTTATCGATTGGTTGAGCGGCTGTATCCCAGTCCGCTTGCCGACCTTAGCTACATACTTTCTGCAGCTATCAAGCTGCGGATGTATGAAATCTATGTAGGATGATTTTTACAGTTTTCCAATTCCGTCTCGCATCCAATGGTGAAAAAATTCTTGTTTTATTTAGGAAATAACTCAATAAAGTTGTGACGCTGTACATTTAGCAGTAACGAATTCATCCTTAGAAATAAAAATATAGTGCTTTTGTGTTGTGAAGTGGTTCGTCATCTTCGTGGTATACTCTTGAACCGAAGTTTGACATAGTAATGGCTCAAGGAATTAGCGTCGCAGTGAATTCCACTGTCTGGTGTAATATGATGAGGAAACGAGACCATTACATCTAAGTGGTAATCACGGTCAATATCTAATGCTGGAAAATGTGACTTATTTTTACCGAGATATTATTAGAGGAAACCAAGTTTAGAATACTTTTATTACACTGCAGCTGTTTTACTGAGTGAAACTGAGTTTGGGATTGCGTGTTTTATCCTCGGTTTTATTTCGGTTTGGTAGTAGACACTTACCTTTTATAAAACCTACGAATTTAGCTGTTTTACTTTACTTTCTGAAATTACTTTTTATACCCATCCACTCAACTGCAGGTTCGCATGGCTGCTTCGAGGGCAACTCGAACGTTTTTTGAGGTTAGTCCTCCTCCTGGATATTCAGTAAATGATGCCTATCCTATTCTCCTACCGCCTATGTGTTTGAACAGATACTACGTTGCTGAAGGTGTCAGGATCTACAGTCAAGAAACCTGGTGTCGTGTAACTCAGGGAGAAGGTCGAAAGCTACTTGGTCTATTTTTGGGACCAGCTGTTGATTATTACATCCAACAGAGTGAGGCTGACAATCATGCAGTAAGTATTTTTCATTTTTACTGAGATGATTGAGTGTTTAAAACGGAATTTGTTTTTGATACTCTCAGCATTGCCGAGTGTACATCATAAAAAACAAATTACTCTATTCTTGTAGAAAAGTGCGAAAATTTATTAAACTGTATATAATAGCTGTTAATCCTGTAGTTTCATTTTTACAACTTACTGTCGCAATATATGTTAATGGAACTCACCGTCTTAAACATTGAGAAATCTGTTAGATATTAATCAGTGAGGTACTACTTTTATTCAAATGCATTTATTTGACACGTTCAGCGTGAGGATAGCAAATGCGTTTTTTTCCACTATCAAACGGATGCACACTGGTGAATTTGCAAATTTCATCCTTCGAGTTTCGGAAGACTCGATAGCTATTTCTTGTGGTCTTGCAATTGTAGGCATAACATCAAGTGTGAAGGTAGAACGGCATTGCTCGATTGGATCATAGTTGACAGTCAACTATGCGCTGTTCGACTGAATGTCACAGTGTGGGCTAAAAGGAAAAGTTAAACTCGTCATCGTAATCTCTGCTTACGCACCCACTAACTACAGATCGGAAGAGGTGTAGGATAAGTTCTACCGAAGGCTCTCTAGCTTTCTACTGAAAGCCAAACGTTCAGATGTAGTTTCTGTAGTTGGTGATTTCAATACACAAGTGGGTAGGTTAAGCCAGACAGAAAGACACTTCAGTGGCCCTTTTAAGATCCCAGCTAAATGGATGGATAACGGTAATCGCCTGCTACAGTTATGCTGAGACACCCACTTATTTCTGGCAAATCCGAATTTCAGTTGGACAGAGGGATTGTCCAAAGTGACGTCCACTGACCCCAACTGAGGGGTAAACACGGATAAATCATATTGCTGTAAGTTATCGCTGGAGACGGTCGGTGGAAGATGGTCGTTCCTTGTGGGGCATGTGTTTAAACAATGCCCATGTGTTGGTTCGAGTACGTGCATACTTTTTCGCCTGAATGTACGTTGGAAAATTTACTGCAACAAAATCATTTCAAGCTCAGCTCGATGATGAGAATACTTAGGTTACTTTTAACAAGAAAGCAGTTTTTGAACCACAAGAACACCATTTATCCTGAAAAAGTGTGGCTCCATCTCCAGCTTGTTATAAAAACAGCATTAGGGGCTATAGCTAACTCTCAAAGAAAGGTTAGAAGGCGTCAGTTAATCTCAGCAGCTTCTGAATTAATGAATGCACGTAAACGCACTCCTGCAGATTCAAAGCACAATGAGCGGAAGCAATCCAAATGTCGACTGTCAAAATGTTTAAGCAGTGACTGGAAACAGTAGCGGGAAATAAAGGTTAAAGAGATGGAAAAGGCGATGGGTAACAGTAAGCAGCTATTTATAGTTGTTAAGCAAACTGGAAAGAAAAAGTCGGTGGTTAGTGAGACAGTAGCGGAGGAGGATGTGTCTATGATTCACTCGCTAGGGGATGACTAAAATGATGCGTGGGACACTTCACGGAATAACTCAACTGGCCTCCAATTACTATACCGTTGCCCGCTATCCAGTCGGATCCTGAATGAAACGTTGAGGTAGGGTCCCGAACTCTTACAGAAGATGGAAAGGCTGTAAGTAACCGGAAATGATAAGGGGAATAGGGTCAGATGGGGTAGTACTGGAAATATTTAAGGGCAGTGGTCGAGGATTACTGGTCAACAAAACTGAAGTGCTGGCTAGCATATGGGAGTCAAATATGACTTATGCTGACTTGACCCATTCTTCAAGAAAGTAGAGAAATCCTCTAGTGATAACCACAGTGTAACCAGTTTGACGAACATAATATCTAAGATTCCATCTTCTATAAATATCAGAGCTCAGGGAAAGCAAATCCGAGAAAACCAGGCCGGGTTTCGACCTTACCGTGGGTGGATGGACCAGTTATCCACACTCTCCCCGGTTCTGGAAGACATGCACACTTACCAACGCCCGACATTGGCTGTATTTTTCAACATCCAGGTGGCGTTCGATTCCGTCAATCGAGAGGTCTTATGGCAATATCTCACTGATAGAGGTATGAAGTAGGCGAATCACTCTGTATAAGGCTATGTACTCGGACATAGATGGGGTGTTAGAGCCTATGGTGAGTTATCAAATGTGTTGTGTGCGTCAAATGGCATCCCTCATGAATATCCACTCTCTCTCTACTCCCATTTTATTTTGTCACCGAGGTACTTGTAGAGGTCTTCCTTCCGTGGTCTGCCTTTAGAGAGATTGATCTGGTCGCAGAAAATGCTTTAGTTAAACCTAGAGAGCACGCAGATGACATAATCCTGTTAGCTGAAGATGTCAACGGAGTACAACGTTTTCTGAACACCCTTAGTGGCAATCTGAGAATGTTTGAGATTCGTTCCCCAGCATCCAAATGCAAAGTGTTGCTCCAAGACTGGTCCTCTTTGGTGTCTTGTTTAACACGACAGGGAAGTAATTGAGTGTATTTAGCACTTCGCTTTCTTGGGAGGTTGGGTCAGGCTTGGTGGGTAGGTGACCGACGAAATCTCCACATAGATGCAAACGGTTCGAGTGTATTGCTTTGCGGTTCGCTCTGTTCTACTTTATGACCATGAAAAATATCCTGTAAAGGTGGACATAAGAAGGCTTCAAGTGTTCGAGTACAGTTGCCTTCATTGCATTGACCATGTGTTTTCGTGCAACCAAGTCAGTAATGCATAAGTCAGGCGTAGGGTTTTTAGCAGAAGGGATAAGGCAGTTGATGAGGTTGTAGACCTTTATCGACTCAAATGGCTTGGACATTTGTTGCACATACTTAGTCACCATCATCTCCATCACGCAGTGTTGGCTAAATTCGTTTCGGGTTAGAGGCGGCCAGACTAAAACTTATAAACAGTCCATGATGTCGCTAGCCGTTGATCTGAGTCATGTAGGCGAGTGTAGACTTTCGGTAGGGTTTTCGTAACAACCAAAACTGCCAATTGGTTATAAGCTGAGAATCGATCTGAATGACACATTATCTTTATCCCAATTGCCATAATGAATTCCAGCATTGTCTCATTCCTCCTTGCTCTCTTTTAACAACTTTCTACTTTTGACTTATTCCTTTATTTCTTTATGAAGTGACCGAGCGAATAGTAATTAGAATGCGAACGATATCAACGCGATGAGACTTGGACTGGGTACTAATGGTGACTGTTCGCCATCAGAACCTTATACTTCACCGAGCTGCGATTACCGGGAGGTAAAAGTCCGGTCTGTGACTAAGTAAGACACTTTATTCGGCAAAATATATTTGTATGCAGTTTTCATGAGGATATAAAACCAATGTATCAAAAGTTAAGTGCTTATTTTGATTGGTCAACCGTAGAATAAATTGTCCGATAAGGGTTTTCCTGGACAGAGACATGAAATAGGAATAGAAACACGAAAACTTCCACCCTAGTGTCTGATGACTTAAAATGTTGATTTTCGTTTAGGCCGCTTTCTATCACTTTATCTCTCATCTGAGTCAGTGCATAGTCGTTTGATGTGCCGATATATGTAGCAACTTGGACCGCTCTGCAGTAACGCCAGGACCTATGTTGATATCGTCTGTTTGAAGAGCAAAGGGGGCCTATAGGACTAAGCACGCCTTTGGGAAAAGATTAAAAAATAATATTACTACACCAAAGTTACTGTCAGAAGATACCTCGGAGTTTTGTAATGATTGACTTCACATGCCTCAAACATGTTTGAAATTGGCAGTTCTTCGCTTGCCTGGTTAGACATTCTTTTCCGTGCTTATCACCGGATAACTGGCTAGGGAATATCTACTTAGGGAATTTAGTGAACCCTAACTTCAAAACATTGGTACTTATGAGCACCATAATTCATAAGTGACAAATTGTATAGGAATTTAATTGGTTGGCGGTATCTATGGAAATCCATAACCTGACGTTACCATTCTGCGTTTTCGACCATGTTTCAAGTCAATGGCTTGTGGAGTAATCCGCTTTGATCTGGGGATTCGGGCAGTATCACTGTCCTCGTAGAAATCACGTAGCAACTTCTACAATGAAGGCTTCGAAAGCGCCTATCAAATCTTCCAAACATCCAAGTTCACCGTGTTACGAAATTTCTACTCAGTCACTGGATTTATTATCATTGTCAGCTCAAACGTAAGTTTATGAGTTTTCGCAGTGACCGCGAGCAGTGGTAGGCGGCGAAAGTGAAAGAGATGCAGAATGCATCAGCACTAAGTAATACCCGACAAATATTTGGGCTGATTAAGAGTAGTGGCAAGAAAAAGACGATGATGAACGAGATCATCACCAAAGAGGATAGTACTTTGATAACCTCTCAGGACAGATAACTAGAATGTTGGTTAGAAGCACAGTTCAACTGACCTACAGCAACACTTCAGTTACCCAGCATTCATCCTGAGCCTAAATAGGACGTCGGTGCCGGTCCTCCCACTCTTCCTTAGGTTGAGAAGGGTATTTCTAACGTGAAACTATGCAAAGAGACTGGACTTGACGGTTTGACTCCCGAAGTTTTCAAGGATGAAGGTAAGAAATTGTTGATAAGGATGACGGAAGTACAACATAGTCTATGGGAATCAGTAGTAGTGCTGTCATACTGGTGTACGTCACGAATCACCCCAGTTTATAAGAAGTGGGGGGAATCTTGTAACAACCATAGGGGAATTAGTGTGACTAATGTTGTGTCCAAGATCCTAGGCTCCATAGTTATCCAACGTCTAAGTAAAGCTCGAGAGCAGCGAACTCTAGAAAACCAGGCAGGTGAACGAGAGTGCATGGATCATATTTTCACCCTCTGAAAGGTTCTAGAACATAGGTACACATACCGACCGCTGACACTTTCCCATATTTCTTGACCTGCAGGCAGGTGACATTTGACTCAGTCGACTGTCAGGTGTTGCGGAAGTGTCTGACTGGGAAGGCAGTGTCTAGCAAGGATATAACGCTATTCAAAGCCCTCTACAGCTGTGAAGGGTTCATGGAGAGTTGTTATGTGAATTGACGACAGCTGGTGTCTGCCAGGGATACCCTCTGTTCAACCTCGTTATAGATGATGTATAATCGGACATAACCTTGGGTAAGGTGCGTCTGACTTCACAGAGACTGATCTACTCCCTGGAGGTTATCTGGTTAACTTGGAGTATACAGATAACATTGTTCGGTTAAATAAAGACACTGAGAAGATCCAAGGTCTTCTGAATCTCATGAGGATGAATCTGTGTATGTTTGGTATGCCTTTTGCACCTTCCAAATTTGAGGTGATGCTTGAGGCTCGATCTGCACCATCTCCCAGTTTAAGGATAGGGAGTGAAGTGGTGGGATGTGTCGATCACTTGACTTACTTGTGGAGTTGAATCATGCTGAATGGTTTGGTTTTTGATGCCATGTCAGCACGGATAAAAGGGACTGTTTCACATTTACGAACTTGCGTCATCTGTGGTGCCAACTGGCGAGATATCCGATTATCTATCTAAGGACGAGTATAGTGCTCTGCAGTTCGTTCTGTCTTGTTATACGGCTGTGAGACATGGTCATTAAAAGTACGAGATATGAAGTGGTTACGATTTTTTGATCTGAGATATCTTCGTAGCATTGCTGGTGTTTTGTGGAATCAGCGTGTATGCAGTATTGATGTCAGGCGAAGGGTACTATGTGAGATAGGCAAGTCGATTGATGAGGTTGTGAACATTCATCGACTGAGGTGGGTTGGACATGTGTTGGGCCTGTCGACGCACCACCTAGTTGAGGTGTCATGCAAATGGAAGAGAGTTTTGTGTGGCCAAACGAAGAGATAGCACCAGTCGATGAAGTTTGTGATTGGTGGTCTGAGCCGTGTGGAGAAATGTAGACTGTCTGATTGATCTCCACAAGACGATGGCCATCAGTGGTTGAGAAGTGTTGATGACGTGGCTGGAAATGGATGACAGTGGCGCAGATGTGTTGATTCTTTGACTTGTTCTAAAGCTTGAACATTCGCACTAACCTTTATCTTCGAATTGTTTATTCTCTCAGTCTACTTTATGTACTTTGATATAACTCATGTTCTGTACACTTGTTCTTTGTATACTGCTGTGTGAATTGTGGCAACTTGAGCCGATGCGGTTGTGTGCGAGGTCCTATGTTGATTTCTCTTTTCTATGTTGTGACGTGTTCACTTGATTTTATTTTGTTACATTATGTTGTATTAGCTTTTGAAAAACTGATGCCTAGGAGATTTGACTTTTATCGAAAGGTGATGATACTATTCTTTTAATGTCTAATAATCCTTAGCGCCGTTTTTTCTTTCTATTCATAGGTACGTGAAGCTGCTTGCGCTTCTATGGCTGAAATCGTTAGCAAATTGGATTCACATCTACTTCTTCCATTTATTGACAAACTTTTGGGTTCGTTATTAGTGTGCTTTGGAGATGAAAGTTGGCCTGTAAGAGATGCTGCTTGCGTCGCATTAGGTTCGTTAATTTCCATGTTTCCCAATGAAACTCGTGCAAGTGGACATGATGATTTGATGTCTAAGCATTTTCTGCGCAACCTTTGCGATAGTATCCCTTCTGTACGAGAGGGTGCTGCTAGATCTATTGCTCAAATTTTAAAGTCGGTTAGTGATCCAAATCTAATAAATGTAAGTTGTTTAGTAATAAATCTCTTCATTTTTATTTGATACCAGCTTACTTTCAGTACACAAACAGCATATCTATAGTCATGTATCAGTTATCTGATGTAGCCTAAGTTGAGTAAAAAGATATAATGTAGGTTCTTTGCACACGTAATCTCGCTAGTTTCTGTGGTATTTTATAAACTAGACAGTTAGATCGCTGAAGGCTTACCCCAGGCTGAAATGTATTTAGTAAGAAGCGAAATTAATCTCAGCATCGTATACAGGTGTGGTAGATCATTAAATTCTCAGCTGAGTTCAGATACTAGAGACTGACTTTAAATCAAATAGGAACTACACAGTCTGACGAATATGGATCTGTGGGTCATTGGTTTAGTGAGTTGGCTTTCAACCAATGGGTTATGGGTTCGAGGCCCGCTCCGCCTGCCGAGGTTTAGGCAACCAGATAGTAGCCCTCACACAATAGGTGTTGCTTATTGTCTACTGCATGAATGTGCACAAGGTTGCTCAGTGGATTCCATTCCAGTGTGATGAATATATGTGAAAATGAGGGAACTAGCCTTCAGGGTAGCCAGGGATAGTTGTTTCTAACTAACTGAAAGGTCGTTTTCCTGGTTTATCATGAACTCGAATTCACTTATTTTTTTAGGAACTCCATCACTTTAGTTAACGCTTTGTAAAATATATTTTTGTATTCATATGAGTCATAAAATACTTTATGCAGTGTTAGTGATTTAATGGTGGCTGTTTCCCGTAAACGATGTACACTTTTGATATGATCATGTGAACTAGATGAATGAGTGATATGTCATAGAAAGTATTGGAATTCTAAGCTTTACTTTGAGCATGTGAAGTGCAGTGGAATGAAGGGGCTGTGAAACTTTCTAAACTTCTAAATGCCATCTTTTGATGTACACTGATATGTAGTGATAGTTATAGTAATGTTATTTGTATTAGTAGATGGATGAATCACATTTTTGTATTGTGTTATGAGTGTCCAAATGATTCGTCTTCCCTAACTTTTTTGAAGCTGTACATAAACCATATTCTGGAAAAAATCGATGGATTAAGCAAACAACCTAAAGATTCTCATGGTGCAGAGTCTCGTCGCGTGTGTGGTAAAGGTCCTGGAGCTTCTCAGGTTACTGTACTCAGTGGAGATGCTGCTCATGACAGTCGTCATACTAACCAAGTTATGTATTCTTGTGGATCACTGGCACCCAAAATGCAGAAAGGTATATTAACTGTGCATAATTCTTTATCTTGGAGATCAACAATAAATTATGACTGTTATGTATGTTAACTCATTTGTACACACGAGCTTTTGCTTGTTGGCTTTATTCTTGCATTTTTCCACTTAATGTTGTAGTTTGTGATGCATTCAGTCCTATTTCATTTTTATGTTTCTTATTTGGAGTGGGCTACAATTATTAAAGTTTTACAGTGTAATTATGCGACCAGCACCCTCATTAAAGCAACACACCTTTGAAGTTCCAGGCAATTTCAATAGTAATATTTATGCTTTTGACATATTATTTGTCTACGTGACAAACTCAGCAGAGCACTAAGCATCAATCGCACGAATGGTTGAACACCTACCCAAGTGACTGAAGTGTACAGAAAAGAAAACCTTGAAACGTTCGATAACGAAGCACGTTGTAGATTATGTGTATGATATTGTGATACCTGTAAGTCCTTTAGGATTATTAGTAGACAGCAGAATATGAAATTGAATGTAATTGCAAAGGTTTATGAGATTCAGATTGTCAAATCAGATCTTTGCGTTCAGAAGAAAATGGTGGTTAACTTGGATCTACCATGGTATGAATTGAAATGTCGTCTAATTATATTTACTCTTCCCTACTTGATTTTTGCCTTCAATTATTACTCTTATCTTATACTTTTGGTTTTTTTTCCTGATGTGTTTCGTTAAGTCGACTTTATTCTTATTACCATTGTTATCATTATTGTTCATCTCAATACATGCCTGATCTTAAATGACTACTAACTACTCTGTTGTGAATGGCGGAATCTACCGATTCACTTTTCACCCCAGTGTCAACATTATTATAATTATTGTTAATGATAGATAGTGGCTAAAAGTGGAATCTAGGACTCGCGTTTCGCCCTTTTAGGGACTCGTCAGCCGAATGTACCTGCTTCCCAGTGAGCGATGTTGTTCCCACTAGGACTGGAACTCGGGACCAATCGCCTCAAACTCCAGAGCGTTATCTTCTAGGCCAGCGAGTCACGATAGCCACGTTTTGTGCGACGGGTTGTTGTTGTTGCTATCTTGACTCGGTGGTTTAGTGGATAGTGTTTTGGCGTTTAAAGCAATCGGTCCCGAGGGAACAACATCTTCCACTGGGAAGCAGGTAAATCCAGCTGACGAGTCCCAAATAGGACGGAACGCACGTCGCGAATTCCACTGCTAGACACCATCCATCATCATTATCTAAGTCGAGCACAGGCAATATCGAGGGATATACGCAGAAGCCCATATGCCAATAGAGACCGATCAATTCGGTCCACTTAGCGATGGGATAATGCAAACAACAACATTAATATCATTATCGTTATTATCATTATTTTGTCACTCGAAATCCACATGATTCTTTAGACTGTACTACTATCTAAGTTTATATTTTGATTATGCAATCGATCTTCAACTTATTCAATTTGAACATTCACTCTTATTTTTTGCCTTGTCACCTGACCTGTGAAAATTGTTCATCTCTATATTGGTACACTTAAATCGATGTATCAGTCTACATAATATATGTGTGTCTGTTCTAGTGCACTTCTTAACGGTATTTGTAATTAGGTATGTAGAGTATCCAACTGACTAGTTCTACTGAGATTTATGCATTCATTAAGTCCTACTTTCTTCATATTCATTACTTGTTTTAAATTTTTACTGGAAAAAAGAAAGTTTTTAATAACATAGTCGTCAGGAGATAAGAGATCAAGAAGCTGATGGTGGTTTGGTATTTGAACTTTGATATTTTGTCTTGAATGTTTCATCATCAGGGTTGGTGGCATTTTCAGGTCATCCTGAGCTACAAATCTTTTCCAAAATTTCAAAATCAATAAGCTGTTATTACTTTTTGAGCAAAGACTTAAGGACGTTACACCATGATAGAAATTTGTTTCTCTTTTTAATCATATTTTTGTTAATGATGGACAGTGACTAACAGTGGAATCCAGGATGCGGGTTTCCTCCTATTTGGGACTCCTCAGCTAGATGTTCCTGCCTCTTAGTGAGCGTCGTCGTTGCCACTAAGCCTCGAACCCGGGATCAATCACTTCAAACGCTTAAGCGTTATCCTTCGAGCCACCGAGTTATGATAGCCACTTTTTGTGCAACGGGTATAGTTTTTATGTTGTTATTTGTATTATCCCGTCGTTAGTTGAACCGAATTGATTGGTCGCTATCGACATATGAGTTCCTGTGTGGATAACTCGATATTGCCTGTGTTTCGGTTATATATTAATATACAAGTAACGACATAAAAATATTCGATGTTGTTTCAAGCTACTGAATCAGTAGTGTGGTCAAGATTCGCTCAAGTTCTCTGGAGAAAACTAGGATTACAGGCCTCCACCAGAAAAATATCCGTATAAAAGGGTGGTACATATGAACTTCAGTAATCAGATTAACAACAACTACAGAGGTGATTGAGATGAAAGTATGACTTTTTAGTTTTCATCAAACGGTTGGAAGTTTTATTTTGTTATATACGCAGAGTTTAGTTCACAAATGTTATATTTGGTCAAGTGATGATTATCAGTGGCCCATTAGTTAGAAAAGACTGAACACATCATAACGGTATTGGGGTATCATACCATTCACATGACTGACACTGATTGATTGTTAACGTAACGCACTGACTAATTCGGATCCAGAGTAAATTTAAAGTATTTAAAGCCTTCTTTCGTTGGATTACATGTGTAGACACCATATAAAACTGGCATCTAAACTTTGTAGGGAAATGAGAAATTTCTAAATTTTTAGGATTATGAGTGTTCTCTGACTTACTGTTGTTCATATGGTTTTCGACTCATTTTTGGCACTTATTTAAACTTAATGAAAGCACAAACTATTGTTTCAAAATGTAGTGGTAACGATATTATTGAACTTGTTATTCTGTATGTTTGATGATCTCTACTATCATTGGTATATATAGTCATCTTTGCACTGTAGAGGACAAAGATACAAAATAAACAAGCAAATCAGCTTAAAACTTGACATAGAAGTGCATCGGTTTAAGTTGCTACACTTCATATTAGCATGACTGTAGGGAGAACATTCACTATCAGAGATGACTGCAATATCTTTGATGACTGTTTGTATTCTGCTATTCGAGTGCAGTTGTGTCTTACAGATAGGTGAGTTATCTCTAGAACTTAAAAAGGCACTGGGAAAACTAGTCAGAAATTGTAACTGGTGTTTAGATGGGAACCTATTGCATTTGTTCAGTGGTTTTATATATTTGGCTTTCCAATCAGATAAATGTATTTGCAGGTCTACCTAATAGCATGAATGGATGATACAAAAACAGGGATATAAACTGTTATGATCTATTACATGGAAAAAATCTTTTAAATCCCGGTACATCTCTAATCATGTCTTTGTTTATACAGGAACTTTCGTCATTGGATTAAGAAATTGACTGTCAGACGATGTCTTGGATTCAAAACCCTCTTCGATGTGTGTGGTTGGCTGGTATCAAGCGCCCTCACCTTAATTGTGACTCATAGCCTATTTCATAAGCCTGTACAATGATAGCTTGGATTAAAATGAAAATATTTATTATCTATTTATCCCAGATGCATGATATTTCATATACAGCTTAACGAGATTTTCCAGTATTATTTGATAATATAATTGTTTCCAGTTTTCAATGTTTATTTTGCAACGGGAACATTTCAGGTCGAAAGGGTGGTGGTTGTCATGACGGTTTGAATCAGCGTGCCAGTGAACCTTGGGAAGAAGCCGACGGGGCGATACGTCTAATTGGTCAAATAGCTGAAGTTTTGCCAGATCTTGTCACTGATGCTATAATTTCCTGTCTACTGAAAAGCGCTGAATATCGAAACTATACTCATTATCCATACTTTTTGGAAACAGGTTAGTATTGTGTTTTCAAAAAATATTTTTCACACCTTTGTGTAGTAGGAGTAAAACGAATTTTAGTCATCAACAACATTACTATGAAACAGTTGGAGTTGTCGCAAAGTACAGAGCATTAGCATGGAAGACAGTAATTAAAGTAACAACTGAATACACAGAAACGTCATAAAACAAAAGGATGAGAAGGTAAAGGAGATAGCAACGTTTGATGTAATGACTAACATGTAGGTAGGCTGTAGATGAATCTGCGCCACTGCCATCGATTCTCAGCCAAATCACCTGTCATGAGTTCCAGTTGTTTTGGGATCTTTCCAGCAAGGAAGTTGTATACAACACAAACCAACGACTATTGACTTCAGAATTCAATGTTGGGGATCGTCAACTTTATAGGCTTCTTGCGAAACACCATCACTATGTCTCGAAAAGTTTTATCTGAAAATTATTTATTTTTGATCACAGCATTTTGAAAGTGTTAACTTCGAAGAAATTTTAAATCTACCATTAAACTCTTCTCATGAATGGGTAATTCGCAACCCCACTCAGTCAAAACCTATATGCATACGTGAATATTTGCTTTGTGAATTATCGATTCGAAACGATAATGACTCTGTACATTTTCATCCTGGTTAACTAGTTCACTAGTTACTAGCCGGTCCTAAGCCCGGATAAAGAGGGATGGTTGGGCGTGGGGCTAGCAACTCTACCCCGTAAAACAAATCCAACCGCTAAAGAAACTTCAAAGCACAAACAAAATATGAAAAATAAAAACAAAATTATTCCCCGCTCGAATCGGAGAGGTGAAAGGACGCTGGTTGGTGAAAGCCTTCGGGAAGCCAATTAGCCGATGTATCTTCTCTCGATGAAAACGAAAGTAAACGTGGGATATGGAATGTCCGCACTATGTTTGAACCTCACAAGGCTGCCCAGATTGCAAAGGAGGTGAGAAGGTATCGCGTTGAAGTGCTAGGAATCTGCGGAGGCAGGTGGAATAGAAGTGGACTCTCCAAACTGTCAATTGGAGGATCAATAATCTACTCCGACATTGTCGCCCGGACGACAACAACGAGCACACTGAGTTTTGGAGTGGCTATCATGATGTCCCAACAGCATCGAAGGCTTTCATACAGTGGGAACCGATCTCCTCCAGGATCATAACAAGATGGTTCAACTCAAAAGGAAGGAGCCACAATCATACAATGCTACGCGACGCACCTACAAATAATGCAGAGCAAGAGAAGAAGGAGGAATTCCGCAGACAACTACAATCAGTACTGGACAAGACCTCAGTTGGCGACATCAAAATTCGAATGGGAGACATGAATGCCAAACTGGTAGCGGATAACACAGGAAGAGAACACTAATCATGGGTCGAGAAGCGCTCGGTGAAATGAAAGAGAATCGAGAATTGTTTGCAGAATTCTGTGCATTCAACGATTTGGTGATTGGAGGCAGTGTGTACAAGCACAAGGATATTCACAAAGTCACATGGAGTTGATTTCACCAGATGGACACACTAAAAATCAGATCGACTTTATCTCAATCTCAAGAAAATGGAGACTCAGTCTACTTGACACTAGGTCAAGAAGGGGAGCAGATGTAGGCTCAGATCACTTTCTAGTGCAAGGTACCTTCCAAATCAAGTTAAAAGCCTTCAAGGAAGTTGGTGATAGACCACAGTTCAAGTTCAACACCAGGAAACTGAAGGACGAAACTACGAAGAAAATCTTCACGGCAGCCATCAAGACAAAATGGGAGATGTCGAGCGACATCCCTAAAGAAACCTGTGTGGATGAGCATTGGAACTCTTTGAAATCTATGTGGAAAGAAACCTGCATAACCGTATTAGGGAAGGAAGAAGAAAGAACATAAGGAATAGATCTCGACGGACACATGGAAGTTGATAGAGCAGGGAGAGGAGGATGGTGAAGCAGAAGATAAACCAGTACAAGGATGAACAACGAGAAGAGGAACTGGAAAAAGAAGTGAAAAAGAGCGCGCGGAAAGACAGAAGACACTTCCACAACACACTGGCAAGTGAAGCATAACAGGCTGCTGGTAGAAGAGACCTGACAACATTGTATCAAATAACCAGGTTCTGGGAAGAGATCAACACAGATGAAACCAATAGAAGATGATGATAGAAATCTAATCACCAAAGAGGAGGAACAAAAGAAACAATGGGCTGACCACTTCAAAAAGCTCTTGAATAGACGACCACCTGCACTTCGTCCAGAAATACCACCTGCAGTCACAGAACTACAAGTGAACACAAGCCCTCCGATGAAAGTCGAAGTCCTAAACACCATAAGGCTACTGAAATGCTGGAAAACAGCAGGACCAGATGGAATCCCGCCAGAAGCACTAAGAGCGGACATAGGGACAACAGCAGACATGCTCACACCACTATTGCAGAAGGTCTGGAAGGAACCTGCCTGTTGATTGGAAGGAGGGCTACCTTGTCAAACTCCCGAAGCAGGGCGACCTAAGTGTTTGCAAGAACTGGCGCGGAATCATGCTCCTGTCCACCCCAAGCAAAATATTAAGCCGCATCATCCTGGAGAGACTAAAGGATGTGCTGGCTACAAAACTACGACCCGAACAGGCTGTATTCAAGAAGTACATATCACGTGCGGATCAAATTGCAACGCTACACTTCGCATCACCGTAGAACAGAGCACAGAATGGCGGTCAACTCTACTTCAACTTCATCGACTTTGAATGGGCCTTCCATCGAGGCGTCGACCGAGAAGTAATTTGGCATTTGCTTCAACACTACGGAATACTGCAAACCTTTATCAATCTCATTCAACAACTATATCTACAGGCGAAAACTAACAAGTTGACAGAAGAGGCAGCGAAGACAGGACTTTAAGTGAACGTAGAGAAGACAGAGGTGATGAAGATATCCAACCAACAACAACATGAACAACAAGCACCAATCACCATCAACGGGAGAAACTGAAAGGAAGTAGCCTCTTTCACCTATCTAGGCAGCATTGCTTCAACTACAGGTGGCATAGGCACAGACGAGGACGTCAAAGTCAGGATCGGGAAAGCAAGACAGGCGTTCATTAGCCTGAAACCAGTGTGGAGATCTTCTGCACTCAGCATATGGAGCAAGATGCGGATTTTCAACACCAACGTCAAGTTTGTGCTTCTATATGGTTCAGAGACTTGGCGCGTTCCGAAAGGCATTTCCAACAAACTTCAGACATTCATCAACAACTGCCTACGCTGGCTGGTTATTGAAGATCAGATGGCCAGAAATAATAAGCAACAAGGAACTCTGGCTGGTAACGAACCAACCAAGAACCTGTTGCTGAACAAATATGCAGAAGGAAGTGGAGATGGATTGGGCATAAACTGAGAAGGCCGACTGGGAACAGCACACGTCAGGCCAATTTCTCGAGTGGAACCCAGATGGGAGACGATGAGTTGGGCGTCCGAGGCGAGGGTGAAATGGAGGAGATCGTGTGAGGAAGAAATAAGAGCTTCTGGGCTGTCGTGGAGTCAGGTTCAAAAGTTTGCAGAGAACAGAGTGCACTGGAGACGCGCTACTGAAGCCCTATGTTCCACTAGGAACTCAAGGGACTGATTATTATTATTTACTATTAGTTAGGTTGGTGATCCGTTTTAAAGACAACCATTAGTTTTTGAGTGTTCAATATTAAATAGTATCTCACTGTTAAATCTGAATCATTTTAGAAATTCTGAAATGCCTAGGGGTTGGCATTCCTAAACACCGACAATAACCGTAGCTCTCTATATACTATAATTTCAAGTCATAGATTAGTCTTTGACGGTATCGAAATTATTCACTAAGGTTCTTAGAATTATAACAGACTTTTCATAGCAATCTCTTCACATAAAATAGAATTAAGTAGTCTAAATAGAAATGGCGGAACAAGACAAGACTTGACCTTGTTTCAAACTTCCCTGAGAGGATTGACAATCGACACACGTGTGATAAGAACTTAAATCAGATGTAAAAATGCAGAACTAAATTTTCATTTAGTCACTTGACAATGAACCATATTTTTTTCTGTTATATTGATCTTGGTGACTAGCAGAGGAATCTAGGACGTGCGTTTCGTCCTACTTCGGACTCGTCAGCTGGATGTACCTGCACCTCAGTGAGTGATGCTGTTCCTACCGAGGAGCCAACCCAGTACTCTTCGCTTTAAACGCCACAACGCGTTATCCACTAAGCCACTGGAGCACGATAGCCACCTCTTGTGCAACAGGATGTCATTACAACAACTGATTTACTTCTCCTTCATTGGGAAATGCAAATACCAAAAAATAATGAATAGTGTTTCCCTAAATTCTTATTCTAACTATCAGATTTTATTCAGTTCTCTCGTTTGTGCAGTAGGCACGGAGCTACACTTATTGTGTGAGGACTAATGGTAGTACCTAGTTGCCCAAACCTCAGTAGGCGGAGAGGTGATCGAACCCCGTTACTCATTGATTGAAATTTAGCTGCCTAAACCAGTGTGTCACAGCTCCATGATTTCAAGGTGATATTTTTCATGGACTGACAACCTTCGGATGAAACAGCTCTTCAGTAATCTCTTTGGTTTCCAATAGTTGTCCAACTGATATCAGTCCGTGATGAATATCAGGTTTCATCTTTGATTATTTATATTGTCTGCATAAGAAAATATGGGCGTCCAAGTTGTCATCTGCTAGACAACCGAAGTCAACTGTTAGCGACATGATTTAGAATCCATCGTAGTGTTGGGTTCGCATCCACACCTCACCTTCTTCCTGACTACAGTATCTCTTCTTGTTATTTGCATTAATCCCCTCTTGTGATCTTTTATGAATTTCTTTGACTTTTGGTTGGATCAATTCTTTTTTCGTCTGAGGCAACAACTTGAACCATTTTGTAGTCATTCCAGATCCCATGTTAGCTGATTTGCATAATTCAAACTAATCAACCTACTATTTGCAGTATATTAACATAAGTTTTGGAATTCTTTTCAAATTAAAAGATTATGACACTTCCTAATGGATGAAGGATTGCAGAATGCCTCATTAATGCGATGGCGTTGAATATCACCTCTAAAGAAAGTCCAGTTTCATATTGTAATATCTTTTATCTTGATTTCAACGAAATACTGTCATTGGAAGTACTTTCATACGTAAAAAATGTCTTTGGAATCAGTAAACGTTTAATTCTATGTCTGAAATTTCATCATTTTGAAACACTTAAAAGACAGCCATGTTAACCGAAACCGATCAAAAACATTTTTCCTCATTTCTTATAATATGAAAATACTCGAACTGTATTTGAGTCTTGTAGCTTCTAGATGTGTTTAAATGTCTATCAGTGATCTTTACTCCATGGGATTTTCTCAATTTATGGCAGAAAAAAGTTTAAGTGAACCAGTGGACTGACGATTTCCGATAACCTACACTCTCCATGTACAACTCAAATTTACTGTGAAGTTATGTTGAAACTCATTGTTAAGTACTGGGAAAAGATCGACAAATATAACGTAGAATCTTGCACAAAAGTGCATCGGTTCAAGTTATCACACTTCACAGCAGCGTGCAAACAACAAGTGGGTAGAAAAAAGATTATATCAGAATAGACAAAAGTGTATGAGAGGAAACAGAATATAGAAAATGAAGGTTAGTGAAAACATATAAGCTTTGGGAGAGGTCAAGGGTTGAATATGTCTGCGCCATTGTGACCCATTTCCAGTCATGTCACTATGAGTCTTCAACCATTGATTCGCGCTATCCGAATCAAGCAGTCTACACCTCTCTACACAACTTACACTAACAGTCAAAGTTGTTATCGACTGGTGCCATGTCTTCGTCTGGCCACACGGAACCCTCTTCTAATGTAACCCGACTTCCGCTTGCATAACACCTCAAGGTAGGTGGTGGGTCGACAGGCCCAACACATGTCCAACCCACCTCAGTCGATGAATGTTCACAACCTCATCAATCGACTTGCCTATCTCACATAGTACCCTTCGCCTGACATCAATACTGCATACACGCTGATTCCACAAAACACCAGCAATGCTACGAAGATATCTCAGATCAAAAAATCGTAACCACTTCATATCTCGTACTTTTAATGACCATGTCTCACAGCCGTATAACAAGACAGAACGAACTGCAGAGCACTATACTCGTCCTTCGATAGATAATCGGATATCTCGCCAGTTGGCACCACAGATGACGCAAGTTCGTAAATGTGAAACAGTCCCTTTTATCCGTGCTGACATGGCATCAAAAACCAAACCATTCAGCATGATTCAACTCCACGAGTAAGTCAAGTGATCGACACATTCCACCACTTCACTCCCTATCCTTAAACTGGGAGATGGTGCAGATCGAGCCTCAAGCATCACCTCAAATTTGGAAGGTGCAAAAGGCATACCAAACATACACAGATTCATCCTCATGAGATTCAGAAGACCTTGGATCTTCTCAGTGTCTTTATTTAACCGAACAATGTTATCTGTATACTCCAAGTTAACTAGATAACCTCCAGGGAGTAGATCAGTCTCTGTGAAGTCAGACGCACCTTACCCAAGGTTATGTCCGATTATACATAATCTATAACGAGGTTGAACAGAGGGTATCCCTGGCAGACACCAGCTGTCGTCATTTCACATGATAACTCTCCATGGACTCTTCACGGCTGTGTAAGTTCGAGTAGAGAGATTTGATTAACGTTACGTACTAGCTCGGTGCTCCCTTCACAGTCGGACACTGCTACAGCACCTAACGACTTACTAAGTCGAGTGCTGCATTTAGGTCAGGAAATATGGTTCTCACTACCCTCCGTGTCAATGGTGTCTTTTAGAGCAAATGTTAACGCACTTTTGTTTTTATTGTGCATAGACACCAATTAACAATCAACCAACTAGGTATCATAGAATAAAACGGTACAGTCGGATATCTAAGCGCTTGAGACAGTATAGCGAATTGAATACTGTAGTGTTAACTACGAATGAACTGCGGAATACGCAATTGGAAAATCTAAGAAACGCCAAATACGATTTCTGGAAAGGTGTATCAATATAACAAACTAGTTTTTTGGGATGTTCTATATTGAAAGATTTTATCCGAGGTGAATCTTCCGCTACGTTTTTAAAATAAGTATTATGGTAATCCACAGTCTTTCAACTCAAAAAAGTACTTTATTTTCTCATTGCTTTTAGCTTGTGATGTTATTGTTCAGTTGTGCAAGTATCTGAGTAAGCCACAGTTCAAAAGACATTTGGATGCGTTTTTGGGAATACTAGCAGCTGCAGTGGATAGCAAATTACCACTTGCTGTCAGTGCTGCATCTGAAGCCCTGAGAGCTATTGGAGATCGTTATGGCCCAAGTGTGCTACGTGGTCGAGTTGAAAGCCATATTGAATCATACGTTTCTGAGAATCTACTTGAATTATTACCATCCTCCATATGATACCATGCATAACAATACTTTGCTGATCACTCTGGTTCTGAAAATACATAATGTTAATCAATAAAATATGTGTTTATATGTTTTAGAATTTTTTTTCTAGTATCTTTTCACTTTACTTCGCTCTCTTTAACTTCGCAAACTTAAAGTTCAGTATGATTGACTTTCGTTTAGTGGTTAATGTTAGCCTATCTGGTGGAGAATACTATGTAATTGCTGACGTATTGAAACTCCATAATCTGGTGTCTGGAAGATTTTCCTTTCCTGCAGCTGTCTTGGTCTATAAAGGTTATTTGAAACAGGTGGTCCATTTTATGAATTTCGAAAGCGTAATTAGAAGACAAAGTTTATCTGAACAATGTGATGTATTTGCGCAATACATTTCGAACAATCTGATCACACATTTACTTGTCAAGTCAATATATATTAAACCGAGGAGTGTGTGTGTGTGTGGGGGGGGGAATGCAACAATTAACTCAATAGGCGATTAAAATTAAGAAAGATGAGAACAAACAGGAAGTGGCATAGTTGGTCCTAATCTTGGTAAGAAAACAAAGTTCGCCAAGCAAAGTAGGTGGAGTGCAAGAACAAATTGTTTTTGTACACATAAAGGTGGTTTGAACTTGTGTATGGCTATGGCTCCCTCAAATCTCAGAATACGTCCCTGACTGTTTCTGTATAAAAATTCGAAAGCTGTTTGAACATTAACTTTGTGACGTGTTTCTATGATATGTTTAGCTATAGATGAAGAGGGTCGTCTCCCACCAGCGTTTATCACTGTTTCACACTCTGTTTGTTTTCGAAGCCATTCAGGTGCATGTTCTCTCACCCTCAACTGCATGACTCGATTACTCCTCCCTATGTATGCGACCACACACTTGTAAATTGATAAACACACTGGGATGTGACGTAATCATTGATGCAGTGTTTAGGTTTTCGGTGAAGCATGTGTCTTGTTTCTTCCACAATGATGAGATTCGCCGCGCAATATATTTTCTTAATGGCTGATGTCAGCCTACATCTCAAAATGATACTATTCAACTCCCCTCTATATGGTAGAGTGATATGGACGCTTATCTTAGGAACCGTGAATAGGGTCGGCTTTGGTGCTACTTGACCTCTACAACGGTCTATGAACTTCATCGGATATCCATTTTCTATAAGTGCTTTGGTCAGTAATTTGGTATCTTCATCCATCGTACTGATACGATAGATCCTAATAAACAGGCACTCTATTAGACCTCGCTTGGAGGTGATACTTAAAAAATATATGCGCGAGAGGAAAAGTGTCACAGGATATTTATCTGTGAATAAAGATCTCAAATGAGGTTAATAAATGCGTACATCGTAGAGATCATACATGACTGACACAACTGTTGGGCACTAAACCCTAAGTCTGTAAATGGAAAGCATTATTCCCAGTAAAATCTGATAAAAATGGTTTACCAGGTCAGTAAAGGTGACATTCCAATTGCGATGTTTGCTTTCACATTCAACAGTATGAATGTGAATAGTGCAGGACCTATACATAGATGGTATATAGTGAGTTAACACTGCCACACAAAAGGATGGAAATAGATAACATGTGATCTGTCTCGTTTAGATTCATTTTCAAAGCAGTTAGTATATCTTATTATGGTGATGTTTATTACTCTTAACGATATGAAAGGCTTTCAGCCACTTGTGAACACGTGGCCCACTAACTTAGGCACTCAACTTTCAAGCAGTAGGCTCCAGGTTCGAGCTCCGTTCCAATTAATTCAATTTGGACAATCGTGTAGTGTCATAAGCCATCACACATTGGGTGTACCTCATTATCTAGTAAATATACACATGTACCAGGTTGAGTTGTATTAGACAGTAGATAGTTGTAGTCATAGTAATTGCCTACATTTTAATGAAACTTTGAAACTATTCAGCCAAAAACGTTGCTGGTGATACTTATACTAAGTTATGCATGGAATTCACTGTTGTGGACTGACCGATAACTGTTACCCTGATGTGATGGCCGAGGTTGCATATTACAGTGACCCAACAAGCTACACCGGCTGGGACACTTGTTCCCTCGAGGTCCCACCACACCAGAAGGGTCTGTTGGGGATAGTGGTTAGACAAAAAAATTGCTTCACTATGATGGGAATTCGAGGGCGGAGTCGTACTGCTGACCGGATCAGGGTGTGATAGCAGTAAGGTGTTTCACCTGGACAACCAACAGTGCCCCGCTGATGCTGCTTTATGAGAATAGGGTTGGTCCTAAAAATAGCACACCCCTGCGCCCCGTGGCATGCCGACGCCGATGCATAAAACAAAGTAATTCATGAAACTCCTAAAAAGGGTCGCGTGTAGCCGACCTCAAGTAGATGTCTCTTGAGCTCTGCGGTCAAATACTAACCGGTGTGGGAAGCCTGGAAGTGTCAACCACCCTCATGACTTCGTCAGCAGACAAGCTCCCTCAAATCAGTGTTCAACCTCCACATCTTTACCTTCTGATTCCCCCTCACATGTCTCGGTTAATAATCCTACATCCTCAATTCCCTTCATTTCTGCAGCTCTTGAAAACGATTTAAGTTCACGGAACAACCTTGGTCTCCTGAAACCATACTCCGTCAAATCGGTCTAAAAGCTTCGCTAAGCGAAACTCCAGCAAGGGTGTGCTTGTGAGACACGCATACAGGACCGAAGTGCAGTTATTCGCTTAACCTTACCAAGCCATTATAGTGGATTTTTGAAATTCACCCTTCAAGTATTTAGAGATTCGATGGCTAGTTCATGTGGTCTTGCTAATGTAGATAAAGCATTCAGTGTTGAGGCAGAAAATACACTGCTCGATCGGATCCCAGCTGATAGTTGCTCATGAGTTATTCGACTGAGAGCTTACAAGGGAAGGTGAAACTCGCTGTTATCTCTTTGTAGTCTCTGCTTATGCACACAATGACTGCAGTTTGGAAGAGGTGTAGGATAAGTTCTACCGAAAACTGTCCGGCCTACTATTGAAAGGCCAACGTCCAGATATAGTTTTCGTAGCTAATGATTTCAATGCTCAAGTAAGTGGGCTAAGTCAAGCAATAAGGTACTATCGAAATCCCAGCCAAGCGAAACAGATAACGGTGGTCGGCTGCTACATTTATGCTCGGGCAACCATCTGTTTCTGGTCAGCACTAACTTCAGACACTGTATGACTTGGCGTCCACCGACCACAACTCGGTGGTGGTCACAGATAGACCATATTACCATCACTTGTCGGAGGAGTGAGTTGGCAGATTTCCGCTCCTTCTGGATAACATGTTTGGACAGCAGTCGCACGTTAGTTCGAGTGCGTGCATGCATGGGTCGAAATAGACGTAGAATAACTCAAGCAACAAGACCATTGTAAGTTGAACTCAAAAAGAAGAGCACTAAGGCTGGCTTCCGTGGGGAATTGGCTAGACGGTTATTAGGACAGAAAAAGATCACTCATCTGGCAGAAGAATGGCTCCTTCTCCAGTTTGCTATGAAAACAACCTTGAAGACTTGCCGATTCTGAAGAAGTGGTTTAAAAAAGCCAGTGGATATCAGCAGCTCCTTCTGACTTAATGGATGCACGCGAACGTATCCCTGCAGACTCCAAGTTCAATGAGGAGCGGAAACAACTCATGCAAACTAACAAAAAGTCTAAACAATGACCATGAACAGTGGCGGGGAGAAAAGGCTAAAGAGATGGAAAAGGCGGAGGTAACAGTAGGCAGCTATTCAGATTTATTGAGGAAACTGGGACGAGAGGGTCAGTAGTGAGTGAGACAAAATTGGAGAAGAATGGATCTGTGATTCACTCGTCGAAGAGACAACTGGAATGATGGGTGGAAACACTTCGACGGAGAATTCAACTGGCCCCCGACTATTATTTCGTTGCTCGCCATCCGATCAGATTCTGAATAGAATATTGAAGTAGGCCGCCTCAAGTCTTACAGAAGATGGGAAGGCTGCAAGTAACCGTAAAAGAGTAAAGCACATTAGGACCAGACGGACTAGTATTGGAAACACTTAAGGGCTGTGGTTGAGGATTTCTGGTCAGCGTAAGTGAAGTGCTAGCTACCGTGTGAAACAGACATTAAATCATCTTAGAACCTCGTACGCAAGTGCATCAGTTCAAGTTGCCATACTTCAAGGTAGTATACGAAGAACAAGTGGGTAGGAAAGACTGATATCAAAGTAGACAAAGGTGGATAGGGGGAGGCGGAATTTGAAGAATAAAGTCAGTCAAAACATTCAAGCTTTAAAATACTTCAAAATATGAAAATATTTCTACGCCATTGTGACCGATTTTTTTCAGCCATTTCATCAGTGGTTTCCATCTCCTGATTCCTATTGTCTTGGGGACCCCAGTCAAGTAATCTGTACCTTTCGCGATTACGACGCAATTTCAGACATTTCATCGACCGGTGCCAGGTCTTAATATGACTACCCTGAAACCTGACCCAACTTCCCCCTAGCATTGCACATCAAGGTAGGCAGTGGCTCGGCGTGGCCAGTACATTTCCAAGCCACCTTAGTAGATGGGATCAAATATGACTTATGCTGACTTGATCCATTCTTCAAGAAAGTAGAGAAATCCTCTAGTGATAACCACAGTGTAACCAGTTTGACGAACATAATATCTAAGATTCCATCTTCTATAAATATCAGAGCTCAGGGAAAGCAAATCCGAGAAAACCAGACCGGGTTTAGACCTTACCGTGGGTGGATGGACCAGTTATCCACACTCTCCCCGGTTCTGGAAGACATGCACACTTACCAACGCCCGACATTGGCTGTATTTTTCAACATCCAGGTGGCGTTCGATTCCGTCAATCGAGAGGTCTTATGGCAATATCTCACTGATAGAGGTATGAAGTAGGCGAATCACTCTGTATAAGGCTATGTACTCGGACATCGATGGGGGTGTTAGAGCCTATGGTGAGTTATCAAATGTGTTGTGTGCGTCAAATGGCATCCCTCATGAATATCCACTCTCTCTCTACTCCCATTTTATTTTGTCACCGAGGTACTTGTGGAGGTCTTCCTTCCGTGGTCTGCCTTTAGAAAGATTGATCTGGTCGCAGAAAATGCTTTAGTTAAACCTAGAGAGCACGCAGATGACATAATCCTGTTAGCTGAAGATGTCAACGGAGTACAACGTTTTCTGAACACCCTTAGTGGCAATCTGAGAGTGTTTGAGATTCGTTTCCCACTATCTAGATGAATTTTGTCGCTGTAGGAGTGGTCTTCAGCGGTGCTCCGGCTAACAATACGCTGGGAAATGGTCAAGCCCGATGATCTTTTCACTGACCAAAGGAGGCGAATCAGCCCTGGTGGGCCAGTGGTCGATGTTATCTCTGAACGGGTACAGAAGGCTGTTGGCAGTTTATGGCATCTCCGTGATATCGCATTGCATATTAAGGGCGGGGTATACTGTGCTGTAGTTCGCTGTGTTATGCTGTATAGTTGTAAAACATGGCCATTAAGGGTAGAGGATACGAGAAGTCTTCAGGTATTTGACTCCTGTTGACTTCGTAGTACAGACTATGTTATGGCGTCACCACGTCAGTCAGACAGAGTTTTAGGAAGAAGACGAAAGTCAATTGATGCAGTTGTGAACCTTCATTGACTGAGGTGGCTGAGATGTGTTACGAATGTCTAGTGAGGGTCTGCCTCATCACACAATGTTAGCTGAAGTGGGTTTAGGCTAGAAAAAGGTAAGAATTGGTGAGACCGAATTATGGCATCAGTGTATGTCTTTGACTGATGAAGTGATATGTGAAGGGAAATGTAGGCTTTCCACTAGGGGTCTACGTGACAGCAGTGGTTAGAGACTATAGATGAAGTGACTCAGAATCTATCTCAAGGGCACAGATTAATGCTCACATTTTCCTCATCTTAATCTTCATACCGAATTCAATATTTTCTTATTCCTCCTAGTGTGTCTTATCACTATCTTTAACCACTTTGACTGCTTTCTTCTCTACTACTTTATATTTCATTTGAGTAGATTGTCACTTGACGTGCTGATATGAGGTGTGGACATTTGAACCTTTACGCAGTCATGATTTATCCTATTTTGATGATGAGAATAACAAGTATAGACAGGCGTAGGATCTAGCAAAGCGACGTACACAGTGTTACACTTCGAATCGGGATACAAATAAACAAAGAAATGAAGATAATTTTATCAACAATCTTAGAAGGATACGGAAGCAAGAGGACCACAATCTATAACATCTAGTAAACCCTAATCACGACGCTTATACGGTACATACCAGGAGGTGAAGAGTTAATGAAATGATGCTTAATTTTAGTTTAGACGACGTTATCAATTTCACAACCTATTCCTAGTCCATTTAGCACTGCATTTTAGGATGGACGGTGCACTGAACGAATCCATTACAGAATATCACTGTCTCTAAAAATACAGCATTCAACGAGCTAGTACACATCTGTTATGAATCTGTTACGGGTATAAATATTCTGCGAAGATAACTGCCGGTGTCTACTCGTTGATCACAACACTGGAGGTATGAAGTGAGCTATGATTAGCATTAAGAAATACACGAGTAACTATTTACAACAAATTAATAACATGTAGTTGTGATACAGAATGAGTTAGTCAGTTATCCATGATATACATACATCAAACTGTCAATTATACTGACTGACTGAAGATCTAGATTGCAAAGTAGCCTTTTCTCAAGTAGACAATCGTGTGTTAGCGTTCATCTTACTGATTGTTGTTCTCATGAACATTATCCACTTCATTCGTTCAGCAGATCCAATATCTTGATGTAACCTTCTCGAAATAGAATTTTCTAATGTGTCGAGAATTTCTTTTAATGAGTTTCTTTCTTCTACAGTGCAACATTCAATTGTAGCATTTTGTTTCATTAAATGTTCGATAACATTCCACAGAAAATTCCTTGAAAAATAAATAAACAAATAATGTGGAAAACATTAGCTTACAAATTGACTGAACCGTCATAAATATATAAAATCTTCGAAGAAATGCAACATTCTCATTGACCATTAGTGAACGAGTTTTTTAAAAGCATATTAACCTAAAACTGATCTTGGCAGAGGGTACACTAGATAATGAATGCATAACAACGGGAGATATTGGGAAAAAACATTAAGATGACGGTGAACAGAAGGTAAACTAACTGGCATTGATCTTGATGACTAGCAGAGTAACCCAGGATGTGCGTTTCGTGCTATTTGAGACTCGTCAGCTGGATGTACCTGCACACCAGTAAGTAATATTGTCCCCACTGAGACTCGGACCCAGTACCCTTCGATTCAAACACCAGAGCGTTACCCACTAAGCCACTAGGGTACGATAGCGATGGTAATGATGTGAACCTCAATTTCCTGAAATTATTGTTAAGCATCAAATGTACTTAAACACTGCTTGTTTGAGTTTGCCATGTCGACTGAAGAAAGGTAGCTCCAGGGTGAATAAATCAAAAAAACAATATCAATTCACAATATCTCGGCTATTCGATCAAGGTTGAGGGTGGAAATTTAAAGCTTTCTGTTTGGAGTCCGCAGCAGAAACAAAATCTACGGTCGGGAACTAGACAACATACTAAAGACTAGTCCTATATCACTGAAAATCTTTACTTTTAACCTTACAATCTTGACCTTTTGATTATTCTGCACCTATTTTCTGTTTTAAAATTTTCCTTCTCATTTTGTCAGTGCTGTCAATAAAACCTTTTTTTCGTACAATTGGTTCTCTCTTCTTCCTATATCGATGAAGTACTTGGCAGAATAACAGTATCAATAGGAATCAGACATTAACTTGTGTTTACTCGTTCAATAATTAAGCGTAAAACTTGGACACTGTAGTAGAGTTTAATTCCATATTAGATTTATTTATTTGATATATTAGCGCACAGTGATACAGTATTATTTACTTGATGGAATTTCAAGCATAAATTACCATTGCTTATAATCATATCAATGTAAGTACACCACTTTCGACATTTGATTTTTATACTTCTGTCATCTCATATTATTTGTTTTCCTTGGCAGTAAAATTTTCCATATCTCTGGTGTAGGTGTCACGTCATTCCTGCTGCATATGTTGGATGTTCATCGGATGGACAAAGACTATTCAGTAATCAATTTCTCTCTCTCCACTTTATATATATATCTTACTTGACCTTCCATTCATTAACATGGAATTTGATAGATTAGATTATTTTGCTTAATTGCTTCTATCGGATCCTCAAGCTAGCCGACAAAGCTTATCTCTGAGTGAGCTTGTAGGTTTAAATGCCATTCTAATTCCAGCCTGGTTGAGAATCCTATGTCAGGTTTTTGATGTACCTTCCTTATAGGGTAACGCAATGGAGGCTGTAAACCCCTTTATTATTCTAACAGGTATCTAGACTTCAAGTCATCTCAACCAGTGTCAGTTAAGGCAGGTTTAGTCAAATGTCTAAATGATAGAGCTAGAAAGTGACTTGTCAGTGCAATAGCCTGAACAAAGAACTGAAGCACATAAAAGAAGCGTTAATAGTTAATAATTATCCTCTGGAGTCTATTAAGAAATTCGTACGAACTCATAGAAAACGAAATAATAACAGTAACACGAGTATGAATAATAAAGACAACACAAGTAGAACGAAATTCACAGTCTCCATTGTGTTACCCTATAAGAAAGGAACATCAGAAAATTTACGTACGATTCTTGACAAAACTGGAATTAGGGTTGAGTTTAAACCTAACTACAAACTCACTCAGAGATCAGCTTTGTCCGCCCAATGATCGGATAGAACCAATTAAGCGAAGTTATCTAATCTATCAAATTCCATGTAGACTGTGAGGTCAAGTATACAGGTCAAAGTAGCCGGTAGTGATCAGTTAGAATAGCGTAACATAGGAATTTAGCTAAATGTTGAATGACAGACCAGAATAAGATCAGTAATCTAGAAAAAGAACTCGGCTATTGCAATGGATGCCTTAACATGCAACTGTACAACAGCGGGATGGAATAAAATCACTGTAACTAAGTCCAATAGGTAGGTAGGTAGAGGGAGAGGGAGAGGGAGAGGGAGAGAGAGAGAGATTACTGAATAATCTTTCTTCATTCGATCAACAACAGACAGACTTAATAGGAATGATGGAACATCTGTGCCAGAGATATGGAGAATCTTACTACCAATAGAAACAAAGAATATGAGGTGGGTGACAGGACTATAAAAGTTCGATGTCGAAAGGAGTATGATTTCAATTATATGATTATGAGCAATAGTAATTTATACTCGTCATTAAGCAGCTAATACTGTAGCACTGTATCCTAGTTATAAACAAATATATTATAAACAAATCTAATATCGATAATTGAAAGTCTACAATTAGTAGACAGTGAATTGCCTTGCATTAAAACAATTTAAAAAAAAATAAAATGAAAGCTACATAGGAATAAATAAAAATGTGATTGAACATACACTTGAATATATTCATCTTGTTTCCATAAAACTGATAATCCCATCACTGCCCATTTCCATGTGATCATATTGTGTGTTTCAGAGTAATTAAACCATTTATACAGTGTATCTGTTAATCTTGTCTTCCAAATTATATAGTCTTCACGAATTGTTTGATCATTACTATTGTATTTAATAGATAATTCATTACGAATTGGGAAGCATAATTTTGTACCATTATTTATCATAAATTCTACAAGTTGTTGATAGTTTTTAACAATTAAAGTGGACCGTTCTTCTTCTATTCCATCATATTGAACAGTATTGGTGGTATTGTTCATCTCTGACTTCATAAAATGTCTATCTGATTTCTGAAGTGTATCTATAATTTTCATAGATAGTTGTAATGCATCCTTAGGACTAACTGTAGAGTAATCACATAACATATTTGTTAAATATATAATAGGATCTATAGATCTTTGTAAATAAAAAGCGATTTCAATGTTCAACATATCACTGAGTAGTCTACACAGATGATTGTATGCGTTTACTTTGATTGTATTAATACTTTGCATTGGATTTGGTAATTGTGAATATTTCTTATCCAAAAGAATACTGTTCCCATTATCACTGGGTATATTTAGTAATTTTTTATAGCCTTTTACTAACAATTCAGTTAATACTTTTGATATTAGGATATTATTGAAACACTGACGATAAGTATTATGATAAATTTCAATTTGCTGGTCATAACTACTTTTAAAATGAGAATAAAGCATTAATTTGCAATAAGCATGTTCATAATATCGTCTAATTTTAAAATTGGGTAACAGGAAAGTTCTGTCCTCGTGTTGAGTTAATAAACAATGAATCTTTTTACCTAATTCAATATTTGATTCATTCAGTGCACACTTCATTGCAACGACAAAAAATACATAATCATCAGTAGTCCAAGCATCGAAACGTTTAGGTGAACCACCAGATTCTGTTCCTGAGATAGCCTTATCATTAAAATATACCTCTATCTCATCTAAATATTTATTCAACAATTGAGAACACTTGTAAGCTGAATATGGTGTGCGTTTGTCTTTACGATTATTCCATTTACTTCCGTTGCTTACAGTCAACGATTGGTTCACAGGAATAGGAGTTTCATAAATTAATTGAAATAAATTTGCTAGTGTACCAAGTTCTGGTTTGAAATTTAATCGTTTTAATTCATTCAATAGGCCTAAACCGATTGGAATATAATTTTGGCTTTGTAACCAGGAGGACGATGATGATTTTAAGATTATAGTTGTTTGTGTTAGTGCATAAAGAATACTCGTAAAAATTGAAATATTTATTGGCTCTCCACACGTTTTAACATGTTCTATAATATTCAATATCACATCCCAAACATTTTCTTCACCTGTTTTAACAGTTGTTAAATAGTGAAGAGAACGAATAAGTAGATTGTAAGTTTCAAGATCAAGACATTTATCACCATGTTTTGATGACCATGCAAGTTTAGTTAATTCTAGAGCACGATCAGCATTTTCAAATTTAGCCGCTCCGCGAATCATACTTCGATATGCTTGTGATGTGTTCAAAATATTGTGTTCTTTGTGAAATAATAATTCTGCAGTTGTTTGCATAGTCCATAACCAACGTCCTAATTTAGACACACTATTCTTTGTGATACCATCCAAATTATCTTCATGAATGCTATTTACTTCATTTAAACTTTGTATTGTCTTTTTACCATCTTTGCATAGAACAGATTTCTTAAGAAAATAGATTTCATCAGGATCAGGTAGATAACTCCAATTATATTTGCCTGATGAATAATAGTTAAAAAATCCACTTCGACCTCCATTAGTAGCACAGAGGAGATCCAGTAAACCATGTAAAGTTTCACTTGACCATTTATGTTCCTTATATAAAGAAAATTATAATAGATAATCAGAAAAGTGAAAAAGCGAAAAACGATAACGTGAATCTATTTTATGATGTTTGAATTCAAAAAATAATTTTTCTATGCATAGTATTATAATATGTACGTGTGAAACAGAAATATCTTCAATAGTAAATTATGAGGTGTTATGGGGATTTACTTATGGATTTCAGGTTGGTATTCTGAACCAGTGGCTCAATGATAGCGTGCTGGTTACGGAACCTGAAGGTCGTGGGTTCGATCATTGGAGGAGTCATGGGTGCCTACTGTTGAGGAGTCCGATTCTAGGATGAAAAAGCTGTCCAGTGCTCCCGGATTTTAGTGTTTCTCCAACTGATGTCAATCCATGATGAATACCAACGTGAAGTCTTCAGTACTATCTGATTTTGTGTTTCACAGAACGGATGTTACTGACTAATCTTTTCACGCTACTAATAAGAATAACTTATCAACATACAAAGTAGCCCTAAAAGGTTGTTCAAGTCACATGGTGAAATCTAGATGGTAAATATCCTTTCTATAGTAAGCAAATCTGTAATTTCGGAATAAAATAGGTCTGTGTCTACTCATCAACTTATTCAGCATTGTATTAATGTAACGATACTTTTGTGTTGCTCTCAGTTAAGTTACTGATTTGCAGGGTTGAGAAAAACTGTTGGTAATCAAGATCTATAACTATTATCCACTGAACTAAAAGCCCACCGCATAAAACTCACCAGTAAATCAGTTTACATTAAGCGTAGACAGGGATTTCGGGATAATGTCTCCACCTTTTGAAAAAGCTCAACAATTATTACTATTTCTACTGTAACAACAGAAACAGTTTGGAGGTCTTAGCGACAAATGCTAACTCAGAACTTTCTTCAGCTACAGTCGGTGAACTTCCGGAAAACGCCGATACAGTATTAAATTTTACTTCAGATCGCTTTTTCGTTTTTAACATAGGTGTTGCGTTTGATGTATGGTTTGGTAAATATGGAGGATTCTTCAGCTTCAATAAATAAGGCTAATAAACTTCAGGTTCTCCTTAGAAAATTGTGGTCACATGTGCACTTGAAGTATGTCTATTTCGTGTTCCTCAGAAGTGCCAGAGATCTAAGTTCTAACGAGATGGTAGACATTTTTGGGGGAAAAGCTCTCGTTTTCAGGACTAACCATAGCTTTTCAATATTAAGTAGGCAGAATGCTGATGATATCACTAATTTTTCAGATAATAGAGACCGATCAATTCGATCCATTCAACGACGGGATAATACAAGTAACAACATAAAAACTATAAGCGTCGTACAACAAGGGGTTATCGTGACTCGCTGGTCTACTGGATAACGCTCTGGCGTTCGAAGCAGTCGGCCCCAAGTTTGAGTCCCAGTGGGAACAACATCGCTCACTGAGAGGCAGGTACATCCAATTGATGAGTCCCAAGTAGGACGAAACGTGCGTTCTGGATTCCACTGCTAGTCACTATTCATCACTAACATCTATATATTAGCTGTATTTTTCTCTCTTTTTGCTTTCGGTCTTTCTGACTCTCATACACGTTTCTACACATTCATCGTGTCTTCTCCATTAATTAGTCGGGTCGAGAATCAACTAGGAATTCGTTGAATGTTGGTGGTTGACACTCAATATCCGTGCATTATTAGCAGCCATAGCATACAGCAGTCTCTAAATCACAACACCTTCAATTCATGATATGAGAATCATTAAGGGTTTAGTATCTTTGTGGTTTAATCAGTGTATTATTTCTGTTTGTTATCAAGACATAACCTAGTTAGTAGTTCACTGATTTCCGAAAGAATTTGGTGAATCAAGTCAATGGTAATGTTTCATTTCTGTCAAAACACTGATTAAGAGAATATTCACATCAAAAATCAATATAATCTTGATCCGCTTGCCAGTAAATAGGTAGATAAGTTATCCTATTCGATAGTCCCACTAAATTCTTTTTTTCCAGTCACATTCTGCAATTCAGTAACCGGATCCACTAAAAATCTAATGATCAGAGTATATGTGATGCTAATTGCAGAAATAAAATTTCCCAATGACAAAACGCGGGTACGAGACATAGATAGAAAGTCTAACGTAAAAACTGACATAGAAGTGCGTCAATTCCGTTTGACAAGTGAATACGAGGTACGGTTTGAAGAATATTCCCCCCAGTATGTAAAATGACCTTATATGTTACAGTTTTAAAACAATTGTTAGCGTCAAGTAACATATAACTGAAGTTAAGAAAGAATTGATAATGGAGTCAGATTGTAGAATAGTTTGTGAGAAAGCATTGAGGCATACTGGACGTGTTTTGTGTTGGACAGTATCTGTGGTTTAAGAAATGATATATCTATTTGAGTACAAGATATTGTTGTTAAAAAATGTGATCCAGTTATGTACAGAGTAGAAGTTTACCACGACGCAACACAAGAATAGTAATGAAGCAAGTTCAAAGTGGTAGGTGTGCACAATCGTGTGACATACACAAAAAAAATCAGATTGATACTAACAACTCTAATGAATGAATCCCAGCTCCCAAGATCAAGTCAATTATTCGACAGCACAACTAGCCATATAGCCCTGCTGAAAAGACTAAAAGAGGATATCGACCAAAGAAAGATATTACACCTACTATTTTCCAAAAAACGTGAAGGTTTCAAATAGCAAGTTCATTATTTTTAAAGTCAAGTCAATGAAAAGCAACATGAAAAAAATATACCTTTGTATGCAGTTAATGATACCGCCAAGAACTTAAAAGTTACAGTCTTTTTCTTCTTTAACGAAATAAACATCAAATGCTTTAATTGCAATCAACACTAAATTGGACAAAGTGGTCGCCTTCTTCACCTTTGCTTATATGAACACCAATTGGTTATTAAATGCCATAATATTTCGTCGCTCATATCAATGCATGAGGACAACTATGGACATGAATTCAATTTCGAAAATGTAAAAATCTTGGACACAGGAAACACAAAGAATAGCAGAGAATTCCTAAAAGTTTGGCATTCAGGTTAGTCAGTAATCAATAAGTGTATAGGCATAACTTATCAACCAATACGAAAAGTGATAAGCAAAAACAAGGTCAGAAATAAGACAGAGAAACAGCCAATAGGAAAATGCATGCAACCAATGTTACAACAGTCAAAGGAAACCAATTCGTCAAGGCAAGCTACTGAATTACTCACGGAGAGATATTGACAGGTCACTTTATATTGAAGTTATTATTGATGATGTTGTCTAGACAGTGAAAGTTTTACGATTAAACCACCTCGTTCAAAGAACACAACATAACCAAGAAATAAACATCGCTTTATTGTAACCCTCTATTGATGTTGTCAACTAACTAAAAATGACTGTGTACTTCACATATTTTAGCAGATGATAAACCAGATAAGTTTACATCAGTTCAAGTTGGAAAATTTTGCAGCAACAAGCAAAGAAATGCAGAGGAAAAGAAAGATATTAAATTAGATAAGTGTATGAGAGAAGACGGTTTAAATAAATGAAATATAGTGAAAATGTGGAAGAAGAGTGAGTGTATTTCAGCTATAGTGACTGACTTTGGGCTATATCACTAAGTTTTGAGCTATTCATTTCTATTATCCTGATGAACTCAATCAGGTAGTACACACCTATTTAGATGGAGCAGAGCATCAGTCAGAGCCCTTATGGAATGGCGCTACGTCTTGGTCTAGCCATTTTTAGCTATCTATTATCCTAATCCTACTTCGGTTAACATCATGTGCTGAGGTAGACAGTGGTTGAGCATGTACAAAGAAATCAGTGAAGGTTCACAATCTCATCGACTGACCTGTCTTTTTATATGGTCAGAACTTGCAACCTCCTCATGCCTTCAACTTTCAATGTCTATGGCACAAGTTGGCAAATACCGTACTGACTTCTTGTATATGGGCTGTGATTTCATCGCTAACCAACCCATTTGGACTAGTGTAACTTTTAAAGTGGAACAGTCAACGCATCGTACAACTTTACTCACTATCCTTCAACTAGTAGTCGGTATAGTTAACAGATTTGAAATGTATGTCAAACATACATTTCGCCTCAGAGTTCGGAAGAATAAATATTTGTCAACATCTTCGCATAACAGTGGTATACCATCTGTGTACTCTAAGTCATCCAGAGAGTAGGTCAATCCCTGAGAATTCAGAGGTACACAGGGTCATACTGATCGGTACATCTTTAGCAAACAGGACCCTTCAGTGCTACGTAACAGAGTATTTTACACCATTGTAAGAAGGTCATTGTTAAAATTATGGTTTCAAGTCTCTGCATGTCTTCATGTGAAATTAATCGAGATATCGATGATCCCATTGAAATTCTCTTCATTTTTTATGGTACGTTTTACCACTGAATTGGGAACACTTCATTATCTAAAAAGCAATGAGTCCAATCAAACTTAAACAGTGAAGGTTTATGCATTGTAAAAGCCTTGTAGCATGAGTGAGAAGAAAAAAATAGTATCTCAAGTCAGTCTTAGTTCAGTTGATGCATATAATGCTGGCATTTAAGGACACCACTAATATGTCATTATTTCACCCTAGACTGGATATTCTGATTACTCTCTACAATTTATGTCTCCGAGTATTTACGCAAGGCGATATAACTTAATAACCGATGTAGCAGTGAAGTTTATATTGGACAATAGGCTTTCTCTTTTTAGAATAGTCAATTTGGCTGCATAATGCGTATTTTTGAAGCTGAATTAAGCTATTGCTTTGAAATAATGTCATTTGGATACTCTTGTATGATAGCATGATGTGCACGTCATTTTAAGGGATAAGATGTTGAGTAGGTCATAAAGTTGGGCCGTTTCTGTATGGATTTATGGAACTCCCTGAATCTAAGTTAGTCACCAACGTCCTAGTTGGGAGGTCAATTTCTGTTTCCAATGCATGTTGTACTGTTATTTTGAATTTTTTGACGAGCACGGTTTGTGCTGCATTGGATAAAGGTTGTAGAATTTTAGGTACTGGTCTACCTAAGTAGGTTATTTGACTCGCTTTACCTCCGAGTGAATTATATGTTCAGAAAACGTAGATGACTGCTGTTTTTGAGTTCACCTGATGAAGTGATATGACTTAGTACGGTGTTGAGTCAGACTGACAGTAGACAAGTAGTCGAACAATAGATTTCCAATCACAGATCGTAAAACCAGTTAAACCATACAAAAAAAATTTCAGACTGAAGTATATAAGACACCAACACACATTAAAGTTATTTGATAACAGACTTTATTCAGAAGATAAAAAGATATGGTAGTACAACCAATGCATGAAGAAAACTACTTGCTAACTATCATTACGAGGAATAGTTCTTCATGCATTTTCACCGCAAGATGTTTATCCAATGAAGTCAGTAAACATAAAGAACGATATATCAGAGATTATGATTAGAGTACTAAAGCTGTTTGGAAATGGTAAGACTCATAAATGCACAAATTCTTTCACAGCTATATTATACATATCAAAAAGATGCACAGCTGATGAAGAAAAACTAAGTATCAGCTACAAAACCAACTACAACAACGGTGATAAACACTAAATTAGAAAAAGTGATTGCTGTTTTTGTTTGCATCTACATGTATATCACAGCTAGCAATTAAACGTCATAACATTTCATCTCTTGTATTAATGCACATGGACACAAATTTCGATTTTAAAAATGTAGAGATCTTGGATGGAAGAAATAAAGAATACCATGGAATTTTATAGAGGCTATGCTCTCAGAACAATCAATAAACGACAATTTATAAGCTAATAAAGAAAATAATAAACACCTAAAAGATCAGAGGTACAAAAAAGAAATGAATAATAAGGAAATCTGTGGAATCACTAACAAGATAATCGAAATAACACGACACTTAAACAGGATATAACCTATTAAATCACTCAAAGAGAAATACTGATATGGTCAGGTTTTCAGACGTCTCCTAGATGGAAAGGATTAATGGACTAGTAGAAACGTCTGTAAACAGAAAGTGATCATGGATAGGACAGTGTTTGCCCCCTAGACGCCATGTTCAGCTCCAACACAAAAGGAATTCAACTAGAAGTCTGATAGAGCTAAGAAAATTAGTTATTTGAATGGGAAAAGAACAACAGAATAACATGTTATCATTTCATTTCTCCGGTTCCTCATCAGCCGCTTACAACCTAAAAACACTTAAGCATCACATTACAAGAGAATTAGGACATACTTTAGTTTGAGTTACATGAAGTTAGTTAATAGGGAACAACATGGTCTGATATAAAGGATACAAGCATTCAGATGAAGTTAACCAAACATGTTAAAACGTTTCACTTATATATGCCTCTCAAAAGAAAGTTCGAGAAAAGAACATGAATAGTTATGAAAGATTACGTAAGAAGACTAACAAGTCGGCTAGTTGATGATAAAGAACAGACAAATTATGTGATAATAAAATGAGCTGAATTCAATTGGTAGGTCAATCATCAAAATTATGTACAAACAGAAAAAATGTTCTAATTATTTAGTAAAATATTTAAACGCTTTTCAATTGTAACCAGCCCGATGAGAAACCAGTAAAATAAAATGATATCATGTTATTCGGCTCTAATCATTGCTCTTTTTCTAATCAAGTTCATAAAAGGGAATATGTATGTGAAATTTCTGAAAAAACGTTTCCTTTCCGAATAGTTTAAGTCACTGAATCGCTTGGTGACAATACATTGCAGAATATCTATAAAAAGTTGATTTAAGTATGATGATGAATGTCCAGGCTCAGGTTGCTTTCCTCGTCAAGTTACTGAGTTTGTGTAAACCACCTCCTTCTCCCAGAAATCTTCAACGTATTACTACATCTCATATCGAATCAACAAAAATACTTATTGTTAATTTTAAGAACAGAGATTAGAGCTTTGAAAGAATTAGTTGAAGGATTTAGGCATCGTTGGCCGGATAAAATTCGCCAATTTTATTTATGATCTGTAGCGTAAACGATGCAACAATTTTTATAAGACTCTATCAAAGATTCTGATTGAAGAAAAGTTGTGTGGTGGCTTTCCGGAAGATCCTAACAAATGTATCTACAACTTATTGTGTATGAAATTAAATTCCATCAAAACTGAAGTACTTTCCTTAGGACTGATGTTTCATGTGCCCAGTAAAATTAAAAGGAGGATTGATTACATTCCAGTCTGATGAAGATGTCTTCATCACTACTGTCTACTATTTCTTAGTCAAACAGTAAACTGATTTTCTGATCATATTAAGGAAGTACTTATAATAGTCGTTTCAACTACAGGTGGCGGCACAGATGAGGACGTCAAAGCAGCTAGGATAGGAAAATCAAGACAGGCTTTCATTAATCTGAAACCAGTGTGGAGATCTACACTCAGCATAAACAAGATCCAGATTTTGAACGCCAACGTCAAGTCAGTGCTTCTATATGGTTCAGGGACTTGGTGCATCATGAAAAGGATTTCCAACAAACTTCAGACATTCATCAACAACTGCTGCCCACGCTCGATACTGATGATCAGATCAGAGGGTCAGAAAGAATAAGCAACACGGAACTCTGGCAACGAACCAACCAATATAGAGAAGAAAGTGGAGGTGGATTGGACATATACACTGAGAAGACCGATTGGGGACATTACGCGCTAGGCCAGGCTGTCGGCTGGGACTCGCATGGGAAACGACGAATTGGACATCCGAGGGTGACATTGAGATGGTGTGAGGAAGAAATGAAAGCTTCTGGGCAGTAGTTGAGCCAGGTTCAAAAGACTGGAGAGAACAGAGTGAAATGGAGACGTGCTACTGAAGCCCTATGTTCTACCCAAGGGACAAATAATAATAAAAATACACCAAATTGTTACTTACAGTAGCTATTTCATTGTAAAGTTGCCATGCATGGTTGGGAGCAAGAAGTAAAATTAATCGATCCATAGCTTCATCATTACTCAACGATCCGTCGACAGCACGTTTAATTACATCTTCTGGAGTTTGTATAGGTATCCAACGATCTATGCGTGGAATCTAAAGGTAAAGATTAACTTATAAGGATTATGTAGGTGTATAATGATATTTTAGACATATGACTGAATTTGATAAACACTTTTTGAATCACTAATTCAAATGAATGGTAACATGGTGACGATGCAACTGTGGTTTATTGGTTTAGATATATGAGTCATGGGTCCGAACTCCGCTCCACCTACCGAGTTTTTGGCAGCCAGATAATATCATTAGCCCAAGCAAAATAGGTGTGGCTAATTGCCTGCTGCATTAAGGTGCACAGGATTTCTGCGTTTGTTTCAGTTTTCAATCCAACGAATGTTGTGTAAGGGCTTGGATCTCAATAGGTGGGACAGGATTGGAATACACAACCAATTACAGCTGTTATGATACTTGTAATTACCCGTTGGTATACAGGGCAGAACCGCATGATCTTTATTGGCACCAGTAACTTAGTGGATAACGCTTTGGAGTTTGAAGCGATGGGTACCAGGTCCGAGTCTCAGTGGGAACAACATCACTCGCCGAGGCGCAGATACATCCAGATGATAAGTCCCAAATAGGACGAAACGCGGACCCTGAATTCCTCTGCTAGTCATCAAGATGAATATAATTAGAGCTGTAGTTTATTGGCTTAGACATTTCATTTTCAGTCAGTGGAATTCATGTTCGAAATTTGCCTGGATAGTCAGGTAGCATTATGTACAGTCACATACAGTGTACAGTGTCCGTAACATTTTATAAGAACTTGAACAAGATTTCTCACTTGTTATAGCGAAGGTTGAAAATGGAGTTCTTAAATCAATACACCGAATTTCCACAGAAGCATAATACAATTGTTTCACTTATTCCAAAGTCATAACAATAAAAAAAAACATAAAAAATGATGTAATTTGAATTCTTCTATGTTATATGCTTAATTTCGGCAAATATTTTCAATTCTTGGGTTTCCATTTCACCTTTGATCATCACCCAGTAACAGTACTAGTCTTTCAAACCACAGTTATCCCAGATGGTCAGAAATGATAATCAATATGATGCTCTCCCTTTCGAATCCAGTTAGATTTAGATTAGGATGAGAAGTTCTGACTAGACAGCCAGTGTGAATACGACTAAGCGGTAGTAACGCGTTAATAATTCACATGGTAGTCGGGCAAAACTGCTGGTGATTGTAGCCGGACCTCGTAATTCAGTCGACAGAGCATCGGGTCGAAAACTTGATGGTTTCTGGTTCGAATCCGGCAGCGGTGCAAATTTCCATTTCACCTTCAGTCACTACCCAATAACAATCTATATATCTGGAATTATTATGGAATATGTCAATGTAGTCAGCTGGTTAGCAATTTGGTTATTTAAGATTTATTCAATTAGGCTTCGATAAGTGTAACTGTTAGTCAATACGATTCATGTCATTAACTAATTATTCATAGTTTGGCTACACAATCTTGCTTAAAGTTAAACATACATTAGTCACGTTAATTTTCATTCGCAAAAATCTTAAAAAACGACAATTTACCACCAATTAATGTAGCGTGTTATGAATAGCTACCTAATTTATTTTGAAGCAGAAGTATAGGAAACCTTCAAATGAAAAGTTATAATTGTTGAAGCCAAAGAAAGTATACATAAAAATTATATTTTTTCTCTAATACACTGACTGGAATCTAAGACTGAATAATATAACACAAATCTTAAAAGTTGTTTCCACAATGTTATTTTATGCATGAAGAACAAGTTTAAACTACTTTAACTGTCAAGCAAATAAGCATTTATCAACATACATCACATAGGAATTGATAGATGACATCTGACACCGAAAAGTAGTGTAGGAAGAGAAGATTAGGAATAAGGCTTATTGTCATAGTAAATTAAAAACAACCATTAGAATAGAAAAAGATAAGCTCATCTTACTGCATGGACGCTTTCTGTACATAGATAACCTAATATGATTTCAGTATCAAGATATTTATTACAAAAATGTGATATATACATTTTACTTATTAGATTATTATCAATAAGAGTTATGGACATCAATATAGAATGATTAATACAGATAAGGAGGAATGGATACGTTTTAAATTGGTAGTTCATGAATTGAAAGACAATTTTCAGTTGATACATTGTAGTCATTGAAATGAAAGCTTAAGTCAAAGTGGGAATCAAACACCAGTGACTTGTATCAGTAACACCAATCTGTTAAACAACGATTATCTAATTCAAATAATCCGATGAAAAAGTTTATTGTTTATTGAAAAGTTAATGATATTGTAGGATTTAACCTTTCTATGTATAAAGATCTCTTTGACAGGACCTATAGAAATCCTATGGCAACGTTGAAGTTGAGTTATCATCATCATCATCATCAAAAGTTTAGACAATCTACTACATGTACATCGACAGACAGATAGATAGGTAGATACAAGATGTAAACAGCGTAATGAGAACACGAAGATTATCTGATACAAGATGATAGAAATACTAGGAATCATGAGGTTAAGTATACAGTCAACTTTCACTATAATTCATAAACAATAAATACAAAGAAAAAGATCACTTAATGGATTTATTTTAGCGATCCATATACAAAGAAAAAAAAACTATTACAAAATAGAAGCAAACACCAATACTTACTTCTTTGCTTAAAGTTACAATATCATTTGGAAAAAAATCTCTAGCAGCGACTCTTGCAGCTAAACGACCTTTTGCTTTTGCTAACCAATGATTACATGTTCTAGTGGCTGACAAAAGAGTGAATTCTGGGCCTAATCGATAATTTGGAGCATCTGGAGAATGTTGTACACATGAAATTAATGCACGTATAATAGATGTAGAATTTCTGTAACGTTTCAATGGTGGATCAATATCAAGTGAATTCATCTCATCAGTTTTTAATGATGATGATGATGATGATAAAGTTGAAAAATAGAATTTATGAAATGGAAATAAATATTTTCTATTGGATCCATTGCTCATGCATGAGTAACGCAGCATTCCTGTGAATCTGTAAAAAGAAGATACAATTTGATTGAACGTTATTAATTGAGGTGACTAAGATACACCTAAATATGCTTGAATAAAATTAGTATTATCACTTCAAAACAAAAAGTGATAAACATCCGCAAGCTACTAAGAGTATTAGACCTAAGAGTAAAACAAAGAAACTCTCCAGATTTAAAGTTGGTATTCATCATAGACTGATATCAGTTGGAGGAACAGTGAAAACCTGAAGGTCGTGGGTTCGATCCCTGGCGGCGTCATGGTTGCGCACTGCTGAGGAGTCCCATACTAAGGTGAAACAGCTGTCCAGCGCTCCCAGGTTTCCAATATTCCTCAAACTGATGTCAGTCCATGATGAATACCAACTTGAAAAACCACTAAATCCCCATAAACCCCCAAATTAAATTCATCTAGTGCTCGTTAGTGACTAGCTTCGAGAGGTGATTCCTGAAGTTTCAACGAGAAGTCATCACCCCCGGGGCAAACCTGATGGACGTGAGGACAAATATTCAACGATGACCTTGAGTGATAGTCGTGTTATTTCTTGAACTCATAGAAGTTTGGAATATGAACCATCGGATTCCGATCCAGTGGCTCAATGGCAAAGTGCTGGCTGTGGAACGTGAAGGTCCTGGGTCCGACCCCTGGCGAGACCATCGGTGCACACTGTTGAGGAGTCCCATACTAGGACAAAACAGTTGTCCAATGCTCCCAGGTTTCCAATATTTCTCCAACTGATGTCAGTCCATAATGAATACCAACTGGAAATCATTAAAAGTCCTCACAAACCATTAAATTAAATAAATCTTTAGATTTAATCAAAGGACCGTGGATCTCAAACGTTGAATGAAAAACTTAACACGGACATAATAATTATTTGTTGTACAAACCTGTGTATAGTTATTGTGTTGCATTACCAAAAAGATATTTCATACTAGACTAGCCTATTTGATATAGGACACAATGATATCGTATAATTTACTAGATGATGGTTCAAGCGCAATTTACTGATCATATTCATATAAAGGTAATCACACAACTTCCTGCCTTAGTTATTTAGAGTTCTATTGCTTTTCATTCTTTGATTTGGTTGGTAGTATGGTTTTCTGTGTATCTGGAATTGGTATTGGATCATTCCTACTAGATGCATGACTGTGAGGTAAAGTACAACCTGGTGGCGGCAAGCTTAAACCTTTGGCTAGTGAAAAATTTCCATTGAATATATTTCATCAAATTCTTCCCTTTCAATTTGTTTTAATCTTTTTAATGCATCCTCTAAGTGTATAATGTACTCTTGCAAGTTTTTAAAGTGCTTTTAAACTGTCGTTTGTCAAGCTAAGAAAAAAAATAAAGGAAAGATGTTACAGTGGATAGAAGTGGACTTATACACAAAAGTACACTACATTAATACTCTTAGAACACCTATATCGAATTGCAGATTTTTGTACGAGGTGAATGAACTACCATCACCATCAAAATTACGCTCGATTTTCTATTCTTTCACCAGTCCAGATCAGACGCTAATGTAAAACTAGCTGCCCGTTTCACATTGTTGCCTTTATTGTTGTTATTATTAACACTATTCAGATGCAATAGTTATTTCGTTTAAAAACATCCTACAGGGAGTGAATTTTTTCAGATAGTGCAAGCTGAGAATTCCATAGTGTATCATGTATCAAACTAACCGATCAAGGTAAATCAGGTTAGCAGATTACAAGAATGTGGTTAGGTTTACATGGATGAACTCTACCAAGATGATTAATCTAGAAAAGAATTTAATCATAACTATGCATGAAATAACACACTATCATACAACACGCTGAGACAGAGTTATAGTTCTGAAGATTAGTGTAGTTAAGTGGTGTGAAAGGTTGATCTCTGGTCATCACTTCAATGCCTAACACATGTAACGGGAATAATCCAACACCAAAATTTCAGTTATAAGGAAAATCTTACTACCAATCAAATCAAAGAAAAAAAAATTTAGTAGAGCTATACAAAAAACTAAGACAGGAAGTTTTATGATAACTTTTATTATATGAATATGAGCAATAAATTGTGCTCGAATCGTGATCAAATATATAATGCTATATCATTATCATTGTATGTTTACCCTCAAACTACTAGTGAGAAATTAATTCATTCCAATGTATTATTCAGATAGTAATTCACATGGGATTTAGAAATATTCTCAATACTGATAACGATAAACAAACCTTAGTGACTATCGTCATTTGCCGTTTATAAAGTTGTACATAATCATTAGTTAATAATCACCATTCATGTAAAATTTTTATTTGTTTTCTGTACAGTAACCAGTTGTAAATCGTTATGCATACAAATTTTCAAAATCTATCAAATACAAGAATGTAAAATGCTTATAAGTTAGAGGTACTACTCATCACAGACTGACATCAGTCGGGGAACCATTGGAAATCTGAGAGCACTGGACACCTCTTTCGTCCTAGTATAAGACTCCTTGGCAGTAAGTACACACGACCCGGTTAGGGATCGAACTGAGAATCTTCAGGTTTTATGGGTCGTGTGTACGTACCGCCAAGGAGTCCCATTCTAGGATGAAACAGTTGTTTCGTGGCTTCCAGATTTTCAATGGTTCTCCAACTGATTTTAGTTCATGATGAATACTACCTCTAAATTCAAATCCTCATTCATCTTAAAAACACATTACTTAATAGTTAGTCATAAGTATTTGAAAACAGTTTACATTGTTAACCCGTATTAGTCGAAGGAAATATTAAGGAATAACAATTTAGCCTATTTAACAGAAAAATTACCACCCTCCAATGGTTTTAGGCTCAATCTCAAACAATATAGTTGACAAGTTTACATGTATGCATTCCTGAACTGTAAGTACTTACTCAAATAACAATGAAAAGTGGTAATATCTATATACAATCAAACTGAAAGTGTTTCAGAGAGGAACAACAACACTAGTGGTATTAAAAAGAAAATTAAATATCAATGATAACTTTACACTACCATGATCAGTGAATATCAGAAGTATAGCACAGCTGATGATTGCTTCGCACTAAAGATAAAAATAATAACCATCCTATTTCCATATCCTCGATTCTTCGATTGTATTCACTTTTTAATGAAACATTAATATGTATAGTAATGATGGACAGTAGCTAACAGTGGAATACAGGATGCGCATTTCATCCTATTTAGAAATCATCCTGGATTATACTGCTAGCCACTGGCCATCATTACTATATATAATTGAAACACAGGCAATATTGAGGCATCTATAAAGGAGTCCATATACCAACAGAGACTGATCAATTCAGTCCAATCAATGACGGTGTAATATAAGAAATAACACTGAAACATCAATATATTGATTAAATTTTCAGAAGAAAAAGAAAGGTATTTCCTTAATTTAAAGGCATTTCTATTCACAAAATATAGTATACAATAAAAATTTTTCTTTTTAAACCAAGAGTATAAAAGACATACAAATAATCATATAGTAAAAGAGGAGATATATTCATTAAGATAGACAATAACTAACATATTTTAATCCATAAAAAGTGATTATACAAACATGTATACATTTGAAAGTCGTGTATACTATTTCCCTCTTAATGAATAAGTATGTGGATTTGGATTATAATTAGCATTTTTATTTCGTAAAGCTATTGAACGTGTAACACGAATATTATTATCAAGATTATCCTGTACACTTGTAGTCATAGAACTACTCATCTTTCTTGTTGTTGTCGTCGTCGTTGTTGTTGTTCCAAGATTGTGATCAACTTTAACTTTACCAAGGATTTTATTCTCATTTAATAATGGTACTGATTGATTGGTATGTTTAACTTGTGATTGAGATGATATACTTATCAATCTATTAACTGTATTATACTTTTTTTTCGTAGTTGTCATTGTTGCACACATCACCTTCTTTGATAATGTTCTTAATGCTGTTGACACTGAAGAACTTACTAAGGATATATTGATATTAGAATCTTCTATTAAATCATTAAAATTTACACTAATTGATTGAGTATTCAATGTTACTGTAGGTGATTCATTTTCATATAAAGTTTTTGTTGAATTTGATAAGTCAGATAATTGAGATTTACGCGTATTTCGTGTTGTTCGACGTAGTGACTTATTATTAGTTGTAAATGGTTCCGTATCACTTGGAAATTCAGATGTTGAACTTTGAATAGGCGGTTGTTCCGATTTCACTAAGACTACAAAGTGGAAAAATAAATATATACATATATATATTATCATTTTGACTATCTGAGATAGGCATGGTTTGACAGACTAGTATTGATACTGAGTGATGATTGCACCGCGGCCGAATTCGAACCAGCAACCACCGACTAAGCTACAGGGGTCCAACTGATGACTAGATTTTTTTAGTTCACTTCAATCATGGTAGTCGGACAACACGCTTGGTGATTAAAGTGAAATAAAAATCTGGTCAGCAGTCGAACCTCGTAACTCAGTTGGTAGAGCATCGAGCTGGAAATGTGGAGGTGTCTGGTCCCAATCCGGTGGCGGTGCAAATTTTCATTTCACCTTCAATCATCACCCAGTATCAATATACATATGTACAATGGAGGGAAATGAGTATAATGAAAATAAATTCAAGAAAAATTAACACAATATTTAGGAACAATAGCACTGATGTGAAAACTCATACTTGATTCAAATTCACTAAGGTTTTCAGACAGGAATAAACTAGGATAAGCTGTCCAACTTTTATAACTTAAAGTATACAAGATTGCAATGAAGTTAAGGCAACAAAAATGTACATAGAAAACGAAAATTAAAGCATCTTTCCAATAAACACTTTTTTGTGACTTTTGTGCATTTGTTAGGATATACTTCTAAATATATTTCCGTAGATGGGACTAATAAGAAGTTTAGTTTAAAATAGCGATTATAATTTTAAAGTAAATTTACATCAAAAAATTACATTTAATAAAGAACTCAAAGAAACTTGGAAGACGCTTAAATTCGGCTTGAAACTCTTGAACAATGTTCAACTTTAGTCCGACAAAACATTGAACTTCATTTCTACTAATGAACAAAAAACAAAACATACTTGGTGAAATACATCCTCAAAAACAAATGTTTATTACCATCCAATTACACTGAAATTACCATATGACGCGCAATTATCCTTTGGTGTTATCGATATGTAGTTACGCTTATTCCTGACTTATTTGACTCAGTAGATCCAGTTCCCACAACAGACCATCAGGGAGTCTATTCTGAAGACAGCTAGAACACATTGTCAGTTGGCAGATGAGTTCCTACGTGGATACCTTGATACTGCCGGTTATTCGTAATGTTATATTGATCTTAGTGACTAGCAGAGCAATCCAAAACACGCGTTTCGTCCTACTCGGGACTTATCAGCTGATCAACCCTGTATATCAACGGGAAATTACAAGTATCATTACAACAAATGGCACCCGTTGCACAAGAGGTGGCTATCGTGCCCCAATGGTTTAGTGGATAACACTCTGGAATTTGAAGTGAAGTACGGGTTTCGAGCCTCAGTGGGGACAACATCACTCACTGAGGTGCAGATAACCCAGCTGGTGAGTCCCAAGTAGGGCGAAACGCGCGTCGTGGACTTCTCTGCTAGTCACTAAGATCAATATGACATCGTGATGCACTTATGCGCAAAAACAGTGAAATGAAAATAATTCACTCAAGTAGGGTTTTAACCATCAAATGGAATGAATGAATAAGTCATATCCTTAAAATTTAAAGGGAAGATAGTTCAAATCACGTCTTATTTATCTTAACTCTTTTAGTATCATATGGCGAATGAATGACTTCTGATTGTAAAAAAAGGCTTCCAAATACATCATCGAATTTCGTGAAAGACAATGTCGAATTAGACTAGCAAAATGATTATGTTAAAACTGTTGAAATTACATTTTATGGTTTAAAACTATAAGGTGCAGAACAGGAGATATTTGAACTTCTGGAAAACAGACCAGCTACCTTACAATAATAACTTCCAATGTAAGATAGAAGTCTGTTTTATCAAGTATGACACTTGTACGATTATCTCTAATGATCACCTCAAGAACAGAGCCTCGTCTCATACTGACATATGTGCAACTGCCCTAAATCAGTGTTTTCCAAACAGCATATGTGATTCATAACTAAGTACAAGAACCTATAGGTCAATGTTGAAGTTTGACTAGAGGATGCTGGCGTTTAGTAAAACTACCAACAAAGAGAAAGACTGAATAATAAATACTACGGGACGACTAACAGTGCTGGAGAAAATCATAGAGAACCATCCAAACAAAGGTTCATTGTTATGCTAATCACGCAAGAATAATCATATAAGTCGTGGAAAAGTGACGCATGAGAAAAATACATCTCTTAATCACTTTTCATTTTATAAAAAAGCTGCTGTATAAGTATATCACTTTATTTACGTCTCTACAATTAAGTTGCAGTTGTCAGACCGTAGAACAAAGTAAGCCATCACCAAAACGTGTCAAAACGAATTCGGCTACCCAGTATTATCCCATTCTTGTTGTCAATATACTTCCGAAATAATACTTTCATAAACTAGCTACTGAACTGAAAATTCTAGTACACCGAAATTGCATTGAAGAAAATGTTTGACAAAGGTTATGGGAAAACGCAATTTTACAACCCTGTTAAAGAGGATAAGGAAAGAAATTAGAATATCTTCCTTGACAGCTTGCTGCAAATCACATCATAAAGGATTGATTACATAAATGTCTAGTACAGTTATACAAAATACAGTCAGAATAAGACGTAGTGTTAGTGAGTAACACTTTAAGTTGCTAAGCTTCACATCAGGGCATCTAGGTAGAGGAAAACCAAGATGAAAAATAACGTCACATCGTACGATGATTAAGATTAAAATAATATGAGGATGTACTTGCACCACGGAAGTCGATTCTCGAACATAACACCTAATCCCCGATCATTGGTTTCGATTTTCCCATGGACCTCAACCAGCAAGTCTGGGCTTGCCTACATGGCTCAGATCAATAGTTACAGACTTCACGCACTCATTCTATGTCTTAATCTCATCATCTCTTTTCAACCCAAACCTATTTTAGCTAATATTGTGGAACAAGACAAACAGTAACTATGCATGCGCAGCACATCTTACAGCCAATGTATGTTTACAACCTCATCAAATGATTTACACCGTCTGCCATAAACTCCTTGCCTGACTTCTGCATAGCTGGTGTGGTGGTACCACGACACATAACTATGCTAAAAAGGTAACGCCAATCGAACACCTGGGGCCTACTCATGTCTTCTATTTTTAATATCCGTGTTTCACAGCCGTATGATAAAACGGTGCGAAGTGCGTCGTTTTAAACTTGACTCTTAAAGAGCGATTGAATATTACAGCGATGCCACAGATGGCGTCAGTTTTTAAAAGTCAATCATACCTATTTTATAAGTGCATAGATGCCATCGGTCTCTGACCCATGACTGATGATCTGACTTCCCATGTAGGTCAAGTGGTCAGTGTGTTCAACCACTTCCCTATCTATTGTCAGACGGAGTACCAACGCAGAGCAGTCCTGGGGCAGACAAACTGCCACTCGATATGCTGAGAAAACACATCTTTCCAGGAACTTCACGTGACAAGGTTATGTCATCCGCAAAACTCCAAGTTTACTTAGGAGTCTCTGGTGATAAGGCAAATCCCTGTGGTCAGACGAAGAGGGGAAGTCCTTCATAGTCACGTTTACGACAAAACTGAATAAGAATGGAGGGGGTGGACAACCTTGACGGACACCACTCGACATGCACAACTAACATTTCCATGAGTGTTTTCATACAGCATTTTCAACAGCGTGATGTACTTATCTAGAACTTCTTTCAGGCGGAGACGCTGGCGTTAGACCTTATGGTCGACGGAGTCAAATGCAGTATTCAGGTAAAGGAATAAAGCTAGTGTCGGGCGTCGATAAGTACACCTTTTCGAGAACCTGACAGACGGTAAGTATCTGGTCAACACTCACACGACCAGGTCTGAAACCTGCCTAGCTTCTTCCGGTTTGTTGTTTACGAGCTTCATTTAGACGTAGGATCGTGGATACTAAGTTCGTCAGACTTATTTATTTGTGCTTGTCAGTGACTGAGATACCAGAGGGGGTCATATCTCATTGGTACAGGCAATAATCGTCAACCACCGTCTTTGAATACCTTTTACGCTTGCCCACTAGCGTCAGTTCATGAAGTCAGTAACTGCTGATCTGAGCCGTGTAGGTAAGCGTAGACTTCCTGGCTGGGGTTTATGAGATAACCGAAATGCGTGGTTGGACAGTAGGTGATATGTCTGAGAATCGATCTACGCAGTGCAAGTGCATCGTTATACAGAGTCCCTTTATTTTTTATCGCTTTTTCGTCTCGCTCCACAACTTTCTATAATTTCGACTGATTTAATACCTTTTTCTTTATTTTTCAACTTGAGTTCTTTCTACCTCGATATGCTGATGTGAGGTGTGGCAACTTGCACCGTTACGCAGTAGTATAATGTTAAATGTTGACTCTGAGCGATTGGCTTGATTTGTTCGATTCTAAATGTGATGAAGCACATCTTTTGATGATAAAAGTAGAAAAACTGGCGGTACTCAAGAGATTTGTTACAAAAGGTGTAACAGCTAAGACATGCCCCTATTAGTTTGGGAGGTTGTTGATTTGTAGAGTCAAGAAATCAAGCCACTTGATTATGAAATGTTACATTTTGAGGGACTGACATCAGTCCGAAAACCACTTAGAACTTGGGAGGACTGGAAAACAGCTACTTCATCCTGGTATAGGACTCCTTAGCAGTATGCATCCACGACCCCGTCCCTCCAGGAATCGGACTTAGGACCTTCCGGTTTCATGGCGAACGCGTTAACCATCCAGCTATTAGGTCGCAATCCAACGGTTTACAGTTTCCTATTTCTTTTAATTGATGATATAGCGCGACTATCATCGAAGGTCTTCAGTTAGCGTTCGCTTCACTTCCAACTGGTTGACCCAGCAAGTCACAGCTTCTCATTAGAACTTCGGGATACATAACTCAAAGCATGTTACTAAATGTTAAATTATTTATTCAGAAAATTAAATAAACTATAATATATTTATTGCCTCTGAAGTGACTCATTTTAAAACATAAAGTTTTCATAAAGTTTGTTGTATGAATACAGAAATCAAATTACCTGGGCGCATATCGACGTCATTCAACCAACTCTTATCAAACCAAAACTTTGTAGTCCGATCTATGTAGTGAATAAACATGTACAAGTGCCGATGAACTATAGCACGCCGACACAATGTTAACTCCATACCATTCAGTAATGTTGGAAGGATAGCTAGTTAAAGCAAATAGTAAAAGTTTTCACTATTGGAATCCAAATAGATAAAATTAATTATGCGATTACTATATATGCATATAATGGATACACAATTACTTATTCTTGCTTCATAATGAAGTACATTTGAGATTCACCTCCAATTTCTTTGTGTACTTTAAATACAAACAAGAGATCAGGGTAAGATTCAACCAACCAACCATCATTACACAACAGGTATGTAACTTACCAACAAAGAATAGATTTCATGTTAGAAATATCCTGTAGCTTTGCCATGAAAGTTTTACATGTTTATTGATTTTCATCATACGTTTGCATATGGTACTTTTCGCCTTCACTGAACATTAGTTTTGCACTTGGTAATTATAATTTTAATAAATTAACCATCTTTTAGTTGGATAAGATCAACATTATGAAGCTTGTAAACTTGTTCTCGAAGCAAATTTTTGCTTCCAGTAACCACACTTCACAGTAGTACACAAAGAACAGGTGCACAGAAAAAGTGACATAAAAGTAAACAAACTGGTGCGATACAATAAGCAATTTGAAGATAAAGGCTAGTGCAAATATTTAAGCTTTAGAAGACATCAAAGAGTGAATACATCTGCTCCACTATTATCCATTTTCAGCCACGTCACTAACAGTCCTCAACCACTGATGCCTATTGTCTCGGGGACTTCAATCAATCAGTCTACATCTTCTCACAAGACTCAGGTCGAAAGTAAGAGACTTCATCAACTGTTGCCATCTCTTCATCTGACAGCAAAGAACCCTCTAACAATCTACTTCAACTCCTCCAGCATAACATATCGAGGTAGGTGGTGGATCGGCATACGCAAGACACTTCATTCGATGAAGGTTCATAGCCTAATTAATCGACTTGCCCATCTCGTCTAGTACCCTTCACTTGATCTTCACATTGCTCACACAGTGATTCCACCATATGCAACCAACGCTACGAAGACATATATGATCAAAACCCTGTAACCGCTTCATGTCATCTACTCTTAACCGTCATCTAAAAACTTTTGAACTTTTACCACGGTCAGCATTTTATTTCCCTAGATTTTTCACAGACTATTTCTTCACTCACTGATTAACAGTACTTATAATATGTCACTGATTTTTCTTTCTAAATACAGTCTAAAACTACGTAAGCCATTCCATAAGTGTTCGGTAGTATTTTTATTTTTGGTTGAAGCGATAAACGTTTTTATGATAACTTGCATTTTTCCTCTCGTTTGAGTTTGTCCACAGTGGTGAACTTGTTGATGGTTGCAATACTGTATCATAGTATACTGATTGAGTTATATTTGACCTGACTTACTGACTGCAGCTGGGAAAGTATTGACAACAAACTACTCAACATTACCCAGGCTAACTGCTGAAGTGTGAGAAAAAAACCGTCTTCAGCTCTATCGTTAAACATTTCGTAGACTCTAGGCATCTGGTTTTTTTTGGGAACCTGGTTCAAAGTTCTCTACAAAGTTAAACCAAACCGTTCAAAAAGGGGTGAGGATTATACACTTATAGAAATTCACAGCTTCAAACTTCAATTGTTTATTCAAAAGCAACATGTAAAAACACTTTCTGTACCATAGTCTTAATCAGGTAATAATCACCTCTGATAATTTACTTGGTTGTGGCTAGCAGAGGAATCCAGGACGCGCGTTTTGTCCTATTTGGGACTTATTTATTGATATTAATTTGCAGATCTTATGACATATTTATTGATTTATTTGTACCAAATACCAAATCTTACTGTTCACTGTATTTTATAAAAACTATTGAGATTGTGTCTTGTGTTATAAAATATAATTTCATTTCAGACATACGCTTATTGATTAAGTTTGACCTTTGACTGAAAAACACTCTGCAACATTCTATCATTTTAGTTATACATTAACGAATATACAGCTGTGTAAATGAGTTGGTGAAAAGATGATTAACTTTGCTGTAACTTGTATTCATCTCGGAATCCAAGATGCGCGTTTCGTCCTCTCTGGGACTCATCAGTTGGAAGCACCTGCAACCTAGTGAGTGGTGTTATTTCCACTGAGATTGAAACCAAGTACCCATCGCTTCAAACACTAAAACATTATCCAATACGTCAATGGGACACAAGAGCCCCCATTTAAGGAACGGGTATCATTTGTTGTTATTTGATACTTCTAATTTCCCGTTACTAAATAGAGTCGAATTGCTAGAGCTCTGTAAACTCTTGTTTGTTTTTTGATCGCAAATTAATTAAAACTGTGGAAATTTTCTCAGTATCGCCAGTAGAATACATTTTCAACTACTTATCTGCAATATTATTATCAGTTCAACTCCAGATCTTATCGCTTGCTGTAGATTGAGTTCCTGGTAAATTAAACACTGAAGTCCAGTTTGAAAATCTTCTTAATCCAGCATATGATCTAACTGTTCCATCTTTAAAACATCTAAAACGACTAAGTTACTTCACAGAAAACCATATCAGTCAGCTAAACTGATTGAAACATAATAAAGGGATCATAAATAGTAAAATACCAAGCGAAATAAGGGAAATGAAAAAAGCATAAGACCAAAATCAGAAGATATAGGCTACACTACTCATCAACATTTATTACCTAAATATAAATGGAGCAAATGATACTTAGATACAAAACCCTTTAGTACATGTAACTATAATTTATTCAACCGGTTAAATGCACTAAAAGTAACTTACTAAATAATCTTAAAAGGAAATATGGAGGATAATTTAAACAAGGTAATTTAGGATTTTTTAATGCTTCACAATTTGGAAGTAGCTCATATTGGGGCGAAGAGAATCGAAAAGTAGAATGAATATCAGTTGGTCCATGAGGAAAATTTTCACCGAATACTCTACCACCTTCATACAATTGACTATTTAAGAGATTAAAAAGGAAAGTATACGTAAAAGAACGTTATATACAAAGTAATAAATATGAGAACAGAAAAATTATTTTCTTTGCTCTATCATAACATTAATTACGGTTCCCGTAGACAACACACCAGTTATATCAGAGAGAACGAGTTAAACTGATGAAATCATTAGTGTTAATGAATCAGCTAGATCGTAAATTACTCAAATAGAACTCATCGGGCTTTAGAAGTGAACTTTCAGGAAATGAGGTCATAGTCTGAACATTCTATCCACCTACTTTAATGTGTGATATATACCCGTCTGGATATGAAAGAACAACAAGTATTTTAGTGAAGGATCTCTTTCCAGCAATTTCATTTTCAAAGTTGTACAGTGGCAAATCTATACATTTTCCTTCTAGTGTAAGGATTTGATGGTTAAAAACGGTTTGTCAAGTATGGCATATACCCCTTCTTCTTCTTATTTATTTTTGTCTCCTCTACCCCTCCCCCCTCTTTTCTTTTCATTTTCTTACTTTGACACGATCCATCTCCTAAGTAATTTGCTACTCATTCTTGTTGCTAGGCTCTGCTTGAACACAATTCAGTTCCCAATTATGTCGTTATGTTACGAAACCTCTTATCTAAACTTATTTTGATTAATATTCGCTACTCATCAGCTTTTGGTTTTTCGACTTTAATGACAGCTCATTTATTGACACTAATTGTATTTCCTGCCATGCTAGACAAACCGTTTTTAACTATCACATCCTTACACTGGGAAAAAAATGTATAAATTTGTGGTTGTACAGTTTTGAAAATGAAATAGCTGAAAAGAGACTATTCGTTGAAATTTACTTGTTCTTCTTGCATCTACTTTAGTCTGGGCAAACAGGGACTATCATAAACCCTCATACAATCAGTGCTTCTCATAACTAAAAAAGCACCAATCTCAGTTACATTAGTGCACTACTTTTTTATTTCACTGAGTTACACGTTTAAAAATCATATGTTGAAATAATGGATGTTCAGCAAACACTGAATACCTTCGATATATTTTACTGCTATCATATTTATTTACTTCACATTCCATTTAGAAAACGAAACAAAAATCATTGGTGACTAGCCTCGAGAGGTGATTCCTGAAGTTCCAATGAGAAGTCATGACCGGTGGAGTCAACCAAGGTGTACGTTAGGACAGTTACTCAACGATAACATTGGATGTAGGTTGCGCTATATTGGAATTGACAGAAGTAGGGAATATGGACCACTGGATTCTGACCCAGTGGCTCAATGATAATATGCTAACCACAGATCCTGAAAGTCTTGGGTTCGACCCATGGCGTGGCGGGGTTATGGGTGCGCACTGCTGAGGAGTCCCACACTAGGACGAAACAGCTGTTCAGTGCTCCAGATCTCCAGTGTTCCCCAACTGGTGTCATTCCATGATGAATTTCAACCTACAATCGATTGTTTCTCTCAATTTTAAACACAAAGTGGGTGAAATATAGACACCAAGAAATGTGTCACACAATGTAGTGTGATCTCTCCATAGGTAAAAAAAGGTTCGACTGACATTTGCCAAATCACACTACATGGGTCACCATCGCCGTGACATCCAGTTTCTCATTCAGAGTCGAGTGTGACATGACGCAGTTCATGCTATTTTACGATATAGCTGTGAAACATGGCTGTTAAAGGTAGACAACACGAGGAGGCTTCAGGTGTTCGACTACAGTAAACTTCGTGGTGTAGTTCGTGTGACATGGTGCCACCACATCAGTTATGCAGAAGTCAGGCACACAGTTTGTGGCAGACAGTGTGAATTGTTTGATGAGGTTGTGAACCCATACTGACTCGGATAGTTGCGTGATGCGTTACGCATATCTAGTCACCGTCTGTCTTGTTTCACGATCTTGGTCAAAGTAGGCTTAGGTGGTAAAGGAGTTAGTGGTGGCCGAACTAAACATGGAATCACTGCCTGAATTCTGTGATTGTTGACCTGAGCCGCATAAGTAATTGTAGACTTTGCCGTCAGAGTCCGCCTGACAACCAAAATCTTTTGGGTAAAGATTACATGGCTCAGTGGCGCAGATGCATCCACGCACAACTTTCCTTTTATCCGGCATACCGAATTTCACTATCATTTTATTCCTACTTGTTTTCTTTCGACGACTATCCATTACTTTGACTACTTTTATTCTTGTTTCTTTGTCTTTTAGCTTGGGTTCCCCTATCTTGATATTTTAGTGAGGTGTAAACGTTTGAACCGTTACGCAGTAATGCCAGATACTACGGTGATGTTGACTGACTGCTGTAATTTGACAACACTGTGAACCTAATAAAGAATAGATATGGGACTTAAAAGGCAAAACAGTAACCAGACCGTCAGTTCCTAACAATTATTCCCTGATAGTTCGGATCGTTTCAAGACCGTACGTCAATGACGGAGATCATGACATCCAGTCCTTGTGTTAAGCATACTAACTTTTAGTTTCTGGGTTGGAATCCAATGATCAGCAACTTTTAACTTCAATCAATCAAGTCAAAAGTAGGGACCGGTGCCCATAGGTGATAGTGTATGGTAACGGCGTCATACTAGATGGTATCGTTTAATTCCTAAAATGACGTGTGGCTTATATCTTTAGTGCCCAATTTTACATGTGATTGTAGATTAGCATCAATAGCTTTTTCCCTAATTTCATTTCGGGATAAAAATTTTCTTTTTCCCTCAAAAAAGTAATTACATTTGAAATGAGTCTTTTATCGTACTTACTTATTTACTGAACGTGATTTTTCACTGGGAAGCAGGAGATAATTTCTTAGAGTAAAATCAAACAATATACGCAGACTGGAACAAACCTCAGCACAAATCAATCGATTCTGATCCGTTTGAGAGTATAATGGATTCATAATGCGTGAAGCACGATCTGAAACAAGTTCTTAAAGAGAATTGAGAATAAGGGGGCGGGGATATTTGATTTGGATACAAATAAAGAAGAAATGGAAGACTGACATTAAAACAATATATGAAGTGATCTAATCGATATAATTGAAGGCATCAGAAAATGAATCATTACCGATGATTCTCTCTGGGTTTTTTTGCAACTGTAAGAAATAGGTATAGCGCAGTTAGTACCTCTGAGGTGTAGGACTCCGTATTAATTTTTCAGGATATAGATAGAGACAAGACACAGTTGAATTATACTTTAGCGAAAGCAGGTTATGCAGAAATACAATATGATGCGATTTTAATTTCTGCTGAGTTATGTAACCACAGTATGCCTTGTACTTGGAAATAAGGTGACTGACCAGATTCAAAAAATGACAAAAGTTTCAAGGGTGCAGCAATAAGGCTAGAAAATAATCTATCTATACTCCAACCATCGACCTCAATAGAGTGTAAACTGGGCAAACTTGGACCTAGAACCTCAAAATTGATGACAACAGAATGAGGAAGGTATGTGCCATACAGGGGAAGTTACCATATTAAAAAACGTGCATTAAATATGCAGTAAATTGCATGAGGAAATTTAGGAAGTATATTTAGCCTCCAGCCTAATAGAGTTCTGTTATATTGAATAATTTGTTGACTGACAAATTTAAGTTGGTCTTCAGTGTGATGGGTTTATGTAATCCCATTACGTCTATAGACAATGAAATCAATGACACAGTTAAGTAACTCTAGATTATTATTTAATAGTCTCTGAGCTTTGGTATTTGATCGTGAACATCCTATAACACAATTAGGTAGAAACTGTTGTTACTTAGCTTAGTTATAAATAATTGAGGGATGTCTAAGCCGTGTAAATGTTTACATAGTATTTTTGTTAACCTTGTAATAACCAAAACAAAAGAGATAAAATATAATGTTGAGGCCGGTTAACAGAAGACTTGAAGGAACTCAAATCATAAAGGAAGAGGAGAAAAACAAGGGAACTTAATTTCTAGATACCCCTAGCGTCAAAAAGTACAAGAAAATCCTAGAGACTCAAAATGTATAGAAAAACCAAATAAACATATCCAGTTCTGTATGAAGGCAGTTTCCACAAACAACGAATCATTTTAGCACATAGCATTGTTTAAATTGAACTAAAACTAGTTGAACTGTATTCGTACTAGTGATTATTTACTCCACTTCAACAAGATAATAAATATTTGTGGCTCTAGTTGTAAATCTCCGGGTAGTTTCATTGCTTTAAGAGTTTGAGATCTCTTGGACAGTGCTTTAGATGTCAATCTAGGGGTCATTTTCAGTTCTGTTTTACAACCATTTCAATTCACAAAAAAGCGTCTATCGACAGAATGAAGACTAAAGTGATCATCTCAACTCATTTAAAGAATTACTCCACCCAATATTAAAAATGTTCCGGGAACTGTCAGCTGACTGTTTAGCCTGGTTAGAAATGAAGTGGCATATAAACCAAAAAAATTACTGTAGAATAGTTCTTATTGAAGATTAAGGACCAAGATATCGAAGCAATGCAAGACAGTGACAAAGTCAAGTACAAAGATTCTTAAATCCGTTACATTGGTTAAATCAGTATGCATATAACTCGCATGATACAACCGGACGATGTAGCAAACAATATGAAGTTTCCCGTTCTTCTCTTCCATATCTCACTGTATTATTAACAATGTCAAATAAGAGTATTACTTCCTTCAAATACACATGTACATAAAATCGTCATGAGACAGCAACTCATATAGCTCTCAAAGCTTAATTATTGATAGGATTCTATCGATCAAGTGTGAAATGTGATTAGTAAGCTGACACACATATACATCTAGATATATTTTGACTGAATGACTTTGATTAACAATCGGGAAATGAGAGCTACATTTATTATCCAACTAGCAACCAGTTTATGAATGTAATCTAGCATTATAAAGGGCTAGTCACGGTTTGAATAACTTAATGGTAAGACCTGTGACTTCAGTCCTAAGTGACTCAGATTACAATCCCTATAAGAATATAAAGTTCTTCAGCATTTTAAGCGTACGTCGCCAATGCGTGTCAACACACACGAAACCAAGACAAGGCTTTTCATAGACAGATTTCAAATAGCTAGAAATATTCAACTTGAATGCAGTAAGTCAACAATTCATACAGAGATACATGTCTTGCCGAATACAACTATAGTAATTTGAGATGAATAATCTCCAAAGAGGGGATATTAACTTGACTAAATGTTTACTCACCACTTGAGGAACTGCATGAGCCAAGTAAAGAAATTATATCCAATCCACTATAGGGAAACCCGTCAACATATTTCTGAAGAAGTTGAAGAACAGAACACCAATAACGGAATGTCTTAGACACATCTTTCCCCAAATCGCTAGCATCCGTATGTGATTTCAGTATATTTCGAAGATTTTGTGGGAGGTCTAAAGACACCATATAAGCTTTGTGTATCTGTTATAAATGATATTAATCCGCCTAAATCTACCTGAAGCTGTTCAAACTGTAATTGTGTTAATTCTTCTTGATCTAATGTCGATGCGATGAATTCATCCCAAACCGGCATGTTTTCTCCAAATGAAGGTGAACTGATAGGTGTCTTCTCCTTTTTATTATCACTTGAGACAGAACGCTGACAAGATTTGCGTGATTTCTTTCCTTTCCAAACACCAGGAACAGTATCCCAGTTAATATCATCGCCACTTAGAGCTGCACTTTCTAGAATCATGTCAATACGTTGTTTACGCCGGTATCTCCCACGTACCTAAAGAAATATATTAACAAAACAGAAACATTACATGTTGAGCAACTTCATCAATTTTCCTTTTCAGCGTTCTGTTGAATTCGTTATTTTCAAGTAGGAGATCTTCCGGAACTTCCCGATCCCACTTGCATTTCCAACCATGGAAATGAACGATATAATGAACAGTGTTTGTATTTTCCTGCGGAACTTGATCTATTATCTAAACAGGCATGGTATATTTAAGTCAGTATTACCTTAGCAAAGTAAATCAACTTGGCCTTGGTATTGTCAGGTTCGAAACACAGGAGCTTTTGGCCAATATCATAACGATGAGGACGATTATGCATGATATTATTGGTCTGGTATAGAAACCAATTTTAGAGTGGCTGCAAAAGAAAGAAATAATTTCATAAATTATATAAAGGTGAATGATCACTGAAAAAACTTCCAAAATGACTGGTTTACACAGTACTAACCGATATGGATTTACATAACTCCGACTACTTTCATGTAGAATGTCAGATCCATGTTTTGGATTTTTAAATAGACATTAGTAAATAATATTCATAAAACTACTGGCTACGAATAATTGGTTAAATGATATTCATATTTATTGCTGATAATGTGTTACTAGGAAAATCTGCAACACAACATGCCCTGAGGCTCAGGATCGGTAGCATAGACTGACCCTATTGTGATACCATTTGTTTGACGTTACTCTGCTCACTTAGTACCTTTATATTCTGGTTCTAATCATAATTGGTTGGCCAGTCGAGAGTAACCAATTTCATGTTGTCTGGTCCTGAGTGCTCACTGAGTTTCGTCAATTATTTTTGCAATGTGGCCACTAAACTAGGAGACTCACCATCGCCGTGCACTTTAATAGATGTTAGTCAGTTGAAAGTAATCAGCAGGAAGCCCTGGAACTAGGTGTTGAGCATGTTGGCACTCGTCAGAAAGACATATATGCAACCTTGAGGGAAATAGTGTCCCGCTCGAGATCCGTACCTGTGTCACCCAGCGCTGAAGTCAGAGACGTTACCAGAGCCATTAGGGCCGCGATCAACCTCCTGTAGGACTGGATTACGTAAAGCGATCGGTGGCTGCTCTTAACTATCATGCACTTTATACAGCTAACATTTTGCGATCATTTCGTTAGGCACTTGGCTTTCAATCAGTAAGTTAAGGTCCGAATGCCACAATACCTATCGGAGTTTCAACAGTCAGGTAGTACGCTGAGCCCCAAAAAAATGTAACTTATGTTCTAGTGCATTGATATCGATAAGATTGCTGAGTTTTATTACTATCATCATTAAAAGGATTATGCACATCGAGCTAAAAAAGCTATTATTCCTAGGTTACTTCAATTCTGGTCTGAACTACATGTTGGGGCTATGTAGACTGCCTGTTTGGGGTCCCCTGAGACAAAAGGAATCAGTGGTTGGGCAGTTTTTGTGATGGCGCAGCTGCATTCACTCCTTGACATCTTCCAAAGCTTGAATATTCACGTTCAGATTGTTTATTCTCTCGTAATGCTTCATCTTCTTTGATATCACTTTTTCATCTGGGCCACTGACAATGAGTCATATCACCTAGATCCTTCAACAGCTAGTTTATGTTCACACATGGACATAACCGGCTAGTCTGCATCTCCCTACATGCTTTGGACCAACGGACTATAACATAATGCAATGGTGCCATGTTTTGGTTTGGTCGCCCACGAGCCTTTTGCAGACTAAACCTACTTCACCTAACATTGTGCGATGATACAGTCGGTGACTACGCATGCGTAACACATCCCAGCCACCTCAGATGATGAAATTTCTTAACCTTACTAACTGACTTTCCTTTTCTTAAAACTACGCCTGACTGCATCTCTGACGCGGTGACACCACAACACATGGCCTATGCTACGTAGACAATGGTGGTCAAACACTGGGAGCCTTCGCATATCTTTTACCTTTAATGGCCATGTTTCACAGCTGTACAACAGAGCAGAGCGAACGGAGGTACAGTATAATCGACCCTTAATATGAAATCAGATGTTACAGAGGCTTCAAAATGGCGTCAGTTGGCGAAAACTGGAGAACCTTTTGCATTGGTGCCGGGAATTCGTCAGCTACTGCCCCACTAGGGCCGACCCAACTTCTTAAGCAAGTAAAGCGGTCAACGGGCCCAACTATTTCACTCCGTATTCTTAGACATTATGACGGAAGGCAAGAAACGGATCCCAAAAATTTACAGATTGCTGTTTAAGGTGCCCTGAAGACTACATTCTGACAGGGTCTTTATCTACCAGTGGTATGTCGTCTGCGTATTCTAGACACACTAAGGATTCTCCTGTGATAAGATCAACCCCTGAGTAGTCAGACTGGTGGGAGACCTCTATAATTAAGTTGGATAGGCATTAAGAAAGTGGAGATCCTTGAGGCATACCACTAGATTTACGAACTCATCTGATAACTCACCATAGGCTCTGATACGCCTGTGGCTGTTCGAGTACAGAGCCTTAGACAGCGTACTTACTCGTTACTTCTTTCAGTTAGAGACACTGTCATAAGATCTCTTAATCGACGGAGTTGAATGACACCCTCGGATTGATAAATACAGCTAGCGTTGGAAGTCGGTAAGTGTGACTGTATTTCAGAACCCGACAGAGAGTGAATGTCTGGTCGACACAGCTACGATCAGGTCTTAAACCTAAATGACTTTCTCAAGTTTTCTGTCCGGAAACTCCACTTAAATGTCGAGTGATAATTGAACCTAGGATCTTAAACACAATGTTCATCAGGCTTACTTCTCTGTGGTTATCACAAGAAGACTTCTCACCTTTCTTTACAACTGGGATAATCAGTGATTGAGACCAGTTAGAAGGGATCATATTTGACTCCCACATACTAATTAACAATTTATTTAATTTGACCGGTAACTCTCTGTCGTCGTCGTTAAATACCTACGATACTAGTCTGTCCAGCTCTTCCTCGTTTCGGATTTCATACAGCTTTCTCAACTTTTGAAAGTGATGGGGGTTCATATCTTTATGTTTCATTCAGAATCCGACTGGATAGTGGACAACGGAATAGTAGCTGGAGGTCACCTGAACTGTTTCTTGAAGTGTTTCATCGTTCCAGTAGTATGCCCTGTGAGTGAATAAGAGACCCATCAATTCGCAGGGGTTATTGTATATCTGATTTTCATGGAAACTATGATGTTCTATGGGTAATTTTTCTGATAAATATGTCCCATGATGCCAGAATAGCAGCTTATTTACTCATTCAATCATAGTTAATAGTATCCCGTAACTTGACAAGTGAAATAGCACTGTGGGGACTTTAAGAAATCCCAATACACAACAATATCTATTTCCCGTCTTTGTTTACATAACCGTCAAATTTAGCCTAAAAGAACTGACACATGAAGTTTACTGAAGTCCATTCAACCCATAAAAACTAAAAACTACAGGCTTAGTTAATGTATTAGTTGAGTTTAATGAACAGGAGACACAGTTGAAGATGCTTCTTGTTTGCTAATTTTCTTCAAGGAAATTCTTAAGCTCAGATGAACTGCAGGTCCAAATATACTTGTGTGCAACATAAAAAGATTCCTCCAAAACAACATGATCAAGTATGAGGAGCATTTAAGGAAGAAATAGTATAACGAAGAAGCATTACGAAGATTAGGATCCCTAGGTTGGGAAAACCATGATGACGGCTAAAAGATTAAGAAACAGTAGTGTGTGTCAAACTAATGCTGAGGAAAGAACGTACTCCGGCTGGTTCAGAGTACAGAGAATAGAGAGAAATTTACACGTACGCTGACACAACTTATGCAACTTTAATTAACAATGGTAAATGGTCAAAGTCGACGATATAGTGAAGGCAGTGATGACAGGTAGTAGTAAGTGGCTTTTTAGACTTATTATAGCAATCATTATGAAAGGCAACTCAAGAACTTCAATAACGAAGACTGAAGGCTGGGACGTCATCTGATATATTATGAATTATGGGAATGCGATGGCACTTATCCTGAAAAAGATTAGCATTACTTCCAGTTTGATGTAGGAACGGAGTTAAGGATTCTAACTGACTCAAAAAGGAGTTGGAAACAGTCAGCGCATCTGGGGCCTTTTCTGAAATTATGGATGCATCCAAAAGCATTGTTGCACAGTTTGAACACAATAAGGAGTGGAAGTAACTTAAATAAAGGCTGAAAGAGTCCACTGACTGATGGAAAACGCAGTAAATATGGGTAACAGTAAAACATCAGACCGGATTTATGCGGAGGGCTATCAGCTACAGAGGGAGCACTAAACAGCTTTGGAATGGAAAGATCTGTCGTGAGCGCATCATTTTGGCGAGCAAGGCTAGTCATGGAAACTAACAAGGCTGCAGTACTCCTCAATAATCTTTTACATATAAATACCTGATAATACCGGCCGCAGCCATTTATTTCTCATCGAGTGAAATAATTTTGCCAAATAGTTGTTTCTTGTGTGGTAAACAGTATGGCTGCGCACTTTCATTTGTTTATTTACTGGTTTCGACCGTGTTCCTGGGGCCAACCCTCTTTCCCTGATCCTAAATCAAATTTCTGTCAACTGATTCTCATTTTTTTATGCTGTGGCAAGGTGCGATAAATTGAACAAATACAATTAGATGTAAGGATTTCCTTTGATTTTCTCAAATCTGCAATGGTAACTCAGAAACATGACGGAGTAACAGGGGTCCAAAATATTAGAAGAATACAAAAATAACAACATATTAGCTGAGTAATTTGCAAACCTTAACGACACACCGGTGTGTCAACTGCAGGCATGCTTAGTGGTTATCAGAACTAAGTTTGGCCAGCGAATCCACAACCACATGAATTATTATCAGTTATGTCCAAATTACTGGGAGTGAGTCAAGTACTCAGAGGGATAAAAATGCGGTAAATATATTAGAGACATCTCAGGTCTCACAAAATTATAACAACCTAATTAAGTTACAAGCAAGCAACGGCAGCTTTAAAACTCGCGGCTAGGAATCCAATGTACAATCATGTTTTGATCAACACGTTTTGAAGAAAATATACGTTGTCCATAGTAATAAACCCCAATAAATAGCGTGACGTTACGAATGGCTGAGGATAGGGAAGGAAGACGGGAGATTTATAGTTGCGCTGATTGAAATTGAGGTAATGATATTAATTTTAGTGTGGTGATTTGAGAGGTAAGACGTCCGATAGGAAAGCATACGATTTGGTCGAGTTTGTGATGGTAGTAGCAGTTCGAGAGGATCAACTTGAAGTCACCTGGGCTTGAATGCTGCGAAATCAGCTGATTGTTTTGAACTAACCAGTTTGGATGAGAACAGCCGTGCAGCCATCCAGACTTTTCTTGAAGCTCTCGGTAGATGGAGCGGTTGCGACCGCGGTGGGTAATGAGTTCTTGTGGTCCTAAACTTGAATACTGGAAAAGTATGAATGCACATGAGGTATGGCTGGTGAACGATAGATTCCTTTCGGGTTAATGCGAGGATTGCCTAGTTGATTGTTTGTAAAATTCTACTGTTCATGTGATTTGGATTTCTTGGCATTTTGTGGGCCGTTACCAGTCGTCACACAACTTATAACAGCCAAGGTGGCTCAGGTTAACGTCCCCTAGCGTCTCTTCGCAGCGTTTTTGCCGCGCTCCTGTGGCGTCCTTCGTGGCTTGTTTTTAAGCCTACTTCAGGTGGTTCGCATCTCCTTTAACTTGTGATGCAGTGGAGTTTTGAACTTCTGATTGAGGTTATATATAAGTCTTGTGTGACTTCAGAAGGAATTTCGAGGAGAAGCCATCTATCTGGCAGCGTATAGTGTCGCTCTGTGTAGGCTTCGGAGACTTCTCCTGAACAACTGGAACTGGTGTCTGATTTCTTTTTTAGTAATAGTCCAATGCCTTTCTTAATGATCACGTGGGAAACCTGCGCATCACAGAGAGAGGAGGATTCTTTCTGTGAGTCAGGAGTCCATCCAGCATATATCCAGGCTAAACGCCCTCCCAACAACATATACCAGAATGAGATATCAATAGGAAGCAAACGCTTGTTGATAAGCGAGCTGTCCCGCCTAATAGAATTAGATGTCTTAGATCCACTTATTATGCTACCAATACAAACCAATGGGTTGCCTCATTTCACTTGTAACGCAAACTACACATCACCTATTACCACACTATGTGAAGACGCATGTAACGGGACATGTATAACTGACATCATGGGTAAGTTCATCAGTCATAGAAATCTATTGACATTGCTGCTCATCAACGCACGTCGCCTACGTAAGAAAATGACTGCCCTTAGAACAACGGTTCTAATTACCATACCGACAACACTACTTATAACTGAATCGTGGTGTCCATCTGGCAACCTGGATGTAGATTTATACATAAATAGATACACTCTGTTGCACTAACCGAGGTCAAAGGCATGGCGGTAGCTGTTTCATTCAAGTGTGTAACCACGTTACAGCAAATAAGTCTGAAGACAACATACTAAATGTGATACCTGGCTCACTGTGGGTCACCTTACACGGCGATCAATACGAAATGCTTGTGGGTTCCGTAAGTCACACACCATGTCAAGAGCGGAAATGGATGCACTTCTAGCTAAATCGTTTGCACGTGTTTCCTCATACAGTGTAATTTTCAAATTGATCGCTGGTGACTTCGATCTCCCCGTAGTCAACTGAATAGCTGGTTGTGGTCCACAGCGCTTCGATGAGACACTTGATGTGATAGGTATCTACGGCTGGAAGCGATATGCCCACGCACCTACTAGTAGTGGGATGTTGGACTTAGTATTTTGTCGTGACATCGCCCCACTAACTACTTACGTCAGTTGCAAATTTTCACATGGTGATCACAGAATGGTATCCGGTCGCTTACCCATCCTAACACTAAATACGTGTAGCGAGCGAGCTTCACGGACTGCTGAATATCGTAGCTATAGAGATACGGGTTATAAACTGCTCACAGAGCTTCTTGGGTTCTCCACTCGTGGCGACTATTTTACTACTAACTCACTGACTACCACAGTATCCCCTTCTAATTGGGACGTCACGTCACGTCTGGATGCTGTTGCTCCTGTGAAAACAGTGAACCGCTCAGAATACATTCCTTCCGCATACCGCAAAAAGCTCAGGTGGCTGTGGAATCTGTACCACTCCACTAAAGATGTCCCCTGGCTGCATGCAATTCATGATACCCTGGAGTCAGTCAAAGGCCTACGTACACAAAAAGCCCAAAATGAGGAGTTAGGAACCTTTTGAACCAGCTCCAAGATATAAGGTTTAACATCACTTCTGAAAAAACGCCTTCAAACAGTGCTTGTTCCATAACTAGGTGGTCTGCAACAACACAGTCACGGTTTGTTAACCATTTGGCAATCAGGTTCAGAAGTTCGGTTGAGAAACATGAATTTCTTGGGGATATCATACAACTCTTCATCGGCCATCTCTTGACTGTGGTATTCACTAGCAAAACCACAGCTAAAGCCATCAGAAGCCTAAGACCTACAAAAGGAATGGGAATAGGCGGTCTCGATTCAATACCCCTAAGGAACAGTCGATGGGATATCCCCCTGATTCTGCTTAAACTGTTCACTCTCTCGATGGAAATTGGAACGTATCCTACTGAATGAAAAACTAGCCTTGTTATTCTGCACTAAGAATCTGGAGTTAAGATTAGTGTCAGCAACTACAGATAGATCAGTATAACTGTGGTCCCTCGGCGAATCATGGAGAAAGCTGTGAAAGACTGTGTTCGAACACTTACTTGCAGGGGATTTTATAACGAAGTCTCATCATGCGCTCCTGAAAAGTAAATCATGCATTACTTGTCATTTCAACTTCTTCAACGTCATCACAGTAGTTGCGAGGCACGCAAAATAGTCCACCTTCTGTATTTCGATATATCGAAGGCATTTAACGTGGTTTCACAGTATGTACTATTCGGAAGGTTACGTGCAACAGGTATCAACGGCTCTCTACCGAGCCGGCTCTAAATCGCATTCGTCAGTGTGCACCAAGCCATCAAAACCTTATGACGAAGGCACACACCCCAAGGTCATGACTGCACTGCCTGCCCCACCTTCAAGAATATTGGAAGACTTAAGCAATAGTCGGATAATTCCCGATTTCGAACTGAGCCTGCTTCAGCATACCTTTTATATGCCACGAACAACGATATCTAATGCATAGTTTAACATTGTACATGATAGTCATTTCTCATTACCATAATGATTCAACCCGTAAACTGGTTTGTATTCATGTAACCTATGTTGTATAAAATGTGTGTATATATATCATATTATTATATTATATTTCTCAGTAATGGCAATCAAATAACTGAAATCAACTCAATTTTACCCACTCCGAGATACATCGCAAGTGGAGTTGTGTAAGACAGCGTTCTCGGACATCTTCTGTTCACTGTGTACGTTAACAGCGTTTGCAGTCACTTTGCCACAGACGAATTAAAATCCGTTTACTCTTGTTATAGCCATGGACCAAGTGGCACTATGACTGCTATTCAACATGAACTAAAAAGGTTTCTTCTTGGTGTACTGATACCCTTCAACAGTTCACCATCAACAAACGCGGATGGATCTGCATTGGTAACAGTAGCCTTGACTTGAAATTTGAAGTGTCTGGATAACAGCTACCGAAAGTCAGTTCTGTCTTGGACCTAAGTTGTAGATATTTCAGTAACTTGATTTTCCCCGAACAAGCAGTGTATAGCAAACCTAAGTCATGTAGACTCCTAGGATGTATCATTCGTGACTTTTATAGTACTGAATCAAGGGTTCTGCTCTACAAAGTATGCATGTGTTCAACTCTAGCATGCTTCTTGTTTGTTATAAATGGCCTCCTCATAAGCGAGAAACTAAAGGTCGAGGGGGTACAACACCACTTTACACTAAGAATACTGGGAGCTTAAGGCAGTCTAGACTACGTCTCCAAATGTAACATGCTGGGACTAGAACCTCTCTGAAAGAGGGGGCTTAAAAAGAATCCTATATCTTGTTATAAGTTGCCCTGTAAGCACGTGCGCTTGCACGGCATGGAAATTAAAATGGTTGCAATGTCGTAATGTGGACCAGATTGGTTCTACGATGGATTCTACCGCAAATTATCAACTCCTTACACCCATGCAGAACCAAACACATCTAAGAACATATGGATTTCGAGTAGAGACGTAGTTCAACCTCTGGCTGCCAAAATTTTCCACCGAGTACATACGTTAAAGCCCCTTGTTTTCCCCTTCTTTTAGTCATTTAGCTATGTCTCCCAAGAGTGCCACGCACTGTCGCACAGTTCTAAAACGTTTTCAACCAATCAGTTTTCGATTGGGCAACGACACGAAGGGAAAATGTCAAGTTTGATGGAGATGGACATTTCGTTGTGCAAAAGTTTGTCACATTTCCACTCCCGGAACGTTTAGCTCGGATGGTGGATCCTTATGTTGGCCAAACGAACCGTTACCGCCAAACTTACGTCAGGTATTCTGTACATCTATTTTTGACTGGACGCTAATCCAACACTAGCTGAGTATTTCACCTCTATGCCCATAATAGTGCTATGGTTGACGTCATTCGGATACGGTAGTCATTCTGTTTAAATATATTGTTCCAGTAGTGAACTTTTCGAGAGTTCCAAACGGTATGAAACATGTTATTTAAGGCAAATAGATCACTATTATCACTTCAAGGTTGCTATTTACATTGTAATATATATATATATATATATCGAATTCGGTCGAGAATCTCAACTACGAGACTAATGCAAGATATGGCAACACAAGGCTAACGAAAATCTCAGTATACATGAATGGGTTGATTAGCGGAGGTAAGGCAAACAAATGTCCGTAATGTCTGACTACGCCGTTGGGGGAAAAACTGCAAGTACGAGGTTTTTTAATTAGACTCGTAGAACGGTCTATACGAGTCGTTTGGGCAGAAGTATAGGAGTCAAATGAATTACAAAACTCCTAGACCGTAGTGACCCGTTTCAAATTTGAGCCTTTCGGAGCCAGTAAAATTCTGAAAGGCTTCTAGCCAATAGAAGTCTGCACAAGTGGGGGTTCTGGCCCAGTGTGTGTGCCTTATTTCCGAAATTGTTGCCCATTTAATAATAAGGATAATGATATGTATTTCATGTAACGCAGGTTACACGAATGCAAACCAGTTCACAGTTGTCACTTTTTTAAAGGTAGACCGCTACCAAATAATGAACACACCGCATCCATCCTGAAGGACCAAGAATATGAAAGACAAATCTCTTACCAAACTGCGAACCATGAATATTTGTTTTTGTTGTGAGAGTTAGAAATGCCTACTCAAATGATCACTTCGTGAGCATCCACCAAGATTCAACTTTTTCTGACTTAGCATGTGGTCCTCCGTCCCCTTTGTTTCTTTCCTACTATCTTGTTGGCCGCCTGTATAGCTCAGCAAACAACTTGGGGGTTATGGTAGCCTATCCACAGTTGACTATTCGGTTCTTTCGCGACATTTCCGTAAGAACTGTGAAGCGTTTATTAAGCAAGTGGGATTATAATTCAGAAAAATGATCGCAGCGGAATGGAAACCGAAGACAAAATAGACCAAGCCATCACCGTCAAAAGTATGATGGGTTGAAATCGACCCTATTTAGGCAGGTTTAATGTAGGGAAAAATTGTTTTTAAATACATACAGGAGGTTTGAATCTGTGGGTAGCAATTGCTTCAGTAAACGTAAATATTCGCCCCTGACCATATCTGCTCGGTGCAGTTGGCTGCATATCAACCTGGTGATTAGTTTCTGTCATGCGAGTGACGACATGGGGAATACTTTCGTCGCCTACACCTATCACGCTATTAGAGGTAATTTGTTTCTTCAGCCATTTAGACACATGTTCAACGATTCTTAACCACACGTCACGATCGTACCTTAATATGCACGTATGTGTACACGACTGTGTACGCTTATTGATTTTTCTATGGAGGGCTTCGGACTTTGCCTACACATAGATGGAAACTTAGACGGAAAGGGATCTCCCTTCGTGTCAATGTTAATCAGCTGGAGCTGCTTCCTTCCAACTTTTTTGATCCTCATTAACAGCTGGTGTGCATCGGGAGCCCCCTACCCCGCCTAGTTTTGACGATTCAAAAGTGAATTTCCGACCAACGTTACTCGGTGTAACTTCTGTGTGCAGATGACCTTGAAATCCAGGAAAGTAATCATACACGTCAAAACCGATTTCATCTTACCCGAACTGAAGGCGTTTCCCAGAGTACTGTGTGACAGAGAACAAGAAATGGTGTTAACCATCTCTTGAAGGAATTATTTGTAGACTAACAACGTCACAACCATATTTGTAATTTCATACGTGGAAATAAAGTACCTCAGTAAGGTTATTGAGCACTTCATCAATCACAGAATTAAAAACATACTCTGCAAAATTCATGTGAGCTTGTCATGACCAGATTGTGAAAAGTGCAGAAAATTTCATTAGTTTTTTTACCAAACATTCGGTAGTCTTCTATGAAAAGGCCATAAATACCTGCCTGGAAAGATATGCAGAAGAAGTCTATGCAGGAAAATATCTTTTCTTCTCCGAACTTGATGCATTGAAAGTTTTGGAGGATATTATCCTTCATTTAAAAGAGAAAAGAACAGTTTTCAACTCTCCAAACGACGTTGCACTAAATCCTTTCGTGGACTAAGGTTCAAATCGTACGAGGAGCACATGGCAACACTGAATCTATATCCTTCGGAATATGCATGAACGAAAGACTACCTGTTAATGAACCAGAACATATTAAGTGCTTCAGGTCATTAGCCTGATCGTTTGCTAAAGTTGCTTCTAATAACAAACTTGAAAAGCTCCCCCAATAGTATTTGTCTAAAATAAATCCTCAGAGTCTTCATAGCGAAAACTTGATTTCCACTTTATATCACAACGTGACCTTACAGACCGTTGTAAATAACCTAGTCATTTCATATATATTTTTCGTCTTCATTTTCTGGACTGTCAGATACAAGAAATAGTATTCCACTGTTTCTAGATGGGGAAGATAGATAAGTGAGGGCTGCTTCCAGTCACAACCATACGAAACCATTTGAAAAATAATCCTGCTTTCTCTTCACGTATCTCAGGATCAAAAAAAGAACTACAACATTATTTATTTTCAAGGCATTCTCTGATGCAGCAGATGTCGAACTAACAGAATATGTAGTTCACCGCATCTACTTCACATAGTTTGAAGTCAGTTAATTGACCTTGAGGCTTACTAAAAGCATGTATGTAAATAGCGCGTCGTTTGTCGTGGTTCTATTATAACGTCCTCGTACTGTTTGTTATTTATTATTCAGAGTATGTATATCGTTTGTCCTTACCAAGTACCTTTTCCCTTATTTTTTCCTTCTCAAATTCTCACCACTTAACCTACATGCCGTCCTGCACTGGCGTAGCAGCTACCTACAGACCAAAGGAAACCCTAGCAACAGTTGGCGCTTACATCTGTGTCACAATTATTTGCCCCTTAAGGTAAATTTTTAGTTCCGGCAGTGTTTCAAGTCGATATTTGTATCATTTGACGTTTGCACACTTGTACTAGCCTCTATTTCTGTGTGCAATGGACACAACTGATGGATCATGCTGATTAGCTTAACGTAGCAGGGAAAAGCTTATAATTTTGTTCAACTGACAAGCTGATTCTATTCACATGTGATACTAATCACTCTCTTGCTCTGGAACGTATGCTTACCATAAAAGAATCTTACAAGGTCTATAACACTAACTGAGTAATACGGTGAAATTTTACCACAGTCCTGAAGATTGAAGCACATTCTAGTGTAAACTTAACATTTTTTTGCCGAAAAATTCCGAAATACGCCGAAACTGTTTGCCATATGAATTCACAGAAATGTTTTTATTTTATCGGTTACAAAGGAACATATTTGATCACCATCATAACGTACGTCCTCAGTACATTATCATCTGACAATCTTAGAGATGCGGTAGCCCCCAGCGTAATCGATTATCTCCTACTAGAGCGGGGGAGTTCGTGAGCTATATCAACCCTGTGACATTATCAATAACTATCTAAGGAAGCCAGTTTAACACTTTACCACCTCACTACTGTTTTCTTAACTATGACTGCTTGTTTTGAATTATCCATTATACTTTGTAGCTCCCATTTCGTCCACTGATAGTCTCCAGGAACACGTCATGTATATTATTCTACTTTTGCTTCACCATTCCACTTCAGACACCTTTGCAGATATGCGTTGCAACAGAACACCTTATTTTCTCACCAGTCCATTGGTTTGTAACGGACTCAATCTACAAATGAAACCCATAGAAACATTTGGCTTATGAAAAGTAGAATCAAGAGAGCAAACGAGACTTCTTTATTCACTGAAGAAATAAAGGCGAAAAACGACATCAATATCCATGCTCCGAGTTCCTACACTGCCACCACTGATGTTGGATAAGCTTCAGATGCGACAAATAGTACCAATACCTCTTTAACACTTCCAGCCTCTCATATACTACATTTGTGTCGTATAAAAACGGTGTCATGTATGCAGTACGTATCGCTACCTATCTCATTTGTGCACATAAAACCCTTTAAATTCCTTCATCTGCTTCTACTTTACAAATGGTTTACCGTTTTAGTGTTTGTTAGTTTAGTTTTTTACTCAATCTCTTTTGAAGCGCTCTGGTTTGTGTTTCTATTATCTTTATGGACTCAGTAGACAGGTTTTTTGTATTTACCGTAAAATCTACAAATTATTCTAAGTATGTATGCAGAAAATGTAGATATGTATGAGTTTTATAATCCTGTATTTTTTTTTAGGTGTACAGTTTCATCGTTCTTGGCAAATGAGTTATGTATGCCGAGTGAGTTGTTCTGTATTCAAGTAAGGGAATGTATGAATATGGTTTAATGTGTTGTTAGTCTTACCGTGCAATATGACTGTGACTTTATTTACACCTAGGAGGTTTTTTTATTTTGAAACGAAATGCTGTATGTCAGAAGACTTTCTGAAAACGTGACATAAATTTATTTTAAGCATACCTCAGGTATGCCAAAAGCAAAGGCAACTTTAAGGTCCACTTCGGGTTTTGAGTGTTGGTTTTCAAAAATTCTAGAGAAGCCACTCCAGAAGGTTTTTTAATGTGGTCTTATTTTTCCCTAAAATCGATTCATGTATGCTTTTTCTAATATCATATAGAGGCCTGGAATATTTTGGTTCGATGCACTAACATATTGGTCAGCCATAGTCTCCAGTCTTCAAGAATCTAACATTGAAGTTCAGCACAAATCGTTGACTGCTTTTCATGCACAACTTGACAGAGTTTTTTCTGATCAAGGACTTCAACTCTTAGCTATGTGATAAAGAAAAGGAACGCTGCTTCGGCTTCTATCATTGTCTTATGAACTTTTGTTGCTCGCAGGGACAGTCTGCTCCAATAACAACTGTATCTTTCTTAAAAAGTTCGACTGACAAAGTGAAATTACTATTTCGTCCTGTGATAAATAGGTAGAAGAAAGGAGGAGGAGGAAATTCAGTGATGCAGTCCAATTTTAACGCATACCATTTCACTAATTCAAAATAGATTGATCTAATTTATAAGCATAAGGTGGTCACCCGAGCTCATTAGTAAAGAAAAACTTATGAACATGGGGAATGTCAAAATTACCAGTAAGTTATCATGGGAGAACTTATAAGGCTTTTAAAAATATAGATGAGTAACTTCATGACTCATTTATTTGAATTGAATGGATACAAGCTTTTGTTACAGGACTATTATTTGTATGCACCGCGCTGTCTCATTAGTTAAACTATGTAGTGGGGAGGGGGGGGAATCTTTTTAAAGAGGAATTTTGCACTAATACACTTATATGTTATGAAGATGCGCCGACAAAAATATGGTTTGAATCATTTCTGACTAACTGCTAGTGCATGAGGTATTCTCTTTGGATACTGATTTTTATGTTTAACGACAAATAAGGTTACATTCCTCATGACAAAGACTAGAAAAAAAAGGGCCAAATGACAATCAGAGAGGGAGTTTTGATGCAAAGTGTGCATTGGTACTCAATAGTTCTGAACTATCTTGACTTAAGGCTCTTCATATATGCCACAACCCAGGTTCTTAACTTTCAAGCTGTTGGATATTATTTCCATCTTCAAACATAGTTTAAGAGATATAGAGTTACTTATCTCACACTATTTGAGGATGCACTTCTTAGATATGATAGTTTCTTCTGAGTTATTTCCGTATCTATGGCGGAATAGCCGTCTACATAACACTGTTTTGTGAGGTAGGGTTTTCAAATCTAGGGTTAACCGTTGTCAGTTACGTATGGAAGTGAATAGGTCAACTGAATTCTCCGATTTAGAGATTCTAGGCTATCGACAACGAATCAGTATTTAGATGAACCACTCGACGCATAAGTCACTTTCTAGGTTTGATTTTTCTCCACATACTACTGGAAGTGATACAGCGTCATCATGCAGTATGCCTAAGAGATCGGAATGTTACTTAATTATTGTCGCAATGTTTTACTTAAAAATTTTCATGAAAGATTATATGAAGGAAATAATATCACCCATATCATCCTGGAAGTTGAAAAGATTTTGTTATCCTTTGTAGCGCATAGAAGATGAAACATAGCTAGCAATGGTTTGTATTACGTTCAAAACTTCTATTTATTTTTCAGTATCTTTACTAAGCATTGATCATTCTTGTTTTTGTGTTATACGTTCATGAAGAATAAGTTGAACTCGGGATATCATTCAGTATGTGTGTTACTGTATCACCGTCTCCAATATTAAACGGATTTATATAGAACTAGTTTGTTTATTTCCCAAAATCCCGAGTTGTTTTTGACTTTTTTAAGTTGATCTGTTACTCTCAAAGTTATCCTCCTGAAAGAGTTTTTTTATAGCAATAAAAATTTCCAAGCACACCGGGGATACTGCAAACAGACACGTAAGTAATTCAGAAAATGGTGAAATTCGAACCATTCAGTAGTTACAACATAGTTGTCTAAGTTGAAGTGAAAATAGCCTTCAAAACTGTATTATCATCTGTCTAGTTATCGACATTATAGTGAATGTGTATACTTTGTCAGCTTATCTTTTATCTTTTTCGTTCCAGTTTTTCATCCGTTCTGGGTGAATTCCTGGAACTCATCGCTGAAAAGGACCATTCTGCAGACTATATTTAAAATTTTATTTGATTGAAGCAGCTTTAAGTCATATCATGAAACGGATGTATGCAGTAGGTACGTCTCAACACATTCTATTTGTTTACTAATGTTTTCACTTAGCTGCACTGAAAAAAGTTAAAAAGAATGTCCGGAAACACTTTAATGACCAAGAAGCTCCTGAAATTCACAAAGTTCTATCAAAAAAGTTGTTCAGAAGTTTGGTTGAGGTAATTTTAAAATTTTGCTACCCTCATCTTAGTCAATACTGTTGATTTTCACCAGTGTTATTTTTTGAATATTTCTCCTATTATACGTTTGGATTAGGGGAGATGGGGAAAAATTGGCGAAGACCACTCTAATTTGTGCAGTCACCGCTTTATTAATATTCTAATGTTACAGTCAGGATTGTTGCAAAGATTCATTGTAATTTGATGTGGTGAACTGATTCAAACTTAGTCATGTTGTATGGTTTGACTGTTTTGAACTAAACCGATACATGATCCCAATGTATTGAGTATTCTGAAGGAAACTGAAATATAACGTATCATCTTACACATGTTCCTCACTTGTTATCTCTTTCTCTGGATGGTCACTTAGGTTACCCTACTTGACTACTGTATGACTGAAAATGTCCATTTCTTCGATCAGTAGTGGATAAATGATTGTAGTCCCTGTCCGTATGCTGTGTCTTCACAGTTTGGAACTCTTATCACATCATTTACTATGATCAGTATACCAGTAGGTTTAGTCGTCTTACCATGTAGATATGCATTTTACTCTACAGATTTAAAAGTGTACAGTCTACTACTACGTCACTTTATATTCCATTTGCCTGTAAATTTAGCATATATTCTTAATTGAACGTGTTTCTAGACAAATGATTATTTCATATAAATAGGGATATCAAGTGTTTCCCAGTGTTTTCACTTACAACTAATTTTAACATTATTCTGGATGAATATGAGCAAGTGAGTGATAACAGGTGAAAAAGTATGATGAAATCAGGACTCATGAGAACTAGTATAAAATCAACTCTTACATAGTGACAATATTGAGTGACTCCAATATGGATTTCCTTATTTCATGACAACATGAACCAACACTATCTGTGTCTTTATACTCCTGCATTTCATGCAATTAATCATCTAAATTTTGTTGGAAAGTATTGAAATAAACCTTTCAGTTGGTTTTCCACTGAATCTAATTTCCATGATTACTCATTGACGTTATTATTTTGCTACTTGGTAAATATAAAATCGTACTATGGAAAATCATTCTTAACCTTATGATAAAACTGAAATCCTGATAATAATCAGGAAGTTACCACATAATCTCTTTACAAAATTCCAGATGAGAATCAATATAAACCAGTACTTCTAAGTGTCCTAGTGCTTTTTCGTACCTTAACGATCAAAAATATGCTAATATGAAGTGAAAACTCATCCTGTCTACTGTAGCACTTTGCACACATATGCTAGGTATTCAATGAAGAAGTGAAGTTCTTTTCGCCACTGCAGATAATTATCAACCAAATGTTTTAATTCAAGGTTTACTTTAATAGGTATATCACTAGTATTCCTAGTAAAAGTTCTAGTTTAGGTATCTTTAAAGATAATACTTTTCAGCAAACCCGCCGACTGAATGATAAATCCTATTTTGTTGAATTAGAAAAAAAACTATGTTATTTGCGTATCAGTTAACAAATAGTGCAGGTACATCCAGATGATTAGTCCCAAATAGGATGAAACGCACGTCCTGGGTTCCTCTGCTAGCCACAACCAAGTAAATAACCATAATTAACATTGAGGCAATATCGAAACATCAGCATAGGAGCCCATATACCAATAAAGGTCGAACGATCCGATCCAATAAAACAGTGAAGAATTACAAGTATGTCAATAAATAGCAATAATTAGAATGAGTTCTACAAGGGAGAGATGTTAATTGGTTGGAGGCGATCGGCAGGAAGCCCTGGACCTGGATTTCGTGCTTGTTGACACTCGTCAGCTAGGTGTATCTGCGACTTCTATGGAACTGATGCCCTGCCTGTGATTCAAAGGCACGTTACGCAGTGTTGTAGTCAGCGACTTGACCACTGAGCTATTTTGGCCGCGACTGACCTCCTGCAGGACTGGAGGCGGATCATCAGCCCCGTTGGGGTTGCAGATACGCCTTGCTGACGAGTGCCAACAAGCACGAAACCTAAGTCAATCGTTTGAGTTAGAATCAGTTAGGAAGTATACATCTTTTCGAAGTTACAAAATCAGTCTGGTGATATGCAGCAATATTTTCAAAACACCGTTCCATGGAGTCGCGTCGACTATCTTGAAAAAAGGCAAATAAAAAATTGCAATGTACTACACTGTTGACTGCATCGCTTCATAGATTGAATTCGTCTGTCACAACAGTCTGAATGAACAGATTTATCACGACTGACCTACTTTAAGTGAGTTATTTACAATTACGTTTGATGGTTCCAGTATGGACGTCAATAAATTTATAGATTTTGCATGAATTAAGTGGTTGACCAATTTGCAAATGACTTACAGACTGCATGTCCACTACGGACATTTCTCAAAGTTGCATGATTTTTACACTCACTAAATGTGATTTCGACAAGGTTTTCACTTCAAAGTCCAAGTACTTTGTGATTTGACCATCTAAGATAGCCGTAGTTTGGCAGACTAGTATTTATACTGGGTGATGATTGAAGGTGAGATGAAAACCTGAACCGTGGCCGGATTCGAACCAGCGACCACCGGGTTATCGGCCCGGTGCTCTACCAACTGAGCTACGAGGTCCGACTGCTGACCAGTTGGTAGAGCACTGGGCCGGTAACCCGGTGGTAGCTGGTTCGAATCCGGCCGCGGTCCAAATTTCCATCCCACCTTCAATCATCACCCAGTCCAAATACTTTGTAATAGATTTGGGTCTTTAATGCAAATGTCATTAAATAAAAATATGTACTACTGAACAATATGAGTCGATAAAAGGCAGTCAGCTCCTGTGTGAGCTGAGTTTGTTTGCGCACACTACTGATGACCTTGGCCTCGAACGAGCAAAGGGTGTATTCAGTGTTTCAGTAATTAAATCGCTTAACGAAGTCTGAAAGTTTGCTATCCGTCCAGTTATGTTCAGTAATACATTTCATGACCTAAATTACAAAGCTGTTTTTGCTTAGTTTAAAAAGTTATTTGTGAATCAATGATGACCACTGCTTTCTGTTTGTTATTTAGTGAAATATGTGCAACAAACAAACAAGTCTATTATATTAATTTGTTACAAGTCAATTCTTATTGGTTTCATTTCCTAATTTTTATGAATAGATATTCGATCTAATTTCCTATCCTTGTGAAGAAGTACCAGATGAAGATGCGAATTTGAATGCAATCATCAATGATTTACTCGAAGCACTTCATGATGGTCCACTAACGGTTGATCCTTTAGATGTAGAAGCGAACGAATTAGTACAGTTACTTAGTTCCCCAATATGGCGTGGTTTTGCCACTGCATACACTGAAGTGGCAACTAAACACTTTGATATGCCTGAATTACCTGAGATAGCATTCACTATGTCAGGTTTAGGGGGCACTTATACTACCATAGGAAGTTTAATGGCTAGCAGAATATCTAATATGCATGTATCTGCCAAGAGTTATGGAGATATGACAGTAAAAGATGATCGTAATGGGATTTTTAATGATCCTTATGCCTCAAGATCTGTTATTTATGGAATTAGTAGTGATAAAGGTTACACTGATGTAAAGAAAAACGAAGCTACACTTACTGGAGGTGGTGATGGACCAGCTTTACCGCCTGTTGATGGTGCAGTCAAAATGGTTGGAATTCAAAAAAATTATGGTGAAGATCTGGTAAGTTATGATTTTTATCATTTATCGTTATTTTGATTGATTTCTATATGCTTACTAACATAACTAAGGTGGCATATTTTGCTGACTATATTTTGGTACTGAATTTTAGAAGTTGATCGCCAGGAACCACTGAACACTCATTAGAAAGGCTTATCTACAATCATGAAGGAACTGGTGTTCTTTCTGTGATTCAGATCTGTGTCAATAAATATCTCTTCAGTTAAATTATTACCCGTGCTGTCAAATTAGTCGGCAGACTTCGTTGACTTCTGAGCACTAAGAACCGTACACGTACATCGGTTATAATCTGATAGCCGCAGCCAAACCAATCTGAAGTCAAATTCTGAGAGTTAATAAGAGGAAGGAGAATTTCTGATCATAAAATTATTGAAATAATTGATTTTTGAAATTGGAATCCGATGGGAACAATATAGATTTACTATAGTTTTTATGTGTGTTTCAGAACTTTTAAATCTAATTTATCTTATTCTTTTTGACATTACGTCTTGCTATAGTATATCCTGTCATCATAACTTAAAGCCTTATAAATTACGAGGAATAAAACCTTTCATCAATCTAAAGATGAGATTCCAAAGAGAAAGACTAGAGAAAAATTTTGCTCCATGACCATAAAGTTTTGGATTTGATAGTTCAACTACAGTCGATTTTATCAATATAATGGTAGAATTTTACCTCTATGGTGAGGTATAATTCCTAATATGATCGATATTGTTTTGCATATACGATCTGTAATTACTTCATTTGTACTGTTCTACTTGAAGTGTAAGAAATGAAAAGACTGGGACACAGAAAGGAATGTTCATTACTGACACCTCGCACAGTAGTGATGAAATATTGTACAATTTTCACTAAGATAGTCATTTACACAATGTGCTTCATTTCCTCTTTTGCTCCTTGTCTCTTGCAATTCTCTGAGCAGAATCTTTACCCACTGCTGGTAATTGCTTATGATTTTTGCCGCCCTCTCGACATACACTACTTATACTGGGTTGACGATTAAAAGTGAAATGAGAATTTGGACTGCGGTCGGATTCGAACCAGTGATCACCGGTGGTCACTAGTCTGACAAACTATGGCTATCTCAGATAGTCAAATGATATACTACTGATATCCATTCTGATCATCAGCTCCCACTACAGAAGTAGTTGACAGATCAAACAAACGAATTCATATTTTATTGAATAAGTGAACTACTACTAATAACGTGAACAGCAGCTACTTTTCTTTATGTTCATTTTCAGCTGTCGATTTTTAAAATTCGCTTAGCACTTACACATTAGAATAGTATTTAAAAAATCTGTAGAAATGATATTGGCTCTGTAACTAAGGGTTGAAAGAAAGTCACAAGGTGATAAAGCTAGAAGGTTAGATCAAGGTCATCAAAAATTGTTTATAGGATTACAGTAAATAAACACAGAAACGAATAAACTGTCTTAGAGAGATTACGACCAAGGCAGAATTAGGGATTAAGTTTATCTGTTTTGAACACAAAGAGCAGGTTTGTAGTCGTAGTCGTCAGAGCTTCTGCTGTGTTGAGGTGGTGGATATGCATTCCCTTCGAAATTTTTGCCTTCACGCTATAAATGACTTTGAAAGAAGACTCTCATGAAGCACAGTGATAAGAAATAACCAAATGCTCCAGAATCTAGCTGTTGACGGCTTTTCACTGTCCTTTAGACAGCCATGCCAGATAGTGTTTAGAGATGCTTTTGGATAGAACACGCTTTGTGCAGTTTATGTAACCATCTTCACAACAGCAGGTGAGTTGATTAACAAATATGGGGATGGCCTGAAGTGGTAGTTTACCCTTTACATACCCTCCAATAAGTTATTGACTGGAGAAAACAATCCGAAGCTGAACAGGAAAGCGAGATCATCCCCCTTCTCTGTTGGTTTTTGGAACTAAAGAATTAAAATGAGTGGTTTGATTCCTTAAGCCTGATATACAGAAAATGTTATTCTTTTGTATAGATTAGTGAATTTTATCATCAGGAAATGTTTTTATGTCCTTTTTAGTTCCACTTAACCTTTGTTTCAATGTTTTATGACTTACAGTTTTTAAAACACTTTCAAAAGCTGTGCAATTGTTTTTATTACATTCAAAGAAGTTTTAATGAAACCAAACGGACAGGGGTAGCTTCTACTAGAAAAAGTCTGGCATCCTCAAAAATAATTATAACAATAGTACCAGTCTTAGTTGGATGGAGGGAAGCCCTATACCTTTACGAAACTGATGTCCCGCCTGAGTTTCGGACCCGCGCCACTCAGCGATGCAGCCAGAGATGTACCACTGAGCTGTTCGGACCCCTGCTGGCCTCCTGTAGGACTGGATTGGGCACATTGATTGGTCACTGGAGAGTAACAAACATGTTATCAAGTCCTAAGTGGTGATCGCATTCTATCGATCATTTTGCCTTGTGTGACCAGTAGGCTAGTTGACTCAAGATTAAGATGCACTTTGATAGATGCTAGTTAAATGGAGGCAATCAGAAGGAATCCATAGAACTAGGTTTCTTGCTTTTTGGCACTCTTCATCAAGGTGTATTTGCAAGGGAGAGGAAAATAAAGAGGGAAGGAGGCTTTGCCTAATAATTGTGAAAATGACATCGACAACTATAGAGTACAAGGCATTAAACAGTATATAGGAAAGTAGACATTTATTTGAAAATTTATGCTTTGGCCATGGTTAGGTTGATAAATATAAACGATGTTTACGTATAAAGGGATCAAGTTTTAAATTATAAACATCTGGCAGTTCAGTCTCGCCTAAAAAAGCCTTCAAGGGAAGAGTGAGGAACTTTGTAAGTCATTTGGAGTCAAGCATTAAATTAGCCTAAATACTGAGAGGCACAAGATGTTATTGAATGAAGCTACTGATATTCTTCCTTTGACTTAATATCAGGTTAACTCATTCATTAAAAGATGTGAAAGATCCAATGACAGTGAAAGAATCGAGTAGATAAGAATATTCCTCTATCAGGTGCATCGGTGAACACTGGAAAACTTTATGAGGCGCTTAATTTTTATCTTTTATGTTGACATTCTCTGTCACACTACTCTGATTTGTATATAAACTATATGCCATTTTTCTATATTTACTTTCACCTTATAATCAACCTTTAACTTATAAGCTTTTTATAGTAGAGTTTTGACTCATTGTTTTCGAATATTCGGCTACCAATCATTTCAGTCTATGCAATTGGTTAGTCTCGTAAGTCATTACGAATTCGTTGAAACTTTGCGATTCATTGACTTAAATACTCCATTTTCAAGTAATCTATTTTTATTTCGAGTCTTGTAACGACCAGCTGTTGATACGTTTTCGTCTAGTAGGTACGTTGCTAAGGAGAATGCTTAGAGAAGTGTGAGTTTAGGGGGTGACCATGAGAATCTGGAAGGGAATAGAGGAAGTATATAGGATGTACTTACATTTAATAATGAAAGATAACTTGACAACGAAGAGGTGGGGCAATCTAAAAATCGAAAGAAGAAATTGAATGAATAAGATTTCGAATACGTTACAGTCTCACACTACCCATCGATGTTAAGGAAGCCATGTAGCGCTTTCATTCTTCACACGTTGTGTGTGTTTCACTGTAGTACACAAATATGTTTGAGCCCACTGAGTTACAATGCAATTTGATTTGATCTATCGAACTCCTATGCTTCTAGTTTCTTTTCCTTTCGTCATTATATGCATCTTTTCTGTATTACAGGGTATAACAGTAACTCAACAACAATACATGTCTGCACATTATGGTTTAGTTAAAGAATTAGTGATCAAGCGTATTTTAGCGGCTTCTCGTGTTGAACAATTAGATCTACTACATGAAGGGGATGTTATTCGTGAAGCGAATGGAGTACCAGTTGATAATCCTGAAGTATTACAAAAAGTATTAAAAAATGCATCAGGCAATGTTACTTTAAAAATTATTCCTGGTTATCAATCGACACCAATTTCATCTCAAGTAAGTGATCATGTAAAAAAAAACAGTTTCCACCGTTTCGGTTGTGTCTAGTTTTTATATTATCAATGACTTGTGGAGAGATAAATGAAACTTTTTACATTCTGACTTATTCACGAGATTGAGAATAAAAGTTAATGTGTTTGGTTGAAATTCAGTCTCATTGGATAGTTGTTTGTAGCTCAGGTACCAGTAAGTTTTTTTGTAGCTGAATATTGAACAGAATATATATCACTATTCTAAATAAGTATCTAAATTATGGATCAGTAGCAACAATCATAGGACATTTAAATTCCTCAAGGTCGTCAGCATAACTTGTATTGAACATGTATCGAAACTTTCTTTAGATAGCTTCATACCAGGCAACATCACTACAATAATTTACAGAATTTGTTCATATTATCTTCTTTTTTCGTATGATTAATTCTGAACAGACATTGTTAATGACCAGTTTAAAAAGTGATGAAGATTGTGTAATAGTTCTTCCATTGGTATAAATAGTTTATAATCTCGATTTAATAATCCAACATGTAAACTATATCATGTGGATACATTTAATCAGATTTACTTGAATGAAATTTCAACAAGGTAATTATAATTGGAAATGATCACATGACAGTTGATAATGTGCAATAACTGAAGGTGAGATGAAGTTTTAGGTCATTTCACCTTCAATCACCACCCGTTATCAATAATACAAGTTTGCCAAACCATAGAAAACTCAAATAGTCAAAATGATAATTAATTCTGTTGTTTGAATCTGTGCATTGAAAAACAGTTTTCAGTATACAGTTATATTTATTCATTTTATGTTTTACTTATGCTTATACATATGGTGATATATTCATTACATAATTTACTATTCAGATAGATAAAGTAAGTCACTTGTGTAACTTTTTTTCTCTCTATAAGCTGTAACTGTATATTTCCTAAAACGTTTATTCAATCACTAAAGTTTGCAGTCATATTGTTAAAAAGGTATTTTTTTTTACATAAACCAATCAGATAATAATTTTCTAGCTGCAAAGATTAAATCAGCGTCCAAAAAACTAAGTTTTATTCAACATATATCGCCATTTATGAAGTCGAGGAACGCAATGATGATAATTTAATCAGAATAATATAAACTCGTTTTATTTAGAAGCGTAATTCTACATATTTATCATAAGGCCTGATTTATATTACTTTTCTGTGAATTAGTATTGAACATTTAACGGGAAAATAATTCAGCTACATATTAAACGATTTATTTAAGCAAAAAATACAATCTATTCGATTTTACATACGAGGTAAGAAACTTGACCTACCTTTCCTGCATTTTGACAACCAGTTGTCTATTTATTACCTCGGTAAAACCGTGAAAATCTATGAAGTAACCACTGTACCGTTTTACACATTATCATCCACATTATTATCGCTGAATTTTTGTAATTCAAGCACGTTTTCATACTAAACTTTAGTATATAACCATATATATATATATATATATATATATATATATATATATATATATATATATATATATCAAAATCGACCATGTGACCTAAAATTATAGTATGTAGAGCTATGGGAGAACCGCTGTTCGTTGTTTGTCTTGCTAAGCGGAAAGAAAATGGACATTTAGGCAAAACCATTTTCAGGAATGCAACTCATTTGAACAAGCATTCAGATTTCAACCCATCACATCCAATTAGTGAGAAAGTTTTTATTGCCTTCAGTCTCTTAAGGATGGCACATATTCTAGTAGCGGATGAAAATCAAAGGGTTAGGGAATTAAAATACATGAACAAAGCATGTAAAAGAAATGATCATTCAGTAAACTTTGTTCGTAAAATAGAAAATAATATTAAAGCGTCCTAAATCAAGGGCCTCAACAACAGTTATCCCTTACAGATCACGCACATAGGATTAAATTAGGAAAGCGCTCAAAAAAATACAATATCAGAGTGTTCTACAGAACATCTAACACAGTTCAAAACACCCTAGTTCATTTTAAGGACACGATCTCTCTAGATTTACAATTCAGTTGTGTTTACAAAATAAAAAGCTCAGACTGTGATGTAATATATATAGGACAAACTTCCGGTGAAATCAAAATTAGGAAAAATGAACAGTTAAGAGCTTCCCCTAGAAATTCAGTAGAACTGAAAAAACTTGCAAACACTTCAACCATAGCTCTACATGCTATAATTTCAGGTCACAAGGTCGATTTTGACAGAATCAAAATTATTCAAAAAAGCTTTAGGAATTATAAAGAACGTCTCATAGCAGAATTTCTTCACATACAAAGTAGAATCTAAATTGTCTAAATAGGAAAAAGGGAGCAGAACGTAGTTTGACTAGGTCTCAACCCACCCGCACATAATGACATAATTAACATAGACATCAAGATGATAAGAACTATGAACACATATGTACATATAAATCTCAATTTGTAATTGACACACAACACACTTCATATGGATGTCATCTTTATCTTACAATTCTGACAACGAAGAATCATTCATGCAGAAGAACACTTGTCAAGTTATCATTTATAAACTTGGAGGATATTGTAAATCCCGGTTTACTATAACTTTGACAAAGCTATTAGCCCTAAATAACGAAACGTCAGTTGAAACAAACTTATTTTGTTTTACATTCATGATGAATATTTTCCAGTCACCTGTTGACCTTCCCCCTCAAGAATATTCATCTAATCGTATAAATAGTCAATCATCATCTGATATCCCTAACGATCTCCTCTACTTTTTGTCAGTTACATTATCTATATTACCGGTTAATTCTGTAAACAGCTTTGTATTGAAGGTTCGATTCTTGTCATGTGTACATTTTGATATTATATAGGCTGTAAGCAATTGAAGACCGTCCTCGAAATAATAAAAATGAGTTCATATTATCGTGCTACACATGTTTTTTCGTGATGTCAATTTTATGTTTTGTACTAGTTGAATCTTGCTGGTCGAGTCACTTAGCTAGTGACTGGTATCCGCAAGTACGGTATGTGCTTTGCACCATTAAATTACAAATTACTTTTGAAAGATTGGCATGAGCCTGTGACTCACTTACCCTTGGTGGTGAGCTGTTGGAGGTAGTCGAAAAGTTCGGGTATCTGGGTAATTGTATGAATGCTGGTGGTGTGTGACGAAATTTCCAACCGCGTGTAGAAAGCTGGAGTGGCATACGTCACTCTGGGACACCTTTGGTGCCGTCGCGTTGTTAGTCTAACCTTAAAATGTAGGGTTTACAACGCTTCATTATGAGCGGTTCTGCTCTACGCCTGTAAAACCTGGGTCTTTCTGGGTGTTCGATCGTCGTAGTCTGCGTGGCATTGCTCATATCCAGTGGCAATACCATGTTAGAGGTACGATAGCGTGTGTTCCGGCACGGTAGAGATCGTCATTCAATAAATGAATTCATTTGGAAACACCGGCTTCGGTGGCATGGATATGTGTTACTCATGTCGTCCCAGATGCTTCCATATCTTTCATTGTTTGCTAGCCCTGGAACTGATTAGAAGAAGTGGAGAGATGGTCAGTGTATGACGTGGTGCCGTTGGGTGAAGGATATTTGCATCGGGTTCGCACCTGTTGGTGGGTCATAAATCTCTGGGTGGGGTCGGAGAGGTCACGCAACTCAGTGTCTTGAGACATTATCAGATATGGCGATCATACTATAACTCCTTTCTATCTCCTCTTGCTGAGCCACTTAGCTTGTGACTAGATAACATGTACTATGGGTAGATTTTGGTCTACCCTTTTTGTTGGTTATTGTTAAACTTTTAAGATTCCGAGAACCTGTTTCTGCTGATTTAAATTGTCCTTGTACGATAGGTTTGTTGTCCTAATGGAGTTGTTAGCTGCTGACTAAGGATTTCTGTTTACATTCACAATTTCGTTTGATTCCTTCGGTTTATTTTCTTCAACGATGATTTTTCTCATCATGATTTAAAAATATTTCATTCAATGTTATTCACCTTGTCAGTTACCTTTAGCTCTCAACCGAAAACTTCACATTAATGCAATACCAACTTTTTTAATACTAAACTCATTACTTTGAATTTCGCGTTTGATGACCTGTGATATAAGCTATTTTCTTTGAGATTTAGTGGCAGATTATGCTATAAGCTGAATCGTTTGTGATATTTCTTCCAAAGGTGGGTTCTTGTCACACAGGTAACCGAAGACTATAATGAGTTATAAACTAGCTTAGAAGAAGTACTTATTATTTGATACTCATGAAGTGACGTAATAAATATGAATTATTATGACTTGAAGATTCTTAATGTACTTCATCACCGAAGGACGAAAACTTGCTATCGAATAGACTTGAACTAGGACAGGGTAGTTGTCGAATGTCTTCTGATTTGCGGTGATGTTCTACGTGCTAATAATATGAAATGATCTGTTAAGATCAACATCCGTGTTATGCAACTTTAATTCATTACTTCTGAAGTAATTTCATGTTAGAACAAGACACGTATCAGAGAAGAAGAAATATTTCTTTTCAATGACTTCATTATCATGCTGTACAGTCGTATTTATAATCGATAAAATGATAGCTAGGTGCACTAAAACAGTTTCTCAGTCAATATACAAAAGAAACATTTGGTGTTGGTGTTGGTGTTAGTGGTGGGATTTGTTCATGTGGAAAAAATAGAAAATGGGTCACTGAATAAGCTACAACAAAATGAGATAACAAGTGATGGGGTAAGGGACAAGTGCTGTCAACACAGGTGTAAATTGATGATAATTTATCTGAAGCATGCGAAATCGCTCAATGAATAAGGAACGAATTGATATTAAATGGTGAAATATGGGTTGAATGTTGTCAATGAATTGAAATGTGGTGATAATGATGATAATAAAAGAAAAGTGTACAACGTGAAGTGAAATGAAATCGGTAAAATAAAGTAACTAAAATGAATTGTTAAGGCCAAGGGTGCATAAAGGTGGCCTTCCTCTTCACCCACTATTGGATATGCTTAATTCACCTTATCATCCATTGGCGAAGTGGCTTGCTAAAATTCTTGAACCTGCGAGATTAAATCTGTGTAAATATAGTCTTCTCGATGTGTTTTTGGTTTTGTTCGCTGTATCGAAGGAATCAACGTAACGGGTAAATATATGATATTGCTTGATACTTCTTCTTCATTTACTAATGTTCCACTTATTAGAACTGTTTGTAATCTATGCAAGTATATTGATTCTAACATTATTAACATTGGATTGCCCATCAGTTACCTAAAAGAAGTGATATTCAGATGTACGTTTAGTGTACAGTTCAGATTCAATGATGTGATTTATCATCAAACGAACGAAGTCATAATGGGGTCTTCACTAGGCCCTGTCCTGACATATCTTCATGGAGAAGCTCAAAAATGGGCCAGTTAAAGAAATAATCTCAGAACTTTACTTGTAAAAATAGGAACACGGATGATATTTTTCTTATTTGTGACGAAACATGTTCAGTGGATGAGCTATTAAGACGTTTCAATGTCTGTCACCCGTCCATCAAATTCAGTGTAGAAGAAGAGTTAACTTCAGCGTTCCGCTTTCTAGGTGTAATGTTACAGAGAAGATATGATGGCTCGATTGAAATGTCACCCTATCGCAAGCCAGAGTGTACTGGCCAGTTCACTAAGTTTGGTATTTGGGTACCTCTTAGTTGTAAAAGAAATCGCATTCACTCGCTGTGTTCCAGGGTCTATGAAATCTGTTCAGAAGAAACAGCGGATGCTGAAAAAGAAACTCTTAGAATAACACTATCGTATAACGGATACCTTAAAAGATTGATTGATAAAAACCTGATGAAACGAATTACCCCTCACCCTATTACTCTTTCTAGCAAAAATGTAATCATGAATCTCTAATTCAAAGGGGACACCATAGTAGAAGTGATGGAAAAATGTCTATCAAAGTATATCACTGGTACCTTTTATGTTGGTAAACTGAGATTGATCTTCTCTAGCCATTGTCTGTTTCGAAAATGCGTGAAGGATAGACTTATGTCCACATCTACGCGTATCTACAAATGCACATGCTCTTGTGGAGCTGACTATATTGGACGTAGTAAGCGGGTCCTCCGAAAACACATTGCTGAACCGGTTTGGTTTACCAAAAGTGAGAAAAGAAAAACAACAACATCCATATGTGAACACCTAGTGGAGTAAGGTCATTCAGCTCCTTGAGATTTATCCTGTAAGGTAATTTACAAGATTCAGTTGAAGTACTCCAAAGGTCTGCGTTTTCACTACTTATGGATAGCTGAAGCATTAGTTACATATGAACATGAACTGAAACTTCGCATTCAAAAACCTTTTATGAAACTACTTTCTCTACCATCACCTGAATAGTTCATTTTAGTTATTTTATTTTACCGATTTCATTTCACTTCACGTTGTACACTTTTCTTTTATTATCATCATTATCACCACATTTCAATTCATTGACAACATTCAACCCATATTTCACCATTTAATATCAATTCGTTCCTTATTCATTGAGCGATTTCGCATGCTTCAGATAAATTATCATCAATTTACACCTGTGTTGACAGCACTTGTCCCTTACCCCATCACTTGTTATCTCATTTTGTTGTAGCTTATTCAGTGACCCATTTTCTATTTTTTCCACATGAACAAATCCCGCCACTAACCAACACCAACACCAAATGTTTCTTTTGTATATTGACTGAGAAACTGTTTTAGTGCACCTAGCTATCATTTTATCGATTATAAATACGACTGTACAGCATGATAATGAAGTCATTGAAAAGAAATATTTCTTCT